>CM028753.1:22245747-23445747 GCA_016801395.1 Leptodermis oblonga
GTCCAAGGATCAAAGTCGGCCCTTGATCTCAACGTGGGAGTTGCTGAAGACGAGTTGCAGAGCCATTTCTTCCGACGAATTCGGGTTGGGTTGCGAGGGAGGCCATGCGAAGGTTGAGGCAGGTGGGTTCCGTCCGTGAGTATGTCAAGGAGTTCAGTTCCTTGATGTTGTACATTTCGGGAATGTCCGAGGAAGATAAGGTGTTCAACTTCGTGGCGGGGTTGAAGCCTTGGGCGCAAGCGGAGTTGCGTCGTAGTGGTGTGAAAGACTTAACCGCAGCCATGCAGGTGGCCGATGGGTTGGTCGAGTTGCACGCGCCGGTGGGCGAAGTCCCTAGTGACCCGAAGAGTAAGAAGGGTGTTGGACAAGAGATGCAAGCGGCGGCTGGTGGAAAACACGCGAGCAAAGCAACGACGGCACCGGGAAAGCCAGACAAAGGCTGTTTCAGGTGTGGCGCGAGGATCACATGATCCGGGACTGTCCGTTGAAGGCAAGGCAGTCTGAGTAGTGCGGTGGAGGAGCCGAGTGGTGAAGCTTCTTCTCCGGGGTGTAGCATATTAAGGTTTGCTGGATTAGGCCGTGGGGGCCTGGAGCTGTGCCGATTGTTGGAAAGGTAGGTGCAGCCGAGTGACGACGGTGAGGGTCCGAGTGGTGACGCTCTTCATCGGCGTGGGGCATCGTGGTGGGTGCTGGTGTAGGCCTTGGTGGCCGAGAGTAGGCCTTGGTGGCCGAGGAGCTGTGCTTGATTGTGCAAAGTAGGTGCAGCCGGTTTACTTCTCAGGTGGGGGATGAACGTGTGCTTCGGCTAGGTGCTGAAGGATGGGTTGGCGACGGACTGCTGGCCGGGAGCTGTGCTGATTGGGTCAAAGGTAGGTGCAGCCGGTTTGCTTCTCAAGTGGGGGAGTAAACGTGGGATTTGGCTAAGTGTCAAATGGTGGGTTGGCGAAGTACTGCTGATCGAGCTTGGCGGCAGAGGTTACCAAGTTCGTGGTAGCGGCGTTTGTGATGAGGGCATCAAACAATGCGAGTGGGGGAGGTTTGTTACGGGTTTTTAGTTGGCTCGGAATCTTGCCTGATTTGTGATTATTTCCGTTTTATGAGGTTTTTTGTAATAGTTAGGTGTTTTGGATGTAAACACTAGATTGTTAAGAAATTAGTAGACTTAGGGATTTTGCTGATTTTCACGTGTTGTATGCCCACCAGGGAACTTGGAAGTTTTCTGGTCCGGCTCCATGAAAAATGACACGGTCCAGCCTCAGTAAGGGAAATGCGTGGGTTTGGCTCGAACCTTGGCTGAAGTACAAGTCTTTGGGACGAGTGAAATGGTGCTAAGTGTAAGTGGGTTGGCACTTGGGCGTGGATGGCTCAAGTGGTGCGAGCCATTGTGCGGCGGTTCGTGCGGTGGCGCGGGACGCCGGGATAATCGGTGAACCTTTGTGCAGAGTCAGGCATGCGGGTTCGCTGCAACGGTTGTGGGCAAAGGGAGCTGGTGCGCGGCTGTGGCAGTTGGCCATGATCGTGGCCCCGGAGAAATGCGGGTCGCGGGGATCGTGGGACGTGCGGCACGCAGCCGCGCATGGACGTTATTTGCTCACGTTGCGAGACGGTTATTTCGCCTAGATGTTTGGGGCTGTCAACCATGTGTATTGGCTATAAATAGCCAAGTAGTAAAGATAGCTCAGGGGGGGACAAGCCGGTGGGATTGAAAGTAACCAATCTGCAGCTTGCGAGTTGCCTTTGCGGGTGTAGGCCAAAGTGTTGGCCCGAGTGTAGGCCTTAGTGTGGGGGCCGAGTGTATTCCATAGAGTTGGGCGAGGTAGGCTGGGTTTCGGGAACTTAGCCTAGGTGTGTGCATGGCGCACGAGCCTTCCTCGCGTTGGCGTGGCCTTAGTGTAGCGTGAAGTGCTTTGTAATATTTCATAGTGTGGCAATAAATATACAAGCACTTGTTCATTAAGTTTTGCTTATATGTTCATGCTTTTAATCCGTTTTTGATTCTAAATCCCAAATCAAGCACTCAGCATGAGGTCCTACGAATACCACAAACTAACAACTTCAATGGAGACAGCACGGTGGCGGCAGTGAGACAAGCTTAATCTTTGAAACTTAAGGATGTATTTATAAGCATCCTCAAGGTTAAGGGAGATCAGAATCTTCTTCAAATAAGGTAAGGCAAATTCAGGTAGTTTCTTTCTACCGAATTGATTGTGATTCCGGATTCCTTAATTAAAGATTATTTCCCGTTTTTGGTTTCTTCTCCGAGTACTCATCTGATTCGGAAGGTAACTTGCATAGGCTAATTCAGCGATTTCCTTCCTTTTCGAATTCTTCTGTTGTCCGAGTTTTTGTCCGACTCGGATGGAAACTCGTACGACGCGATTTTCCAGATTCGGTCCTTTTTTGCTTCTCTCCTTTCCTTGTTTCACTTTAGGTAATTATCACTTTTATATTAACTACCAATCAACATTAATTCTAGCAATCAATTAAGCAATCAATCAAGAAATCAATCAAGCAATCAATTTAAGCAATCAATCATGCAATCAATTAAACAATCACCCGGGCAATCAATCCATCACTTAATTATTCAGGTTTCGTAAATTAAGAGCAAGTAAATGTCTATTTTACCCTTAATTCGTTACGATTTCTAACTCAAAATTTTTGGGTCTGCACAATCTAAACGTAAAGGACTGCCATAGGTTGAAGTAATCTTGAAAATCCCTTCCCTATTGAAAAAACACACCGGGAGTTTGGGCAAACCAAATCAGTACATGAGAGAACTCCTTGTCAACATGAAACGAGGAATACCCTTTGAAAATTTGCATGGTGCAGTCGGCGATGTACCATACTGGCCGGAATAAATTCTCAAAAAATATAGTTCATTAAAAATTGAATTATGACATGGCGTGAATCGAGTGTAGAATAATTAAACTAAGTTTCCTATTAGTTTTTATTTCCTATTCGGTTAATGTTTCCTATTCGTTTGTTTCCTGTTTGGTTTCGTATTTCTTTTAACAAATAGTTGCAATCTGAATCAGTGTAGGATTCAGAGATAGTTTAGCCTATAAATATATGCCTTGGATTGCCATTGTAATCACAGAGAAAATTACAAAGATTAAAGAAAAGCCTTGCGGCTGGTTTCGAGTCGTGCAAGCTCTGCAGCCCGGTGTTCTTTTCCGTTATTCTATTAGCTTAACGTTTTCTTAATGCTTTATAATTAAATTCTATACTTATCGGTTTCCGTGGAATTTAATTAGATTGATTGGTTTGTTTGGTGGTCGCTGCTTAAACCAAATTAATTTGGTTTAATTCTCTTAGCTTGCGTGTATTGATGTGCATTGTTTCTTTAGTTGTATTTGATTGGGTGATTTCAGCAGCAGCTAGCTTTCTTAGTTTGTTCAAGAATTAGCGATCGATCGGCTTTGGATTAATTTGCCTGATTAGTGTGTGGGTTTTTATTTTTGGGTCCTACATCTGGTATCAGAGCTTGTGTTATTTTTTGGGAGTCAATATGTCTTCTTTATTTAATCCTCCTGAGTGTCATGTATTTGTCTTTAATGGGAAAAATGATTTTGAAATCTGGTGTCAATTTATGGAGAAGTTTTTTCAAGATGGTTGGTATCTGGCATGTAATTGAGCCAGGTTTTGAAGAACCTGAAAAAGACAAGGAAGGTGAAAAATCAACATCTGAGGGAAGTAAAGAATTGGAGAAAAATCATTCTCACAATAATCATGCACTATATTATTTAAGAACGAAGGTTGGATTAGACGTATGCAGAAGTTTAATGGAGGTAGAGACAGCTAAGGAGTTTTGGGAAAAGTTAAAATTTACCAATCGAGGAAACGAAAACGTTCAGAAAAGGAAGCTGCAGGAGTTACGGAGACAATTTGAGCTAGCAGAGATGAAGCCTAATGAAAAGGTGCAAGAATACATGGCTAGGGTAAGATCCATAGCTGGTCAGATGAAGATCAACGGTGATAAAGTGACAGAATAGCAGATGGTGTCTAAAGTTCTTCGACGTTGACTTCGAAATTTCACACAAAGAAGGAGATTATTGAGGCCATTAAAGATCTTTCCACTTTTTCGTATGCTGATTTGGAAGGAGAATTGGTGACATATGAGATGTCATGTGACAGACAAACTGTTGATGCGGCGTCAGAAGCATTGAAGGCTTTGGTATATAAGCCTAAATAATCCGATAGTGGTGAAACCAATCAGCAGGGCTAGAATTCTCAAGGGAGAGGACGTGGCGGTCAAAGCTTCAGAGGCAGAGGCCATGGTAGAGGTAATTTTTCTTATCAACCGAAGGTTAATTTTGATGCTTAAAATAATGGGCAAAAATGTGATAGGTCTAAGATTAAATGTTATAATTGTGGAAAGATGGGTCACATAAAAAAGGATTGCTGGGGTCTTAAGAATAACAATACTGGACATGCTCAAATAGCTGAAAGTAGTGGTGATAATCAAGAAACTGTTTTATTTATTGCTGGCGCTGGTGAAGAAGATAAAAGTTCTAAGTGGTACATTGATTCTGGCTGTAGTAATCATATGTGTGGGAGAAAAGAAATTTTTTCTGATCTTGATGAGACTTACAGGAATACAGTGAGGTTTGGAAATAATCATGTTATGTCTGTTGTTGGGAAATGTAGTATTCCTATTACTTTGAAAAATGGGAAGACCAGTGCAATAGGTGATGTCTATTATGTGCCTAATCTTAGTCAGAATTTGTTGAGTCTTGGTCAGTTGCAGGAGAAGAATTATGATATTAATTTTAGGCATGGTATTTGCACAATTCGTGATGAACGGATAGGGATGATTGCAAAGGTAGACATGAATAATAACAGGTTGTTTCCAATCACTCTTAATTATTGTAATTCAGCTTACTTTAGTACCACTGGCTGTGATGAGAGTTGGTTGTGGCATATGAGATTTGGCCACTTTCATTTTGGCGGTTTGAACTTTATTGTGAAGAATAATATTGTTTCTGGATTGCCATCACTTAATTTTAAATCTCGACAGGGAGCCTTTTCCAAAAGGTGAAGTTTGGAGGGCAAAGCAGCCACTGGAGCTGATTCATTCTGACTTGTGTTCTGTTGATGTTCCTTCTCGGGGTGGTAACAAGTATTTTACCACTTTTATTGATGATTTTAGTAGGAAGACCTAGGTTTATTTGTTGAAGTTTAAATCTGATGCATGTGATATTTTCAAGAGTTTCAAGGCTTATGTTGAGAAGCAGAGTGGGCGTTCCATTAAAAATCTGAGAACTGATAGAGACACTGAGTATACGGTGTGTGATGATTTCTTGAAAAATCATGGGATTAAGCATTAGATGACGGCCAGGTACACTCCTCAGCAGAATGGTGTTGAAGAGAGAAAGAACAGAACAGTGATGGATATGGTGAGGTCGATGATGACGGCCAAAAGTATGCCTAAGGATTTCTGAGCTGAAGCTGTAGCTTGTGCAGTTTATTTGTCGAACAGGTGTCCAACAAGAAGTATTGGTAAGAAGACTCCATATGAGATTTGGTCAGGAAAGAAACCAAATATCTCCCATCTTAAAGTATTTGGGTGTGTTGCATATGCCCATGTTCCGGATGCAATACGGAAGAAGTTGGATGACAAGGCAGAAAAATGTGTCTTTATTGGTTATAGCAGTGAAACTAAAGGGTATAAAATGTTCAATCCTGATACTGGGAAAGTAATTATCAGCAGAGATGTTACTTTTGATGAACAGGAAGTTTGGGATTGGAAAAAGAAGGCACCAGAAATTGTAAAACGATCATCAGCAGTGTATATTGGTGGAGATAATGCAACTGAAGAGCAGTGTCAACCAGTTCAACAACCAGTTTGTGACTCTTCCACTTCTACAGCTTCCACCTCAAGTGGACGTCCGCGAAGAGAGTCAAAACTGCCAGCTCGTTTGAATTATTATGTAGTTGGGGATGAAGTTGATAATTTAACTGATGAGAATGTTGTGAATTTTGCTCTGTTTGCAGATTGTGATCCTGTTAATTTTACAGATGCTGTTGGAGATGATCGTTGGGTCAAGGCAATGGATGAAGAAATTAATTCCATTGAGAAGAATAATACTTGGGAGCTTACAAACCTTCCGAGTGGAAAGAAGCCCATTGGTGTAAAGTGGGTATACAAGACAAAGTACAAGCCTAGTGGAGAAGTCGATAGATACAAGGCAAGACTTGTTGTGAAAGGGTACAAGCAGAAGCCTGGAATTGACTACTTTGAAGTGTTTGCTCCTGTTGCTAGACTTAATACTGTGAGAATGATAATTTCTTTGGCTGCCCAGAATGGTTGGAAGATTTTTCAGATGGATGTGAAGTCTGCTTTTTTGAATGGAGTTCTTGAAGAGGAGGTGTATGTTAATCAACCTCCTGGCTTTGTGAAAAGAGGTCAAGAGAAGAAGGTCTATCGATTGAAGAGAGCCTTGTATGGATTGAAGCAAGCTCCGAGAGCTTGGTATACTCGTATCGACACCTTCTTTATCAAAAGTGGTTTTCAACGGTGCCCATATGAGCATATTTTATACGTGAAGTCTTCATCAAGTGGGGATATTGTCATTGTTTGCTTGTATGTGAATGATCTGATATTCACTTGAAACAATGAAAAGATGATGTCAGACTTTAGGGAGGCAATGATCAGGCAGTTTGAGATGATTGATTCGGGGCTAATGTCATATTTTCTTGGGATTGAAGTTTCTCAGACTGATCGTGGAATCTTTATTTCTCAAAGAAAATATGTTGGTGATATTTTGAAGAAATTCAAGATGGATGGTGCTAATTCGATCATGACTCCAGCTGAAGAAAGGTTGAGGCTGACGAAGGAAGGCACTGGAAATTCTGTGGATTCAACATACTTTAAAAGTATGGTTGGTAGTTTGAGATACTTGACTTCTACAAGGCCAGATATAAATTTTAGTGTTGGATTGATAAGCAGAATCATGGAGAATCCCTGTCAGTCGCATTTGCAGGCTGCAAAGAGAATCTTGAGGTACATTAAGGGTACTCAAGGATATGGTATTCTGTATCCAAGAAGTGAACAAGTAAAGCTTCTGGGGTATACTGACAGTGATTGGGCAGGTGATACAGTTAAAAGGAAAAACACTTCTGGGTATGCTTTCTTCATTGGTTCTGGTGTGTTTTCTTGGAGTTCAAAGAAACAACCAGTGATAGCATTGTCTACTACTGAGGCTGAGTATATTGCAGCTTCTAATTGTACTACTCAAATAATTTGGTTGAGAAGGATGCTGGGTTTCCTTCAACATAAAGAGGATGGTCCGACTACGGTGTTGTGTGATAGCAAGTCGGCAATTGAGATGACAAAACATCCAGTCTTTCATGGTCACAGTAAGCATATTGATATCAAGTATCACTTTATTTGTGATTTGGTCAGTGAGAAGGAGATTGTGGTTGATTACTGCAAGACTGGAGATCAAGTGGCGGACATTTTCACAAAGGCATTGAAATTTGAGATCTTTGCAAAGTTGAAGAAGATGCTTGGTATGGCTAACGGTGCGAACTTAGTTTAAGGGAGGCTATGTAGAATAATTAAACTAAGTTTCCTATTAGTTTCTATTTCCTATTCGGTTAATGTTTTCTATTCGTTTGTTTCCTGTTTGGTTTCGTATTTGTTTTAAGAAATAGTTGGAATCTGAATCAGTGTAGGACTCAGAGATAGTTTAGCCTATAAATATATGCCTTGGGTTGCCATTGTAATCACAGAGAAAATTACAAAGATTAAAGAAAAGCCTTGCGGCTGGTTTCGAGTCGTGCAAGCTCTGCAGCCCGGTGTTCTTTTCCGTTGTTCGGTTAGCTTAAAGTTTTCTTAATGCTTTATGATTAAATTCTATTATCGGTTTCCGTGGAATTTAATTAGATTGATTGGTTTGTTTGGTGGCCATAGCTTAAACCAAATTAATTTGGTTTAATTCTCTTAGCTTGCGTGTATTGATGTGCATTGTTTCTTTAGTTGTATTTAATTGGGTGATTTCAGCAGCAGCTAGCTTTCTTAGTTTGTTCAAGAATTAGCGATCGATCGGCTTTGGATTAATTTGCCTGATTAGTGTATGGGTTTGTTTTATTTTTGGGTCCTACATCGAGGAGGCTAACTTTGAAATTTGGTTTGAAATCGAGTCTCGCAAGAAAATTTCAAACAACATCAGGCGTTGGTCGCTTGTGGAAGAAATTTTTGATCAGAGAATTTGAGAAAGGTTGGGAATACTGTTGGATACGGTCCTTGGTGAAGAAAGCGGCCGGAATCCCCTTGTGTTTACCAATGCACGGGGCATCCAGGTCATTGGTGGGATGAGGGGTAGGCTTTTCGGTGAATAGCTGGGCATAGGTTGGGCTTTCCCTTGCTTCGGTGGGTGAGGGTACTGCTATATAGGTGGTGGTGACTTTTTTGCTATGCACGAACCCTTTTAGAGAGAATGAGGGGCCTCTCTCTCTCTGATATAACTATATATAAATTAAGTTATTTTAATAAATTATTTTTTTAATTTTGCATACCGTATATTTTATTTTCCTTTCATTTTATTAATGTTTATTTAAATATAAATAACTCATCTGAATAAATCATTATTCTAGTTTTTTTCTTTTTTTTTTCTTGGGTAAAACAGCCAAACCTGACGGCCATAGGCTTTTTCTTTAATCTGAAAAAAAAGAATAACTACAAACAGGGAGGACTTGCAACCTGACCCTACATCAAAACGTTTTTATACTCGAATATACAGAAAACTCCTAGCATCTAGAAGCACCGACCCCCTAATTTGCTAGGGAAGGCCCCCGTGGCACTTGCCCCCATGGCCAAGGCATCCGCAACCACGTTTTCCATTCCCTGTAGATGTGTCGTAAAGCATAGTTCCTGATGAGTTCTCCTATTTGAAACAAAATACTCGTCGTCTGCCATGGGCCCTTTCCTGTCTTTATCGCATGTTCCAGAACTTGTGAGTCAGTTTCTATCTCCATAGCCAAAATGCCCAGCTGCCGAAAAATCATGAGCCTATACAAAAGCGCTAGGTGTTCTCTAATGCAAGTTGGATTACAAGCGTTAGTGATTAAAAACCCACAGTTTCTTCAATAGAGTAAAAAATCTCTTGCTTTAAAGAGATAACCCAAAACTCTAATTGCAGCCTTCCAATGATCATTGTTTGGATTCTTTGTGTACCTTTCCAACCTGCAAACTACATATGCAATGTTTGGCCTTGTATGACTCATAGCATAAATGAGACCTTTAATAACACTTGAGTATTCAAGTTGGGCTATTGGTTCACCTAGATTCCCAATAAGCTTAACACTTGGATCCATGGGTGTACTTGCTTCTTTCACTTCCAAATGTTGGTATTTTTTTATGATTTTATCAACAAATTGGGTTTAAGAAAGAGCATAACCCCACTTTGCTTCTTCACCTTTATCCTAAAATAGTACTAACCTCACCAAGATCTTTCACTTGAAACTTAGAGGTAAGATACTTTTTAATTTCTATAATACATTTTAAAGCATTACTTACGATGAGCATATCATCCACACATAAGCAAATTAAAACACAATACTCACCTATAGTTTTATAATAAATGCACTTATCAACATTATTTAATCTCAAACCACTCTCATTTCATTCTTAAAATCTTCATTTCCAGGGAGGATATAACCTTCTGTTTGTTCCATATACACATTTTCAAGCAAATTACCCTTTAAGAATGTAGCCTTTATATCCATTTGAGGGACATAAAGATTAAATACTGAAGCTAAAGCAACCTAATAGATACAATTCTAGCAACAGTAGCATATATATCAAAATAATAAATTGCTTCATTTAGTTTATGACATTTGGCTACTAACCTGCCTTTGTAGGTGAAAAATGGTTCCATCCATTGCTTGCTTCCTTCGAAAAATCCACTTGCATCCAATTAATTGGTTTTGAACTTTTTTTTTTCCAGGTAAATCAACTAGGATTCAAGTATTATTAGAGAATATTGAATCCATTTTATCATTTACAACTTCTTTCTAAAATGCTGCAACTCTTGATTTCATTGCCTCACTATATATTTTCTGGATCATACTCTATATTTAATAAAATAAGAATTTTATTAAATATAGTATCCCTACTTCCATCCAAAAAATTGAGAGGGAATGAAATAGAAGGTAGGTGTTTCTCATTCGCTTGCCTTTGATTTCTTCTAGATTCAATAGAAGAGTCAAATTCACTGCTTGTTGCATTTTTGGAAGCACTAAGTTCTTGTGGTGGAACATCATTATCTTTTGAATTCTTTAGAAATAGATCTTCTAAGAATTAAACTTCTCTTTATTCCATTATTACACTGGAATCAATTTCAAGTAGCCTATAAGACTTGGATTTTTAGCATACCCTATGAACACACATTTTAGTGCTCTAGGTTCTAACTAGTATGCGATGCAGCCCCAAACCTTCAAGTAATATAGGTTTGATTTTTCTGCCATTCCAAATCCATAAGGAGACTCTAGCCGTATCCAAAATTTCTAAACTTCGGGTGATCCTAGTGAGCATAATCATCTTCGTACCAAAGATCTGTAATACACTTTTGAAAATAGGAAACAGAAAAATTGAATGAGCCATTGCCCAGTGAGAGTCCACCATTTTCGCAAACATTTACCGAGTTGCATATATTACCCATGCATACAATTCAGGTATACGCTAACAGATAGCAGTTATGACTCATGCATAATTCACAGACAGATAATGAGAATGAAGAGCTATTTATGGTTCTATCTGAACGATAAACGAACTAGCCAGTTCATCTCGTTGGCAGATCTTATCAGAATCAGAAACAGAGACAGAATCAGAATCAGAATAGAATCATATCGTCAGCCACGCCCAAATAGATACAGATAGATGTGGGCCCCAGAACTGATACACTGATCTCGAGATCAGGAACGCAGATGATCCAGATGACCAAGCCCTTGCCGGCTCGTGGGATCAAATCGCACCAAATAATGGATCCGACAGGACTTATGCACATATAACAAATTCAGTGCATAAATGAAAGTACAACTGAACCATAACAGACATAATGTGTTCCAGCCGGTAAATAAACCCAACTGGCAGTTCAAAACAAAAAGTATTTCAAAACATGCCGCAAACAATATTCAATGCAGTCCAATTATTAATTACATTAAAACGGAATCCATTTTCAGTGATAAACTCACCTCAGTCCGAAGATACATGCTCACGTACTAGCTATCTAACAAATCTTCATATATTTCAGGTTCGAGCAATTCAGTACTATTTCTAACTAACAGAATTCTAACTTCTGACATATTCCAGAATTTAACTAAATAAGGGCATAATGGTAATTTAACTATTTTAAATATATATATATAATAAGTATTTTTTGAAATTATCCAACTTTAAAATAACTACGAAAATGTAATAATTATGACTTTAAAGAAAACATAACATTATGCCGCAAAACTAAAATTTAAAGGATCTTTAAACATTATTTCTATTTTATTTCAAAAATAGTCCAAAATTGGACAAAAACTTAATACGTAAGAAAATAAAAGTGTAAAATCCTTAAAATACTCGTTAAAATAATTTGATCAAGAATTTATAAAAGGATTTATAATGAAATAACTAAAAGAAATTAAAATTGCGGAAAATCAAATTTTCATTTCTGGATCGGTTTTACCAGAGGGTAAATCGGTCACAACCGATTCAAAATTTACTGAAAACCCTGGATTGGTTTTTCCCAATTTCTAATCGGCTAATTAATTTTTGCAAAATAGTCCCTAATTAATTTTCAAATCTTAAAATTGGCAAAACTAAATTTCAATCGGTTTTACCCGTTTCACAAACGGGTGGAACCGGTTTGCTTAAATTTGAATCGGTTTTACCCATTTGTAAATCGGCTAAAATCAGTTCAATAATTGCAACAATGCCCTAATTAAGTTTTCTATTTCAAAATCAGCAAAACTAATTTTTAATCAGTTTTACCTGATTTGCAAATGGGTAGAACCGATTTGTCTCAGGCTTGAATCGGTTTTACCCGATTCTAAATCGGTCAAAATCGATTCATACCCAGAATTTTTGTTCTTCACCTAGCTTCGGGTTTTCCAAAAAAAGTGCATCTAAACTCATTTTTCTTTTATTCTTTTTGCCAAAAACCATTTTTACAATACTCCTAGAACATGTTTAAAATGTCAAAACATTTTTCTAGCGTTCAAAATTTCAAGAATAAATTAAACTTCAAGAAAACCTTAAAAACTGTAAAATTCTAACTTTTTGCATTATGATTACACTTTCTAACGTAAAATTTCTTACCTTTTGATTCCTTAAGCTTTCTACCTGACTTTTCTCGGATTAGAACGGAGCTTTCACGTCAAAATCTTGTTCCTTCTTCTTCTTCTTACCTTTCTTCCTATTTTCTAAGCTTGGAGAGTTTCTTTAGCTTTGGAGGTTTGATTT
Source organism: Leptodermis oblonga (assembly GCA_016801395.1). NCBI lineage: Eukaryota > Viridiplantae > Streptophyta > Magnoliopsida > Gentianales > Rubiaceae > Leptodermis > Leptodermis oblonga. Next base: position 22,258,202 of record CM028753.1, read on the forward strand.
TGCAGAAATGGAAGTTTAGAATGGAGTTAGGGGGTATTTATAGGCTTGAAAGCAGTATAAAATAAGAAGCTAGGGCTCAAAAGACCCCTAGGCTCGTAGCTTGGGCAGCAAATATTTAATTTTCTATTCTGACAGGGAATCGATTTTTACCCGATTGCAGAATCGGTAGTACCGATTGAAATTGGTTTTCCCTGATCATAAATCGGTTATAACCGATTCATAAGGTGGTAAATATTTGTTTATTAATTTACCAATCAGTTTTACTGATTGGTTAAAGGTTAAAATTGATTCACCTAAATTTTATCCATATTGAATCGGTTTTACCCGATTGTGAATCAGTTAAAACCAATTCCATGAAATTTTATTCATTCCCCAATCGGTTTTACCCAATTGGGAAATGGGTAAAACCGATTGTCCCAAATGGTTTTCCCTTTTTCTAAATGGTTAGAACCATTTGTAGGTGGTAAGAACCTTCCATTTTATTATTTAAAATGGTGCAATTGTTTTTACCCAAATCTGGGCTGGGTAAAACTGATTTACCCATTTTTTTATTATTTTTTTTATTTTTAATTTTCTTATCTTCTAATTCCTATTTCCGTAAATTCCTAGCCATACCCTTCCTAAACAAATTACATATCATGAAATTTAGTATCAAAGTTATCGAATTAATTCACATAAAGATTTGAAATCGAAATAAAGAAATTCTATTTGAAATAAAATATTCGAGGACTTTTATAAAATTTTCTTAAAGAAATAATTTTTAGATTGAAATTCTTTTAAAAGAAATTCTTATAAATAATCACAAAATATTTATATATACCTCAATATATTTTTGAGGTGAATTTTAAAATACTAAAATTTTACAGGGTTTCACATCTTTTACGTCCAAGAGAGAGAATGGTGTAGACTACAATGAAATGTAGAGAGAGAAACCGAAGGCGTGCCAGGCGTGCTTATCACTAACGATAGTAAAAAAAAGAAGAACCCATTTTTCACACTAAAGGAACATAAATAGATTCATTCATACAAAAAAATGAACTATAAAGCTTTGATTATTATTATAACAATGAGCTTAAATTGAAACTCAAAGTCTCTCACAAACAAAATTAATTAACCATTTTATGATAGCGACACACAATTAATAGTCCTTTTTCCAGTGGTAGAGACGACGGCAACGAATGCTATCATAATTTTTTTTTCGGGAAATGGTGAAAAATGAAAAATCTTATCTTTCTCGATCAAAAGGGAGGGTGAAAATTCTTTTAGCTAGGAAATTAATGGGTGAAGTGAAAAGGAGATAAAAGAAAAGTGGTAGTTATTACGCCCCAACCCGACCCCCCTGCCTCGGATAACAATTCCCGACGAGAAGGAGTTGGACAGTCCGGGTGGCATCATACAGGGCTCTCGTCCAACAATTGATACGGAATAAAATAAAGAGAACCATACATCCTTATTATTATTCTAGAATGTCAAGGTAAACACTACAACAGAATTAAACAAAATTTCCTAAGGACGGCCACAGGCTAAATTATCATCCCAAACCATAGTCTCAAACTAGCTATTACACTTTGTTTGTCTTTATTTCTCCACGGTGCCCGTCGGCCTTACCTCTAGATCCACTCGAGTCAAGCCCTTGAAACAATATATATGTAGGGGAAAGGGGTGAGCTTAATAAGCTCAGTGAGAGACCTCGGGGTTTATACAAAATCCCACAGTGAGTTTTTGACAAAAGGCCGAGTGAACAAATACAGAGTTCAGGAATATATCCATATGGCATATATCACAACATAACAATATTACAGCGGAAGTATAGGCAATCATGTGAAGCAAGTCAAACGAATCAAGCAGGTCAAGCAAATCAGGCAGTATAGACATGCATACAGCTAATATTGGAAACAAGCATGGCAGCATAGAAACAATTGTCATATGCAATAGGTTTGAGTCACTAGACTCCTCGCGAGCAGATTGCACAGTTAACCTTTCTCATCCAAAGCTAAGTCAGAATCTATTCACGTTTTTAGGTTGTTAGCGTTTTGATGGTTTGCAAAGTACATCGTCACCATGACAGCCATACAATGGTAGAACCAGGAATGCTCGACAGAAGGGGTTTTGGATCCTTGCATTTTCACATTTTAGGCCATCTGGTGTTCCTCTCGTAAAGAATGAGTGTCAGCTAACTGCAACATGGTCTTTTACCGATAAGCCATACATAACGGGCAAGCAGCTACTATCTAGTCATGCTGGAAGACTCGGAGCCCAAGTCTTTTCTAATAGGTCCCTCGCATATTTCATGCTAAGGTGATTATGGCAGCCCTAGCATGTTTCATACATATTTAGATGCGGCATGCAATCCTATATATCATGCAACTTACCCTAAGAAATGTATCATCCTTCGTGGTAGTAAGTCATGCCATCATATCATAAATAGGCCTTTTTAGTTGCAGGTAAACACGTTAAAATGTCTAGTCAAGTATGGTACATAATAAGCACTCATGGCATTATCATGTCAGGTCAAGTATGGTACACAATAAGTAGTTCATAGTATTATCATGTCAAGTCAAGTATGGTACACAATAAGCAAATCATGGCATTATCATGTCAAGTACGCACATAGCACTTAAGCATACATATTCCAAGTCAATTTGAATCGAGAAACAAGCAAGTGGTGAGGTGTCGAAAACCTCGTTAAGAAAATAGGCACATAATAGTACGTATTTATACACACAAGTACTACGTAGATAGTTCATTCAAGTCTTATGAAACTAGCGAGTAATCCCTCACCTTATGATTGGTAAAGTGCGCGCGTTCGACGTCTGTTGATCTTTGGTCAACGCTCAAAGATCAGCTCCTGCGGATAACGGGAATTAGGTTATTAACTAGCAAGAAGTTTGTTGACTTTCTAAGCAAGTTTGACTCTTGGGTCAACTAAGGTTGACTTTAATTTTCGAGGTTAAGTTTAAATTTTTGGGTCATCTTGGGTTAAGTGATGTCTGATTTGGTTCAAGTCAAGTCTGGCTCGGTTCAAGTTAGGTCTGGTTTAGTTCAAGTCAAGTTTAGTTCAATTCATGTCAAGTCTGGTTTGGTTCAAGTCAAGTCTGGTTTGATTCAAATCAAGTCTGGTTCGAGGCAAGTGGTTCAGGTCAAGTTAAGTTGAGTCAATTCAGGTTCAAGTTAAGTGATTCAGGTCAAATCAAGTTGAGTCAAGTCAGGTTTAGGTCAAGTTAAATTGAGTCAAGTTATGTTCAGGTCAAGTGCTTTAGGTCAAGTCAAGTTTAGTCAAGTCAGGTTCAGGTCAAGACAAGTTGAACTGCATCAAAGGTTAAGTGTATAACTCAAAGGTGGCTAAGGCTGGGTGTCTGTGCGAGTACATGTGTGAGTCGCACAATTGCTCGCACACCTGAGCCTGGTCAGAGTTCCTGTGCGAGTAGCACGAGAACTCGCACGTCTGAGCCTTGTCTGAGTTTCAGTGTGAGTAGCACAAGAACTCGCACGTCTGGGCAAGTGCTTGCCTAGAACTTCTGGTTCGGGATAGCTCCTTTGAGGCCATTGATTTTGCGTTTCCAGGGCATTTTTGACCATTCCAACGATACCAACACGAAGAATAGCATACAGGCTATCACTAACATGCAAAACATGGTGATTCTAATCATTACAACCACATTAAATTTAGCAACAAACATGCTATCGAACACTGATTTTTAGAGCATGCATTTTTCATATTTCACGGTTTCTTGTCTATCTCAACCTGTTAATTTTTTTAGCCCATTTACTAGATACATCAAACTTACTTGGAATACAACATATCTTGAACCTATTAACGCCCTATAAAATGCTTTTCTATGGATCAAAACATGCAACCCATTTACTTTTCCAATTAAAGCTCTAAAAGATATTACGTTCATGCTTCTTGCTCTATCTACAACCACAGATCCACATACTTATAGGGGTTCTACGAATACCATGATCTTTTACTTATTCTCACACAAGGAAATGACCATGGTGATGCGGAGACGGCGTTTCTGGTGGCAGCGGCTTCTTTCTCCTCTTCGAGACTCTCACTTTGTTTATTTTGATGATACCTTTGGTTTTGAAATTAAAGGTTATCAAAGTAGTGTTAAAGATGTTTATATAGGTCTAAGTTTAGGGTTAACACGATCCAAAACTGATTTGGATTCGTGGAGTTCAAATCGGATATAGGATAGGATTTGGTTTGAATTCGAATTTGCCGAATTCCCGCTGCTGGACTCTGTGCGAGTTGTCTCCTACTAGCACAACTGCTCACTTGCCTTGCTCATGTGAGCTGTCATCCGACACGCACGGCTACTTGTGCAGGCCAGTTGTCGCCTTGTTGCTTTGTTTTGTTAGCCTTTTGCTCTACTCGGCTTTTCCCTTTAAGTACCTTCCGATGACCCTTTACTCCCACATTTATATCTATGTTAACCTAGGCACATATTCCTTCCTAACTTACTCGAGACACAATACACATTCTAGGCACATAAATGTTCATGATCACTCAAACAAGCAAGTCAAGTTTCACGTCAAGCATGATTATTAGATAAAATTTTTTAACTTTTACCCTTTTTAATCCCAAGGTTTCGCTCAAAAAATGTGGGGCTTCACAGTAGTTACTCCGTGGGTGAAGTTCTATGGCTGGCAAGCGGATGTTTTGTGCAGCCCTTAATACCCAATCTGACCCGGATCTTGCACTCAACATTTAATTATAGTAAGGGAGATGAATAGAGAAAACAAATTGTAAAATAATAAAGAGAGGGAGATTGAAGAAGGGAATGAGTATGGCGGTAGAAGGAAGAAGTAATGGAGAGAAATAAAAAGGAGGGGAAGAGAAGAATAGACAGAGGATTGGTAGATTAGGGGTAAAAGAAATGGTGTCAAAAATAAGAATTTTTGAGTTTTTGTCAAAAATGCCCCTAACCAAAAAGGGTCCATTAGTGTGTTAACGACCACTTTTAACAGAGTGACTAAAATGGTGCAACAACAAAAGTAAGGTGCTAAAAAAATAATAAAATGAGCAAGGTGACTAAAATATTAACTTTTACAAAGTAAGGTGACTAAATTATCAATTCACCCACCCTTTTGTAATATATGATTTTCAACCTTTACTTTTCCAGTTTTAATACACTTTTAATTTTACTGGTCTTGACCAACACCTTGAATTAAGAGTTTGAATTTAAATTAACGTCATCAACCCCTTAAAACTCATAATCTATAATTTTTTTCTTCCATTTTTGTTTTAGCCCCTTACCTTAAAACTCCTTAATATTTCCCTTCATACAAAAAGTTTGTGGTTTGATTGTTTAAGCACTCGACAAATTTTTTGGGGTAACATGCATTGCTTTCTATTCAAAAGTACTATGCTCATTTCTTTATCTTTTTATTATTAGTTGCAGGAATGTGCTTTAATTCTCTTTTTATTTTATTTTCTTATAAACCTAGTGTTTAACGTCCTGTCAAGATTTATTCAGCATATGTTTTTAGGATTTTTTTTTATTTTTCCTCTTTTAAGATTTCATGATAATTTATAAAGTGAACTGCGTTTAATATACCTTTAATTTTCAGTTGTGTCCGCTTTTTGAACTTTACTTTTTTTTTTAGTCACGAATGTACCTAAACTAATATTAACGGACCATCAAAGAACTTTTTTGGTTAAAAGCTAATGCCACTGACAGAACTACATACTCGTGTGTCTCACATGCTCAATTTAAGGGGTATTTTCATCACTCGACCTAGGCGGGAAATGGTTAACGTGTTGAAGTAACTGAAAATACTTGAGAGCATTGGAACGGAAAAAAGCATAAACAACACTTAACATCATTCATACTCCCTCTTCTCCTTGACATTCTTCATATTTTGAAAATCAAAATCAACTAAGACAGAAAAAACCTAGTTCGATCAAGCCATCAAAACTGCGAATATGGATAATCAGATGAGGAAATACGGGAGGAGAGAGACGCCAAGGGTGAGAATCAAACGTCGGCCCATGCCTTGGACGATCAGGCATGGGGAGGAGTTTTTTTACCCCCACATGGAGTACGTTATGTAAAGCTTCTTTGTCGATGTAAGACAATAAAGGTCTACTTTTGTTTTGGTGAAAAAGGCAATTCTTTGGGGTGTGTAAAGTTACAATACTATTTTTAAAAGTTTGATGGTGTGTTAGTGGGATACATAAGGGGTTTTGGTGTTCAATGATGTCGTGTTATCGTGGGAGGAAAAGAATCAACCTTTAGAATACTATATTGTATATTATGTGTTTTTTTGATGAAATTCATTAGATTCGTGGAAAGTATAACTGAAATACTTGTTGTGTTCTGCTTCTCTTCTCACTATGGACATGGTTATTCGTGTGTTGTAGTCTTCCGTGTATTTTTTCGTTAGGAGTTTTGCCTTGCAATTTTTTTGCCTACTTTGTATTGTACTGTATTTGTGTTCTCTATATGTATATCCGTAAGCTCACATTAATTATAGTAGCACTCAAACTTGTAAACAACTTGTATTAATGTGTAGGTGATTGTGCATGGAAAGTTACAATGCGAATAAGGTACGGGGAACAATTTCTCAGGGCTAATATTGGATATATGAGGGGGGTCAAATTGATCACATAGACAATTGCAACGAAGATCAATTTTCTTTGGTTGAATTGAATAGGTTGATGATGAGATTAGGGTACACGGAGGTCGAGACAATGATGTATTATTACATGGATCCATTTACAACTGCACTCAAAGAGGGGTTGAGAAGCTTGCAAATTGTTATTAAAGTATTTAGAACTAAAAAGGTGATCAAAATAGTTTGTGATCACTTACCAAAAAAAGAGATCAAGAAAATGAAATTGAAAGCTAGAGGTCAAGAATGGGATTGTTAGAAGAAATGTGGCCCAAATCGACAGTTGTCATTGAAGAAATTGGGGAGGAACAACCTGATCCAGGCTTGATTAAGAAATAGAAACAAAGGAATGTTGCTGCCAAGTTGAAGGCAAGGATTTATTCACACATGACTTCATTTCTAGCTCTTGAATACACTAAAGATGATGGGGTCACTGCTGAAACCAAACAAGAAGTGGACAAGGAGGTTGATCCTGCAGGTTCAGAGGGTGCTAGTGATGAAATATTGAATGAAAAGGATGTAGGGCATGACGAGTTGGGTATTGGGCACACAGTGAATAACATAAGGGCTAAGCAACAGGTAGTTAACAAGGAATTTACGCCAGGAGTTTCAGAGGGCGACAGTGGCATGATTTTGAATGCAGAGGATGCAAGGCATGCATACGGGGATACAAAGAACCCTTTGTATTATAACTAGACCTAGGAAGAATTTGGAAATGAGGAAACTGTTCAAAGAATGACTAAAGTTGATGTAAGCATGATGAGTTGGGTACAGGGGACACATTGAATGATATGAGGGCTGAAATTAATAAAGATGGTGCAGGTCATAAAGCTTGTTATTAAGAGGGTAGTGGTGCAGCAACACAAGTACAGATGTTGGGTATGGAGTTATAAACACAAGAAACAGAGTTTGAATCGAAAATAGAAGTGACTGAAAATGTGTACAGAGTAAATGTTGGGGACATCCAAGAATTGGATACTGAGGACCAAGTTATGGTTGAAGATGCTAGTGATGGTGATCTGAATCCAGTCCATGGATTCTCATAATACTTCAACGAACGACAAACATGGGAACAAGATATGGAAGACATAATTGGTGGGGGATTTTTGGAAAGATTTGAAGTTTTGAATGGTGAGCAACTTGGTGACCATATTTGGGTGCAAACTGAAGTTCCTAATTCTAAGGAACTTGGTGATCAGATTGTATTTGAAGAGCAATTTGAACCAAATGTAGGGCCTGAGCCAGAGGCATCAAGCCAGGCACAACTTACTACTAGAACTAGGAGGGTCATGAGAGGTCCACCAAATCTAGCTGCCATTGATGACTTAGAAGAAGATAACATAAATGTGAGTCTACAAAGCAATCCAAACTCATCAGATGAATAGATAGACACATGTTCTTGTTTGTACACAGATTTCATTCCAAGAAAATACTTTAAAAAGTGATTTTTACAGTTGCAGAAATTTGGGTCGAAGAAAGAGTTTAGAGATGCAGTAACTTGTTATTCCATATTCAACAAGAGGGTGATATGCATTTCATTGAATGACAAGAGAAGATTAATAGCCACTTGTGAGAAAGGGTGTCCATGGAAGGTGTATGCAACCAGAGTTAGAGCCTTGATAATAATGACTATGTGGTTCGGACAATGTTAGAACAACATAAAGATTGCAAGTGACCACAAAAAATAAAAGGTTTACTTCAAGGTGACTATCTAAAAGGTATGTGGAGAGAATTTTGTCCAATTTGAAGATGCCTGTCAAACAAATTAGGCAGAATGTTGATAAGGATTTTGGATATGAAATCAGCAGATCAACTGCTACAAAGCTAGATGCAAAACATTGAAAATTATTATGGGCACGGCAAAATAGCGATATAGGAATTTGTGGGACAATTCTAAAGAAATAAAGCAAGCTAATCCTAGCTATACCGTGGTGAAGTGAAGAATTGGATTGAATAGACATGAACACACACAAAGGGAAGAAATAAAGCAAATAGAAGTGAATAAATGAAAAGAAAAAATACACAACTAACCCCAAACTCTTACTAACCCAATAAAAACAAACTCAAAACACATACTTTTGCTTGCCCAGAATATGTAACTGATTTTACTTGCACCACAAGATAAGCACAGCTTAATCGAATAATTCTATGCAGAAACTCTATGGAGAGTAATGCACACAATCATCATCTTACAATAAAATCAAGGAAGTTCACTCTCCTAGTCTATACAGAGCTCTCTTGCTTGACAATTGACTATCACCACAGTTCAAAGTTGAATCATACACCACTGTTAATAAACAACCCTTTTAAATCATTGGGTGTAATAGGGCCAAGGGATTAATATGCAATTCGGTTAGGCCCTATTGGGTTCTAAGCACATATTCTGATCAAAATAGTCCAATGTGCATGAGAGAGAACTTACTGCATCAGAAACACAACATCATTAACATCCACTAAGGTAGACAGAATATATGTATTATCTTCCAAGTTGGGGCTGAACTTGCCCTATTTCTTTACATTACAAAAAAGTACCATATATTTAACAAAGAGCTCCACAGATTCAGAATTTTATAGCTCTTTCCAGGTACATCATCAGATTATCTACGGAACAACATGCATGCTTTGCCTAATTTTTAACAGTCAGCATATAAACAAGCTCCATATCAATCAAATTGTGGTCTTTCTTTACTTAACCACTGTAGAGCCTCCTCTTAGGTGAGCAGAACATGCATATGGAAACTTCACAATTGCAAAGTTATGATACCTTCTTCAAAAACAATGTAGGGCAGCAAGAACAACTTATCGTGATCATTATGCACACTAGGGGGAAAAGAGAGAGTTAAACATAGGCATTGGCTATATATATAGTGACTCATTTTGGAATGGTCAAGCCTTCAATTGGCTAATAGGGGGTTACATGCTTTTGGTAGGTATTGAAATTCAAGCCAACATGGTTATCCTAGGAAAGGTCTCTTTCCCATCATCCAGTCATGTGCAATCCAAAAACCACCTTGACAGTCTAAAAGCCAAACTAGGGAGACTCCACACTCAGCAAAACATCCCATGCAATCTCAAAAAACTTCCTTTAGCTAAACCATGCTTAATCAATAAGTTCAAACTAGTACCACAACTATTTAGCATGGATATAACATGATCTAATTTTCTTCTATGGTACTTTTTCAAATTAGAGTTTATCTTGGGCATAGCAACCAACTTGACGCACAAGAAAAACACAATTGACAAGTGCATAACTCATAAAGCAAAACAAAACAAAACAAGACACAAAAGAAACAAGAAAGACAGAATAAGAAAGAAACAAAAGGGATCACAATACCCTTACACTTAAAATCATGCTTGCCCTCAAGCATGCAATAAGATTAAAGTAAGGATAACACAAAAGCCATGCAAAACTGTAGTTGACAATACGATAACTAACACTAGACTCTAGAACACACAACACATATGTATAAGACTATACATAAAAGGAGTAGCAAACTTACTTAGGGGGGTGCAGGGTAAGATGACCCCAGATCTTAGCAAGGCGTGAAAATACAGCTCCAAATTGTGCATCTATGTGCTACAGGATACCAGATTGATGCTCTGCTTGCTCAAGGCGAAGCTCCTGCAAGTCTTTGCTTAATTTCTTACTTGCGCGCAGAAAGATGAAACATTAGTCCAAAGTTATTGACTACTGTACTACATCACCCCCTTTTTTTCTTTTTGTTTTTTTCTACTCTTTTTTTTTTCAAAAAAGGAAAACAAAAAGCGATAAAAATTAGGTTGCCTCTCACTGCGCCTTTCTTTATAGTCTTTGGCTAGCCTCAATACATCTCCTTCAATGTTGTGAACAACACCACAATGGACTTGCTTCCACTGTTGTGACTTGGCCAAAATCCATGAATTGTTTGAGACGTTGTCCATTTACTGTAAATGTCCTTCCAGTTTCTGGGCTGAAAACCATCATTGCTCCGCTAGTGGTTCATACCAATTTGTCTTGTTCATCTCACCATGCAAACCCTTGATCTTGGAACTTGCTAGCAGACATCCTTTGCCTTGGTAGAACTGTTGACCAGTATCAAATTGTATAGGTGTTTCAAGCCATGTTTTTTTATTACCTCTTTTTCGCACAGTGGCTTTAATACCTTTTTCATATTTCTGGTAATTATTCTTGTCATAGCCTGGAGATTGATTTAATTCAAGCTGCAAAGCTTGAACTAACAATGGGCTAACTTTTCCTGCAAGATTCTGCTTGGGCAGACTGAGCTTCAACTCTGTATTGGCGACTGTCTTGAGCTTATCTTGCAAAAAATTGTTTCAAGAGGTTCTTGGACAAGAGGGTCAGTTATATCAACACTGCACACATTCTGAACAACCATTGGACTTGTCATGGCTCATCCATACTACATGTAACCTTTTCACCACAATAGTTCAAACATATTATCCCATTATACACATCAATAATAGATCTAGCAGTCTTTAGGAAAGGACGACCTAATAAAACTCCCGCTGACTCTTGGGAAGGGTTACTACTCATTTCCACAACATAAAAATCAGTAGAATAAAAAAACGAGTGCACTTTAACCAATACATTCTCTAATAGTCCTTCAGGATACACACAAGATCTATCAGCCAATTATATAACCACTTCAGTATTTACCAATTCAACACCCTTTAAAGTTTTGTATACCAAAAGAGGCATTGCATTAATTGTTGCACCTAAATCACACATAGCATGCTCAATATTTTTATCAAAAATTACACAAGGTAAGGAAAACATACTTGGGTCCTTGCACTTTGGTGACATCTTCTTCTGAATAAAGGCCGACACATTATCGCCCATGATGACCTTTCATACTCCTCTTGTTTTCCTAGTCATAAACACCTTCTGAAATTTTTCAATGGGTGGAATCTTGATGGCTTTCAGGAATGGCATGTTGACCTCCATCTTTTCAAAAACAGCCAAATACTCATTTGGATCCTCCTTGGGTTTCTTGTTCTTGCTGGTTAATTTATTCAGAAAAGGAAGTGACCCGTACTGATTGCCCCCCTTCAAACTCAACTTGGGCATGGGCTTTTCTTCAATAACTGTCTCGATGGTCTGCTTGGGTAGTTCGAGTGTAGTTGCTGGTCATTTCTTTGCCATGGGTTCCAGTATCATCCCACTTCTTACAGATATTGCACTTACATTCTCCCTAGTAATTCCTGGACCTGTGATGGTAGTTTGCCTTAATTACCCGTCAACTTTTGCATAGAGGCTGACTGCTGGGATATCATGTTGGCTAGGCTATTGATACTAGCCTTCTGTTCCTTCTACTGGTTAGTTATGGTACTAATGACATCACCAAACACTTTACCGTTTCTTTGGGATTGGTACGAATTCTGGCCCTCCTGGAACCCTGTCTGTTGAAGTGGTCTGTAAGCCTGATTTTGATTATGATTGTGATTCTATACTAGTTACCCTAATACTAGGGCTACTGACCGTGATCCTGGCTTCCTGGTTCAGTCCATCTGAAACTATGATGATTTTTTCACCTTGATTGTATGTGTTGGAATATGGGTCTCTCCTTTGATGTTGACCATTCTAGTTCCCTGCAGCATTTTCTTAGGCTAGTGGATCAATTGGTGCAAGGTTACACTTATGGGTAAGAAGTCTCACATTGTAGCAGATACCACAAACTTCCTTTGTCTGCACCTTATTAATCCCAGCTACCATTTTTTTCCATCATATTTGTCATTTTGTTCATCCCTGCCAGCATCTGCAAGTTGCTTTGTGTTATGTCATCTTGGCTTTGAGGGCCCATGTCATCAGTAATGCGCACTTCGGTGGTCCGCTTGGTCAAATAGACTCTGGGTTCAGCGAAGTCATTACGGGCTTCTAGTGTTACCTTTAATTTTTTACGAGCAGATCTGGCAGTATTATTCAGAAATACTCCATCACTGGCAGAATCCATGTGTATCTTCTTGGCTTCCATTGATATGTGGTAAAAGAACTACAACAACTCACCATTAGAGTACCTATGAATTGGGTAACTGCCACACAATTGATTAAATCTACGCCAATATGTCCGAAGGGACTCATCATAATCTTGTCTGATCCCACTTATCTCATTTTTCATTGCATTAGTCTTCGTGGCTGGGAAGTAATTTTTTAGGAGAGCCTCCTTCATATCCCCATGCAGATATAGAATTCGACTCTAGGGAAGAGAACAATATATTAGCTTTGCCTATCAGGGCAAAAGGGAATGCCACGAGTCAGAGCTGCTCCACAGTGGCTCCTGTTGGTACTTTACCCACCTTGCACCCCCTGATATACTCACTCAAAAAGTTGCGGGGTTCCTCTCCTGGCCAACCATGATACTTAGGCAACATACTCAACCAAATAGATTTGAGTTGGAATTGGCCAATTACATCAGGCATTACAATTGCTGAAGGCTCATCCTCATTATCGTGGGTGCTTAGTTCCTTTAGAGTAGGTTCCCTCTCAGGAGAAGCATGGTTCCTTCCTTATTCTCTGTCATGTCCTTCTGCCCTGTCTCCCATCTTAGAATATGTAGCAGACTCATTGTCTCGTTCCACTTCAGATACTATTTCAGAACAACCGTCTTCTGGGACAGGCAGAACACTGTATATAGTGTCATGGGGTAGTTTCTGAGCTTCTTTCTTCAACCTTTTGCAAGTTTTCTCAATCTCATGATCAGTAGGTAACAATATAGGTTTTGACAGCCTACTCATACAACACCAAAATATCAAACGTATCAATAGGAAAAAGAAAAATAAATCTATACACCGTTCCCCGACAACGGCGCCGTTTTGGTAGAGCTATCGCTCACCCTAACAAAAGATAGTAAATTACTACCAGACTTGCAACATAGCTAAGATTAGCACAGTGGAAAGCATTGTCGAATCCACAGGGAATGGAATGGTTATTATTCCTAATCCTACTTGTAACATCCTCTATCCCACATCAAAAAATTAAAGAGTGGGGGACCTGTATAAAAGCCTAAGGCTTGTGGGCTACTAGTAACTTGGCTTAAGCCTTTTGGGTTAGCGAGGACGAAAGCCCAAAAGTTATTGGGTCAGCCTGCATGCCTGGGGCGTTACAAATGGTATCAGAGCGGCCCTAGTCCGGGAGCTAAGTGCTACGTGCAAGAGCCACCGTGCTAGACACGTGAGCCACCTCTAGAATCCTGTTCCAGGGGAGACTGGGCCAACTACTATACTGGACCTTGCAAGGACGCAAGGGCCTGAAGGGGGTGGACTGTAACATCCTCTATCCCACATCAAAAAATTAAAAGAGTGGGGGACCTGTATAAAAGCCTAAGGCTTGTGGGCTACTAGTAACTTGGCTTAAGCCTTTTGGGTTAGCGAGGACGAAAGCCCAAAAGTTATTGGGTCAGCCTGCATGCCTGGGGCGTTACAAATAATTGTGACGCCCTAGATTTTTCATGAATTAAATTCCTAGAATTTTATGGTGGACTTGATGATTAAATAATTTCGTTGCGAGAAATTATTGTCTATAGAATTAAGGGAGTAGTTTTGCGTGTAAATTAGTCGTAAGGGCAAATGGTAATTTTTCCCCATAACCGCTCCGCGTTAAGGAGGCGAGTTAGTATAAATTTAATTTGTAATAGAATTAATTTACTAGTTGCGGTAGAATCTTGTTGAGATAGTGTAGTGGAAAATTGACATAATCCTTAATTAAATATTTTAAGAATAAAGCATAGTCATCCTACACAGCAGATTGAATTTAAAAGTGTTCTTCTAATCCAATCACACTCCTACTCCCACCCGTAAGACATAAGGGGAGTTGTGATTGAGTTCCACCTCTTGGTTATTGAATTAGCAATTATTAAGTTAATTAATTATTGTAGGAAAATAAAAATTAAAGAGTTAAACCTACCCTATCATTCTTGGCTGCTGCACTCCCTCCATATAAAAAGAAAAGCACAACCCTAATGATCATTAAGCAGCTTACGTGAAGTTCAGCAAAAGAGAAATCAGAAAACCCTCTCTCGCTTCTCTTCCTTCTTTTGCCGTCATCTTCTTTCCTCCTCTCTTCTTCTCCCAAATTAGCTTCAAGTCTCCATGCTCTTGCTGCAGTGCACTAAAGCGAGGATGAAGAAGGAAATCATCCCAGCATCTGTGATCGAGGAGAATGGGAAGGTATGCCAATCTGGATCTGCATGAGAAGAAAAAGGAAGAGCATCCCAGAACTTTAAATGAGGAAAAAAAAAAAACGAAAATGTAAGTTCAGTTCTGCCCTACGACCATTACTTGTCGTTTTTCTCCGTTCTCTTCCATCTAATGGTTTGGAAAACCATATTATCCTAATACTAATGTATATCAATGATTCCTAGGTACTCAACTCAGGATCTGTAAGAAAAGATAAAGGAAAAAGCTTTAGTCGACTGACGACGTCTTACGGAATTTCTTCAAGTCGGTATATCAGATCTGATCTTTCTGTGATTTTAATTTACACGGTTATAATTTTCAAAAACTGCAGTTACCACTTCATAATAGATGTTTTAGGAGTATGTAGGTTAAATTTCCTAAATTTTCAACGAACCGTTAGGGAGATACAAGATTTGCAATATCCCCTGTTCGCTGGAATCCAGTTCAGCGAAACAGCCAACTTTCGGAATTCACCATACATCCAATATTGCGAATTTAGTCCTGATATTTTAACTGGTTCTTTACAGTATACCAATCGACTGTTTTCAAAAATTTCGTGGAAAAGCAATAAGTGAATTAGGAGATATAAACGTGTGATGTTGGCTGTTCTGTATGTCATTTTTTTCAGGAAACTTAAAGTTGTGATTTAAATATTTAGTTTTCTCTTTGTCGAAAAATTCTGAAATTTTAACTGTACCTTCTAGGTACCTGTATTTACCATTCTTTAAAGTTTCATGATAAGGAAAGGTTTGGTTTTTGATTTATGATTATTTAAATTGGACTGATCACCACAGTATTTATTCAGAAAAACTGAAAGTTGCGATTTTTATTATCTAACTTGTCTTTCATCCAAAAATCCTGAAAATTTTAAAATATGTTCTAGTTACATATATAAACCATTCTGTAAAGTTTTGTGAAAAGAAGATGTTTAGTTTTTGGTTTATAAATTTTAACGCGGACTGATCGCCAGAGTCTGTTTTCAGAAAAAAACTGAAAGTTGGGATTTTTATATCTAACTTTTCTTTCATCCAAAAATCCTGAAAATTTTACAGTAGCTATTTTGACATGTATTTTAGCTTATGGTTAAATTTCGTGTCAATCTAACTTTCCAACTAAGAGAAAAGAACTTTTAAACTTTACTTGGCAGATCAGAACACTCTTAAGCTTTTAATTGAGAATGGTTTGCTGCAATTCCTAAATGATTTGGAGCATTTTCCAAAAATAGTTCAAATCTGTTTTGAAATTTTTTTAAAAATTTTGAACACATCTTGTTTTGATGTTTACAAGTGTATATGAGTTTGATATGAAAAGATTTGGCTTTTAATAAATGATTTTGCGAAAAGTCCATAAGACCCGAAATCTTTCCGAAACCCTTTTGACCGTCCTTAGGCATCGAAAGTGACCTCTTTAGTTCGTTTTGGTTTTTATAAATCAGTAATCTTTAGAAACCTGATTGATATCCTTTCGAGGGAGAAAGCTATCTAATTTATCCGATGTCCTCTTCGGTGTCGAACCTTATCTCAACACCTCTTTCGATAGCCACTCGACATCGAACCTTCCCAAAACTTGGAACTTAGTTGAAAAACTTGCACTTGCATGAAAATGCTTATCTTAGGATACACCTTAATTAGCCTCAGTAAATAACTCGCAGGTTAATTACTTGGGAACTTGCTTTGCTTGGCCAACATCGACGAAGCTCTCATGCTCGTTAGTTGGAAGTTGACCTCGCTTGACCAAGGTGAGGGTTCTTGCTATTTTGACACTTAGCTACTACGCGTTTAAAGATAACTATATATATAGATATATACACGTATATATATGATATAGGTACAATTGTTTTCTTCAATGTTGTTGAGTTGCTTGTGAATGTATGGCTGCCCACGCCATAAAATTATTTTGGACAAGAATTTCCCAAAACACCATTTGCTATGTTTTACAAAAGGAGAGACTTTTGTATTATTCTTACATGAATGATTTCTATGCTTGACAATCATTTCATAAATTGTTTTACGAATGATTTACTCCGCCTCTAATGCAACAAAATTGTGGATGTGAAATCCCCAAAATATCCTCTTGATTTGCTTTGCAAAAATGCCGTGCTTTGTAAGCTTCTTGTGTGACCAAATTTCATTTCTAACAATCTTGTGCTGGTACTTTTACTCCAACTCTTTATTTGGCTATTTTGATGCCTCGAACTATCTTTCATGGTTGCTTATGACTACTCCTACTGCTACTGTTGACCTGATGGTCGCCCACTGCTACTGTTGACCTGATGGTCGCCCCCTGCTACTGTTGACCTGATGGTCGCCTACTGCTACTGTTAACCTGATGGTCGCTTACTGCTACTATTGACCTGGTGGTCACTTATTGCTACTGTACTGATGTATGTCATGCAACCACGGAGTCATGTAATTGTCCTTAGACAAGAAGGACTTTTGTATGATCTCCACCACTGCTCCTTCTCTACTCACTGCCGAGAAAATGGTTTCTCTCTACTGTTGAATTTGCGCTCGCTCTCTGGGGCAAAACTTCGACTGAATCGTAACTATGTTTGGTTTGAACTCATTCTTTTTTTTTCCCTGGAGCAAGATGTTTAACTTGGTAATTGCTCTTATTTTTTTCCATTCCTGAGCTTTGAAATTCTTACACTGCTATTTTGAAATGGTCGATACTTGAATTGGTATTTTTCTTATCCGTTCAATTTATTAATACTGGAACTGTGGGCTTTTCATAAACCCCAGGACTCTCACGGGCTATATTCTAGTAGCTCACTCTCTTTTTCAAAACCCTTATTTTGTACAGGTACCTAAGCTATTAGGTCTTTTCATACGGCGAGGTCGACTAGACGAGGTCAAGGATTACTAGGATACCCGGATGCTAAGACTAGATACTAGCTTGGAATGGGATGATCTTGTTGAGCGACCACCCCACTACCCTCGATATGTAAATTATAAAGATTGTACCTTTCAAATTTATTAAAGCAAATTATGTATTAATAAAGAATTTATCGTTTGCTACTGTTAGCAACTGTGGGCGTGAGCCCTGAATGGCGTCACCTCCCTGATCCATCCCTTTGTGTATGGCATCGAATGGAGGGGGGGGGGGTCGAGGTGGGACGAAAGGCCAAAAGTTATTGGGTCAGCCTGCATGCCTGGGGCGTTACAAATGGTATCAGAGCGGCCCTGGTCCGGGAGCTAAGTGCTACGTGCAAGAGCCACCGTGCTAGACACGTGAGCCACCTCTAGAATCCTGTTCCAGGGGAGACTGGGCCAACTACTGTACTAGACCTTGCGAGGACGCAAGGGCCTGAAGGGGGTGGACTGTAACATCCTCTATCCCACATCAAAAAATTAAAGAGTGGGTGACCTGTATAAAAGCCTAAGGCTTGTGGGCTACTAGTAACTTGGCTTAAGCCTTTTGGGTTAGCGAGGACGAAAGCCCAAAAGTTATTGGGTCAGCCTGCATGCTTGGGGCGTTACAATGTAACATCCTCTATCCCACATAAAAAAATTAAAATAGTGGGGGACCTGTATAAAAGCCTAAGGCTTGTGGGCTACTAGTAACTTGGCTTAAGCCTTTCGGGTTAGCGAGGATGAAAGCCCAAAAGTTATTGGGTCAGCCTGCATGCCTGGGGAGTTACAAATGGTATCAGAGCGGCCCTGGTCCGGGAGCTAAGTGCTACGTGCAAGAGCCACCGTGCTAGACACGTGAGCCACCTCTAGAATCCTGTTCCAGGGGAGACTGGGCCAACTACTGTACTGGACCTTGCGAGGACGCAAGGGCCTGAAGGGGGTGGACTGTAACATCCTCTATCCCACATCAAAAAATTAAAGAGTGGGGGACCTGTATAAAAGCCTAAGGCTTGTGGGCTACTAGTAACTTGGCTTAAGCCTTTTGGGTTAGCGAGGACGAAAGCCCAAAAGTTATTGGGTCAGCCTGCATGCCTGGGGCGTTACACTACTGGTTTCAAGCAATTGTTTTTGGTTAGCAACCACTTTTGTGCACCGGAGTGCCTTGTAAAGTACCTTATGATTATTAAACTTGAATACTAATGAAAGAGGCTTATTTATCAATTAATTAAAGCAATCCAGCAACATGTAAATAATCTCATGTATGTCAATCACAAACTCAAGAATGTATTAATTAGCATGTATGAAGCAGTTATAGATTACCATGAATAAGCACAGACTTATCTCAATTCCCTCTTATTTATTGACAACTACCGTGAATAAGCACATACATAAGTGTACTCTAGTTAATATAGAACAGGCCAAAAAAGTCGCTACCCATTAACTATACTAACAACATTAATAATTAGGGATACCTGATTCTAGTTATTCTTACCCGCATCACTAGTTCAGAATTACTAACCCTTTACTCTGCATTACCTGACAGTAACTTCGCCACTAATTAACCTATCCACTAAATGACATGAAGTAGTGAGATGAATTAATTGGGTCTACGGAATCTACACAAGTTGCGTAGTCTCATATAAATTCAAGCAATGATATATAGATACCCAAAGTAAAAGGGAACACGTGCGTATTAATTGCTATTTACATTATGCTGGTTCTAAGAATTTAGCTACTCATATTAACTAAACTAATTAAACAATAATTATGAAAGGTAGACATAATAATAACATTAACTAATAAAATAATACCTACTAATTAGCTACTACCGAAGCCAATTCTGCATGCATGTATATTAATGAATTACTAATAGACTAACTAATACTACTAACTACGGGAGCAACTAATCAATTAATTAACTAATAAACTAACTAGCAATTCTAACTACAGTACAGAAAGCAAAGCAATTAAGAAGAAAAGAAAGGAAATTAGTGCATGGATGCAAACAACTATCAATTGAGAGCTAAATCGCATGCACGCATTAAACTACTACTGGACTACGGAAACAATTAGTCAAATGAGAAGTAGAGTTACTAAATTAACCTGCTAACCGTACTCCTATTCTAGCAAAATTGATGCACATAAAAGAGAAAGAAAATATTTGATTGAATTAAAAGCCGATGGAAGTTCACGCTGGGTATTACTTGAAGCACTACTACAAAATAGAGCTTTAACGGCTGCAGATTAACGGCGGAAAATAGAAAACCGCCGTTATAAAAGAAATACGGACTTTCTACGGCGGTTTTAAAATAAACCGCCGTAGAAAGGGGTTATCCCAACCGCCGTAGAAAGGACCTTCTACGGCGGTTAATTGTTAAACCGCCATAGAAAGTGGACTTTCTACGGTGGTTTAAAGCAAACCACCGTAGAAAGTCCATACTTTCTACGGCGGTTTAACAATTAACTGCCGTAGAAGGTCCTTTCTACGGCGGTTTGATTATAACCGCCGTTGTATTGACGTATTTAACCCTAAATAACAACGTGTATCTCCATATCGCGGCCGAAAGTGTTCTTCTCCAAATTTCTACTACGGTTTTGCACGTTTGATGTAAAGAATCGTCATTTGAAGCTAAAATTTACCACCTTAAGGTTAGAAACTTCTAAAATTTCTCAGTAATTGCTTATTCTTGTACTTTAGATATGTGTATATAGAATTTATTTTTATTTATGGTAGAGTACTGCTGAAAATTAAAGTTGCAATCCATGTATATGGTGAACCTTAGTATTGTGGAACTCTATTTAGTTATACTATGTGGTTTCTTGGTGATGTGATTTGATTTATAGTGTTTGATTTTTAATGGATGATGTTCATATAATTAGCGCTACTTAGAGTGTGTATTATTTTTTTATGCATTGTATGTGTTTGATGAAATGCATAAATGAAAAACTTATGGGTTCTTCTTCATTTGATTATGTCTATTGCGCATGTGTTGGTTATGCATTATTTTTTTCATTGAGGTATTATGTTAGTTTTGACTATATGAGTAACATTAGTATGACATGTGCTAAGACAAGCATGCAACTTGATACTTTCTACATTGTTTGTTGAATTATTCTTTGGGTTTTTTAATTATTTGAAGGAGTTAGTTACGCATGGATCGAAATATCTTGTTGTATGGTGATCGGACCTCCGATTTTTATGCGAAAGAAGTTGAGAATTTCATTGAATTGGCTTATAAGAATACAAAGTACGTCCATTGTCCATTTAAAGCTTGTAAAAATGGTGCGCGGTTTGATAACTCAGATACAATAAGATTCCATTTATATCGGAACGGATTTGATCCTTCTTATAAATTGTGGATTTGGCATGGTGAAAGTATTGATGGTTTACCTGAGCAAAGAAAATCTCATGCAAAAGGAGATGATGGGATTACTAGAGATCGATTAGATGACATGATTGAGGATGTGGTCGAGGATTTTGCTGATAAACCGGAAGTTCTTGCTTCCATTTTGGGTGACAATGAGAAGCCTCTATACAATGGTTGCACTAAATATACACGCTTGTCTAGTGTTTTGAAGTTGTTTAATTTGAAAGCGGCAAATGGGAGGTCAGATACTAGTTTTACAGCCTTATTAGGGTATTGAAAGATATGCTCCCATAAGATAATGAACTTCCATATCGAATTTATGAGGCGAAAAAAATATTGTGTCCAATGGGTATGGAGTATAAGAAGATCCACGCTTGCCCAAACGATTGCGTCCTCTACAGGAATGAGTATAAGAATTTATTGCTTTGTCCTAAGTGTAAAACTTCACGATACAAAAACAAGCAGCTGTGTGATGAGGTTAAAGACAGTTCTGATGCGCAAAAGAAGGGGTCGCCGGCTAAGGTTCTGTGGTATCTTCCTATAATACCGAGATTTAAACGGTTGTTCGCTAATGCAAAAGATACAAAACTTATGACATGGCATTCAGATCGGTGTATTCCCAATGATGATGACAAGGTGATAATGCATACATCAGACTCAGATCAGTGGAAAAAAATTGATTCAATGTATCCTTCTTTTGGGGGAGAAGCCAGAAATTTGAGGCTTGGTTTGTGTACTGATGGAATGAACCCATTTGGCAGTCTGAGTAGCACACATAGCTCATGGCCGGTGATGTTGGTTATTTACAATTTGCCGCCTTATTTGTGTATGAAGCGCAAGTACATACTTATGTCTCTAATGATTTCAGGCCCACGGCAACCAAGAAAT
Organism: Leptodermis oblonga; assembly: GCA_016801395.1. Taxonomy (NCBI): domain Eukaryota; kingdom Viridiplantae; phylum Streptophyta; class Magnoliopsida; order Gentianales; family Rubiaceae; genus Leptodermis; species Leptodermis oblonga. The sequence goes on from CM028753.1 coordinate 22,280,103, forward strand.
GACATCGATGTGTATCTTGCTCCTCTTATTGAAGACTTGAAAGAGTTATGGGATGAAGGCGCACTTGTGTTTGATGTATACCGTGAAGAAATGTTCACATTACGTGCCATGTTGTTCTGTACCATTAATGATTTTCCTGCATATGGAAACTTGTCTGGGTACTCTGTTAAAGGGCATAAAGCATGCCCAATATGTGAGCAGAGTACAGATTTTTGTCAGCTTGCACATGGGAGGAAGACAGTATACCTTGGGCATCGCAGATTTCTTCCCGAGACTCATCCGTATCTCCGTATGAAAAGAGCATTCAATGGATTTCAAGAGTTTAGAAAAGCTCCAGAACCCTTGAGCGGACCAGAGGTGAAAGCTCGTGTGACGGACATTAATGTGGAGTTTGGTAAACCTTCGGAGTCCAGCAATAATGATACATGTTGTTGGAAGAAAAAATCCATCTTTTTTGAACTTTCATACTGGGAGAACTTGGATGTCAGACATTGTCTCGACGTTATGCATATTGAGAAAAATATTTGTGAAAGCCTGTTAGGTACGCTCTTGAACATCCCTGGTAAAACTAAGGATGGTTATAACGCGAGACTTGATATGGTTGATATGAACATAAGATCAAATTTAGCACCGGTAGCTCGAGGACAACGCACATATCTACCCCCTGCCTGTCACACTTTGTCCAGAAAAGAGAAAAAATAACTGTGTTCAAGTTTGCGTAGCATCAAAGTTCCATCTGGATATTCTTCAAATGTAAGTAGACTTGTTTCCTTGAAAGATTTAAAACTGGTTGGTTTGAAGTTTCATGATTGCCATGCCTTAATGCAACAATTGTTGCCTGTAGCTATTCGCTCAATATGCCCAAGCATGTTAAGTCCAGTATAACAAGACTTTGTTTCTTCTTCAATGCTATATGTAGCAAGGTTATCGCGCGCGAAAGACTTGATCAGTTACAAGATGAAATAATTGTTGTCCTTTGTCAATTAGAAATGTATTTTCCACCAGCCTTCTTTGATATTATGGTACATTTGGTGATTCATTTGGTTATAGAGATAAAAATCTGCAGGCCTGTTCATTTGCGAGGATGTACCCATTCGAGCGATATATGAAAGTATTTAAGGGGTATGTTAAGAATCGTTATCGTCCTGATGCTAGTATTATTGAAGGTTATATAGCTGAGGAGGTAATTGAGTTTTGCACTGAGTACTTGGCCGATACAACATCAATTGGAATATCTAAGAATCGGCACGATGGGAGGATTACAGGTATGGGCACAAGGGGAGGAAAAATGTTTACGCCTTCTAATGTTGAATTGATGAAGGCGCATTTCTACATACTGCGCAATTCTGAAGAAGTTGAGCCCTATGTGAGAGACCATATGCGTTCAATAAGAACGTCTTATCCTGCTTGGACGGATCAAAATGTGCTCAATGAACATATTCGGACATTTGTCTATTGGTTTGGTAATGCTGTCATAGGCAAAGACGTTTCGGAGACATTGAAATGGTTGGCGTTTAAGCCTAGCCATGTGGTACAAGCATTTTCATGCTATGAAATAAATGGATATTCATTTGCTACTAAGAGACAAGATGAGAAGAGTACGGCACAAAACAGTGGTGTTACATTAATCTCGGAGGCTTTACATGTTTTTAGCAGGAAGGATAAAAATCCAATGTATGCAAGCATGGCATATTACGGGGTGATCGAAGATATTTGGGAGCTTGACTATGTTTGTTTCAAAGTAGCTGTATTTCGATGCAAATGGGTTGATAACAATAATGGGGTTCGAACTGATGATCCATTAGGTTTTACCTTGGTGGACCTTAATCGAGAGGGTTTGAAGGGGGAACCATTTATACTTGCATCATAGGCGAAACAAGTTTTTTATATCACCGATCCTTGTGATGAACATTGGTCTGTTGTTCTTCATGGTAAACAACATCACAGAGTGGAAGGGATTGATACAGAAGAAGGGCTTTATGAGGCGGGCCCTTTCTCTAGTGGGTTACCTGAATCGAGAGCAGTTGAAGAAGATAGGGAACTTGATAAATACATACTTCGTGATGACCACAGCGAAGGATTATGATTCGAGGATTAAGTGTCCCATAAGAGAAAGAGAATAAGTTAAGAATCATTTTCAGGTATATTGTTTGTTTTTATTAAATTATTTTTTTCTGTGGGTGTGTATGTGTGTGTGTGTGTGTCTGTATTCGTATATATTTATTTGATTTTAATGAAACGAGGTCGACATAATTTTATAACAACATTTATTTTTATCCTTCGTACTGTCTGATTGAAACAGGTCACAACTTGGATGAAGCAGCACAAGCAAGGGATAAAATTTCCAGGGAACTTCATATAGCGAAATGTTTATAAATGAATATGTTATTGGTGGAAATTGTGTGAAGCTTTTGTGTTGATGTTAGGATGCCAAAGTGTTTTGGTCAAAAACAAGCAAGGGAGATTTTGTCTGAATTGATTTGAAACTGAATTTCGTATTATTTGAAGTAGTTGGAATCTTAATGAAGTATTTAAGTATGTGCATATCCTTGACAGGGAGTATGTTACATTTATAGGGGAGACTTGTCGAATTTTCTGGCAAATTGATTTCCTTGTTTTTCATTTATGAATAAATGTCTCATGTATTTTTTATTTTTTTTCCAAGGAGTAGTACTTTTGGTAAAATTTACAGGGGAAGCTATACAATGATTTTTGTTTTGATTTTATATTTAACTCTTCATAAATTATTTGTCTGTGCCTCGAAAAAAAGATATTCATTTAGCGAGGTTGGTTATTGACCGCTAAATGAATTAATTATTTGTTTATCAATTAATAATGCTTTATTATTTTATAGAGATTATTCAATATATTTTATATTGAGGCGCGCTCCGTACCGGCGGCAACCTATTTCTATATTTTGCCTCTTAACTAGCATGCATGTATACGAGATATACAGCAGCGCTACAAAATTTTTAAGACTATAATGGATACGACATTGAGTACTTGTATCCAATTGCAAAGAGTATTAATTCTTTCAAGCTATTTTTATTTTACCTTAACATAATTGTAATTATTACTTGCCTTTAATTATTAAAATAGAGATAATTATTTAAGAACAAATAAACTGAATTTTGCGCGTTTACCTAAAATTATTGTGTAATAGTACCTGAAATGGTTCGGTGGAATGTTGCATGGGAAAATTTGAAATATATTTAGTAAAGCATTTTTCATAAAAGTCTTGCTAACATAATTAATAAATATAATGTAAATTGGGTATGTAATATTATATGTACAAAGTTTTGGGGTTAATTTATGAACATGAAAAAACTAGAAATTTATAGGGTCTATGCTTCATAAAATGAAATAAAAATAGAAATTTATGCGCCCGCGGGAATTAATTGGCTGAATTTGTTTCCACTTTTCTACGGCGGTTCAAAAACAACCGCCGTAGAAAACACTTTCTACTGCAGTTCTTCATTGAACCGCCGTAGAAAACACTTTCTACGGCGGTTCTTCATTGAACTGCCGTAGAAAATACTTTCTACGGCGGTTCAAATTGAAACCGCCGTAGAAAGTCAACTAAGAACCGCCGTAGAAAGTCATCTTTCTACGGCGGTTGTTTTTGAACCGCCGTAGAAAAGTGGAAATTGTAGCCAATTCCCGCACGCGCATAAATTTCTATTTTTATTTCATTTTATGAAGCATAGACCCTAAACATTTCCCCTGCTTCTCCCCTGCATTCCCCTGTAATATTGGATATGCAATTTCATAATGGTCAACCGGTGCAAGTAAATAAAATACATTATATTTTGCAACACACTCAATTTAATGTATTTCACTATACATAATTGATTACTGTTATCGTCCGTAAGTCCAAATATATATATATATATATATTTATATATATATATATATATAAGGTCATGAAATCCAGTAAGTATTTCTTTTTTTTTAATTGGGCCCTTAAGCATTAATTTTTCTTATACTACGTACGTAATGCATTTATCGATTTGATTATTTTATTCCGTTCGCCCAAGTCGAGAATGCAGAAAATTTAGGACTGATAATGAAGCTTATTACTTTATCACAGCTTACATGTAATTTTACGAAATTTACTAATTTTGAGCTTATACCTAAAATTATTGTGTAATAGTACATGAAATTTTTCGGTGGAATATTGGTGCCCGGGAAAATTTGAAATGTACTTATTAAATGTTTCATAAAAGGCGAGCTTCTGTAATTAATAAATATAATGTAAATTGGGTATGTAATATTATATTTACAAAGTTTTGGGGTTAATTTAAGAAAATGGAAAAAAAAATTAATAGGGAGTAGGGTTTAGGGTTTAGGGTTCAGAAAATGATATAAAAATAGAAAATTTATGCGCCCGCGGGAATTGGCTCCAATTGAAACTACTTTTCTACAGCGGTTCAACCAAAAACCGCCGTAGAATAAACTTTCAACGGCGGTTCATTGTGAAACCGCCGTAGAAAGGTTGCTTTCTACAGCGGTTTATTTTTGAACCGCCGTAGAAAGTATTTTCTACGACGGTTTATTTTTGAACCGCCGTAGATTAAACCGACGGTCTAAATTCAAATTTGTTGGCCTAGGGTGTTAGGGTTTAGGGTTTATGGTTTAGGTTTTAGGGTTTACGATTTTGGTATAATATCTCTAATTTCCCCACAGTTCCCCTGCTTCTCCCAACATTCCCCTGTAATATTGTATATGCAATTTAATAATGATCAACCGGTGCGAGTAAATAAAATACATTATATTTTGCAGCATACTAAATTTAATGTATTTCACTATACATATTTGATTAATATTATCGTAATTGCAAATATATATATATATATATATTTATATATATGCATGTAAGCTAATGAAATCCAATAAGTATTTAAATTTTTTTTTTCGGCCACTTAACCATTAATTTTTCTTATACTACATACCTAATGCATTTATCGATTTGATTGTTTTATCCCGTTCGCCCAAGTCGAAAACGTAGAAAATTTAGGGAAGATAATGAAGCTTATTACTTTATCGACGCTTACATGTAAATTTACGAAATTTATTAATTTTTATCTTTCATCTATAATTATTGTGTAATAGCATGCGAAATTTAAATGTAATTGGTTCAATGGAAAATTTGAAATTTAATTATGAAATGGTTCATAAAAGTCGAGCTTATGTACATAATTAATAAGTATAATGTAAATTGGGTATGTAATATTATATTTACAAAGTTGTGGGGTTACTTTTTGAAAATGGAAAAAAAAATTTAATATCAAAATATGCCCGCGCGGGAATTGGCTCCAATTTTTTCCCCTCTTCTATGCCGGTTCACGAAAAACGGCAATAGAAGAGAACATTCAACGGCGGTTCAACCGCGAACCACCGTTGAAACAATTTTCAACGGCAGTTCACGGTTGAACCGCCGTTGAAAGTTGTTTCAACGGCGGTTCGCGGTTGAACCGCCGTTGAACCAACCAGCCGGTCTAAGTTCAAAATATTTGAACTTAGACATATTTCCTTTCCCTCATTCTTTTCCCCTTCTTCTCCCCTGCTTCTCCCCTATTTCCCTCTCCCTTCTCAAGCGGCGGTTCGGTTTCTTCGCGCCCTTATCCCGTCGCCGGCGCAACCCGGCGAGCTCCGCCCATCTCCCGCACTTCCCGTCAGCTGCAGCAAGTGCTGATCATACGCCGTGGACCAACCAGCCGATCGGTGTGTGTGGCTTCACTACCCCGATCGGCTTGATGAGGGGGATTTTCTTTCATAAATGTAGAGTTTGAAATATCACTTCTCCTTAAATCTTTTACCTTTTGGGATTTAGTGTTTCTTCTTTAGAGGAAAGGAGGGTAATGCTTTGTGGTTGAGTTGAAGGTGTGTTCCTCCCTTGGTTTAATGTTATGAATGCCACTAATATATTTAAAGTGAGGTTATCTTTGCATCAATTAATATTGTAAAGCTTCTTTATTGCAAAAGCACAAAGTATTTCTCTTGTTTTAGGGAAGGAGAGTATTTTTAGGAGTGAAGTTTGTGAAATGTACATTACCTTTTAAATTTAAACATTACAAGCATTCTTGTTTTTGAAATTAAAGCTTTTCTTTAAATGCAAATATGTTATCTTGAATTCTCTTTGTATGTACATGAAGTTTAAGGTAAGCTAATGGCCCGAAAAAGAAAACGCAATGAGGACCATAGTGATGAGGGAAAGAGCAATGGAGATGGGTCTTATACTAGAGCTAAAAGAGGTAGAGGGCCTACAAATTGCAACGATCTTTTGGAAATGCGTATGAAGGGGAAAACTCTTTAGATTTCGTTTGATTCCAAAAATGAGCCTAAAAATTATCATACAAAGTGGATTACATTCGTAGCATTCACGGCCCGGAGCAAAGTGGACATTATGGAATATGTATCATGGCTCAAAGTTCCCGTCGAGATCAAGAAAAGAGTGTGGATGAAAATACAGGTACTCTACAAAATTATAATGCATTGTTTGTTTACCCATTCATACAAATGAACCCAAATTTACCTAAATTTTTACTTCTATTGTTTACTGTAGGCATTATTTGTTTTTGAATCAACTGAAGAACTCGAAACCAAGTGGATTTCTTATGGCGGTAAACGTTGGAAAGATTGGAAATCCTTTTTAGGTAGATATGTAAATGGTGACTTGAAGGGTGAGGACCCATGCCTTGAATATAAATATCTCCCTAGGGAGACATGGATTAAGTTCAAGGCTAGCCGCGAAACAGAAGAATGGCAGGTGGGTTTTTGAAATTCATTTCCTTCTTGTTTTTGGATATTTGAAATTGCTTAGTTTATGGATAATCACTTTTCATTGTATTTTTTCTCTAGGCAATTCGTGAAAAAGCGCAAAAGAATGCCACTTTAAATTCTTTTTACCATAATTTATCTCGCGGTGGCTACTGACTGCTAAAGAAGCATTTGCATGAAGAGGCTTTGATTGCAACTAGGAAGAAGCCTTTAGAGGACGGTCAGTCCGAAGAAGAAGGGGAAGAATCTTATGCAGGGCTAGGCCGGCATCTACTTTGGAGACAGGCTCACACAAACAAAAAAGGGGAATACTTCACGCCAGAGGCTGGTCGTGTTGGGATTGAAATTGTAAGTTTGCACCATACATTTTCTTCTGTTTCAGTTCTTTAAGCTACACATATATTTAAAACTATATATAATTGATCTATTTACATTTCATATTTTTGGCAAAACATTTAGGAAAATCTATGTTTCCGCGAGTCCCAAGGGGAGAAAGTTGCAGAGGGTAGGAATGACATTCTTGTCAAGGAAACGGGAAAGACCGATCACCCCGGTCGTGTTCGCGGCCATTCTACTAGGGCACGTATCACAGAGGTTTTCCCGAAAACAAGGCCGTCGCTTAAAGATGAACTAGATTTAACTAAAAGAAAGCTTCAGAAAACCACTGCCCAGCTGGATGAATGTCAAACACATCTTAAGATGATGGTTGGGTTTATATGTGGTAAGATGGGGACTGACTATGATACAGTAAGAGCCACTGTCCTCAATAGTGCCAAAGCTCAGAGCTTGAACCCAGAAAACTCCGGAATGACCCCAGAGATGTTTGAGGTCAATGGTAACAATGTTTCCCCTGTGAGTCCGATGCTACACCCTAAAGAAACTCGTAGGCAAAATTTTTCTCCTCTTATCCCTATAAGTTTGCCTGAGTTACATATGATACCTGTTTCATCTATGGACCCGATCAAAGCCTCTGAGGTTCAGAATAGCCCTATTGCAACAAACTTGGAAGATGTGAGTTCTTTAGGTGAATACAAGGTACTTGAAGTACATTTATGTCTTTCATATTTGTTTGTATAATTTCTTTCATATTGTCACTTCTAAAGACGCTTGATATTGCTTTTCATGATTACACTTGGTTTTTGAAGTTAGCGGAAATAGTTGAGTAATGTTCATTCGCTTGCCTATTATCTCAGGACGGGTGTGAATGTCATCTGTTCATCTCTGAGGATACATGTAAGAGACGTAAGCTTGTGGCCAAGGGAAATGTTTATAAGCAGAGAAAGCACCACGGCCGCGAGGTAAGGAAAGGTTGCGTGAGGGTTACAATTAAAATTTCATATGATGACTTTGCCCCGCTACCATTTCCTGAGGAAGAGGCTTCAACTGTGGGAATGGCCCGATCCTTTTTCGTGGAATGGCCTATACATTTGATTGAAATTTTCCGGATCCAGTAACACAGGTACATTCTTACATTTATTTGTGAATTACTTAATACCGTTTTGTATATTTAATGTTATTTCAAATGTTGTTAGGTGGATAAATGTTTAAAAAAGAAAAAAGGCCATTTGAATTCTATGGATGATATAAAATCTCCTTCGTCGACGATTCCAAATGAAATGTCATCCTCTTCGACATCTGATCCACTGCACGAGTTACAGCTCTGAATGGAGAAAGATTCGAACTTCAATGGCTTCTTGTTTCAAATGACAAGAGATATCATAGGTGTGGATCATCCTATTTCGATGGATCGAATGGATGTCGGTGAATTATTGTCAAGAGAAAGCATGGTCAGAAACTTTTTGATGCAATTGTTCACCAAGTGAGTTTCCACTTAATTTTATAACCTATTTCAGATTATTGTTATATATAGTATGCATTCCATGTGCCTAGACTAACCAATGATGCATGATAATGTAAATTCTCTAGAGCTTTACATGATTTGGTTGAAAGGAATGACCGGAAGGGGATAGGGTTTCTCTCAGCTGATCATGTCACGGCCCTAGGAAACATATATGAAGATAGGGTACACTACATTGCACAAAACTTGAAGGATCGGAATAAAGAAATTTATCTGGTGCCGTATCTTCAGGGGTAAACACTGTAAGCGTTTCTCTAATTTTTAAGAAACACTGATTTAAAGATCTGAGGTCATTAAATTTTTGGTTTGCAGTGAACATTGGATGCTTATAGCCATTAGACCGATTGAAAAGGTTGTCTACTGGTTTGATTCTTTACAAAACCCACAAAAAGAGGAGGCAGTAATACTTATAAACGAGTGAGTTATATATATTAACTACTGTTAGAATGCATATATAATTTCTAATGCCAATCATATATACATATGTTGCTAATTATTTTCATTCCGCTTTCATTTTTATAGGGTGATGTTTAATTATCAAGCTTTCTTAGGATTGCCCAGAAATGTGCATATGCAACCTGAATGGATAGTAGTTAAGGTAAAATTGGTTCTTATTGAATTTTTTATTCAACGATGTGTTGCATAAAATTGTATGATCTTCTAACTCGTACACTAATATTCATTAGCATAAAAAGCAAACGTCTAACTGGGAGTGTGGCTACTATGTCATGCACTACATGTACCAAATCGCAATAAAATCCGACACATTGGCACTCGAAAAGGTATTTGATTTCTCATAACTTACTTGACTGTATTTCATTTTGCTACTCAATTACTTTTGAATTTATACTCTGTTACAGTATTTCAAGCTCTACCGCACTCCATTAAGCAATGTGGATATAGATGCTATGAGAAAAATATGCGCTAGTTATATTGTGGAGCATTAGCTGTAGTTGATGGATACTAATGAAACTTGTTCATATTATAGTTGTACAAATATTTTTGGATATGCCCCTGTAATATAATAGCAATTTCAATTTGTATCTTGGTGATATTTGTATTAAATTTAAACTTTTAGCAATAGGTTTTACTTTAAACTAGATTAATTTTCTCTTTTTATCGCGTTTGGGTCTGAAAAAGTGGCCACTTTCTATGGCGGTTTAGAACTAAACACCCGTAGAAAGTGGTGACTTTCTACGGCGGTTTAGAACTAAACAGCCGTAGAAAGTGACCACTTTCTACGGCGGTTCAAGTTAGAACCGCCGTAGAAAGTCACCACTTTCTACGGCGGTTCAAGCCCTACCACCGTAGAAAGTTGTTTAATTTTAAACCGTCGTAGAAAGTGGTTACTTTCTACGGCGGTTTAGAACCAAACCGTTGTAGAAAGTAGTTACTTTCTACGGCGGTTTGAAACCGCCGTAGAAAGTCCGCTAACTTTTTACGGCTGCCAGATAGATGGCGGTTCAAAAAGGCCAAGAACCGCCGTTAAAAGCCCTTAAAAACCGCCATTAAAAGCCCTTTTTGTAGTAGTGAAGAATCCGGGAAAAAAACTGCAAAAGCTATGCTACTACTGCCTACGTACGGGTATTAAACTAATATCAATCGAGATCTCCATATGAATCCTACACTAACTCTGTGATTTATAATGTATAGAGTTAGTTTAATATAAGGAAACTAAATATTCTCTTAGAAGATAGAATTAAACTAGGAGATAACTAAGGCAGTAAAATCAAAAGAGAATAAAGTATTATAGTAGGAATAAAATTCCTACAAGTGTCATAAGTTGACTTAGATTAGGAAACACAGTTCCATAACACCTCTTGTTACTTGCATCCGAAGCAATTGCAAACAAAGTAGGTGGATCACTTCCTTTGTGCTTCCTCTTCTTCATGACTAGATCAACACTTCTCCAAATATTGGGCAAACTGGAGTGACTCGTGAAATTGTCTTCTTCGACCCAATAGAGATGTAGTGGAAAGCCTGTCATACTGTTCACTCAACTTCTTGACTAAATAGATGGCCCGTTTGGCTAGCAGAGCTTTATTTCTGCCTTCTTTTTCAATCCTCTTGCACATCACGACTCAGCACTTAAACCCTGCACTATTCATCACAAATAGCTACAAATACCCATGAGATATGTGGATTTAAACCTTATAAATAAACAACGTAAAGACAAATATCAGACAAATTAGGCAGAATGTTGATGAGTATTTTGGATATGAAATCAGCAGATCAACTGCTACAAAGCTATATGCAAAGCATTGAAAATTATTCTAAGCACAATTGAAGAGCAATATAGGAAGTTGTGGGACACTTTTGAAGAGCTTAAGTGAGCTAATCGTGGCTCTACTGTTGATAAATACTTTGCTCCAAGATCATCTCCTGGTAGTAACCCCAGCTTTATGAGGTTTTATCTTTGTTTTTAGCCTTTGAAAAAAGGAAATTGTGGAAAATTGTAGACCCATTATTTTTCTTGATGGGTATTTCACAAAAGAGCTTTATAAGGGCCAGTTATTAATAGCCATTGGAATGGACTCTAATAATGGTTGGTGGCCAATTACATGGGTTGTAGTTGAAAAAGAATCAAAGAAACATTAGACTTGACTCCTAAAGTAATTGAAAGAAGATATGAACATCAAGAATGATTTCTATTACACGTTCATGTCAGACCAACAAAAGGTGGAGTCATGTTATCTTATATTATATTTTCATTTAATTAACCATGCTGATATTTTACTCATGATGACTCTGAATGCATTTATGCTTTGGTTTGAAAGGTCTTGCTATTGCTTTTGCCGAAGTATTCCCAAATGTTAAGCATCGTTTCTGTCACTAACGCATGTACCAGAACTTCAAGAATAAGCATCCAGGTAAAGACCTGAAAAATATTCTTTGGGGTTTAGCTAATGCAACAAATGTTGAGGTGCTCGAATCTGAGATGAGTGAGCTTGAAAATTACAATTTCGAGGTATTTCGAACAGTTAAAAATGGAGCTCCACCTAAGCATTGGTGTAAGGCTTATTTTTCAGTCAATACTAAATGTGACACATTGGTGAATAGTATATGTGAAATGTTTAATGCGAAAAATTGTTGAAGTTAAGGAAAATCACATAATTTCAATGTTAGATGACATTATCCAAGTCCAATTTGATGGAGCAGTTTAAAGATGAGAAGGTTCTTGGAGAAAGATTTAGTCTTAAGGTAGAAAGTCCAAACGATGATGGGAGGAATTATGGGTTTGAGTTTTAGGATGTGAGTTTTAATTCTGATTACAATTAAGATGGGGATGATGAATGTGGGATTTGAGCAATGGGAATTTCATAAAGATGATGTGTTTGATGGGACTGAGGTTAAAGAGAAAGGATTACTAGCTGTCATGAGGTGTTTTGATCGGGCAAAAAATTTTGGGGAGAAGGGAGTGGTGGGGTAGTTAAGCATTCACTTGTTGTCCCCCTGAGGGGGGATGGGCAATGAGGGAGTCGAAGGGGAGGAAAACAGAAGCAGAGAAGGGAGGAGGGAGGTGGAGAGTTAGGGGATTTAGGGAAGAAGATAAATAGTAAAAATGGGGAAGAACAAAAAATATAATAGTAAAAAGACAAAAATACCCTAAAAAATGTATGTGGCATGCTAATGCTGCCTATTCCGTTTGGACTAACGAAAATAAATGGCAAAATGACATTTATGACTCCTTTTCGAAAGTATGATGACATTTCTGGAGAAAGGAAAAGTTTAGTGACCAAACGGGAGATTTTGGAAAAGTATGATGACATTTTTGGCAGTTCACTCATTTGAAAAACTAGAGAATAGGTTACTCAAGTTTTGCCAACATTTCAACCTATGTGTTGACTTGACACCAAGATCAAAAGCCAGAAAATTAAACCCCAAAATAAAGAAGAATCTGGCAAAAATAAAAATTTTAAAAAAATTAATGAGTTGAAACCCCCGTTTAGGTACTAGTTTAGAATACAAATTCATATCGAAACCCTATTATTCATTAGGTTCTCATATCAAAACTGACAGGTTCAGAATTCGAATTGAGTGCAACCGTGTCAAAGAATAACGTCTTAGTCTAAGCCTTGTTTAGTAAGGCTAGTGCATATGGCTATTGCTTTCAAAGTTCAAGCTACTATAAAAGATCCAAAACTCATTCAAACCAACCAGGAAGCAAAGAAGTCACTTCCAACTTCAAGAACACATTGAGAGCTCAAATTAAGATCTTTCTTTACACTACATTTGATTTGTAAGAGGGAATTTGAGAGCTTGGAATTTCATTTTCAAGAGAGAGGCATTTTGTGCCCATTTATTATGCTTACTTGTAAACCTCAAATTGAAGAGGTTAACTTCACAATATCCATTAAGGGATTAAACTCCTAAATACTTAGAGTGTGTTAGTGTGAAGGGAAGAAGAGAGAGAGAGAGGGAGAGTTGAAAAGACGACTCGAGGGTTTGAGTTAGACATTTGGTGAAGTCCTAGCTTAGGTTTAAAGTGGGTAATTAGGTGAAGTCCTACATACAAAGGGGTTGGATTTTGAAAATTACAAAGGTTTGAACTACACCTTTAAATAATTCAAAGTAATATATTAGGAAATCCAAAATTTGAGTACTTGGTAGTGGATTAGGAATTCAAGGGAAAATCCAAATCACTATAAATTGTGTGTGTTTTGTCTTTACACTTTGGTTTCAAGAGTTTTGAAAAAGAATTTTTCGGAAGTAGGCTGTAAGTCCCCATAGTTTCTCGCCCTAGTTTAACCTTTGTAACTTATATTTTATCATACCATTAGCTTTTAAACTCAATCACGTAAAATAATAATGTTACATGATTTTCCTTGAGTATTTTGATTATGAAATCCTATGGTTTAAATTATAATGCTTTGTGATGAGGTCATCCTTGGCTTTGTCCACCCTGGAAAAACAATTCCCTGCACAGTGTGACGCCCCGTTCCTAGAGCTCAAACTTGAAGAAAAGTTTTGTGATCATCACCGAATTGATGAAAGAATCCACTTGAAGCTTCAGGATAATTTCTTGAAGTTCTTGAAAGGTTCTTGAACTTCTTGAAATTGTTCTTGGTAAATCTTGAGGTTTTATCTTCTTAGTTTATTAGGAAGGTTACTGGTTACGAATCTTGAAGAAATGTAAAGAATCTTGATTTTGTTGATTTTCGGCATTTTTGAAGGATTCGGAAGGCTTTCATTGCTTCTGGATCGCTCCGAACTATTTGGTAAAGTTCTTATAATGACATTTCTACCACAAGCATGCTACGCATTCCAAGGGCCGAATCCATCAGCATACTGCTTCATCAAATTCGACCATCACTACTTCTGGAAGGCCAATAACCGAATTCCTCATTCCTATTAGGGTTAGGTTTTAGGGTTCTTGAATTGGATTAGGATTTGTGCATATTTCCTAATTCTTTTCCTACTTTGTTAGGGATTAGTTGAGGTTGTTATAAGTTTGTTACAACTCCAACAAACTCCTTATTTAGTTGTTTCCAAAAAGATTTCACTTCATGAATCCTTTTTGCACTAGAATTAGTTTTTTTTTCTTAATTCATAATGGGAAATTGGTTTTTCCTCTTTCTTTGAGGTGGCCAAAATAATCCAACCAAGTTTCTGTGTTCTTTTTGGAAACTTTTTTCTTGTAAGGAATACGAACTCTAATTTGATTCCACTTTTACTTGTTTTCTCTTCCTCCTTATTTTAGGACTTGTAAAAGGCGCACAACTCCCTTTTATTTAAGGGGTTGGCCGATACCATAATCAATAGACAATGTAGAATTCAGATTTGTTATATCTTGTGTAAGGTTTAATCCTTAGCTTAAGAGTTATTTCTTTGCACTTATGTATTTTGCATCTGAATGTTAAAATAAACATAAGCAAAAGTATAGGGTAATTTAGGTTTCTTGCTTCACCTAAAATCTGCTGGTTTCAATTCGTTTATTCTTTCTAGGTTATAGATAAAGTAGTTCATCTCACTATTTCATTACCTATAATCTTTGAATAATATGAGTAAGTAAGATTGTGCCTTTCAACAATTCACTTTCCTTGGCAATTTCCGCATCGTGAGCTTTTTTTTCGAATAACTCACATCACTTTGGATTGTAATTGGGATGTTTAAGTTATAGTTCAGATGTTAATTTAAGTATTGATTCTGTTTAAAGATATATCGTAGTAAATACAGCTAGTTTAATTTATGGAATAAAAGTAAGAAAATTAGAAAAATAAGTGAAAATAAGAAAAATAGGCAAATAACGATTTTTACCACTATTGGATTGGTTAAAACCTATCGAACCGCCTTCAAATTGTGAAAAACAATATCTGATCACTTGAGGAAAGATTTTTACCATTAGGAGCAGGTAAAACCGATCGGGACCTAGAGTTGAAAAAAAATATATCTTCTCCAAGTTCCAACATAGGGCTACAACCCTAGGGGTATGTACTCCTACTAATTTTCCTGCTAGATGCCCGACACATATAAATATGTCTCCCTCGTCCAAAAAATGCTAAAACAAGAAGGATCAAGGAGAACAGAGAAAAAAAAAAAAAAAAGGAAAATAGAAGAAAATTAGAAAAGAAGGACTTTGAAGCTTTGATCTTGATTCTAAGCCGTGGAAACTTGCCTAAGCTACCTCAGGAACACAAGGTGTTAGACCTATGGTCTCAATCCATAAGTTTTGAATGATGATCAAACAAATATGAGAAAATAATTTAATGAGTTTGCTTGAGTTAAAAGTGTAGAAAAAGAAAAAATCGAAACCGAGTACCGACAGGCTCTCGAACTCCAAACTAGGCCAGAAAGTCTCGAGTCTTGCAATCGACTGGTGGTCAGCTCGAAGCCAAAGAATAGAAGATTTCCACCCTTGCTTTTGACAGATGATCGAGCTCAAAGCTTTTCCAGAAATGTTCAACTTCGATTAAGTCGATTGGCAGTCGACAATAGTCAAGCTCTCGGGTTGGAAATCCCAAAATAAAATTGAAGTCTCGAGCTCGAACGTCGACAGGGTCTCGAGCTCGAAGATAGTGAAAACAAAGAATGTGCCAAATGCATTAATTACAAGTTGCACCAAATGAAATAGCTATTGCAGCAAAGAATTCAAAAGTTTTGAAGCTTCGAAGTCAAAGCTGAAATAGAGAAAGTGACGGGTTTGTCTATTTCTCAACAGGAAAATAGGGCCTCTTTCAAAGATCAACCTCTTTCTACAAATACAAGAATTTGAAGACTTTCAAAGCACCTCTTTTCATCTCAGTCTCTCTAAGTGTCAAAGCATAGAAGTAGAACTTTTGGTGTTTTTTGTTTTCTTTAAGTTTTTATCTAAATCTTTCTCCAGATGATGTAAATGTGTTATATATGGATTGATATAAATATTATAGGAACATTATAAAATTGATTTTGGGCAAAAGAAACCAAAGAAACACGTATTTTGAAGCACTTTTTATTGAAATCCAGAGCTAGTACTTTTGGAAAACTAAATCAAGGGACAACCAGTTATAATCGGTCCAATAGTGGGTAAAACCGATTTTCTTGGCTCAAGAAAATTGGTCATTGCCGACCAAAGTGTAGGAAAAATCGGTCATAGGACCAAGATAATTTTTTGAGCAGGTATTACTGCTCTTTTTGCTGGAAAAACTGGTCTTTGAAGCTCAAAAGCCCAAAAAGCAATTATTACCGCTTTCATAGCGAGTAAAACCGCTATTCAAATCTGAGACCTCCTGAAGAGCAGTTATAACCACTCTATTTGTGAGTAAAACCAATCCAACACTGACAACATGAATTTTTAAAGATTCAAACTAAAATATTTACAACCTCTTTTATAACTGAAATGCCAATTAGCAACCTAAGATGAACCTAAGAGGGAGAGGGGTTGAATTAGGTTCTTTGACCTTTTAAAAATTTCTTCTACAAAGAAGATCAACTTTGAAAAACCATTTCAAAAGACAAGTTTTAAAACACTTTAAAACTAGATTTCTAAGTGAGGTGTGTGATTAATGATTTGCAAAACATGAAAGCAAATTACCAAAAAAGTAAGAACACACCAAATTTATAGTGGTTCAGATTCCCCTTGAATCTTACTCCACTCCTCAAGTTATACAACTTGAGATTTCTAATCAACTAAGAAACACTTAAAGGAGTGTTTCAATCCCTTACACTTGCTCAAGATTAATCTCTTAATCTCAAGTCTTTTACCTTGCTTAATGTAGCTCTAATTAAGACTCATTTGCCTAAGGCTTAGCAATTGGATCTTTTGCCCTATCCTTCAGGTCTTACTCAAGACTCCTCTTGCCTACACCAAAGGACTTTTGTACAATCAAACTCTTGATCAAGACTTTGACAAATACCTGACTTAGCTCTAAGCTAGGACCTCTACCCTTTGCCTAATCCAAACTCTTGGATAGGTCTTTAACCCAAACTGCCCAACTTACCTCAAGTTAAGACTTGTACAATTTTCCCAAACTTAACCTCTTGAGTTGGGTCTCTCCTTTTCTTCTTGCTCCCCCTTTCTTCTTGCCTAACTCTTACTCAAGAGCTTAGGACTTTGCCTAATACAAGTTGCCTACACTCAAACTCATGAGTTAGGACTTTTCTAGATGTGTTTACAAACATGAAATCTCCACAATGGAGTTTACTATGACATACAACAATTGGGCACAAAGCCTCTTTCTAATTCTACCTTAATAAGCTAATTTGACATATAAATGTTTGAAATAGAGCTTGAGGATGTTGGTTAAGTGTAGGAGACTTGAAAGGGATGATCAACCATATTTTTATGGCTTTGGGATACTTATAGAAGTGTCCAAATGGCTTGCAATGACTCTTAATGGCTAGTTGAAAGTTGTCAGGAAAAAGCCTTGTCCGAGTGGCATGGAAAATTGCAAGGCCACATCGCAGCGCTCACAAACTTGTCATTTTTGTGTCTAACGGCTAGTTCATCCAATTTGCTCTCTGAGTTGAATGACAACTCAGAGTTTTAGCTTCGACTTCGAACGCCTATCGAGGTCGGGTTCATCTCTTCAATCTAAATTTGATTCTTCAATTTATTTCCAACCCGAGAGCTTGACTGCTGTCGAGTACTTGTCGACATGTTTGAGTTTGAATCTTTTTGGGCAAGCTTTGAGCTCGAGAGGGTGTCAAGATTTGACTTCGAAGCTTTTCTTGAATTCATATCCAAGTGTGAGTTTCTGTCCGTCTTGGACAAGAACTCGTACGACCTTTTCTTTCTTGCCATTTTTCTCTTTCTTTATTTTCTCGACTGGGCACCATGCGATATGTTGTTTGACTCAGATGCTTGCTCAGACACTCTGTTTTGCTGCACTTGTTCTACATTTTTCTACAAAAGCTCTTCATGTGCAAAGCAATAAACAAAATCATATATTTGTTAAATTATCATCAAAGCTAAGATTAAAACCATAGGTCTAACAATAACTTTAAAAAAATTTATTAACAATTCATCAAGGTCCATTAAATGACTAGAAACACAAGGATTTAAAGGCAAAAATATATAGAAACCTAGAATCTAAAGATTTATCTAGATTCAAGAATAGAGTCTAGACTATTATATTTATGTAATGAAGATTTGCTCACAAAATACTAGCAATATATATATATATATATATATATAAGAGGTGAGTGTCCTCACTAAAGGGGTTAAAGGTTTTAAATAGTTATAAATGAGTTATCATGTTTTATTTATGTTAATGTTAAGTTTATATTTAGCAAAATGCATGTTTTATAAATAATGTGTATAATTGTGATATTTAAGAGTCACAAGTGCAATGTTTATAAATGTGCTATATGCTTATTAATGTTTTCAAATGTTGAATTATGTGCATAATTGGAATATTTGTCAAAGTTTATCATATGAATGAAATTGTCATTACAGTGTTAGTGTTCAATGTTTAGTCTATACTGTCCAATGTTCAATGTTAAGTGTTCAATGTTCAAAGTTAAATGTTGAATGTTAATTATACATGAAAGTTTGGATCTCAAACCCTGTTCAGTTTATTGAAATCGGGCATGTCGGCGTCGGGCTGGAGTGGGCTGGAGTGCCCGACTAAATGATTGCATAGGTAATATTCGGTAATATTCTAGGATTTACCACAATGTTCAATGTTTAATGTTGTCAGTGTCGGCATAGGAAATGGTTCACATTGTACAGTGTACCATTTTACATTGTACAGTGTCTAAATTCAGGTAAAGTAAAATCAATAATGTTTCCGTCACATAAATTATTTGGTATAACTTGCTATTCATGGTCTTTCTATCACTTACATGTTTCCCCTTGTGTGTTTAGAAATTATGTGTTATGTGCTGGTAAATATTTACTTGGTAATTGTTATACCTATGGTCTTAATCTTAATTTTGATGATAAGTTAACAAATATATATTTTTGTTTAAATGCTTTGCACTTGAAGAATTGTGTAGAAAAATGAAGAACAAGTGTAGCAATATAGAGCGTCAGAGCAAGTGTTCGAGTCGGACAGAAAGTCGCACAAAGACTTGAATTGCAAGAAGGAAGAAATTATACGAGTTATCGTCTGAGTCAGACAGAAACTCACACGAAGATCTGAAATTCAAGAATAGCTTCAAAGTCAAGTCTCGACACCTTCTCGAGATCGAAGCTTCCCAGAAAGTTTCGAGTTCGCCCACATCGATAAGCCCACGACACCCTTTGAGCTCTCGGGTTGGAATTTATTCCAAATCTCAAATCTAAATTGGAGTCTCAAACTTGGATGTCGACAGGCCTTTGAAGTCAAAGCTAAGCTTGCGATTTGTCATTCGACTCGAACAGAAAATTGGAAAAGCTAGCCATTAGACACAAAAATGACAAGTTTGTGAGAGCTGTGAGTTTCCACATGAGAATCCGTGCGACTCGGACAAGGCTTTTTTCTGACAACTTTCAACTAGCCGTTAAGAGTCATTGCAAGCCATTTGGATACTTCTATAAGTACCCCCAAAGCCACAAAAAGATGGGCAACAATCCCCCATAAGTCTCCTACACTCAAGCATCATTCAAGAACATTATTTCACATTTTCAAGTGTCAAATTAGCTTGTTGTGTTAGGATTAGAAAGAGGCTTCATGCCCATTTGTGTTAGGTTATTGTAAGATCCATTGTGGAGCTTTCTACCTTATAAACACTTCATTAGAAATCTAGTTTTAAAGTGTTTTAAAGCATGTCTTTGAAAAAAGTTTTTCAAAGTTGATCTTCTTTGTAGAAGAAATTTTTAAAAGGTCAAAGAACCTAATTCCCCCCCTCCCCCTCTTAGGTT
Source organism: Leptodermis oblonga (assembly GCA_016801395.1). Classification (NCBI taxonomy): domain Eukaryota; kingdom Viridiplantae; phylum Streptophyta; class Magnoliopsida; order Gentianales; family Rubiaceae; genus Leptodermis; species Leptodermis oblonga. Next base: position 22,300,004 of record CM028753.1, read on the forward strand.
CATCTTAGGTTACTAGTGATAATTGGGGTTTTAGTAATGTTTTTAATAATGTGACCTCACTGAGATATGGAGCTCACCCCTTAGACGTTTTGCATGTAACATATCTCTAGAGTAATCACTACAAGTGTGATGCTAATGAAGGGTTTTTTTTTACTTAGTGACGTGAGTTATTCGAAGAAGAGCTCACGGTGCGGAAAGTTGCCAAGGAAAGTGAATCGTTGAAGGGCACAACCTTACTTACTCATGAGATTCAAAAATTACAAGTAAAGCATATAGTGAGATAAACTACTTTAGCTAACTTAACAAGAATTAACGAATTGAAACCAACATAATTTAGGTGAAGCAAGATACCTAAATCTTCTATAGTCTCGCTTGTATTATCTAAACATTATTAGGCAAATTATACAAATGCAAAATAAGAATTCTAAAGCTAAGGATTAACCTCACAAGATATAACAATCTAAATTCTATAATATGCTTTATTATTTTTGGCCATCTCCTCTTAAATAGAAGAGGTTGCGCGCCTTTACTTAAGTGTAGAAGGAAACTTAATTAAGAAACAAAAGAAATTGGAAACCAACTAGAGTTGGTATTCCTACAAGAAAACAAGTTGCCAAAAAGAGCATGACAACTTGGTTGGAAATTTTGGCCACCTCAAAGAAAGGGGAAAACCAAAATTCCCTTGGAAACATTAAAGGAAACCTATTGCAAAAAGGATTCAAGAAGTGATAGCATCCTAGTTGTAACAAATTTGTAACAACCTTTTAACAACCTTAACAAACTAGGAATAGAATTAGGAAACATGCACAAATCCTAATCCTATCCAGACACCTAAAACCCATCCTAGTGCAGGTGCTTGGGCCCGTTGGGCCACACGTTGCTTGTCGAGTTCTTGATCCCACCAAATCAGGGCATAGTCTCAAAAGTTAGTGATAGCAAGCTTGACCTTCTTTTCTGGGGCGGCCTCATGGAGCTCGAATATCCGTTCCATCCCCCCCCCCCCCCCCCCCCCCGTGAAAGTAGGAACCTTGGTCTTAAAGTTACTAAGCTCATCGTTCGGGCGGTTGTTAGCAGGTGCCTCTCAGTTAGGCGGGTCAAGGAGCCACTCACATTCGGCCCTGGCCTGGGCAGCTTCGGCTTTGGTAGCAGCCAACTCTTCGCTTAGGACGTTAAACTTGGTGTCAAATTTGTCGGTCAGGTTGGCGAATATGTCCACCAAGGTCTTCAGGTCGAGCAGAGCGTCCTTTGGCGGCTCTGAAATCCTGCGGGTTTTAGAGAAATTCCTATATAAGACAAGTTTAAATAGATAAAAGTAACCTCACCCCCTATCCCCCTGGTGTATCCTGTCCTACGAACTACTCCCTTCCCAGTGTATCGCTCTTGGGCTGGCTTACCCTTGTAACGATTTACACTCTGTCTTTTCCCTCTCTATCTTTTGGGGTGATTCAAACTTTGCACAAAGTAATTAAGTAGAATGCCAAAATCACACAAGTAACACTTAGGCAAACAACAGAAAAATCTTGAAAGTAAGGAATGCTGGAATCCCTATTTTTGGTTTTGAGGATTAAAAAAAAAGAGATTTTATAGATCAATTCATATATGAAGTACACAAGAAGGAAAATTTTAGGGATAAGCCCTCAATTTCAGCAAATTAATGTAATATGCACGAAGACAAAATCCAAAATTGATTTTAAGATCTAATGTCGAGGTAGTATAAAGGAAAATTAGTTTAGGCAATTTTGTAGGGCAAATTCAAGAATGAACAGAAGCAAAGAATAATAGCAGGCTTGAACAAAATTAGGAAACTACCCAATATGTGATTACCTAACAAACATCTAAACAAGCTATCCCACTAAATATTTTCAACTTCCAATTGCATAAAACTGCACAACAACTTTTTGGCCAGGTAGGAACAAATATGGCAGTCGAAATCACAATCAACTCCAAGGGAAAAATTGTAATTTCAATTATTTAATCTTAGGTCATGCGATTTTAAGCTTTTTGACCAATCAAGAATTCAATATATTTTCAAGAATCACAAGATAGGCAATTCAAGATACCAAAACCCTAACAAATACCAAAATTGAAGTTGTAATACAAGATCAGAGATTAAGCCGGAAACCCTTGTCGCAGGCTAACCCTAATTGCAAGCTCTCCCTCTATCACAGGCAAACCCTAATTGTAGCTACTCCCCCCCTTATTGGAAGCCAAGAATCGTAGGAACCTCCCCTTCTTTAATCGCAGAACCCTTGCAATTCCTTTAACCCTTTGTGAGACCAAAATTTCCTAACAGAAGCCTAGGGTATTTTCAAAAATAGCACTAGGGGTTTCTAGATCAAATTTAATTTTCAACACCCCCTTTTTGCAAATTATTCTCAAAATTGTTTCTTTTCCCGTATCTACTTCCGTTCTTTTAATTTTCTCCAGCAAGAATGATAATCCAACAAAAGATTCAGAATATAAACAGATGAATTATCCCCGGCAAAATCTAAGCGACTATACTTAAAAACTTTGCAGGCAGGAAATGTTTACCCTCCCTTGTCTTGCTGATTAACGAAACAAGAATTGAAAGAAGGAAGAAATAACTTGATATTTGATTTGGCTATATTACTCTAGCCACCTCCTCCCAACAAAAATCCTCCTCAGCTCTGATACCAAAACTGATGTGAGTTATTTGAAGAAGAGCTCACGGTGCGAAAAGTTGCAAAGGAAAGTGGATCGTTGAAGGGCACAACCTTACTTACTCATGAGATTCAAAAATTACAAGTAAAGCATATAGTGAGACAAACTACTTTAGCTATAACTTAACAAGAATTAACGAATTGAAACCAGCAGAATTTAGGTGAAGCAAGATACCTAAATCTTCTATAGTCTCGCTTGTGTTATCTAAACATTAGTATGCAAATTATACAAGTGCAAAATAAGAATTCTAAAGCTAAGGATTAACCTCACAAGATATAGAATCTGAATTCTATAATGTGCATTATTATTTTCGGCCATTTCCTCTTATATAGAAGAGGTTGCGCGCATTTACTTAAGTATAGAAGGAAACTAAGAAACAAAAGAAATTGGAAACCAACTAGAGTTGGTATTCCAACAAGAAAACAAGTTGCCAAAAAGAGCATGACAACTTGGTTGGAAATTTTGGCCACCTCAAAGAAAGGGGAAAACCTCCCTTGGAAACATTAAAGGAAACCTATTGCAAAAAGGATTCAAGAAGTGAAACCTTTTTGGAAACAAAGAAATAAGGAAATCAGTTAGTTGTAACAACCTTCTAACAAACTTAACAAACTGGGAATAGAATTAGGAAACATGCACAAATCCTAATCTTATCCAAATACCTAAAACTTAACTCTAGCAGGACTGTGGTTTTGCAGAGGCATGTAGCAGGGCCGAATTGGGGAAGCTTGAGTGCTGATGCATTCGGCCTTCTGAATGTAGCATTGCGGAGTTGAGATTTGATGTGGGAAAACTTCACCAAATAGTTCAAATGATTTCGAATGCAATGAGAAGCTTCCTGAACCCGTCAGAAATAACGAAAATTAAGAAAATCAAGATTCTTGCAATTCTTCAAGATTCGCAACCAGTAATTCTCCTAATAAACCAAGAAGTTTAAAGACCTAAAGATTTATCATTATCCATTTCAAGAAGTCCAAGAAACCTTTCAAAAACTTCAAGAAATCCTCCTAGCTCAAGATGTGTTGTCGTGCAGCTCAGTTAAGATCACGGAGCTTTCTTTTGAGGCTCTCGAACTAGGCACAGGGAGCCATGCTGAGGCATGGATCGAATGGCCAGGTGGAATGAAGCCAATGATGACCTCATCACTTAGGTTTTGAATGCTAGTGTTGTACTATTACCGAGAACCTAGTTTTAGCATTTTGAGGTACAGTTGTAATATTATAACTTAGTGTTTGGATCATCTATAGCTTGCTTGTATTATGAAGGCTTTGTAATTCGCTTGAATGAATAGATCTAATATTTACTTAGCAATTGCTCTGTATATCGTTAATGAGTCCTGGTGTGAACCAGGTAGGAATCTCGGTCGTGACTCCCGCCCAAATAGAGAGGTCAAGGGTTGGGGGTGTCACATAGGACAAAAGATTTTACTTACCTGTCAGCCTAATACACCCTCATCTCTTAGGTTGCCAAGCGATATTTCAATTGGTATCAGAGCTAAGACTAATTTTAAGGTTTAACAACCTCATAGTTAACATCCTTAAGTAACCAAAATTTTTTGTTCTTTGTTTCATTATATTTTTATTCTTCCTCTATTTAAATAGCAAGATGTAATAAAAAAAAATGATAATTGCCATAAGGAAGAAATGTCGGGATGCTTGATGAGCCACAATAAAAAAGAAGTAATTAATTCTCCCTCATCTCATTCTTGTTGTAATAGTGAGAATGAAACTGATGATGGCTTTGATAATGTAAAGTTTGTTAAAAAATTTAACGCAAATCTTGTAGATGTAATTAAAAAGAAAAATACATTTGAAAAGAAAAGCAAAAAGTTGGGAAAATGATGTTTCATCTTTAAAAAATATTAACATAATTTTGAATAGTGAAAATGAGCCAATTGAGAAGAAAAATTAATGAATTGCCTACTTTGTTAAATGAGAAAGATACTGAGATTAAAAAAAATGCAAATGACAAGTTTGAAAATAGTGAATGAAAAAGTTAAGTTGCATGCAAAAGTTCAACCATTTGAGATGATGAAAAAGAAGATAAAATGACTTGAGTGTTGATTTCAAAAGGTTTACTTTGGGTGAAAACATTTTGGAGAGATTGTTTGGGAAACAAAATTTAGGACAGGATAAACATGGTTTAAGAAATGATCATATAAATTGGAATGATAATCATCTTCGTCTTATTGTATTTTTGTCGATATGCATAAGGAAGAAAAGAATTTTGTTAATCATGCATGCATGAAAATATAACACGGAAGAAGAAATAATTTTTAAAAGAAATCATTTTTTTTGGAAAAATGTTAGTTCTGATGAAGACTTTTATGGGCCAAAGAGAATGAAAATTGTGTTTAAAAAATTTATTAGAAATGATATGAATAATCAATTTTGCTTCTTTTCATGTTGATAGATTTAATCAAGATAGGAGTCAACCCTATTTTGAAAAGAAAATGCACTCTAATGTACCATTTTTATTTGGTAAGGAAAAAAAAAAGGAAAATAACTTTCTATTACCCATTAAATGCCATTATTATGGTGTGTGTATCCAAAACTATTCTAAATATTTTGAAAAATGCAAAGTTGATGTCAACACAAAACCTGAAAAATTAGAAGAGCAATAACTCTTAAGCATCCATTAAAATTCGAGTACCAAAAAGTTGTGATTGATCTTTGTACGTAGGGTTATTGAAGCTTTGAAGGAATATGGATATTCAAAAACTGAAAGATTGAAGAATGTGCAAAGAAAATGCCAAAAATGCTTTAGAAGGGTTAAATCGTAAATTTACTCTTGTGAGGTAACTAGTATCACCCCTAAACTTTACCAAAATGGTTTTGATGGTCTTATGTAAATATATAGAGCAAGTTGTGTTGAATGCATGTTCTTAAATTGTGTGTTGATGTTTTAAAGAAGATTGAATTTGATGTTCACTTTATCACTTTTATGAAAGTTGAAAAATATGCATATTACTTATATCGATGACATAAATGTGTTCAATGTGAAATTTTTGATTGAAAATCATTAGATGTATGATTTTGCGAGTTGGAAGAATATAAGGAGAAAATTTGACATTTAGGTTGACTTTGACAAAATGTCAAAATTTCGATAAACTGAAATGATGCAAAAATGTAAATTGATATTACAAACATGTTTGTATAAGGAAATTTTTTCTAAAATGGCCTTAAATATGCATAAATAATTTTTAAAGACAAAATAATCACTGAAATGAAATTTTTGAAAATGTTACCACATGCTCTTGTTCAATCAATGTTGGTGGTTAGTGATGAGTTCGTCATAAGCTTCTTAACAATAAGAGGGATCCACGCAACATGAACTAGTATTTCGCAGAGCATATCAACGAAAGACCAGTTCAGCTTTGATCACCGAACTTAAAGATGAAAGTGATCCAGATCTGACGCAAATCAAAGTAGAAAATGTTTCTTGAAGTCTGTGGACTTCAAGGAACCAACTATGTCACAACTAATGCTACATTAATTCGGTCAATTCCCCACAGCACTCAAGCTTCACCAAATTGGCCTAACAAAAATTATGAAGGCAAGCTTCGACGGCAGCCGCGACATCGAGCCGGAATTGTAGGCCCAGGTCGCAGCAGCCCACTTCAACGGTTCCTGATCGCAAAGCCCACTTGCGAATTCTCAAGTTGCTTCATGGAATCTGAGAAGTATTTGGAATGCATTTTTGCTTTTCCTTTTCCATTTGTAATTAATTTTTAAGTCAAGTTCCAAAACTGTTACAACTTGACTTAATCTTTGGTAGTTTCCTTTTTGGTTTTTAGTTGTATTTCTTTTACAACTTGAATTTGGATTTTCTCTTCAAGATACCGAATTCAAGCTTCTTTTCCTTTATTATTTTTAAGTGTATTTTTGGGTCACTACAAATTGTGACAACCGAAATTCCAGTTGCCAAATTCATGCATCTTTTGAATTTTGATTTGTAAAAGGTTTCCAACTCTTGTTGGTTTCCAATTCTAGTTTGTTTCCTTTTTCTATTTCTTGCTATTTTCGAGTTTCCCTATCTTATAAATAGAGGAACCTAAACTAATAATATTCAGAATTCTTTGGTTATAATTGTGAGGTTTATTCATTTACTTCTAGAATTCTCAATTGTTTGCCTTTTGAGTTTGTGTATTTTCGAGTATATTGATAAATTCTGCTAGTTTCGAACTTAGAAATTTTAGGTTACTTGCTCCGCCTAGATTTCTGTTGTTCAATCTTGTAATTCCTTTGTTATTTTAAGAATATAAGTAGCTTTAGTCTCACTTAAATAAACTAAGAATTCGAGCACAAAGAGAGTAAGTTGGTAACGATCAAATTCTTGACTTTTCTTGGCAACTTTCTGCATCCGAGAGGACTTCTTCGAAGGACTCACATCAGTTAGGATCATTATTTTTTATGAAATTATGACTTAAACATTCAGTGTAAACAAGAACTAAATTATGATTTAAAAATGATTTACTAATTAGGAATTTTTTAATTAGGAGAAAACTTTTTAAAAATGCAGTTTGATGCATTTTGACAAGCACTTCAAAACCCGAACGACTCTTTAACAGCAAGTGAAACATCAGAGTGTTAAGTGAGGTGTTCAGTTGACACTAATGTCAACACCACCGTATTGGATTTTTCTTTTTTCAATCTATACTTTATTTCTCGAGTCAACTAAATATCTAGTTAATGGTGGTTGTTGAGTCGACACTCGAATTGACGTCAGGCTTGACGCTAAATCAACTGTCTTTTGAATTTCACCGAATCAAAATAAGAATTGAGACCATAGGTCCAACATAACTTCAACATTCTTAGAGGGCATAGAAAGTTCTTAACCTTTTAGTACTCAAAGTACTCAAACATTCCTCTTAAATGCAATTCATCTATGCAATTTTTATGAACAACCAACGTTTACTAAGTCTTTTTCCTCCCATTATTCCCATGAAGAAGTTATACTTATCTTGTAAATAATTTGTGATGAATTTCTCCATTAGCATTCCACACAGTTCACCATGCTATAAATACAAGCTCTTGAACACGTTCAAACCACCTCTTTTCATCTCAACATTTTTGATTGTCAAAGCTAAAGTGATCAAATCTTTCAAGTCATATTTTATAAGTGTAATAGTTAGCTAGACTACTAGCATCTTTCTTATCTTGTAAAAGTGGTCAAGACATTGAAAAGAGTCAAGCAAGTGTTTTGTTTCTTAAGGATACTTGTAGTTTGAGGAAACTAGAGTCTAATTCCTTTGGATTTTGTTTGTAAAGGTTTTTAGATTCACCTTTGAAGAATCTAGAGTTTTTAGTGGAAACCAAACATGTTTAGATAGTGGATCTAGACTTACCTTAAGGAAGGGAAGTTGATCCACATCAAATCTAATTTCTTTCTTTATTGTTCTTGCTTAAGTTTCAAAAGATTTCATTTCTTGTTCAAGTGATAAAAACTATTTTACTTATAGAAAGAAAAGTTTTAAAGTCCAATCCAATTCACCCCTCCCCTATTGATTGGTTAGAGTTGTTGTATTTTCAATTGGTATCAGAGCAAGGACCTCAACAAAAGGCTAATTACCTTGAGGTAGCTCCATGGGCTCTAAAGCAACTCCCTTCAATGAAGGAAACTCCACCACTAGGCCTCCACTTTTTTGTGGAACCAAAAATAGTGGTTGGAAGGACCGGATGAAGACTTTTCTCATTTAAATGGATTATGAACTATGGTACATTGTTGAAGAAGGTGATATACCTATCCACATTACCAATAATGATGGAACCACTCGAGTTAAACTTAGGAGTGAGCTCATGAAGGATGATAAGAAAAACCTCTCTTTAAATGCAAATGCCTTGAATGTTCTTTACAATGCTTTAAACATTCAAGAGTCAAGTAGTATAAAGGAATGTAAAGATGCTCATTCTCTATGGCTAAAACTCAAAGAGTATCATGAGTGAAGAGCTAGTATTCAAGAGGAAAGGAAGCCTATTGTCTCTCAATACGAAGCTTTCAAGATGGATGTAGGTGAAACCATGGATAGTATGTTTTGCAGATTTCATGGTCTTGTTAAAGATCTTAAAGCCCATAACAAAACATATCCCCTAAATGAAATGAATCGAAAGATTCTTCATGGTCTCACAAAAGAGTATAATACTAGAACTTTGATCATTGAAACTTCAAAAGACTTGAAGAATCTCCCTCTTGATGAGCTAATGCCTATGCTCAAAATTCATGAGTTGAGATCACCAAGTGGACCAAGCTCTAAGATTAAATGTCTTTCACTTAAAACCTCTAAAAGTGAAAGTGAGGATGATAATAATGATAGCGATGATGAGGTATCTCTTGAGGAGATGAATCTTCTAGCCAAAAATTTTAAGAAGTTTTTCAAAAAGAACAACTTTCAAAAGAGCAAAACCTTTGAAAAGAAGAGAGGTGGCCCAAGGTGCTATGAGTGTCAACAAATTGGTCACATCATGAGTGAGTGCCTAAAGAAAAAGAAGAAGCAAACTTTCATGGCTGAGACTTGGGATAAGGCCAACTTCGAGAAATGTACTAAACTATGCATGAATTTGAAGAAGAATAATGATGACTTGACTAAGGCCAACTTCGAGAAACGTACTAAACTATTCATGACTTGACTTTCAAGCAATGATGAGGAAGCCCAAATGTGCTTCATGGGACTCCATGAAGAGGTAAAAAAAATTTCTCATTGCTCATTATGTGATAGTGATAAGCATGAAAGTGATAATGATGATTGTCTTGATAACATGAAGAAATGTGATCTAATTGCTCATGTAGAATCTCTCACTTTGAACTTTGAGAAATGTACTAAACTATGCATGAATTTGAAGAAGAATAATGATGACTTGACTAAGTCTATTAATGAAAAGAATGTTGAAATTGACATGCTTAAGAACAATCTTCAAAGTGCTAAAATAGAGAAAATTGACTTGCATGAGAAAGCTAAGATTGAGCATGTAGCCTTAAACAAAAAGATCAAAGATTTGAATGAAACACTTGGAAAATTTACTAAGAGTAAAGATAATTTAGACATGATCTTGAACTCTCAAAGGCCTTTTTATGATAGAAGTGGACTAGGATACAATGCCAACACTCATGTCTCTTCTAGCTCTTCTAACTTGATCCATAACAAGCATGTGTCTTATAAGTCTTAGGTGCCTTCTATTAAATGCTTATCTTTCATGTCACTACTGTGGTCCATTTGGTCATGCCTCCCCTAGATATTTCACTAGGAAGTTAGTACATATTGGAAAGATGAAATGGGTAGTTAAACCTAACTCTTAAGGATCCAAAACCAAAAGGGAACCAATCATGTTTCTCTCTTCTCATGTATAATCAAGTTCTTCAAGTGATGCCTTCCAAGCTATCCGAGTGGTACATGGATAGTAGGTGTTTAAGGCATATGACCGATGACATGTCTCTTATTTGCAATGTCAAGAAGAAAGGAGGACATGTCACGTTTGGAGATAATAAGAAAGGGAAAATCATCGGTATAGGTAACATCTCTTCTGAAGGTCAAATTCTTTTTGAAAATGTGTTTCTTATTGACAATTTGAAGTTTAATTTGTTTAATGTAAGTCAAATTTGTGAAAATAATCTTGGTGTTCACTTTAAAAATGATACATGTTATGTGGTAGATCCTAAGTGTGATAACAAAATCATTTGTAGTGCAAATAGGAATGGTAACGTTTACATTCTTGATGTTGAAACCTTCCTTGAACAATATAACCATTGCTTAGCTATAAATTGTAATGATGGTTGGATTTGGCATAGAAAACTTGCTCATATTAGTATGGATCATTTGAATGACCTTTCTAAAAATAATTTGGTTATAGGATTGCCTAAGTTAAAATTTGAAAAGGATAAATTGTGTGATGCATGTCAACACGATAAACATAGAAAATTATCATTTCAATCCAAGAAGCATATTAGCACTACTAAGCCCTTAGAACTAGTTCATATGGGTTTATTTGGGCCTACACAACATGCTAGCTTAGGTGGAAAAAGATATGCATATGTGTTAGTTGATGATTTTTCTAAATATACTTGGGTTATGTTTTTGCCACATAAGCATGAAACCTTTCATGAGTTTGAAATCTGGGCCAAGAAAATTCAAAATGAGTTTAAATTGCAAATTGTGAAGTTAAGAAGTGACAATGGCACTGAATTTATAAATAAATACTTTGTTAACTTTTGCAATTCTTTTGGTGTTACTCATAATTTTTCAAATGCTAGAACTCCTCAATAAAACAGGGTTGTAGAAAGGAAAAAAATAGGACTTTGCAAGAAATGGCTAGGACCATGCTTAGTGAACATAGCTTGCCAAAATATTTTTGGGCTGAATCCGTAAATACGGCTTGTTATGTAATGAATCGAGTTTTGTTGAGACCACTTTTGAAAAAGACTCCTTATGAACTTGTTTTTGGGAGAGCTCCCAATATTGAGTACTTCAAAGTCTTTGGTTGTAAATGCTTTATATTGAAAACAAACTAGGAAAGTTTGATAGTAAATCAAATGAAGGCATTTTTCTTGGATACTCATTGAATAGAAAAGCATATAGAGTTTTCAATAAATCTTCTATAAAGTTGAAGAAAGCATGCATGTTAACTTTGATGAAAATCCTGTTCGCCAAGTTCCTTTAGAAGATGATGATAACACTCATACTTTGCCTACAAATTTTGGAAAGAGTGTTTCTTTGAATGATGCAAATGATATGCCTTGTGGTACTTCTTCTCTTTGTGATGCTTCTACTTTTACTTGCATGTCTCAATCTCTTCCTAAACCCATGAAATTCATTAGAGATCACCCTCATGACTTTATTATTAGTGATCCATCCATTGGGGGTTAAAACTAGGAATAGAGTACAAGAAAGCAATGTTGCATTTCTCTCTAGAATTGAACAAAAAAATGTTAAAGATGCTTTACTTGATGAAAATTGGATACTAGCTATGCAAGAAGAATTAGAACAACTTGAGAGACGTAAGGTATGGCATCTAGTGGAGAGACCTACTCATCAATTTATAATTGGCACAAAATTGATTTTTAGAAACAAAATGAATAAGTTTGGGGAAGTGACTAGAAACAAGGCTAGGTTGGTGGCACAAGGGTATAAACAAGAAGAAGGTATTGATTATGATGAAACCTTTGCTCCCGCAGCTAGACTTGAGTCTCTAAGAATGTTGCTTGCTTTTGCATGTTTTAAAGGCTTTAAATTGTATCAAATGGATATCAAAAGTGCTTTCCTAAATGGCTATTTGAATGAAGAAGTGTATGTGGAACAACCTCCTAGTTTTGAAGATGTTAAATTTCCTAACCATGTTTATAAACTTGTCAAGGCTCTTTATGGTTTGCAACAAGCTCCTAAAGCTTGGTCAGAAAGGTTGACATCTTATTTACTTGATCACAACTTTAGAAGAGGACAAATTGATACTACATTGTTTACTAAAGTTGATAAATGTGAAAACTTACTCATTGTTCAAATATGCTGATGATATTCTATTTGGTGCCACTCAAAAAGATATATGTGATGATTTTGCTAGTATATAATGCATAATGAGTTTGAAATGAGCATGATGGGTGAGTTGACTTTCTTTTTGGGTCTCCAAATCAAACAAACTTCAAAAGGTACTTTCATTTGTCAATCCAAGTACACTAGAGACATTTTGAAAAAATTCAACATGGATAAATATAAAGCCATTAGCACTCCAATGTGTAGCACTTCAAAGTTAGAAAAAGATGAAAATGGCCATAGTGTTGATCAAAAACTGTTTAGAGGCCTGATTGGTAGTTTGCTTTATCTCACGGCTAGTCGGACGGATATTATGTATGATGTTTTCTTGTGTGCACATTTTCAAATTGCTCCTAAATATTCCCATCTTTGTGCTGTCAAAAGAATTCTTAGATATTTGCAAAACACTCTTGACTATAGTTTGTGGTATTCTAAGTCTTCTTCCTTTGATTTAATTGGTTTTACATATGCCGACTTTGGTAGATATCTTATTGATCATAAAAACACCAGTGGTACTTGCCAATTTTTAGGTCCTTGTTTGGTCTCTTGCCAATTACACTAGTATTTACGGCTGAATTGGAATACTTTGCGGCTGAAGCATATTGTCTAAAAATTCTTTGGACGAAACACACCTTGTTAGATTTTGGTGTAAAGTTTGATTGTATGCCTATTATGCGTGACAATACTAGTGTAATCAACATTTCCAAAAATCCAATTCAGCATGCTCGAATAAGCATATTTACATTAAACATCATTTTCTTAGAGACTTAGTTCAAAATGAGGAGATTTCTTGACTTATGTATCCACTAATGAGCAACTTGTGGATATTCTAAAAACCACCACTTGTCTTGTAAAAGGGGTCAAGTCTTGATCTTTTCAGGGGAATTGAAAAGAGTCAAGCAAGTGTTTTCTTTCTTAAGGATTACTTGTAGTTTAAGGAAACTAGAGTGTAATTCCTTAGGATTTTGTTTGTAAAGGTTTTTAGATTAACCTTTCAAGAATCTAGAGTTTTTGGTGGAAACCAAACATGTTATTTGGATGGTGGATGTAGACTTACCTTGAGGAAGTGAAGTTGAACCACATAAAATCTAATTTCTTTCTTTACTGTTCTTGCTTAAGTTTTAAAAGATTTCATTTCTTGTTCAAGTCATAAAAACTATTTTACTTATAGAAAGAAAAGTTTTTAAAGTCCAATCCAATTCACCCCTCCTCTCTTGATTGGTTAGAGTTGATGTATTTTCAATGAGGATATCCAAGGCTAAAACAAAAAAAAGTTAGGAGTCAGCATGCACAAAGACAAATGAAGTTCCAATGAACTTAAGGAGAAGGAAATGAAGATTACAAGAGTTACCCCACTCGCCATCAAAGTGGAAATGGTGGAAATGGTGAATAATAATCATCTCGTTAAGGAAATGGTGGAAATGGTATTTCCAAGTTCTAGAAATTGGGGAAATGGTATTTACAAGTTCAGGAAATGGTGAAAATGGTAACTACTAGTCTGTCCCATTGAAGAAATGGAGTTTTCACAATTTTGAAGAATTTTGAAAATGAAATATTTTTGAATTTCCAAAATGATTCCGGAAGTTTCCAAAATGATTCCGGAAGTTTCCAAAAGATTCCAGAAGCTTCCTACATCTACATCATCTTGCTACGTCAATTGGGCCAAATTCCATCAAGTCCATCTTCTCCAGATTCGGCCAAGCCCAACAAGCTCACAAGGAAGCCCATATGCGAATTAGGGTTTTACTTAAGAGTTCTAGGGTTTAAGAGAAATTAAGGTATTGTGCATGTTACCGAATTCTTTTAATAGTTTCCATCTTTGTTATTTCCAAAAATGAGGAGATGCTTCTTTTCTTCTTGTATCCAATTTTTGTAAAGGTTACTTAATCTCTTGCCTAAGTTTCCTCATTCCTTTTTTCCTCTTTATTTTTGAAATTTCCCCTTTGTTTTTACTTGAGAATTTCGTCCATAGCCTTCCCTTATGGCAGCCAAAATTTCCCCTTCTTTTCTTTTACTTTTTCATCAAGTAAGTTCCTTTTTATTACTGATTTTTGTGAGTTACTTAATCTCTTGATTAAGTTCCAATTTTGTGTTTTCTTTCCTTATTTTTCCTTGTAAATTTCGTGCTTCCTACACCTATAAATAGGGGTGCATGACTTCATTATTACTTAGTGATTAATTTATTATACTTTATTAATTCACTCATTTTTATTTTGGCTTAAGTAATTTGCATGATTGTTAATTGCTAAAGTACAAAAACTATAGGTTATTAGATAATCGCTTGATCTAATGCATACTTTGTTTTGCCTCTAGAATTCATTACTTGGTTCGAATTGTGTGTTTAATTTAACTTGTTAAATTAGTAGTTTGTCAAATCCAAGGGTAAGGATTCTTGAGTTTTAAGAGCTGCGTCTTGCAATCAAACTTTTCTTGGCAATTTTTCAATTGAGTTCTTGTTTTCACAAGTTCAGATCAAGGGTTCACGTTAATTGGTATCAGAGCCTTAGCAGTTTGCTCGAAAAGAGAAGACTGAATTAACTCGGTCAACTCATCAGGTGTTTTCTTTTTCTTACTTCAATTTCTGATTTTTGTGGAAAAGATTGCTCCTTTTTGAGAAATTTTTTTTCCTTTGAATCAAAGTTTCGGTTTTTGTGGTATTTGCAAATTTTTTGAACCAAAATCTGAAAAATAAAAATAAAAAGGCAGTCGAAGATTAAAAATGTAAAAAAAAGAAGAAAAATCCTGAAATCGGTTTTTCCTAGGGTTTTTGATTTTGGCACTTCTTTTGCTACTTTGGACTATTTTTGCGATTTTTGCTCCCTTTTGTGTGTAAATTTGGTGACTTTTGTGGCTGATGTTAAGCAGCTCACCTTTTGTTGCAATTGCAATTGGTATGCCTATGATAGATACATTAGCTTTGAATTCTTGAAAATATATTGGATTCTTGATATTGTGTCGTAGTGCTGCCCAAATTTTCTTAAAGTGCATAAAGGGATTTTCGCATAAATAAAAATTGTGTCTTTTGTGGCAAAATTGAGTAAGAATTGTTTCTTTGAGGTTTAAAGTGTACTTGCAAAGTTGATAGTGTTGGATTACCGACACTACTCCACACAACACTACACCCCACAACACTACACCCTAAAACCAAACGGAAATCTTTTCTTCATTGGTAATCTTCTTTTTTTTTCAGTGTACTTGCAAACTTGATAGCGTTCGATTGCCGACACTACTCCCCACAGCACTACAATGGAATTCTAAGGACTTTTTCTGCCATTTGTTAAATTGTTTGAAACTTTGAATAATTAAGTGGAAATTGGTTTTTGGATTACCTATTGGTTGGGTGATCACTTCTTTGGTAGTTTAAGTACTTCCTGAATTGTTTCAACTCTGCTTATTATTCTTCTCTCGTCAATCGAATTGCCATGCTTCTTTAGCCTGTTTTGTGATCTTTCATGCTACCTTGGACATTTACTCTTAAAATATAGCTTAAATCTTGTCTTCATGCATTGCCATTATTTCTAAACTTTGGCGGCTTCTCTCAGAAAGTTCCATTCTGTGCACTTCTTATTTGAGCTATACTACAAAATTTCTAGAAAAGGTAGTTTTACAAAATAAAACCAAGTGTTTATTTCAAAAATATTTTCTACTTCCTATATAGTTGTTGTGCTTGTGTGATTAACTATTTTTGTGTTACCTTTGCCAAAATACTGCTTGTGGTAAAAGGCTGAGTGATACAGCATACAAGGGCCGCCAACCCTATGAGTGATACACTGGTTTGTGTGTAGTTTGTTAGGTGGGAACATACTAGGGGGACAAGGGAGTAAGGTTACTCTACTCACTTTTCCATGTTCTTAACAGGATATTTTCTGTGTACTTTGAGAATCAGTCGGCCTTGAGCAAATTGACCCCGCCAGGGAGATTTGGTGCCATGGTTGCCCATGATTCTTTGTGACCTGCTAGGGTTCCGTTCTACGAGATCCCTGCAATGGCGTATAAAGCTACAACTTTGTACGAAATTAACCCCTCTAGGGAGATTTGGTGCCATTGTTGTTTCTCATTACTTGGCCTCGGAATTCCAAATAGAGAAGTTCTTAGAACTCAATGAGATTTCTACTCAACTTCAAGAAGTCGTGCTGATTGACACCGGACGGCATGATCCTTGTACCATTCAGGTTCCAAAGCAGTTTCTTTGCTTATTTAGAAAATGTGTATAACAGTTTGATATGTGTATGAAGTTTACTTGTATACTTCATAAGTCTTGCTAAAAATCTGTTTACAGATTTTTTTTCTCAATAATTCATTTGCTAGGATACCTTCATGTAACACTCTTCTGTTTGTTTTGTAGGGATTCCACAAGTTGTATTGGTGTTTCTTTTTCTTTACGATGCATAGTACTGTTGATTGCAGTTCCACGAGGGACTCATGAGACTTTTGCGCCAGGGAATCAAAGTGTAAGTCACAATATAAGATATCTTTTCGTATGCTTTAAAAAGGTACACTTTTACTTTTACATTGATTCTCCTTCTATTGGTTACCATTCATGCTAAATATTTTACTAACTCTTGCATTTGTGAATCTTAAACATGTGCATTGCTTTACAGGATACATCTTTTTGGTTTAAAACTGCATAAATTTTGTAGTTCACTATTGCTTAGGATGTCTTTCTCAGAAATTGTCTCTGTTATCTTTAATTGGTTCTCATATCAGTTATACATGCAATTTCTGTAGGTTACAATAACTTGTGATTATGAGTCATACAACTTCTATGATTATGGCTCCACGAGTTTCATTAAGGGACCTTCTTGCGTCAAGGGATCAAGGTAAAATAAGTATCGGGGTATCCTTCAAAGAGGTATGCCCTTAAACTATTTATCCTTTGATTCCATTATTTCGGTTATGAGCAGGACTAAGAAATACCAATTTATGAAATTGTGAATAGCCTCTGTTTAGGCAAATCGACCGTAGGTATCTTTTCCTTCATTGTTGGTGTTACATCTCGAATGGTTTTCTAAGTGTTGTATTACTTAACTGGTGACTTCTTGTGTTCCAATTTTGCAATTTTTACTTGTATGGACATGAGGATGTTTTTCTACTTGCCATATTGTCTGCCTGCAAAACTGTGAATTATTGTGTAATGTGTTCCCTTTAGTTTACAAGTAGGACAAGTTTTTCTGATACAGTTACGGTGGTGCTCAATATATACATCTAATTTGTGACATTTTAGGATCTTATTATGATAGTTTTTATGTCATACATATGATGCATAAAGTTATCCTAGTTACCGTGGTAAATTGTGCTTGTTGCATATACTTGACTAAGATGCTATATTTCATGTTGATAAATAATTGTTCTTGAGGAGTATAGATAAGTTCATGAGGTTTTAGATGCTTTCCGATAGTTTCTTGTAACAATCTAAAAGGCTCTTAAGAGGTTCTTGAAGAATTGAAAATGATTATCAGTGTCCTTGAAAGCAGTTTCTGGTAAGTATGATCTATGTTCATGTGGTAATAGTAATGACTTGTTCTAGTTGTGTTTGCAGCAATTCAGATTCGAGGATGAATCCTTTCCAACCAAAAGGGAATGATGAGGATATCCAAGGCTACAACAACACAAGTTGGGAGTCAGCATCCACAAAGACAAATAAAGCTCCAATGAACTTAAGGAGAAGGAAATGAAGATTACAAGAGTTACCCTACTCACCATCAAAGTGGAAATTGTGGAAATGGTGAATACCAATCATCCCAATTAAGGAAATGGTGGAAATGGTATTTCCAAGTTCGGGAAATAGTGGAAATGGTATTTACAAGTTCAGGAAATGGTTGAAATGGTAACTACTAGTCTTTCCAATTGAAGAAATAGAGTTTTCACAATTTTGAAGAATTTTTGAAAAGAAATGTTTTTGAGTTTCCAAAATGATTCCGAAAGCTTCCAAAAGATTCCAAAAGCTTCCTACATCTACATCATCATGCTACGTCAATTTGGTCGAATTCCATCAAGTCCATCTTCTCTAGATTCGGCCAAGCCCAACAAGCTCACAACGAAGCTCATATGCGAATTAGGGTTTTACTTAAGTGTTCTAGGGTTTAAGAGAAATTAAGGTATTGTGCATGTTACTTAATTTTCTTCATAGTTTCCATCTTTGTTATTTCCAAAAATAAGGAGATGCTTCTTTTCTCCTTGTTTCCAATTTTTGTCAAGGTTACTTATTCTCTTGGGTAAGTTTCCTCTTTCCTTTTTTCCTATTTATTTTTGAAATTTCCCCTTTGTTTTTAATTGAGAATTTCGTCCATAGCCTTTCCTTATGGCAGCCGAAATTTCCCCTTCTTTTCTTTTACTTTTTCAGCAGTTGCTTTTTCTTGCTGATTTTTGTGAGTTACTTAATCTCTTTATTGAGTTCCAATTTTGTGTTTTCTTCCCTTATTTTTCCTTGTAATTTCGTGCATCCTATACCTATAAATAAGGGTGCATGACTCATTATTATTTAGTGATTAATTGATTATCCTTTATTAATTCACTCATCTTTATTTTGGCTTAAGTAATTTGCATGATTGTTAATTGCTCAAGTACAGAAACTATAGGTTATTAGATAATTGCTCTATCTAATGCATACTTTGTTTTGCCTCTAGAATTCATTACTTGGTTCAAATTGCGTGTTTAATTTAACTATTTAAATTAGTAGTCTGCCGAGTCCAAGGGTAAGGATTCTTGAGTTTTAAGAGCTGCGTCTTGCAATCAGACTTTCCTTGACAATTTTCTGCATTGAGTTCTTGTTTTCACAAGTTGAGGTCAAGAGTTCACATCAAAAGTGTTAGAAGTATTAGAAGTATTTATAAAAGAGTCCTAGGCTTGCTCTGTAACGGTTACTTGCTTTTTGAAGATTTTACAAGCCTTTGAAAGTCAGGGTTTTTTACGCGGTATAGCGCATGACTTATACATTTGAATCTTCATACAATGTCTCTTTAACGGATTGTTCCACATCAGCATTTTTCCAAAAATTTCAAGGCTGCGAAGGGTTGTGCGATTCGCACAAGGTGCTGCACCCTACCTTTCTCTTTCTCAGTCATTTTTCTTTTCTTCTGTTCAGCCCGCATGCAATCCCTCCTAGTATTGATAATGAGCAAAGTCATCTCTATATCAAGGATATGTTACAAAATTTTGAAAATTGAAAACAAGATAACTAAAAATGGAATAAGCCCTTGCCCAGTGAGAGTCCACCGTTTTAGCAAACATTTACCGAGTTGCAAAACTTACCCATGTATACATGTCCGGTGAACCTAACATATGGCATTCATGACTCATGTAGGATTCATATAACATATAAGGAGGATGAGGGGCGTTCGCCAATGTTCTATGTGAACAATGAATGATAGATCAGCTCACCTCGGAGAATGAGAGGTGTTCGTTAGAGTGTACAGGAACGCTAAACGATAGACCATCTCATCTCACCATAATTATAAATAAAGAGGATGAGAGGCATTCGCCAGCATTTGATATGAACGATGAATGACATACCAGCTCACCTCAATTGAAATAGATCGTTAACCAACTCCCAACAACTTATACATATATGAGTCCCTGTGGTCTAGACTGATTTCAAAATTAGGAATGCAAATGATCCTGATTAACAAGCCCGATGCTGGCTCGCGTGATCAAATCGCAACAAAAATAATGGATCCATCAAAACTGATGTTCCTATAATCAGGTTCATTGCACAAATAAAGTACAACTGAAATATATCATGTACATATGTATTCCAGCCGGTAAGTAAACACAGCTGGTAGTTCAAAATCAAAAAGCATTTCAAGCATGAAAGCGTTAAAACATGTCACACAAGATCGTTCAATGCATATTCAATTATTAATTTCATTAAAACGGCATTCATTTTCAGCAATAAACTCACCTTGGTCCTAAGATGCTTGCTCACTATTTTCCCAATTATCTGTAGTTTATAAATATCGGAAGGTTCAATTTTTATTCTATTCCAAATAAATTCTGACTTTCTTAAGTTTATACAAATCCTAACTTATAATTTCTATAATCCCAAGTGTTTCTTAATCCTAATTAAATAAAAATATTTGATGAACTAAAAAGAAATTGCAAAAGATTTTAAGTTAATTTTGTAAAAACCAAAAAATTTAAAACCAATCGGTTTTACCCAATTGAGAGTCGGTTAAAACCACTTGCATCGGTTTTACCTGATTCCCAATCGGTCTACTTCTAATCGATTTTAAGATTTTTCACTTGGTTTTTCCCTGTTTTCTTGAGCATGAATCGGTTTTACCGGATTCCCAATCGATTAAAACCAATCCGTGCCCAGAAAACTTGATTTCCAAGTTTTTGCTTTGATTTTCTGCCAAATCCTTCACAAAATTGGTTTTTCTTTGATTCTTTTTGTTCAAAATCAATCCTACAACACTTATACAACATTCCTATTGATCCATAACACTTTTAACCATGTTGAATCATAAAGATTTGAATCAAAACCTTCAAAACCTAATTTTTTTCATTTTTCCTATTTTCTAACACCTAAACGAACAAAATGTTTTGCCTTCATGTTTTGGAGTCTCTCCCTAGCATGAAATTCACGTTATAGAGTTGAATTCCTACTTTAACCTCCTCCTTCCCTAGCTCCTAGCTTTTCCATCTTCCTTCTATTTTCTTTTCCTATTTATCTACTTCTTTCTTTTTGGTTTGAGATGGCATGGATGGAAATGAATTCTTAAGGGCTAAAGAGCCCTATTTATAGATGAAGTAGCCTAATATGCCAAAAGGGCTCATGATTATCTTGAAATATTATTATTTTTCATTTTTTGCATGCAATTGATTTTACCTGCTCATAAATTGGGTAAAACTGCTCCAATTGGTTTTACCCGCTCAGAGATCAGGAAAAACAGCTTCGTGAAGTAGTAGAATCAATTTTACCCATTTCATGATCGGGTAAAACAGGTTCCTTATCCAAGAAATCGGTTTTACCCATTCTATAATCGGGTAAAACCGGTTCCTTATCAAAACAATCAATTTTACCCATTTTATAATCGGGTAAAATCGATTCGTTATCACAGCAATCGATTTTACTGGCTCAGAGATAGGGTAAAACCAATTCCTTATCTAGTGCAATCGGCTTTACCCGACTGTTAACATCAAAATTTTATGATTCAAAACTAATCATTCATTTATTAAAATTCTAAAGAAAATCATACAAGTACATAACTATACATATATTTGAAAGTTAAAATAATTTACATAAAAATACAATCCTACGGCTAATCCTAGAGCAAAATTTACAAGATCTCACATCATTTTCCCCTTGCAAAATTTCGTCCTCAAAATTATCTTTGGAATAGCACAAGATGCTTATGCTGCATATCTGCTTCTGTTTCCCAGGTGGTCTCCTTGATTCCATAATGATTCCATTGCACCAATACCAAGGAAATATCCTTATTCCTTAATGTCTTTGTCCGCCGATCCACAATCTTGGCAGGCTTCTCCTCATACATCAATTTCTTGTTTAACTCCAGCTCCTCATGTCATATTACATGGCTTGGATTAGAATGGCATTTCTTCATAAGGGATCCATGGAATACATGGTGCATCTTCTCTAATTGGATTGGGAGATCTACTTGGTAAGCAACCGGTCATATCCCTTTAGTGATCTCAAAAGGTCCAGTGTAATGTGGACTTAACTTCCCTTTAGAATTCGAAAATATGGGGTACTAACCTTACACCAAATTATATCAATTGTGAATTCTCTAGTTGTATTATTCGGACAAGTGCCTTTAAATAGAGGGGGTTGTGCACCTTTGTCAAAGTTGAAAAGGAACAGAAAATAAAAGTGGAATCCAATAAGAATTGGAAACAGTACAAAAACCAAAAACCTAAAGGAACTAGGTTTGCTGGGAGGTAGAATTTCCGTCACCTTGGAAAAAGGTAATGGCCGAAATTCTCCTTGAAATAAAAAGGAAAAAAATGAAAAGGTAATTCCTTATTTCTTAAAAGAAAACATGCAAGAATTCTTTTCAAGAAACTACTAATGAAGTAATTACCTAAAAGTACTAGAACTTAAAAGTAATGGCGTGTAACAAATCAAGAACTCTGATGAATTTCAAGACTTGTAAAATTTACTCCAATTAATACTTTTAATATTCAGTCTGAAACTCTCCAAAATAAATTATCTGTGGGCGAGCTGGAGGTGTAATGACCTTTTCACCCTTTTCGCCCATTTGTACTTCTTCTGGCTTATTCTTGGCTTTGGTCCTTATAGCTGGAACCCTAGCTGGAGGTTTTAATGGATAACCCTTGTATTAACTTAGAATAACCTTGGTTTGAATTCTTGCCCCTCGAGTTCTTACCTTCTAAACACTTGAATCAAATCCACATCTTAAACATGGCAGACACTTATGTTCGATTGTAGGGATGACCTCATCATGGAGTGATTTGCAAAATTGAAAACAAATAAACAATAAGCCACACCGATTTATAGTTGTTCGGATTCCCCTTGAATCCTATTCCACTCCTCAAGTTCTACAACTTCATATTTTCTAATCAACTCTAGGAAACACTTAAAGATGTATTCCAAACCCTTACACTTGCTTAAAATCAAACTCTTATTCTAATGACTTTTTTCCCTTGCCTAATCTATGTCTAAATTATGACTTCCCTGCCTAAGCTTACAATGGATCTTTTGTCTAATCCTTACTCAAGGACTTAGGTCTTACTTAAGACTCCCATTGCCTAGCAATTAGGACTTTTGCTTAATCAATCTCTTCATCAAGACTTTCCCCCTATTGCCTAACCTAACTCTAAGCTTAGGACTTTACCCAATTTTCTAACCTCAACCTCTTGAGATAGGTCTTCTACAATTGCCTACACCAACCTCTTGGTTAGGACTTTTACAAGTGCCTAAACTCAACCCCTTGAGTTAGGACTTCTCCTTCTCTTCTTACTCCCTCTCACTTCATGTGTAACTCTTAATAAAGAGTTTAGGACTTTTCCTAACATACAAGATTCCTACACTCAAACTCTTAAGTTAGGAATTTTCTAATTGAGATAAAAGATGACAACCTCCCTAAGATGGAGTTTACAAGTAATCACTCTCTAATTAGGCATAAAGGCCTCTTACTTGAGGTCTACAATAAATCCTACACAATTTGAAATAAATACGATCACAAGTGTTTCTCAATAGTATGAGGTGTTAGCTGGTTTCTTGGGGGTTCTTCGTTGGAAGTATTTATAGAATTTTCCAAAGCTCCCTCCAATGGCTACAAGCTTTTTGGAGATTTTTGGCGCTGGGATTCGCACAAGAATTCGCACCAGACTGAAAGCTTTGCAATGGTTCTTTCAACGGCTAGTTTTTGGACAGATTTGGTAGATTTTTCACTTGTACGAAGGTACATGCAATTCACACGAGGTTTTGCACATAACTCAACCTTCAAGGCATTCAAATGATCCAATACTACTAACTCATCACGCTGACTCGCATTAAATGTTTTGATCATATGCTCTGTGCCGAGCCATGCAACGCGTATAAGCTTTCGCATAGGAGTCTTTACGGCGTTCAAATCTCCAATGGCTTGTGACTTATTCCAACTTGCATTTAATGTCCCCGTTCATATGTTGTGCGACACGTCGTGTGATTCACACGAGACTTTGTACGACTCCATTTTCTTTCAGCCATTTTTCTTTTTCTTCAATTTCGCGACTGACGTCCATGCGAAAGGTGGTGCAATTCGTACACCCCTTCTGTAAGACCCCATAAATTTTCGTATTAATTTAACATTTATAATTTATATTTTTATAAAAAAAAAATTTAAAATTGATTATGTTAGATTATAAAGTTGTGTGAATTTTCTTAAGTATTTTGGTTATGAAACTTATGATTTAAATTATAATGCTTTGAATTTTAATTTAGAAATTGTGATGTTTAAGTTAAAGTTAAGATCTTAATTTAAGTGTAGCATTATGTTAAAGGATATATGGAAGTAAATATATTAGTTTAATTTTTGAAATTATGGAATGAAAATAAGAAAATAAATTAAAAATAGTGGAAATAGGCTAAGATCAACTTTTTCCCACCATTGGAGTGGGTAAAACCACTCTAACTACCTTTTAAAAAGTAGAAAAAATATCTTACCACTTAAATAGCAGTTTTACCCAGTATTGGATCTGTAAAACCATCATTAGGGAGCTGACAAAAATCTAGACGGGTTTTACCCAGCATTAGAAGCAGATAAAACCGATCGGCATCGTAAGTTGTAAAAAAATATCTTCTCCAAGTTCCAACGTCAAGCTACGGGCATAGGTGGCCTGTAATCCTACAAATTTGGTTCTATACGGCTCTAGGGCACTACAAATACCCCCTTGATCATCTCTACCACCATTTTTCACGGAATTAAGAAGCAAAGTTGAGAGAAAGTAGAAGTTAGGAAAATTTGAGAAATTAGCAGAAAGTGGAGAAATGAAGGACTTGGAGCTTGGATTTGGACTTCTAATCTGTGGATTCTGGTCTAGGCAACTTTAGGAATAAAAGGGTAAGCAATCCCAGCTTACTATAACGTTAGTTTATGTAATTATAATGCAAAAATTATGAAGTAATTAAGTTTTAAGTTTTCTTGATAGTTAGATTATTTTTGGATTTTTCAACGTTATATAGGTGTTATGGAATGATAGGAATGTTGTAGAAGTATTGTATGAATGATTTTAAGCAAAAAAGAATCAAAAGAAAATAAGTTTTCAGAACTTTTGTTTGAAACTCGAAGCCAAAATTTGAAGAAAACCCATTTCTGGAAACTACCGGGTAAAACTGATCTAAAGGTGGGTAAAACCAACTTTCTTGGCTCAAGAAAGTCCTGAAAAACTGTCTTTGGATCGGGTAAAACCGCCTTTAGAATTTTGAATAAAATTTTATCAAGAAAATCACTTAAAACAGACTTCAGAGCAGGTAAAACCACACTTTGAAGCTGAAAGCTCTGAAGTGCAGATAAAACCAATTTGAAGTGTGGGTAAAACCGCTCTTAGAAGCCGAGAACTTCTGAAGAGCAAGTAAAACCAATCCGAAGTGTGGGTAAAACTGCTTTTCGAAGCTGAAGTAAAATTTTGATCGGGTAAAACCGATCTAATAATTGGTAAAACTAATCCGACACTGAAAACATGAATTTTTGAAGATTCAAACTAAAATCTTTACAACTTCTTTTATATCTTTAAAATACTTTAATTATTAATTAATTAAGGTTCATTAGATCACTAGAAACACAAGAATTTCAAGAAACATATAGAAACCTAGAATATCCATATTATTTTGAATTTAAGGATAAAGTCTAAACTATGATATTTATGTAATGCAGATTTGCTTACAAAATACTAGTGATATATACGAGGTGAGTGTCCTCACTAAAGGGGGGTTAAATGTTTTAAATAGTAAGAAATGAGTTAGCATGCTTCATATTAATGTTTAGTTTATATATCGTGATATGCATGTGTTACTGTAATATGCATAATTGTGATCTTTAAGTGTATAAGTGAATTGCTTATATATGTGACATGTGTAAGTAAATGTTCTTCAATGTTGCGTTATGTTTCATCTAAAGTGAATATCTATTAAAGTTTATCGTATGAATTGTATGTAGTTATGATTAAAGTGTAAATGTTCAGTGTTAAATGTTCCATGTTAAGTGTTGAGTGTTAAGAGCTCAGTGTACAAAGTTAATTGTGCATTCCAGTTGGGATCCCTAAACCCTGTTTAGTAGTTGAAATCGGCACGTCAGCGTCAGTTTTAAGCGTCTAACTAAATGGCTAAAGAGGTAGTTTGGTATTATCTTAAGAGTTACCACAGTTACAGTTACATTTCAGTTGTGGGACAAGAAGCAGTTCACATTGTACAGTGTACCTGATGTGAACTCCCGATTCCAACACCATGAAAATGAGAACTCGATGCGAAAAGTGCTAAGGAAAATCTGATTGCAAGATGCCGCTCTTAACTCCGAGAATCCTTATCCTTGGATTCGGCAAATAACTAATTTAACTAAGTAAATTAAACATGCAATTTGAACCAAGTGGAGAATAATAGGATCGAAACAAAGCTTAGCAATAGATAGAGCAATTATCTATTAGCCTATAGTTTCTATAACTTTTAGTAAGTAACAAGCATGCAAATTACTTAAGCCCAAAATAAATGTGAGTGATTTAATAGAGTATAAACTATACTAAACTTTATAATAGGGTGATGTGTTTAACCTTCATTGCATTCTCTTCAAGGGTGTTTGTGTCCGTAACAAGCTGAGCTTCTGTAGAACACCTTTGAACAAGGTTTTCAAGATTTGATATGAGCTTCCTTGTCCTTCTTTGGGTTATAGGCCCAACTATGGACTCGGGTCCTGGAGCATTGGCGGGCCTCTATGGAGCACACAAACCTCTGCTGCACTTTCGGAGCCTTCATTACTCGAACTATGATCCTCTGCATACTAACTTGGCGTAGGGCTGGGGATACCTTCATCAATACTAGTTTTACATTGTACAGTGTCCCAGTTAACATTGTACAGTGTACCAGTTTTACATTGCACAGTGTCCAAGTTCAGGTAAGGTGATGAGAATATCCAAGGCTAAAAGAACACAAAATATGAATGAGAATCCACGAAGATAAACAAAGGAAAATCCCTTGAGAAGAATGCCGAGAGAGATAGAAAAGTCATGCTATTCAAAGATCCTTGAAGAAAAGACATCTCCAAACTCTCAACAATGAAGAAAGGGTCGTCCCTTAAAGTCCTTAAAGTTACCGGAAGGAAATAAAGGTTACAAGAGTCACTCTACTCTCCATCACTGAAGAAATTGTGACTAATAAACTTTTTGCTTAAGGAAATGGGGATTCTACAATCTTGAAGAATTTTGGAAATGAAATGCTTTTGAGTTTCCAAAATGATTCCAGAAGCTTCCTACATTATCATCATTATGCAACATCAACTAGGCCGAATTCCATCAAGCCCACTTCATAAAAGATTCGGCCAACCCAAAGCCCAAGAAGAGAAGCCCGCCACCGAAATCCATCTAGGCTTTACTTAGGGTTTTTAAGTTGAGAAGGAATTAAGGTTGTAAGCATGTACCTAATTCCTGCTCCTTGTTTTTGTTAACTTTCTTATTTCTCTTTTACTTTTACTGCAAGTAAGTTCCTTTTTCTTGCTGATTTTTGTGATTTATTTAATCTCTTGATTAAGTTCCAATTTTGTGTTTTCTTTCCTTATTTTCTTTCAAGAATTTCGTGCTCCCTATACCTATAAATAAGGTTGCATGACTTCATTATTATTTAGTGATTAATTGATTGATAAGTTTTATACTTTATTAATTCACTCATCTTTATTTTGGCGTAAGTAATTTGCATAATTGTTAATTGCTAAAGTACAAGAACTATAGGCTATTAGATAATTTGCCCTATCTAATGCATGCTTTGTTTTGCCTCTAGAATTCATCACTTGGTTCAAATTGTATTTTTAATTTAACTTGTTAAATTAGGAGTCTGCCGAATCCAAGGGTAAGGATTCTTGAGTTTTAAGAGCTGTGTTTTGCAATCAGACTTTCCTTGGCAATTTTTCGCATTGAGTTCTTGTTTTCAAAAGCTGAAATCAAGGGTTCACATCATAAGGTATAATCAGTAATGCTTTTTGAAGGGTCTCATCGATCCTCGTTATAGCTTACTGATTATGCTCTTTCTATCTCTTACGTGTTTCCCCTTGTGTGCATAAGAATTATGCGTTATGTGCTGGTAATTATTTACTTGGTAATATTTTTAATAGTATGACCTCATTGACCTTATGGAAGCTCACCCATGAGACGTTTTGCATGTAATAGGAATTAAGGTTGATATTGTAGGGAAAGGCGTCAGGATTAAAGGATGAAGTTTCATACTAGGTTAGAACAGATTATGAAATCTCAAGATGTAGAACTTGAGGAGTGAACTAGGATTCAAGTGGAATTTGAACCACGATAATTCATTGTGTTTTGTCTTCTTTAATTTGCTTTACAAATTGTTTTGACAAAATACACTTCACACAATCACACTGGGCTTTTAGTTTTAAATTGTTCTTTGAAATGATTTTTCAAAGTTGTTCATTTTAGAAAACTTTTTTAAAAGTGTCAAAAGCCTAATTTGCCCCTCCCAATGTGAGGTTGCTATTGGGATTTCACTATAGTTTCTTTAAACGACATTAATTCAAAATTTTAATTTCTTTTAAAGTAAAAGTTGTAACTCCTTTTTATTCAATCCAAAATAAAGTGGTTTACATCATACCCTTGAGTAAAGAATAAAAGGTAGTGTTATTTGCAGGAACTATTTTATATTAAATGCACGAATCACTTGAAATTTTAAGAGTGAAAATATCAAAATGTTCTTGCAATCACACAAAGAGGTAGGAAAAAAAAACTCTCTGTGCATATAAAAATAAACTCCATGAATTTCTTGTAATAGATGTGCAACATAAATTCTGAGATTTTTTAAAGTTCTAAAAATAAAGGAAAACAAAACAATATGGAGTGTATATAGTTATTTTGTGCATTATCTTTGTTATGTTCTACAATTAGAGTTAGTTTTGTGTGCATCCATAAACCTTAGAGTTTTTTAATTTAATAATAATTATTATTATTGGTTGCTTTCATTTATGTAATACACCATCAAATGAGAATTAAAAACACTAAAAGATGAATTTAAATTACAAATTTAATAGTTGGTTGGCTCTATTTAACAATTTAATTCAAGCTCCTATTGGATATATCTTCCGAAAATAGCAACAATGACTAACAACAAGAAAACAAAAGTTTATTCTAACTAAACACTAATCTATTACAAATGGTAACAAAAGGAAATTGCCTCTTCAAATCGTGCTAAGCACTTTCCTTTAGGCTTTATTAGTTCCCTTTAGTGTGCAAAGAGTTCTGGAACTAATATCCTTGTGGGATAAGATGAAGATATCTATTGTAAGTCTGCACTGACTTAAACAGAACAGAAACAAGAGTGAAAAGTGCAAGAATATCTTGTACAATTGAGAATGATTTCATATATATAAATCACATCCTAAGGAGCCTATATATAGACCTCCAAAGGGTTTCATTCAATAGCCATAACTCTTACAAAGAGGTAGGAAGAAACGGAACTGAATTCGGATAAGAATTGAGTTCAGAATCACCATTTTCATGAAGTGATGCAACTTTTCAGAAGAAGAAAACTTGTATTGGAACATGTCCGAAATGTTGTCCGAATCGGACAGTATTTCGGACATACATCAGTCCAGAAGTTGAACTTTCCAGTTTTAGCTTTTTACTGGAACACATCCGAAATACTGTCCGAATCGGACAGTATTTTGGACATGCTTGAGTTCATTCCTTTTCCTTTCTTCTTTCATCTTAATTATTGGATATTCTCCAACAATCCCCCGCGATTTTCCAATGATTAGGAAAACTGCCTGCCTCTCAAAGTCAAAAACTTTTCTTGATAACTCATGCATCAGCCTTGGTGTCTTTCGATTGAACCAACGCCTTAGTGAAAACACCTTGCAAACCTGTCGAACTAATTTGGTAGACAAGCTTTGAACCAAAAGTCCATTGACAAGTCTTAATGTAATCACACATAAGTTCACTTCTCAGCTACATGCTGTAAACAACACATACTCTCTATGTGTCTCAATCCCATTCATGAATGCGTCCAAGGTTTCATCCAAGAACCTTTATGAATTTTTCACAAAGCATCCATATAGGCAAGTTTCAAAACACCCCCGCCATATGAGAATTTCCAGCGTTATTGCATTTCTCATATTTGGTATTATCTTGAAATTGTTAAGAACTCAATCTGTTCAACCTTAACTTTCTAGCGAGTAAATAACACTATCAGTGTTCCAACCATTTAGACAATGTACTTTTCGCTACATTGAATTCAGAACTACTGGTTAATTAGAAATAAATTGAGGGTTCCATTGTAAATGATCTAGGACGTGTTTCTTGATAGAAGATATTCGTTCCTATCAGTCCTTAATCCATTCTTTGGTTTGCCTAATTGGCTTAACCAAACTCTTTTATTTAGTGCTTAACATCACTATTCCAATGGTTACTTAATCTTATAGATTAAGATCTCACCATTTAGTGATTTTAATCTGGACTTTTAATCCACTTCTATTGATGTTTCTGTACATCAATCTATAGACGATTCCTTGCCAAAGGATCATCTACCTTATGTGATCATACAAGCAATCAAATTGCATTTATTCATTTCATTAAAACACACTTTAATGAATATGTCACAATTAGTTCAAGTTCTACAAAATTTGTACATACATTTACAAATTAACATGGAACTTTTAAAACTTCAGTTCATGCAGCATTAATTTAATTATGAAATAATTATCCATTCATTTACAACATATACGGTAAAGCATGATCATGTTATTTCTTTGTCACCTAACACATGCTTTTCATACAATCATATTTGTTACTTATGAAGTCTCACATGAACTAAGAATAATGCAAAATTCTGTAATTAGCGATTTTAGTTCATCAAAACTAGTAATCAAGTCAAGTATGGTATACAACTCTTATGTCTTCAAGTATTTGAACAATAATGCATGAACCAACCTTAATTTTCTTAGGAAACCATGCATTTAAACAACCATTATAAATGATCACATGTTTTCCAAAAACATATGACATGCACAACTTCTTACATAATTTAAACAAATCTTGTAATCATAATTTCACAATATGCATGCATCTATACTCAAGTTTTTGTAACTTTAGAGTTTCAAGTGAAATTTGTTTAAATTTATGTATAATGAAATTATATAATCATAATTTACAATGTGCATTAAGGTAGCAAGCATATCACAATAATTTCCATTTTTCTAAAACATAACTTTATTATTTCATATGCTATTACAAGTACATTCTTGTTTACATAAATTCTCCCTTCACAAGCAGAACACCCCTGTCATTTTTTAAAGACAAGTCTAGATCAAATTTTGATATTGGAAATCCTGGCCACAAGTGCTTCCACAGGAATGTCCCCAAAGGATTTTTCCTCTTTCTTTTGCTTCTTTAGCAAATGACACTCATATTTATAGTGTCCGACTTCATTGCACTGGAAACACTTGCCACTTTTCCTTTTGCCTGTGCCAGGACCATCATCTTTGACCCTTTTCTTGGATTTGTTCTTTTGTCCTTCTTTAATGACATTGACTTCATATTCCTTGCCTTTGTCATTAACTTGCATGTTCTCAGTTATTTGAGAATTTTAATGCAATCTTAATTCTTCTTCAACACAAAGAGAATTAGCAAGACTTTCAAAATTGATCTCATTTTTTCCACTTTTAAAATCTCTTTTGAAGTCATTCCAAGAAGGGGGTTATCTATCAATCAAAGCACTCACAACCATTGATTCTTTTATAATCATGTCATGTTATGCAAATTGATTCATCACTTTTTTGATTTCAGCAAATTGTTGTATTTTGGGCATGTTATCTAACATTTTAAGTTTAGAAAATGTAAATAATAAGAATTTCTTCATGTTGAAATTCTCCTAACTACAATTCCTTAGCTGTAGGAATTGAATAGCAGAAATCGTACAAGTTGTCACAAACTACATTCATGATATGTGCTTTGCAGAGTGCATCATCTATTTCCTATCTCTTTATTTTGCGTGACTGGTCCAGTGAATCATCATCATCATTCTGCGGCTTGGGAGTTTTCAAAACATATGAGATCTTCAAAGAAACAAGATGAAGATGCATCTTTTTCTTCCATCGAACAAAATTGCCACCATCAAACCTCTCAAGTTTGATCCTTGAATAAGTAGTCTTCTTCATGCTGGTAGCCAATTGTGTGTAATAAAGCCTAAAGATTGTTGGATATATCTTCCAGAAATAGCAACAATGACTAACAAAAAAACAAAAGTTTATTCTAACTAAACACTAATCTATTATAAATGGTAACAAAAGGAAATTGCTTCTTCAAATCGTGCTAAGCACTTTCCTTTAGGCTTTGTTAGTTCCCTTTACTGTGCAAAGAGTTCCAGAACTAATATCCTTGTGCGATAAAATGAAGATATCTGTTGTAAGTCTGCACTGACTTAAACAGAATAGAAACAAGAGTGAAAAGTGCAAGAATATCTTGTACAATTGAGAATGATTTCATATCTGTAAATCACATCCTAAGGAGCC
The DNA here is from genome assembly GCA_016801395.1 of Leptodermis oblonga. Classification (NCBI taxonomy): domain Eukaryota; kingdom Viridiplantae; phylum Streptophyta; class Magnoliopsida; order Gentianales; family Rubiaceae; genus Leptodermis; species Leptodermis oblonga. The sequence continues at coordinate 22,332,383 of CM028753.1, forward strand.
TATATATAGACCTCCAAACGGTACCATTCAATAGCCACAACTCTTATGAAGAGGTAGGAAGAAACAGAACTAAATTCGGATAAGAATTGAGTTAAGAATCACCATTTTCGTGAAGTGATGCAACTTTTCAGAAGAAGAAAACTTGTACTGGAACATGTCCGAAATGCTGTCCGAATAGGACAGTATTTCGGACATACATCAGTCCAGAAGTTGAACTTTCCAGTTTCAACTGTTTACTGGAACACGTCCGAAATACTGTTCGAATCGGACAGTATTTCGGACATGCTTCAGTTCATTCCTTTTCCTTTCTTCTTTCAGCTTAATTATTGGAAATTCTCCAACAGCTCCATCACTGAATGCATGGTTAACCTCCTCACTAGAGACAGCCAAGCAAAACTCTTTAATCACTTTCCACTTTGTACCGCTAAAACTCCTGATTCCATAAAGGCCAGCATAAAAAAAGCAATAGCCTTAGATTAGAAGTTAATGCAGATATATATTTTCGCCAGAAACTTGTGTAATCTTTCACAACAAATACTACCCCAGATATATCCAAATTGCCGAGGAAGATATGTCGACTTTCAATTTGAAAACCCCAAAACCGCGACTAGCTCCGAGTGATTAACGCAAATGTAATTATTCATTAAAACTAATCTAAAATTTAATAATTTATATGATAATGAGTTTTCATGATTTTTCTAAAATATACAGTATTGACCAATTGTACCTAGAATTGTTTCCATTTATTTTTAAAAATTAAGATTTTTTTTTTTTTTTTTGAGGGGTAAAGTAAGTGGCATATTAATGATGCTGGAAAATGTCCAACTGGGTTGTGGAAAAAATTAAGAGTTATTAAATCATCACAAATAAGAATGTGTTTGGAGTTAGAATCATTTGATAAACTTACAAATAAAAAATAGTCTTAAGTACTTTAAACCTTCATAGATAATTTTCACAATTACTCCTCTAGGTTTTTTGAAATACATCTTTTGCCCCCTTGAATGTCCAGTGGGGTGTTGGCAGTTTAATGAAACCACGGGGAGGTTTTGGTAGTTTTTCACAAACCTCGAGTTAGGTAAATATAATTTATCCTAAATTTTAAAATGGTCGCTGCATTAGTAAAAGTGTCTATGCTAATTACATGCCCTTTTTATAATACAAAGGTACCCTTTTTATAATACAAAGGTAACGGTTCCTTAATCAGAGCTATAAGTGGAGGTACCTATCATTGCCCCAGATGCATTTCTCAAAAACAAAAATAAAACAATTACTAGATGCAACGCTCACATTAGTATACCCGATCAAATATTTTCATTCATCAGAAGAATACAAAATGTTACAAGGCTTACAGAAGTTACGGTCAGAGTGGTGCAAGGGACAACTACCTAATCAGTGAAAGAATGGGAAAATTATTTCTGTTCTTTATCCCCAAACTTAACCCAAGTTTGTGTTTTTTTGGGTTCAAACTCAAACCCAAAACCAAACTCATGTTTCTTATTAAGAACTCAAACCCAAAACTAAAAACCAATCTTCACCTCACCGCCACTGACTGCAACCGCCGCCGACCTCTGCCTCCGCCGCCACCGTCCGACACCTTTTCTTCTTCTTCTTCTCCTTATTCTTCTTCTTCTTCTTCTTCTTCTCCTTTTTTTTCTTCTTCTTCCTCTTCTTCCCGCCTCCGCCTCCGCCGGCAACCTCCTCTTCTTCTTCTTCCTGTCAGTGGCGGCCCTTTTCTTCTTCTTTCACGCCGCCGACGCTTCGGCCGGCAACCTCCTCTTCTTCTTCCTCCTCTTCTTCGTCTTCTTCTTCTTCCTCCTCCTCCTCCTCTTCTTCTTCTTCTTCTTCATCCTCCTCTTCTTCTTCTTCCTCCTCTGCCCTTAAGCTCTCTTTTTTATAATTGGAATTTAAAATTGAAACATGAGTTCACATCCCATTTAGGTATTTGGGGAAATTTGGAATTCAATTCCAAATTGATATGAAATAGAAAAGAAGAAGAAGAATTTGATTTTTAGGTTTTAGGGTTTAGGGCGGCGGTGGTGGCAGTGAAAAGGCGGCTGAGACGGTGAGGCGGCGGCCGAGGGGCGGACGGGGTGGTGGTGGAATATGTGTTTTAAGTTTTGGGCTGAAAACATTGTTTCTTTATTTTGGGCACAAACCAATTTGGGTGAAGTCTTGGACTCAAACCAAGACTCAACCCAAGCTAAAGAACAGGCCCTAAGATTTACAACAAAAAAAAAAAAAGGAAGTGGTGAACAAAGGTGACCTAATATACAAAGAATATGCTCTAATCTATATTTCTATACCCAGCCTTTCTTTCCTATGAAAATATACAACAGGGTAAGGATCAACATCTCTCACCCATTCTGTGCAAATTATTTTTGCAAGAGACGAGTTAAAAAATTAGAGAAGCAAAAGCATTAAAATCGCACAATCAGTCGAGAGGTAGTATTCAGGAAGATGCTGCAGGCTCTGAGAGCACAACACCATTCGAAGAATTTACGGCCGTTTCCAAATCTCGCAGATGCTGTAACCTTTCCGCCACAGCATCGCTCTGTAAACGGATCTCTTCACAAATCATCGACAAAGCTGCCTTGCAAGCTGCCTCATCTCGAAATGCCAGTGTCCACCTCCCATCCACAAAAGCTCTTGTCTTGAATTTTCCAGAATTAGCATATTTTGCAGTGTCAACAGAGGGGAGAGAGGAAGGACGGATTCGAAGATGCAACCATCTTGGATGTTTATCATCTATTTTGGACTAAATCCAGGGAAAGGAGGAAAAGAAATCAGAGAACAGACGTGTCCTTTCAAATGAAATCAAACTTAAGAAATTTCTTCTTCTATTTGTTTTTTTTCCTTCCTTTTCTTGGTAAGCAAAATGAACTTCATATTTGAGGAAGGAACAAGAAAAGCACAAAGCCACTTTCAACCTTAGCAAGACATTGAAATTGCATCTAGATTAGAATCAGCTTCGATCAAAGATCCCAATTGCAATCACCATTATCACAGAGCATTGGTTAAGTACAAAGTTCTTCCTAATGTATAGGTGGTTCATAATGAGACTTGTAGGTGTATTGATCTGGTTGGTTACAACTACTTAGGTTGTCTTCTGGTTTGTTTTCGTCAACAAGCTAAGCAAATTGAGATGGAATCACTACTAACCAAATAATTTTACTGCTAACCAACCATAAGAAATCCTTTAGTGCTGAACAAACCAAGTAGTATAAGCAGAAAATATACTTACATTACATCCATCTAATAGCGCTATAACTCGAACAATACCATAACTTAGCTTCAGAGATAATTCTTCTGCAAGTAAAATCCACCCTGAGGTTCCAAACGAGATAGCCAGGAAGCAAAAATAGCGCTCTTTCCCTCTCTCAAATGAAATTCTACAAGGTAATGCATCACCTAAACATCACAGGAAGCAGATCCACATAAATTTGAGGAAATTAATTAGTTGTTGAAATAAGACATGTATGTATTTTCTACGTGTAGGTATGTGAGAGAGACAAGTAGACAAGAAAGTGTTGAGAATATTCAGAGTGGAGAAAGAAAGAAATGGCAACAAAATAATAAAGTAGGCTTCAATCGTGTACAAGACACTTTCCTTTAGGTATATTTCTTTCACTACAAAGTGCAATAAACTAGGAAGAAATTCCTGCAGGATAAGATGAAGAAAGTTCAAGAATTTTTGCACTAAACTCTTAAACTACAGAAAACAAGAGAGGGGGAGCAATCCTTTTACAAGTCTTGTAAATCCAAAATCTACAGCCTCTAGATTCCAAGGAGACCCTATTTATAGAGTTTTGTGTCCCTTAATGAGCAGACACCACAATGGAGTTGCATCCCTCCATGAGTTGCTTTGTACCACTTCAGAGAAAAATGCCCCTTCGTTAATGATTTCAACTAAGGGACATGTTGGTTCATTAAATCCAACATGGCGGTGCTGAAAATGTATCTGTGATTTTTGGTCCAGAGTTGTGTTGCACCGTTGCAACTATCTGTGAGCTAAGGATTGAAAAATCCATTTTTTCTCACAATCCCCCACCATTTTTCAATTCTTTGCTCTATAGGCTGAGTCACTGAAAAACACTGATAAATTGTGGGTCAACAATGGTGTCTTTCGATTGAACCACTATCTTAGTAGAGATTATTTATAACTTACCGATATCAATTTGGTAGACAAGCTTTGAACCAAATGACCATTTGACAAGCCATGTAAACCTCCACACACAATTTCGCTCCTAACTCATTGATGTGTAAACGATACATAGGTCTTGTATCCATATCCTTTCATAAGTGTTTCAAAGCTAAGTCCAAAGCTTTGTGGATGCCAAAATCCATCACTTATTTAGGCAAGATCTCAATGCCCCCGCCATTTGTGACATTTCCTGAGACTTGTTAAGAACTCCATAGTTCAACCTTTCTTTTCACTAGCGGGAAAATAACACACTACCACCCTTGAGATTATTTGGTAGTTTACAAAACACTGATGACAATGTACTTTCACTTATTGAATCCAAGCTAGTCATCAAGACTAGAATTGCATTGAGGTTCCATTGTTAGTGATTCATTAAAATTGGACTTCAATCCCATATTTATTGATGTTTTTAACAGCATGTCTCTAGTTAATCCTTTTGTGCAAGGATCTGCTAGATTTTCCTTTGCCCTTACAAAGTCAAGTGTGATCACTCCATTGGTGATCAAGTCTCTTACCATGCTATGCCTTAGCCCAATGTATCTTAATTTCCATTGTAAGTAATCATAGATGCACTAGCACAATGAATAGATATTGGAGAAACTGGCTTAGGCCACATTGGTATTTCATATAATAGGTTTCTCAACCACTCAGCTTCTTTACTAGCTGATGCTAGTGCTACAAACTCAGATGCCATTGTTGAATCTGTTATGCATGTTTGTTTCTTTGAAGCCCAAGAAACAGCACCTCCACCTAACATATAGATCCAACCACTCGTTGATGAGTGATCATCTTTGTTGGTTACCCAACTTTCATCTGAGTACCCTTCAAGTACTGAGGGAGTTCCACTATAGCAAATTCCATAGTCTTTTGTTTGTTTCAGGTACTTAAAGACCCTTGTCACTCCCAACTAAAGTTGTTTTCCCAGATTGCTTGTGTACCTACTTAACACTCCTACCACACAGGCTATATCCGATCGAGTACATGTCATTATGTACATCAAGCATCCTATGACCCCAGTATATTCCAATTGTGAAATTGGAGAGCCGTCATTTTTTACATATTCCACTCTAGGGTCAATTGGTGTTGAGGCTAGTTTGCAATCTTCATGATTGAAGCGCTTAAGAATCTTCTCAATGTAATGAGATTGTGTGAGCATTATTTGACCATGCTCTCTCTTGATTCTTATACTAAGGATGACATCAGCCTCTCCCATATCTTTCATTTCAAACTTGCTAGATAGCAACTTTTTGGTATCAAGAACTTGTTCCAAATCCGTACCAAAGATTAACATGTCATCCACATAGAGGCATATTATAACGCCTTTACCATTTGAATACTTGCTATATATGCATTTGTCTGATTCATTGATTTTGAATCCACTAACAAGTATTACCTCATCAAATTTTTGATGCCACTGCTTTGGAGCTTGCTTTAGCCCATACGGAGATTTCATAAGTTTGCATACTTTTTGCTCTTGTCCCTTTACAACAAATCCTTCAGGTTGATTCATGTAAATCTCTTCATTCAATTCACCATTTAGGAATGTTGTTTTAACATCCATTCGGTGAATCACCCATTTTTGAATTGAGACAATAGCAAGTAGAACTCTTATCATAGCTATTCTTGCTATTGGTGAGTAGGTGTCAAAGTAGTATATACCATGGTTCTGTGTAAAACCTTTGATGACTAACCTGCCTTAAACTTGTCAATCGTTCCATCTACCTTCATCTTCTTTTTGAAGATCCACTTGCAACCTATTGGTTTGGAACCTGATGGTAGATTGGCTAACACCCAAGTTTTGTTTGCCATTATTGAGTCCATCTCATCATTGATGGCTTCTTTCCAAAACGAAGCATCTCTTGATTTCATTGCTTCCTTAAATGTTTTAGGATTTGCATCATTATTAAAGCAATAAGCAATTTATTTGCTTTATTATTTCTTGATCCTTCAACAAGGTAAGTGACAAAATCAGGACCAAAAGACTTAAGATTTCTGGGCCTTTTTCTTCTTCTAGGCTCAATGACTTCTTTGTCATTTGCACTCGTTGTCTCAACCTGTTTTGAAATATTGTCTATATTCTTAGGAACCGAGGTGAATCATTGTTCATCAAAAATAGCATCCCTTGACTCTGTGATCGTGTTTATTGACATAGAATCATTAGGCTCTATGATTAAAAATCTATAGGCTATTTTGTGCATAACCAATAAAAATGCACTCAACACCTCTTTCTCCCAATTTTCTCTTCTTGGGTTCAGGTACCCTTACAATAGCTCTGCAGCCCCAAACTCTTAAATGATTAAGGTTTGTTTCCTTTTGTGCCATAATTCATAGGGTGTAATAGAGTTTCTCTTGTTTGGAACTCTATTCAGAATGTCGTAAGCTATCAAAACAGCTTCACCCCAGAATCCTTGGCTTAGTCCTGAATTAGACAACAACGAATTGACCATTTCAGTCAAGACCCAGTTTTTTCTCTCAGCCACACCATTTTGTTGTGGTGTGTATAGAGCCGTCACTTCATGATTTATACCACTGGACTTAAAAAATTCTTTATTATAGTACTCATCACCTCTATCAGTTCTCAAGCATTTAATCAACATATTGCATGCAAGTTCAACTTCATTTTTGCACACCTTAAACATATGCAATGCTTGATCCTTAGAATGTAACAAATAAACATGACACATTCTTGTACAATCATCAATAAAAGTAACGAAATATTTATTTCCTCCCAATGATGGTGTAGAATGAAAATCACATACATCACTATGTATTAGATCTAACTTGTTTGATTGCCTTTCAATTCTTAGAAATGGTTACTTTGTTATTTTGGTTAACATGCATATCCTACATTTCTCATAATTCTTTTGGTTGCATTTAGGCAATGAATCAAGTTTGATCATTTCATTTATTCTTCCATAATTCACATGTCCAAGCCTATTATGCCACAAAATATGTGAAGACTCAAGCACATAAACAAAAGAAGTACTAATATTCATCTTGTTAATAGGCATGACATTTAGTTTGAACATGCCATTACAGTGATAGCCTTTCCCCACAAACATTCCTCCCTTAGAGAGTACAAACTTATCAGCCTCAAATACAAGTTTAAATCCAAACTTGTTCAACAAACTACCAGTCACTAAATTCTTTCTAACTTCCGGTACATAAAGAACAATGGTGAGAGTCACCACATGTCCGGAAGTGAATTTAAGGTCCACTACCCCTATGCCTTTAATTGGTGTGGTGGCAGAATTGCCCATGTAAACAACGGACTCTTTTTCATCCACATCTTTCAAGGATTTAAAGAAATCCTTATTTTTGCACACATGGCGAGTAGCACCAGAATCAATCCACCAAGCAAGATCTTCCTCTATGAGGTTGATTTCTGAAATCATGGCAACAAGACTCTTGCTTTCATTTTTGTGTTGGAAGAAGAGTTTTGTTGCCTCTTTTTAAGAAGCCTGCACTCATTTTTGTAGTGCCCTTCCTTCTTGCAATGGAAGCATTTACCCTTCTTTTTCCTTTTGTTGGATTGTTCCTGTTTGAAGTTTCTGGATCTTTTCTTGTTGATGGACTTGCTTGTTTGCCCTTTCTCCACCACATTGATCTTGGAAGATGGATCATTGTCCTTTCCTTCCTCCTTAGGTGGTTGCATCTTGGTTTCCTGCAATTTAAATTCCTCTTCTACACGAAGATAATCAGCCAAGCCTTCAAGAGTGATCTCTTCTTTCTTATGCTTGAGGTCTCTCTTGAATTCTTTCCAAGATGGGGGTAATTTGTCTATCAAAGAACCAACAATAATAGATTCATCCATATTCATGTCATGTTGGTTAAAATGATTCAACATGCGTTCAAGTTCAGAAAACTGCTTCGTAATAGACCTTCCATCTACCATTTTATAGTTGAAGAAACTAGATACAAGAAATTTCTTACTTGTAGAATCTTCCCTCATGTACCTTGCTTCTAGTTTGTCCCAAAGTTCTTTGGTGGTGGGGACTCAATGGTAGACATCGAATAGATTATCCTGCATTCCATTGAGAATGTGACCTCTGCATATTTCATCATCCGTCGCTCATTTTTGGCATTTACGGATGTCATCAAGAGTTTCTTCATCAGCAATGGTGGTAGGTTTGGGTTCAACAAGAACATAGGCAACTTTGATAGCCACCAAAAAGAAGTGCATTCTTTTCTTCCACCGAATAAAGTTACCACCATCAAAGCGGTCCAACTTAACAATGTTGGAGGCTAAGTCTTTCATTGAAGATGTCGTTTCAATCAACTAAATAAACCTAAAGATTGTTGAGAATATTCAGAGTGGAGAAAGAAAGAAATGGCAACAAAATAATAAAGTAGGCTTCAAATCGTGTACAAGACACTTTCCTTTAGGCTTATTTCTTCCACTTCAAAATGCAATAAACTAGGAAAAAATTCCTACAGGATAAGATGAAGAAAGTTCAAGAAGTTTTGCACTAAACTCTTAAACTACAGAAAACAAGAGAGGGAGAGCAATGCTTTTACAAGTCTTGTAAATCTTAAATCTGCAGCCTCTAGATTCCAACGAGACCCTATTTATAGAGCTTCATGTCCCTTAATGAGCGGACACCACAATGGAGTTCATCCCTTCATGAGTTGCTTCGTACCACTTCAGAGAAAAACGCCCCTTCGTTAATGATTTCAACTAAGGGACATGTTGGTTCATTAAATCCAACATGGCGGTACTGAAAATGTATCTGTGATTTTTGCTTCGGAGTTGTGTTGCACCGTTGCAACTATCTGTTAGCTAAGGATTGAAAAATCCATTTTTTTCTCACAGAAAGAGGGCGGACCATTTTTAGGGTGGTGACAGATGGGAAGTATAGAAAGGATTTGAACTACTAACCTAGGTACACTTCTGAGCTTGGTTTCGGACCCAAACTAGCAATAGCAGCCTGTTTGGCTCAAATGTTCTCTATGCCATCAGTTTGAGCATATATTGGGGGCAGTTCCGGTATAACATTACCCAGTGAGAAAATATGCAATTGGCGTAACGGTACAAGCACCTAAAAACAAAGGGAAAATGATCATTGTAATGGATCTTCAAAAATCAGACTCTGGAAATTGATAAGAACTCGTAATTCACAATTAGAAGCTGTAAGGAAAGCATCTCAACTACTAAATTGTCATTAAGAGGAATATTCATATCGCTCTAATGAGGAAATCCAAGGCTAAAACAACACAAAATAGGAGTCAGAATCCACAAGGTCAAACAAAAGCTCCAATGAATTTAATGAGAAGGAAATGAAGATTACAAGAATTACCCTACTCACTATCAAAGTGGAAATGGTGAATACTAATCATCCCAGTTGAGGAAAGGTGGAAATGGTATTTCCAAGTTGTGGAAATGGTGGAAATAGCATTTACAAGTTAAGGAAATGGTGGAAATGGTAACTACTAGTCTTTCAAGTGGAGAAATAGAGATTTCACAATTTTGAAGAATTTTAGAAATGAAATGTTTTTGAGTTTCTAAAATGATTTCAAAATCTTCCAAAAATTCCAAAAGCTTCCTATATCTACATCATCCTACATCAGTTGGGCCGAATTCCCTCAAGTCCATCTACTTCAAATTCGGTCAAGCCCAACAAGCTCACAAGGAAGCCCATATGCAAATTAGGGTTTTACTTAAGTGTTCTAGGGTTTAATAAGGTATTGTGCATGTTACCTAATTCTCGTCATAGCTTCCATCTTTGTTATTTCCAAAAATAAGGAGATGCTTCTTTTCTCCTTGTTTCCAATTCTTGTCAAGGTTACTTAATCTCTTGGTTAAGTTTCCTCTTTTCTTTTTTCCTCTTTATTTTTGAAATTTCCTCTTTCTTTTTCCTTGAGAATTTCGTCCATAAGCTTTCCTTATGGAATATGAAATTTTCCCTTCTTTTCTTTTACTTTTTCAGCAAGTAAGTTCATTTTTCTTACTAATTTTTGTGAGTTACTTAATCTCTTGATTAAGTTCCAATTTGGTGTTTTCTTTCCTTATTTTTCCTTGTAAATTTCGTGCTCCCTACACCTATAAACAGGGGTGCATGACTTCATTATTACTTAGTGATTAATTGAATGAAAGTTTATACTTTATTATTCACTCTTCTTTATTTTGGCTTAAGTAATTTGTATGCTTGTTAATTGCTAAAGTACAGGAACTATAGGCTAATTAGATAATTGCTCTATCTAATTGCATGCTTTGTTTCCCCTCTAGAACTCATCACTTGGTTTGAATTGCTTGTTTAATTTAACTTGTTAAATTAGTAGTCTGCCGAATCCAAGGTAAGGATTCTTGAGTTTTAAGATCTGCGTCTTGCAATCAAACTGTTCTTGGCAATTATCCGCATTGAGTTCTTGTTTTCGCAAGTTGGAATCAAGGGTTCACATCAATTGGTATCAGAGCCTTAGCTGCTCGACAAGAGGAGTTTGGAGTAACCCAAACAAATCATCAGGTGTTTTCTAATCCTTGTTAGTCTTACTTTGTCTTGAAATTCTTGGAATTAGAACACTCTTTTTTGAGAAAAAAATTTTCTTAAAATTAATTAATTTTTGTTTTGGTACTGTTTGAGATCTTTTAAAAACCTAAATTAAAATAAAAATAAAAAGAAAAAGGCAACTAAAGCTTAAGAAGAGGTTCTTGGGAAAAGAAAAAGCGTTTCGGTTTTGGCACTTATTTTTGCTACTTTGGTTTTTGCAATTTTTATCTCCCTTGTGCATAATTTTGGTGAGTTTTGCTGTTGATGTTAAGCAGCTCACCTTGTCTTGCAATTGTGAATGGTATGCCTATGATTGATACATTAGTTTTGAATTCTTAAAAATATATTGGATTCTTGATATTATGTCGTAATGCTGCCCAAATTTTCTTAAATTTGCAAAAGGGATTTTCGCATAAACCAAAATTAACTCTTTTGTGGCAAAAATTGAGTAAGAATTATTTCTTGGCTGTTTAAAGATGTACTTGCAAAGTTGATAGTGTTCGATTACCGACACTACTCCCCACAACACTACAGTTACTAACCAAAGAGAGGTCTTTTCTTCATTGGAAATCTTCTAATTTTTTTGGTGTACTTGCAAAGTTGATAGTGTTCGATTACCGACACTACTGCCCACAGCACTACACTAAAATTCTAAAGAATTTTTCTGCCACTGCTTAAAAATTAAATTTGCGAAACTTTGAGTAATAAAGTGGGGATTGGTTTCTGGATTACCTATTGGTTGGGTGATCACTTCTTGGGTAGTTTTAGTACTTCCTGAATTGTTTCAACTCTGCTTATTACTCTTGTCTCGTCACTTGAATTGCCCTGCTTCTTAAGCCTGTTTATGATCTTTCCTGCTACCTTGAACATTTACTCTGTAAATATAGCTTGAATTTTGTCTTCGTGCACTGTCATTCTCTCTGAACTTTGAGGGCTTCTTCCCGAAAGTTCCTTATCGGTGTACTTCTTATTTGAGCTATACTACAAAATTTCCTTTTGGAAATGGTGTTTTTACAAAATAGAACCAAGTGTCTATTTTGAAAATGATGATTTGCTACTTTCCTATATAGTTATATGCTTATGTGATTAACTGTTTTGTGTGATTACTTTTGGCAAAGTACTGCTTGAGGTAAAAGGGTGAGCGATACAGCATACAGGGACTGCCAATCCTATAAACTGGATTGCGTGTAGTTTAGGTGGGCAATACTAGGGGGACAAGGGAGTAAGGTTACTCTACTCATTTTTCCTTGTTCTTAGCAGGATATTTTTTGTGTACTTTGAGAATCGGTTGGCCTTGAGCAAATTAATCCCCCCCCCCCCCCAAGGGAGATTTGGTGCCATGGTTGCCCATGATTCTTTGTGACCTATGAGGGTTCCGTTCTACGAGACCCTTGCAACGGCGTATAAGGCTACAACATTGTGCAAATTGACCCCTATCAGGCGATTTGGTACCATTGTTATTTCTTATTACTTGACCTCGGAATTCCAAATGGAGAAGTTCTTAGAAGTCCATCAGATTTCTGCTCATCTATAAGAAGTCATGCCCAGCGACACGGGGCGGCATGCTTCTTGTTCCATTCAGGTTCCAAAGCAGTTTCTTTGCTTAGTTTGAGGACGTGTGTTGGCGATTTGATATGCGTGTGAAGTTTACTCTTGTACTTCATACGTCTTGCTGAAAATTTGTTTACATATTTTTGCTCACTAATTCATTCGTCGGGATACCTTCGAGCAACATTTTCCTATTTGTTTTGTAGGGATTCCATAAGTTGGATAGGTGTTTCTGCGACACATAGCAATGTTGATTGCAGTTCCATGAGGGACTCATGAGACTTTTGCGCCTGGGAATCAAAAGCGTAAGTCATAGTATAAGATATCTTTTTGCATAAAAAGGTACGCTTTTACTTTTACATTGATTCTCCTTCTATTGGTTCTCAATTCATCATGCTAAAGATTTTACTAACTCTTGCGTTTGTAAATCTTAAACATGTGCATTGCTTTATAGGATACATCTTTTGGTTTGAAATTGCATACTTTTTGTAGTTCACTATTCCTTAGGATGTCTCTTTTAGAAATTGTTTCTGTTATCATTAATTTGTTCTCATATCAGTTATACAGGCAAGTTTTGTTGGTTACAATAACTTGTGATGAGTCATTCAATTCCTGTGATTATGGCTCCACAAGTTTCATCAAAGGACCTTTTTGCGTCTAGGGTTCAAAGGTAAAATAAGTATCAAGGTATCCTTCAAGTATGCCTTTAAACTATTTCTCCTTTTGATTCCATTATTCCAGTTATGAGCATGACTAAGAAATACCAATTTTTGAAATTGTGAATAGCCTCCGTTTGGGCAAATCGACCGTAGATATCTTTTCCTTCGTTGTTGGTGTTAAAGCTCGAATGGTTTTCTAAGTGCTGGATTGCTTAACTAGTGAATTCTTGTGTTCCAATGTACCAATTCTTACTTGTTCCGACATGAGGATGTTTTCTACTTAACATGCCATATTGTCTGCCGGGAAAACTGTGAATTATTGTGTAATGTGTTACCTTTAGTTTACAAGTAGGACAGGTTTTTGTTACAGTTGCAGTGGTGCTAAATATCTACATCTGATCTGTGACATTTTAGGATCTTATTATGCTAGTTTGTATGTCATACACATGATGCATAAATTTGTTCTACTTACCGTGGTAAATTATGCTTATTGCATATACTTGGCTAAAATGTTGTATTTCGTGTTGATAAGTAATTATTCTTGAGGAGTATAGTAAGTTCATAACATTTTAGATGCTTCCTGATAGTTTCTTGCAAGCAACTAAGGTTCTTGAGAGGTTCTTGAAGAATTAAGAATGATTATCAGTGTCCTTGAAAGCGTCTGGTAAGTATGATCTATGTTCATGTGGTAATAATACTAACTGGTTCTGTTTGTGTTTGCAGTAATTTGGATTCGAGGAGGAATCATTTCCAACCAAAAGGGAATGATGAGGAAATCCAAGGCTAAAACAACACAAAATAGGAGTCAAAATCCACGAGGTCAAACAAAAGCTCCAATGAATTTAATGAGAAGGAAATGAAGATTACAAGAGTTACCTACTCACCATCAAAGTGGAAATGGTGAATACTAATCATCCCAGTTGAGGAAAGGGTGGAAATGGTATTTCCAAATTGTGGAAATGGTGGAAATGGTATTTACAAGTTGTTTCGGAAGCTTCCAAAAGATTCCAGAATCTTCCTACGTCTACATCATCATGCTACATCAATTGGGTCGAATTCCCACAAGTCCATCTACTTCAAATTCGGTCAAGCCCAACAAGCTCACAAGGAAGCCCATATGCAAATTAGGGTTTTACTTAAGTGTTCGAGGGTTTAATAAGGTATTGTGCATGTTACCTAATTCTCTTCATAGCTTCCATCTTTCTTATTTCCAAAAGGTAAGGAGATGCTTCTTTTCTCCTTGTTTCCAATTCTTGTCAAGGTTACTTAATCTCTTGGTTAAGTTTCCTCTTTTCTTTTTTCCTCTTTATTTTCAAATTTTCCTTCCTTTTTCTTGCTGATTTTTGTGAGTTACTTAATCTCTTGATTAAGTTCCAATTTTGTATTTTCTTTCCTTATTTTTCCTTGTAAATTTCATGCTCCCTACACCTATAAATAGGGGTACATGACTTCATTATTACTTAGTGATTAATTGAATGAAAGTTTATACTTTATTATTCACTCTTCTTTATTTTGGCTTAAGGAATTTGCATGCTTGTTAATTGCTAAAGTACAAAAACTATAGGCTAATTAGATAATTGCTCTATCTAATTGCATACTTTGTTTCCCCTCTAGAATTCATCATTTGGTTCGAATTGCGTGTGTAATTTAACTTGTTGGATTAGTAGTCTGCCAAATCCAAAGGTAAGGATTCTTGAGTTTTAAGAGCTGCGTCTTGCAATCAGCCTGTTCTTGGCAATTTTTCGCAGTGAGTTCTTGTCTACACAAGTTGGAATCAAGGGCAACTCTTGCAATCAGACTGTTCTTCGCAATTTTTCGCATTGAGTTCTTGTTTTCAGAAGTTGGAATCAAAGGTTCACATTATGGTCAAGTATTACCTTAACGATGATTCACCAGAGAAAACCTCTGCCAAGAGAAGAATATTTATGAATTATATGTATAAAAGTAATGAAACAAGAAGATTTGCACGTAATTGGGCATCAAAAGGATTTTTTCCAATAGAGTAAGAGCAGCAAAGTCTTTTGTCACTGGTGGGTCAGCTATGTGTATTATATCTCGTCGTTGTATTCTATTATAAGGTATTTCCATTTAAGTTTTGATACGTCATAATTTTTTGCTAGTTTCTTTCCAAGCCTTTTTAACTCTTCCTCTACTTATCTCATGTTATAACATATTGGAGCAATTCCAACTTTCTTTAATGCATTCATTTGTTTATTCTATCTCATCTAGTGTAGTCAACATTTAACTTCTGCTACCTCATTTCATTTTTCTTTTAAGTTCATAGTCGTCCAATCTGATCAATAAAGCACCACTGGTTATATGAATGGTTTATATAATTTTCCTTTCAATCTCGGATAGACTTCGCAACCACAAGAGTTTCCCATAGGACAACAAAATGGAAATTCGCAACTTAGACACTAGTTGTAAATTAAATGTTACACACCTTCGGAATTTGATTTATGTGGTGGCAAGAGTATGCACTTTGGATCTTTACGAGGGGAAGAAGCCTCAATTGCTACAAAAAGATGTTTGTCCACATGCAGTCAAAGCACACAGATACCTTTTTCAAGTTACGGCCCTTTAAACAATTTACCTCTTTTGCACCTGCTCCATTCATCACAGAGAACTGTTATGAGCATTTCAGGCCAGGTTCCTTTTGTCTCATCAAGAACCCGTCTACAACATTTATGTAACGATTCCTGTGCATCAAAAGATCTCACATCAGCAAATAGCAACAAGGTTCAGCTCCACTGAGACAATGGAATGAATAGTATTAACGTGCAGCCCAAAGAGCAGGTCAAGTCCTTCAGTCAACCATATAAACCAAAGAGGGATTCTAACTAGGATAGTTTCCTAATGTCCAAAGATCATTGAATTTTTCAATATTGTCCTATCACAATGGGTAATTCAGCATCAATTTCAAGTGTTGTTGTTGGTGAACTAAGAAACATAATAGATGCAAAAAAGACCTCCAGAATCATATAAGCTTGTCCAGAAGTAGCTTACACTAAGTGATTCAAGGTGATGGCTGTTGAATTCTGTTTCGCTATAAGGAAGCAACTGGCGCAAAAGCCAACCACCATCCCATAATGTTTCTGCAGAAATACTGGACCTGCAGAAAAGACTGACCAATGCATCGAGGACCTATAATGAAAGAAATTTGATGGCTTAAGAAATTAAGATTTTAACAAGGTGCGAAATCAGGATCAAATCACAACATGATGCAACACATAGAAAATAGAACCAAATATGTATATCTGAAATGGGAGGGGACCTACATAACACTACAGTGAGAGTTTTCTGTAACTAGGCTTATCCAGTTTCCAGTAAGAATAGATCAGTAGAGAAGAATAAGTGCTTTTAAGAATATAAAAATCAAACCAAATCAGAGGTCCAATCCTAAACCAACGACTACTAAACCTTCATCATTTACAGGAAAATGGTTTCATAATATGCCGCTCTACTTGGGTGACTTCAATATCACATTCTCAAAGTCAATATATATTTCCAAGATGCAGAAGCTAAATGATTCTAAATCCATTTAAAAATAGTTTTTTAATACCAAAAATAAAAAAATAATTCTTTTAATATTAGTTTTACTTCTACATGTTTCCACCAGAAGGAGGTTATGTTGAACTTCTACATGTTCCCAACACAATTATTCTAAATCTATTAGGTACTAATTTTGTTAAGCTGAACAAAATCAGCCACAAACAAAGAAGTTAAACATAACAACAACATATTTTCATGACCTAGACAGAAGGTAAATTCTTACTTCAGATCTATGTGAATGAGCGCTTGTTTCAGCTTCCGCCAACACATGAAACCCCATAGTCGTCCTGCTAAATGAAATCAAATTAATTCCAGCTCTGGCTGCAATAGTTGACTTGTATTTTTACTTCATTCTTAATTTTCAGAAAGAAAAAATAGGGTATCAAACTCAAAGATTATGATACCATAGAAAGCTATTAATTCACAAAAGCACTGTAACACTTAATAATTTGAAATGTGTACAATTAATTACCCCTTAGGTTCACTAATTAATTTGGTAGAGATTTTGTTTACACAACAACAACTAAGCCTTTGTCCCACTTAATTGTTAGAAATTGTATAACTAAAATGGCATGTGTAGTTTTTAGATATTGTACACTGAATGTTACATAAGAGTGTTATACAAAATCCAATGCGCTATTAATTTTCAGCACAATTCAATTCTAGATGCTCATATTCTAACACCATCCACCAACCCAGAGGACAAGGCATCATTTTCTAACTTTCCTTTAGTAGAAATTCTTAAACCTCAGACACCCACTACATTTTCAGATGCAAAAAATTTCTTCAATAAATGCCATACCTGACACAGGTATGTCTGTCAGCAGTCACAAGGAATAACTTCCAAATAGTATCCAAAATATATACGCTAGCAGAAAAGGGTGCGAAGTGAAGTAAAAGTAACTCTTTAGTGTAATCTGAATAAAATTATATGTATTAGCTTCATTCTGTAATTCTCGGTATCCAGAGGGAGTACTGTCTCATGCTACCATACGAACTATGAGCATGCATTTGCACACTAGCCTCCTATCTCTGGTCGCTCCTAACCAACAAAACTTTCGATCAGTGTTTCCAACAGCTCTGTCATGATTAGTTAAGACTTGTACAGGTCTCCCCTCACGTGATACTTGTGAGAAAGCCTAGGAAAATAAATGAGGATAATATGTAACCCGGAAGCACAGATCAGATAAGTTCTATTAACCAGCAGAAAGAAGACAATTAGTTCAACATAAGGAAATAGTGGCTGGTAGATAACTAACCTTTATCTTTTGGGCATAGCTATCAAGTTCACTACCAATTTCATCTTTAGCAGCATTATATCCTGAAAAAAATAGTTGCTCTTCTTCAGGTCCCTCACCAACCAATGCTTGCTGCATAAATAAAGATAAACTGTTGCTCTTAAAACAAGGAAATCATTAAAACAACTTCATCTGCTCCACATATTGCATTGAAACAATCACATTGTATACGCAAGAAATCAATTACTCATAGAAATATGTCAACAACCAATCGATAATTTCAAGCAGTGATACCGACATGAAACAGAGTGGATTCATCACCCAAATGAGATTACTGCAACTAAGTGGATCGCTAAAGGTCCCCATCCCCTTCCCCAACAACCAAAACACAGCAACAAATTTCAGGAAGAAAAAGGAGAGAGAGGCAGAGTATGCTTTAAAATGAAGCTTCAAGATGAGACCAAGTAGGACACAAACATAAAATAAAAGTAAGCAGTACCAGCAAGAGTTTCTTATGCTGTTTTCTTTGTGGAAGAATACCAATAGCATCTAGTATTGACTCATCCAACTCTGCAGTTTTAAGAATGGATTAAGGACAAATATATGAGTAACAATGACAAACTTTTGAAAGGGTTAGAGATACAACCTTTAGTTTGCAGCAGTGTAGCTAATACACTTAGGGATCCCGATGCCTGAACATCATCTCCATCAGTAATAAAAGAGAGCAAAGCCTTCCTACCAAATGAAAAATCTCTTATGAAATAAACCTTTAGACAGATCAAGTATTGGTGGAGTTTATCAACAGAATACAAAGAAATTCACTAGAAGTTTGTACAATAGAAAGCCAGTTATCAAAATTTTAGTTTCAGTGCTGGTTAATGTTTCGATAGAAATCCATTCATAAATTCAGCTTGTCTGAAGATGTTAGACCCAGGGCATGGGGTAGAGAAAATGTTGCATAAGATCAAACTTCAATGAGGGATCAAGCACACCCTTTATGCTGGCTTAGCAAAAACTTAATGTTTGAGTTTGTAATTTGGCAGCGAACAAGGCAATGTATGAAGTAAGCTTTGTCCTGAAAATTGCATGAAAAATAGTTCGATACACTTTTAAGAATATTTATAGTTTATAACTACCAATCCTTCTAATGTCATGGCCTGAAGCATGCACACAGAGTTTTGAAGCCAACCACAACATCCAGAATCCAATTACAAAGACAATGCATCTCAATCAACCAGTCATAATTCATAATTTCCCCTTATAAAAAATAAATGCAAATGACTTCACTCAAACAATTACACCATTTAATCTTCCAAACCAGTACCAATATGCCATATATTGGACACTGAAATACACATATTTCCAAAGGTAAGATCTGAAAGCAACAGAAAACATAGATTAGAAGAGACAGAAGAGAGGTAATTTCTAAAAGAATATAAAACAAGATGGACGACAGTAAGAATCAAATCAAGTGATAGATGTATTTAACAGCTATTGTGTAAATATTTACCAACTAATGGACAGATCTAAAGGAGGTTGTGAAAGCATAATTTTAATTCTTTATGATCACCTCAAGGTATACGAACCACAATGATCATGCTGCAACTTATCTTCTGAGTGAATCGATAAAGAGCTTGAGAATGATGTAGTAATTTCTAAATCCACATCCTTGGCATTTGAGCATGCAACTGGGGTACCATGTGAAGATTACAGAGTGATCTCCAAAACTTAAGAAACACAAGAACTAAAATAACAAGAAAAATCTGTATAAGTGAGAAATCAATCTAAGTCGTGTAAGATACACTTTCCTTAAAGTGTTTAATGCCCCCACTATTCTTGCTAACCGGGAATGTGGCAAGATCACTTCTACGATAAAATAAATTGCTCGTAAACAACAAAGTAGCAGATTCTTTGACTGTGTAAACAAGAAAAGAGATGGAAATTAGTTGATTTTGATCTGTGGCAATTACCCTATATTTATGGAGTTGAAAGGTTACGTTCATGGGATACGATCAGCCTATGAATAGATGCAATCATCCATTCAACAGTTAGGACGCAACACTTCGACCAAAAGACGCATCCAAAGGAAGAAATCAAAGAGTTGCATCTCTTAGTAGCCACTGGAGCCCGTCCGAGTGGACGATGTCTCACAAGTGGTACTGGAGGTCGTCCGACTTGGTGCCCGATGAGACTCGAACATACTCAGGTAATGCATTTTACTGCATGAACTTTTTCCAATGGTTTTTTCTTATACTATAAACTACAAGAGAATTTTCAACAATCCCCCACTTAGTTTATAGTACAAACTATCAACACTTACATGTAATCACATTTAGGAAAAAGTGACTCTCGTCTTGAACTTTCCTTTAGTGCAACTAAATCACTAAATTGAACAAAAGTTGATAGCATAAAGCTTTGAATCAAAATTTTGATTTCAATTAAAACTTAGCACACATGTGAACCTCATTTTCCCCACATCTCAATCACAACTGGTTGTAGCACTCATATGGCCATGCGCTCATCCTAGTTCTGTAATCATGTACTAGAGATAACTCTAAACTCTAGTCGAATGCTGCACCACCCTCTATAACTACATAGGTGAAATTTCATCTAGTTTATTTGTCCTTCGCCAAATAAACACTTCAGAGAAACTTCATTAAGACACTAAGTCATCCTCTCACTTAAGAGTTACTTTTGATTAACATATTTCCTTGGTATAGTCTACACAAATTTTGTGTACACAATTTTTCTAGTGACTTGTTGTTACCCTTTGAACCTCTCATACTAGGGATACTAGAAGGAGGTTGGGTTTCCATCATCTAGCAATTTTATATTAGAGTTTTCAATCTCATATCTAATGTTTTCGAATTCACTAACGCTTGCGCAAGAGGTTTAGTTAACGGATCCGCTAGATTTTTGTATGTTCTAACAAACACAACGGTGACAACATTGTTCTTCAATACCTCTCTAATGTAGGCATGTCTCAAGCTTATATGTCTAGACTTTCCATTGTATACATTGTTCAAAGCTCTAAACATAGTTGCTTCACTATCACAATAGATAGTAATAGGTGGCATTTGCTTAGGCCAGAAATCTATATCCAACAATAGATCTCTCAGCCATTCAGCCTCCTTTGCTGCTGAACACAAAGCAACAAACTCAGACTCCATGGTAGAATGAGTTATAATTGTTTGTTTCTTTGATGCCCAAGAAACAGCACCATTTCCAAGCATGAAGATCCAACCACTTGTAGGCTTTTGATCACTAATGTTTGTTATCCAACTAGCATCTGAAAATCCCTCAATTACACTTGGAAAATTATTGTAATAAAGTCCCAAATCTCTTGTTTTCAAAAGATAACCCAGCACTCTTGCTACAGCCCTCCAATGATCATTACTTGGATTCTTTGTGTACCTTGCCAATCTGCACACTGCATATGCAATATCTGGTTGTACAACTCATGGCATACATGAGACTACCAATGACACTTGAATATTCAAGTTGTGCAATTGGTTCACCTTCATTTTCAATAAGCCTTATATTTGGATCCATAGGAGTCTTTGCTTCTTTCACACCCAAGTGTTGATACTTCTTTAAGATTTTATCAACATAATGAGCCTAAGAAAGAGCATAACTCCCACTATACTTCTTTACTTTTATCCCTAAAACAGTATCAGCCTCACCAAGATCTTTCATTTGAAACTTAGAGGCAAGACACCTTTTAGTTTCTATAATACCTTTCAAGGTATTACTCACAATTAGCATATTATCCCCATGTAGGCATATCAACACACAATACTCACTTGTAGTTTTAGAATAAATACACTTATCTGCATTATTGAATCTAAAACCATCAAGTAGTATAGCATTCTCAAACTTCTCATGCCATTGTTTAGGAGCTTGTTTAAGTCCATACAATGACTTAACCAATTTGCACACCTTGTGTTCATTTCCAAGAAGAACAAAGTCTTCTAGTTGTTTCATGTACACCTCTTCATGCAAATCACCATTTAAGAATGTTGTCTTTACATCCATTTGATGGACATAAAGATTAAAAACTGAAGCTAAGGCAATCACAATCCTAATAGATGCAATTTTAGCAACAGGTGCATAAGTATCAAAGTAATCAATACCTTCCTTTTGTTTATAACCCTTTGCTACTAACGTTGCTTTGTACGTGAGAATTGTTCCATCCGTTGCTCTCTTCCTTTTGAACACCCACTTGCATCTAATAGGTCTTGAACCCTATGGTAAATCAACTAGGATCCATCTATAGTTAGACAATATTGAATCCATTTCATCATTTACAGCTTCTTTCCAAAATGCAGCATCCCTTGATTTTATAGCCTCACTATATGTCTTAAGGTCATCTTCTACACTTAACAAAATGGGAATTTTATTAAGTAGAGTATCCCTACTTCCATCAACTAGGAAAACAATGGATTGAGAGGAAATAAAATCTGAAAGTAGATTTTTCCCCTTCCTTTGTCTTTGACTTCTTCTAGGCTCAATTGAAGAGTCAGGTTCTTTGCTTGTAGCATTTTGGGAAGTGCTAGGTTCCTGAGATGGAACACCACTTTCCTTCGAATTCTGTAGAAATTTGTCTTCTAAGAACTCAACCTCTCTTGATTCCACAATTGCATTGGAATCAATCTCTAGTAGCCTATAAGACTTGGAATTTTCTGCACATCCTATGAACACACACTTTAGTGCTCTAGGTCCTAACTTAGTCCTCTTGAATTCAAGAACACGATAATAGGCAATGCAGCCCCAAACATTCAAGTATGAAAGATTTGGCTTTCTTCCTTTCCAAATCTCTTAAGGGGACACTTTAGTCCTCAAAATAGGAAGTCTATTCTGCACATGGCAAGCAGCCAACAAGACTTCTCCCCACAAATTCTTTGGCAATCCTAAACTTATTAACATGGCATTAACCATGTCCTGTAAAGTTCTATTTTTCCTTTCAGCCAAACCATTTTGTTGTGGAGTATATGGTGCACTTGTTTGATGCACAATGTCATTTTCTTCACAAAATTTGTTGAAGTCACTAGAAAGGTATTCCCCTCCTCTATCACTTCTCAAAATTTTAATTTTCTTGTTTAATTGGTTTTCTTGACAAAATTTCGGAACATGTAGCACATTTGTGAGTATAAGCTTTGTTCCGGAAGTGAAGATTATATGGACATCTCCCTTCCCATGCACCTTAGCCTTCCCACCATTTGCCATGACAACAAATTGATCTTCAAGGACTTTGTAGTTCTCAAACTGGTCCTTGTCATTGCATACATGGACTGCTGCTCCAGAATCATAGAACTAATCCTTGTTGTTTGAGGGAGTGGCCATGTGCAAAGTCACCATCCCTAGGGATAACATGGCTACAACCTCTGCACAATCATCAACGAGATTGGCGCTTGGGGGATTTGGTGTATTCCCCTTTTGCTTCTTGGACCTACAATCTGCTTTGTATTAGCCTTTCTTGCCACAATTATAGCAGGTCTGTTCTTCTTCTTATTATCTTTTGCAGTAGCAAAATCTGGTTTCTTCCTTTTGTTGTTCGCTTTGTTCTCCTCCACAGAATTCACTTTAGGATCACTTGCTTCAGGCTCATCCTTGTGCAAGATCCTTGTTCCCTCCTCAATTCTTAGATGCTTCAATAAACTGGACAAAGTTTGAACTTTAGAAGTGTGTAACATCTTCTTTTGGTAATCTTTCCATGTAGAAGACAATTTTGATATAATTGCTCCAATCTGGAATGGTTCAGGAAGTTCGATCCCATTGTCTCTTATTTTTGAAACTATCACTTGAAGATTGTGAATTTGATCAAGAAGAGGAGTATTATTCACAAACTTGAAATCTAAAAACTTTTTGATTAAAAACTTATCTGAGCTTTGCTTCTGAATCGCATATTCATGCTCCAATCTTGCCCAGATCACCCTCGGATCTCTTTCATTCGTAAACATGTCATAAATTTTATCTGACACGTTGTTGAGAATGTGCCCACAACACAGCACCTCATCTTCATTTCGCTGCCTTTGCTGCCCCTGGATTTCTTCAGTATTGGTATCAGCAAGGGGAGGAATGGGAGTAAGATCCGAATCAAGTATGTAAATGACCTTCAATGCTGTCAAGAAGAATATGAGTTTATCATTCCAGCGGTTGAAGTTTGTTCCCATTCCATCTAGCCTGTCGAGTTTCACAAAGTCTTGGTTCATGACTTTCATGGTTGTCTCTTGTGTGATCTCCATGATGATTGCAGAATTAAACACTTTAAGATTGAAGATTACAAAGGAGGAATCTCCAAAACTTAAGAAACACAAGAACTAAAATAACAAGAAAATTCTGTGTATGAAAAAGTGAGAAATCAATCTAAGTCGTGTAAGACACACTTTCCTTAAAGTGTTTAATGCCCCCACTATTCTTGCTAACCAGGAATGTGGCAAGATCACTTTTAGGATAAAATAGATTGCTCGTAAACAACAAAGTAGCAGATTCTTTGATTGTTTAGACAAGAAAGGAGATGGAAATTAGTTGATTTTGATATGTGGCAATCACCCTCTATTTATAGAGTTGAAAGGTTACATTCATGAGATACGATCAGCCAATGAAATCATCCATTCAACAGTTAGGATGAAACACTTCTACCAAAAGACGCATCCAAAAGAAGAAATCAAAGAGTTGCATCTCTTAGTAGCCACTGGAGCCCATCCAAGACGTCGTCCACTAGTGCCCATCCTTGATCTTAACAATGCGCAGGATGCAACAAAGTAAATATAAAGAAGTGGCAATACCAATTTCTATTCCCTGTAATAAAAACCACAAGACAAAAGGATAGAGAATTTTTTCCATTAAAAATGTATTTTTAATAATAAATTCCAAAAATAGGGACAATTTTTGGCCATTTCCCGATTTAGAGAAAGCGCAGTCCCAAACTTCGCTTTCTTTGAAAATGATGAAATCGAAGTTAACAACTTCGCTTTCTGTAGAAAAAAGGGTGAAGCAGAATTTTCCAAAGAAAGTGAAGTTGAGAACTTCACTTTCTTTGGAAAACATTCTATTTGGTGACTTGGTCAGTTGTTAACTTCGCTTTATTTGGAAATAGGGTGAAGCTGAAATTTCCAAAGAAATCAAAGTTGAGAACTTCGATTTCTTTGGAAAAAACCCCCCTTGGTCAGTTTTTGAGCGTTATTAGGGCAATTGGTCAACTGGGTTCCGAGCATATGAATAGGAGTGTTCATGGTTTGGCGGTAAAATTGGGTTTTGACTCTGAAGTATCCGTAGTGACGGCACTTCTTGGGGTTTACTCTGATTCCGACATTGGAATTGTTAGGAAGCTTTTTGATTAGATACCCAATAAATGTGTGGTTTCATGGAGTGCTATGGTTTCAGCTTGTATAAGGAATGAGGAGTTTGAGGAGGCTTTTGAATTTTTCGGGAAAATGCAACTTTGTGGTATTCAGCCAAACCATGCGAGTGTTTTGACCGTGCTTCCTGCTTGTGCTAATCTTGGTGCTTTGCAGTTTGGGAAAGAAATTCATGGTTTCTCTATCAAGAGGGTCTTTTATTCTCATATTAATGTGCAGAATTCAATTGTCGATAAGTACGTAAAGTGCAGGACTTGGGATTACTCTGTTCGTGTTTTCAGAGGAATGCAAATGAAAGAAATTGTTTCT
The DNA here is from genome assembly GCA_016801395.1 of Leptodermis oblonga. Taxonomy (NCBI): domain Eukaryota; kingdom Viridiplantae; phylum Streptophyta; class Magnoliopsida; order Gentianales; family Rubiaceae; genus Leptodermis; species Leptodermis oblonga. The sequence continues at coordinate 22,357,739 of CM028753.1, forward strand.
TGGAGGTTCCTGAAAATGCTTTGACTCTTTTCTCAAAAATGCGATTCTGTGGTGTTGAATTCGATGTTGCCATTATTCGTGAATTGATGGCTGCTTCTTCACAGCTGAAGGATATTATGGTTGGATGTGGTTTACATGGCCTTGTTTTGAAGATGGGAATCATGGGATACATAGAAGTTGTTTCGATGGTGACTGCACTTCTTCGCTTTCTTCAAAAACTGACCCCGGGGGGGGGGGGGGGGGGGGGGGGGGGTTTCCAAAGAAATCGAAGTTCTCGGAAATTTCAGCTTCACCCTATTTTCAAAGAAAGCAAAGTTGTTAACTTCGCTTTCTTTGAAAACTGAATTTCAGCTTCACCCTATTTTCAAAGAAAGCAAAGTTGTTAACTTCGCTTTCTTTGAAAACTGAACTTCGCTTTCTTTGAAAACTGACCAAGTCACCAAATCGAATGTTTTCCAAAGAAAGCGAAGTTCTCAACTTCGCTTTCTTTGGAAATTTCCGCTTCACCCTTTTTTCTACAACTTCGCTTTCATCGTTTTCAAAGAAAGCGAAGTTCGGGACTGCGCTTTCTCTAAATCGGGAAATGGCCGAAAACTGTCCCTATTTTTGGAATTTATTATTAAAAATGCATTTTTAATGGAAAAAATCTAAGGATAGATAAGACTATAATAATGTAAGTAAATAGAAAATGGTTTGGAGTCATCCTCCTCTATTACCATTCTCAACGAAGGAAGGATCAATGGAAATATCAAAAGCTTCAAAATGCTGTCCGTTCTTAACTTCCCAACATCAAGAATCCCAGCAGAGATAACATCACTGAAGTAGTAAAGATTATCCTCAATCTCATCAACAGAAGAATGAACTGAACTGCTATAATCTAAGCCATGAGTCATGTTCAAAAAATTGGGTTCAAGTGGCAGGAAATAAATCATTATCCTTAATTTAAAAATTAATTAATTAATAGAAAAACCATACGTTGCATCATTTGCCACCAATTTACTCAAGTTGATGCACTGCTATCGGAAAATTTTAACCAGGTCTAAAAAATAATCTTCATGAGGGGCACTTGATACGTATCTGTTAACAGCTTCATCTCCAACTGCAGAGTGCAGACCAGCCAAACATTATTGGACCATTATCTAAACAAGAGGATTCACAAGAAGGGACAGCAACTCACCATGGTAAACATTTAAAGTCAATGCACGAACTGCAATACGAATTATTCCTTCATCATGGAAAGCAAACTTTATGGCGTCAACATAGAGGGGGAAGGAAATTACATCATCCTGTATATCAGAAGAAGGGCAAAAATAGCATTCAAATCAACACATGTAAACAAAGACAATAAGCCAAAGCATAAAATTAAATCATCAATCAAGATCCAGATTAGTGTCTGACGCAGAATACTTTAGCATTAGAGTATGCAAAACTATAAAAAAAAATATATTAAAAAAAATAAAAAAACAGATGGACAATTTCTTCAAGTTTTTATGCTCAATAGTCATTGCTTTCAGCCAAAGCATAAAATAAGTAATCAATTAAGATCGACATTAGTATCTGATGAGAATATTTCAGCTTTGAAGTATGCAAAACTAAAATAAACAGATGGATTATTTCAGCAATATACTTATACATGATACTAATCGTTTTTTTCTTTTTTCTTTTTTCCAACCAGTAACATGTAAAGGGAGCACAATAACAGGCCAAAAATTCAAATAGTCAAAGAGAAAAGTTTATTCAGAGTAGGCATAGAATAAGTACACATCCTAAAGAGCGATAAAAGTCTGAACCTCATAGTTAAACCTTTTAGTCCACAAGTATTCATTTAACTACTAATTGGCTCTCTCTTACTATCCCCTCATCAGAAAGTAAAATAGTAGCATAAAAACTAGTCATGTCTGTACAAATTCATTGAACTCTCACAGAAACTGTGTTGATTTCCAATGACTCATACCACTTCTCAGGAGAATTTCAATCTTTACTTGTGGCCTTTATACTTATAATTTATAATAAAGAAAAATCAACCTTAACATGAAAAATTAAATAAACAAATAGTAAAAGAATGATTTAAACATTAAAAAGATAAAAGAAAAAAACTCCACTTCAAGGAGGGAAAATAAACTTGACACAAACTTCAATCAAGAAACCAGACTTCGAACAAAATTTAGATTTTCCATAAAATGGCAAAACTAGAACATAAAGCAACACACCAAGAAGATACATGATTTCTAGTGAGGATAAATTTGCCAAATTGAAGCCATAGAGACTAGGCCATAAAGGTAAAGAAATATAACATGAGAAAGCTGGGCTTTATTTCCATTACTCACCAAGAAGACAAAAAGAACAACAGGGGAAATTCATGTAAAGCCCAAAAGCTACGCGGTCATGAGTTTGATAATCAAAGTTAAACAGAATCTAGCTACTATGATAGTATTAGTAAAACCAATTGAGGAAATCAAATTAGGGCAGTAAAACAAAGATAAAAACATAAATGAATCCACTGGCTTGGATTATAGGCTTCAATAAATGCTTTGATACTGTGTTACTACAGAGAAAATCATATCAACAGCATGCTCAACAATGAGCATTCATCCTTATGTGGGTTAGACACAAATGAAGTAGCTTTGGGTAATTGCAAATGGGAAATATCTTTTGGACAGAATCGGTCCCGGACCGAGGCACTGTACAGGGGAACCAACTGTTGTTTTTTACATTTTTGCCCTCGATAGTGAAGATTAGAGCGTGTAACCATTTCCTTCTTATCTTCTCTCTCCTCTCCTCTTTTTTCTCAGTTGCTTTCTCCTTCTCTCTCTCTCTCTCTCTCTCTCTCTCTTCTCTCTCTCTCTCTCTCTCTTCTTTCACCACCCCCACTTCCTCATCTCTTCCTCTCAAGTTTCTTCTATTTTCTCCTCTTTTATCATCCTTTCATTAGGTGATTTTATTTTTTTCCTCTTCATTTTTCTTCCAGATTTTGTTTCTCTTATTCAAAACTATGGTCAAAATACACAATTTTCTTGTAGCCTGAAGAAGATTTGTTGGGAGGAGGTGGTCGCCCACCTCACCGAAGTCTCATACTTTGACGTCGAAACGAATCAGGAAGCCACCACACCATCCCATCTCTCCTTCTACATTTTTTCTTTTTTCCTCACTTTTATCTTCCCTTCAGTATGCGTATAAATTTATTTTTTTTTTATTTCATGATATAATTTATTTAAAGATGGGTATTAAATTTATGACAATTAATTTACAATATAACTACTCTGTATTGTTTTACAATAATGATTGTATTATTTTATGACTACTTTGTATTGTCTTACAATGAAGATTGTATTGATTTATGTTTTTGGAGAGATGGAACTGTTCTTTGTTTATGTTTATTGGTTTTCTACATTGCAATGCATTAAAAATTAGAAACATAGTGCCCTCCATCTCTCCAATGAAAGTGTAAAAGTCTTTAAAGTTTCTTGGATTGCATTTGTTGTTGTTGGTTTGATAACCCAGATAAAAAAGAAAAAGTGGGGGCGGTGGAAGAAGAAAGCAACCGAGAAAGAAACAGAGGAGGAGAGAGTAAAGTTAAGAGAATAAAAAAAAGGAGAGGTTAAAGAGATTAATTACATTATGAGGCAATTTTCGTATTTTAAACTAAGGCGCGGACGTGAAATTCCACTCAAGCGCCTCAGTCCCAGACCGATTCTGTCCATTTAATGGCTCCCATTACAAATAAGGTGATTTTCAGCATTGCAAAGCAATTGTAATTATAACACATCTAAGTGATAAACTATCAGCTAATAAGTAAATTTGGCAGTTACTCATTGGCCTGAAACTGAATCACAATATTTTACATATTGGCATTTACTCAATGTCCTTCCAAATGCAGAACAGAATGAACTATTTATGAAGGTAATCTTCATTCCCACCTCCACTTCCATACCTCTATCTCTAATCTCTTCAGTACTAATAAAGAAGAATGATCTCTGGATTTTCAGTTTCAGAACGGGTCCTGTAAAAAGTCAACCAAGCCTTATAGTTTCGCTCCAAGGCTGTTACATTATACTTCCCCAAACTCAACAACAGTTCAGAAGCAGATTTCCAATCCATCCATTGCTCATCATTCATTTACAGGGAACAACTATTCTTTGCATAGTCACCAAGCTTATAAGTCACTTCTTTTTTTATGCAACTAATCACGCGAGTTTTAGCTCTGGATCTGGCTTGTCCAATCAGAAGATTATACAAAAGCCGTTACTCTTGTATCTTTGAAAATAATGAAAATCTCTAGGATAGAAGGAATCCAATCCAAACAGGTAAACATCAATAAACTCTATTCTTCCATGTCTGCTACTGACTTAGACTGATTGAAGCTCTCGCAACCAGGGCAATTGTGCAAGCTCTCGTGAATATAGATGTCGCAATCGAGGCAGAAGTGCTGTTTGCATTTGGGACAAGCCACACAAGACACTGACATATTTCCTGCATGCAGGGAAATCCAACAGTGAAGTACAATTCAATGTGTAAAGTCAGTCCCTCTAGAATTGTAGTTGTCACTAGTCTGAATTCAAACCACAAATAGATAAGATGTGAATCATGATATTAAGTTGCGTATTTTGCTATTCAGATGTACAAAACATAATCAACAACAATCTCAGGAATATTTCATGTCAACCTTGACCATCATGTAAACTTTATCATACACTCTTGGGGCATAATCTGCTTGTTGATGGCACATTCTATCCTATTTACTCATAAAACATCCTTGAAGAAACATTATCTTATAGACAGCAATCGAGAATGACAACCTCCGCAATAGGAAAATGAAAGATGACAAGCTAAATTCCATACATTTGCAACATTAACTTCACATTATAGGCTGCAAGCATGTAACAAGAGCATATTCTTATCAAAAGAGGACGAGAAGGAGCTAGACTCTGTCAAAGAAAGTCATTGTCAGTTCCTACTCATATCCAAGTTTCTAGTTAATCAAAAAGAACAAACTGAGTGGATCTGTAAGTCACACAGAAAAATTCTTCCGCTTTAAGATGTGAATACAAGTCTCTGCACTAAATCTACAACAGAACAGAAAAATCAAGTATGAAACAATTCAAGTTCTGAAAGTTCCTTCATATGCCTGCTCCTTGACTAGTTTTCTCCTTGGAGAGAAGGGATGGGAAAGGAAACTTAAGAGTATGAGTTATAGATGATTGTTCTCTGCTGGATTTCTTTCTTATCAAGAGTATCTAAAAGCATACCCCAGCTAGAATATCACATTAGGCTCAAACAGTTCGACAGCGAACAATCCAATTATCACAAACTATAGAAATAATAAAAGCTGATATTAGTTCTAATGTGAACTTTAGTTTACGCATAAGTTTCAGCAATGGAAAATGTGCCTAATAAAACTAATGTCCTTACCAGGAACTAGGAGGCTAAGCTGGCAACCAAAACAATTCTTTGGTAGCTTACGTTGGTTGCTCATGTCAAATGGTGATACATCATTAAAAGGTGTTATAGGAAATAGGTGATGATATGATCTTGCCAGATGAGGAGATGAAACAAGGGTCAGCCCACATATGCAACACTCAGTAGGAAGCTCACATACACGGGCTTTGCATCTTGGACAAGTATATCCCCCACCCACCTTAATTTCTTTGTGACATGAGCAGATTGAGATAACACCGTCTGCAGCTCTCTGAGGGAAACCCATCTTGATTAAATTGGCAATTGCAAATTCTGCTATTGCTGGGGGAGGTGGTGCATGCTCCAAAACTAATTCTTTCAAGTGTGACTGTTAGAAAAGCATATTGATGATTAGATAACTACAAGATTGATACTTGACATATTCTTTTAGCATTACATTAATTAAAACTGCAGCTTTCCTTGATAATAACTACAACTATACAAAATAATGGAAAACATTTTGAGTTTGTCTTATCTATGCAGCTATTGAGCAATTTCAGTGATGCAACTTCCAAGTATTTTAACAGATTCATCCAAATACAAACGCACCTCATCCAATGCAACTGCATATACTCCACCAGTTTCTTGGCAAAGATATTTGCATACATATACTTCGGCTGACAAACCAATCATTGAACACCTTATTTTAGCTTTTTTGCATTTCTGGATGGTTTCCATGATATCCCCTGGATCACAAGTAGAAAGAGCTGAATACAAGATGAGAACCTCACGATGACCATATGTTGGGATTTGGTTCAGAAGGTCATGCACAAGATCAAGGCCATTCTGGAGTGAGGCGTCACCCAAGCATCCCAACTTACCCAACAAAGCTTTGATATGGGACTCAGGGCTGCCACCAAGATCTGTTAAACATTGAGCCACCCCATCCTTCAATGTTACTAGGCCAACTTGGCTTAAAGGATTCTGATCAAAGAACTCCCTAATGAAAGCCTCCACTTGTCTTGCCACCACAACCATTCGGCTTGGTTTATAATCCATTTCACCTGCTGCCTAGAAATCACAATTAAACCGATCATCTATCAACTAAGAGAAAGTATGAAAATAACAAACCAGCTAATCATTTGTTAACATTTACACTAATCAACTTGGATCACTATTTGTGAGTTGTTTATAGCTGCTTCAGATTACCACAATCTTATGTTGCAGGTATAACTTAAAGAGATTGCCATAATAATCTCAGACCAAAGGACTTTCTGAAATCCATCAGGAATTCATTGAAATCAAGGAAGATTCTATCCATAGTAACTAAGAGATAGCATGTTTTCAACCTCTTAACCATATGTACTTTTTCCATTTTCAATCTGTAACCAACAAGATAAATGACGCAGATAATGTAATCACAGTAATCAATCTGTCCTCAATGCCGGCATAACCACTGCAATGTGGACTAATAAATTAAATTAATCCAAACACAGACACACACACAAATAGCAGAGAAAATCTTAATATTAACCAGAGATATAAGTACTGCAAGACCAATCAGATCTCATCACACAGATTATACAAAACTCAAACAGCAGAAACTCTTATGAGTTAATAGTATGTTCAACCAAAAAAGTTCACTTAACCAATCCATGACTCTCAATCTCATACGTAAAGTAGGGAACCCAACAAGTTTCCTTTCAGTTGACCCACTAAACAGATCATTACCAGCTAGCCTCCCCATTCACTTTTAATGGTCACTTTACAAAAACAACAATAATACCTAAATCTTTATCCCACTATGTGGGGTTATAATGGTCACTTTGACTAGACAAAATTCACCAAATTACAATAAATAATTGAGACACACATAATAAGTATGAATAAATCCCCTAAAATATCCAGTTAACTGGAAGTCTTAAGGTTAAACACTCATTATGAAACCAAATAATATCATCAAGAACCAATTTTAATGATGAAAAATAGATTTTTCTGGAGGAGTGTAAGAGAAAACAGGAGAAACACAATGGCAACAGGATAATAGATGAAGATTCAAGAAAGTTATCATCATGATAGACAACTGTGTGAGAACTGAGAGCCAGATTCTGTTTTAAATCCATGTTAGAGTTAATGATTTTGGCACAGTAGCAAACTAACCAATTTTTTTTATTCCATACCCTGGAAAGATCAATCACAATGTAGAGATAGCGAATAAGGCCTTTCTGAATTCTTGCAGTAGAAGTGCTGCGGAGGCGTCGGCGGTATTGAGCATGTTGGAGGGCTTTGTTGTCTATGTGGCGAAGACAGCCATATTCATCCTCTTGTAGAGACTCCCAAGATCTCTCATCCGCATAAATCTTCTCCCACTCATCGTGGCCTCTCTCGTCTTCCTCTTCATCCTCATCTTCCTCGTCCTTATTAAATTTTCTCCCTTCACCATTAATGCCTTTTTGCATCTTAAGTTTATGCTCCCTGCAACAGAAAAGTCTCTTCAAGACATAAACTTTCAGCCAAGTCCCTAAGTGAAAAAACTGATAATCAAATCTATTCTGCCTGATAGCCTTGGATAAGCACATAAAACGGTACAAACAGAAGCACAATCATGAAAAACAACAGAAACTATGAACCAGATAATTGATTTAGATTCAGTAGATGACTAGAACAGTAAAACAGCATTTTCTGAATCAGAGGGAACACATAAAAATCAAGTGACTTCCAAGATAACCCAGAAATCTTATCTAATTCAAGATTCAAAACATAATTCATTCTCCCGCCTAAATAACTGATCACTGATGGGGGGAAATATTACAACACACATTATTCGATCATAGCTCTCTCTGTCTCTCTCCCTCTCTAGCCTGTATACCTTCACAATTACGTGTTCCCATAACTCCAATTATGCCTAAATGTGAAAAACATCAAACTGTAGGTAGACCATTCAGGAGTCATAGCAAGTGAGTTTCAGTTTTTTTTCCAACTCTCAAAGCACTAGACAAAACAAGCATATAATTGCACAAAAGCATTGTTCTAGGACAAGTAAAAAATTTCAACTTCAGGTTTCCTTGCCAGTTGAAAGGTCAATATTAGACACAGCTCTTGAACCATTTAGGGTGCTAGAGTAGAGACGCGAAGATCATATCTCTTTTACTCCGCTAACTGAAATTAAGCTGGAGACCAGTATTATGAATGCATCCCGCATCACCAAACAACAATTTACACTCTGACATCAATCTAACCAGAATGCAAACTTCAACACTAAAAACAAAATTCAAAGCACAAACATCCAAAAAGAAATCCCGAAATTCCCAACAAAAAGAAACTGACTGAAACGAGGTAACTGAGTTCATCCAAAGAGAAACGATCTCTGGATCTCCAGAATGAAAACCACATGACCTTTTTTCAAAATCTCAGCAGCCCACCTGTAAATCATCAAGGTTCATTCTTCTTCACAGAAACCCATTCAGAGCGCAGCCCAATTCCGAATTCACTTCGAATACGTAGGCACCGAATTTTGCCGGAAACAAAATTATGATTAGGGCTTGGCCACACACACAGGAAAAGATCATCAATTTTGAACGGATACTTTTGAAGAGGGCAAAGAAAGATGTTCAGGATTTAATAGTGGCACTTAGGAATTAATTATAGGAGTATAACAGAAGAAATTTGAAAGGGGTTTTTTTTTTTTCCTGATTGTCTAAATATTTAATTATATATACATATTTGAAGAAGTGCAGAAGAAGAAGAAGAAGATTTGAGATGTCCAAACTCCAAAGAGTTGGCAATTTTGATTCCTTTCGGGTTCTGGAAAATTTCCGCTCACCCGGTCCCGGTGGCAGTAAACCAATTAATACCCAAATTACGAATGACTCGACTCTGTGTCTATGGCTTGGATTTGGAAAACGAAAGGAGTGAAAGTAAATTCACAGATATATTGAGGGGCCCTATTAAGACAGATTTTATTTTGGAAAATTTAAGAGAGATTTGTTTTAAATACCTATCAAGAATTAAAAAAAAAGATGTTGAAACCGAAGGCAAGCTTGTCATGGAGTTTGTAGTGGCACAGAAAACACTATATTCCCATCAAATATACAATTATAAATCTCAGAATTTAACTCCAAACTCAATTATAAAACTTATGATTGCTAAATGCCACCCTAAAAAAAATTGATAACATGATAATAACACACAGACACACATTTGCCACAACTGAAACCATCTGTAAGAATTAACAGTCACATAACAACCAATGACCTCCACGAAATTAACACACAACCAACCAATACTTTGATTCCAAAATATCAACGCCATAATTGAAGAAAAAGGATGAACAATAACAATCACCCGGACAGAAAGAATTGAGGATAGCAGGAAAACCCGTAAAACAGAAAAAATGGACAATGGCCGAATGGCAGATAAAGTTGCTGTGGCAAAGTTAAAGAAGTATATGGCCAAGTTTAATACCAGTGCAGGACACATGCAAAATTTCTGCCTACGGAATCGAAATAACACAAAGGAAAGCTGTCGAATAGAAATAGTTGCTTTTTTTTTCTCCCGTAAAACTCCTAGCCGCTAGAACCATTAATCCTAATAGCACAAACCTTGTTGCTGACGATACAATGCAGGTGGTTGATTTGCCCTTGGGCTTCTCAAAATTTCGCAACCTGAAAATTCAGAAGAAGAAAGTGGCACTGCATTAACCAAAAGGATGAAGAGAAAAATAAAAGAGTTAACTGAAAACTTATATCAAACAGCACGGAAAAGAGTCCAAGAAATACTATATCAAAGTTAGAAAAATAAACAAAATATTTCTTAAGAAGATTCCCCTTAGTCCATGGTAAATTGGGGTCAGTCAGCCAAGACTGCTTCTGAGTTTGTGGTTAAAGATTGCATTTTTCAGCAAAAACATTAGATTGCGGGTCATCAGAAGCAGAACACGGAACCGGAATTTGTCTAGGAGAACTATTACAAATGAAATAAACCTAAAAAAAGGCATAAGACTCAAAGAAAGAAGAAATTTTCCAACTTTTCATGAAAAAACATCCCTTACATGACCTCCAATGCCAAGTTAGCCACATTAAACCTATCCTGCAAAACCCATAACTGAAACTGAACACAAAAGGAATTTGGAAAAAGAAAAAAGCCTATGCAACCAATCACTCTCAAGGCTAAAACTTACTTTTTATTAAATATTGTCATCACCAATATCAACCAGGAATTTATCAAGAAGCAAATTTTAGCAAGTAAGAATAACTTGAACATTAACAAGTGGCGGTTCAAAAAAAATGTGATTAAAGAAAAAAAGAAAGAGAAGTGAAATTGCACCTTGGGTTAAGGTTAAGGGTCTTTGCAGAAGAGGAACACAGAGATACTGCCGCTGTATTTGCACACTCTGGGCCTCTGGCCGCTGCTTCAGAAGAAAGAAGACTGCGGCTGCTTAGCACTTAGCAGTAGTAAATTCTTGTGGACAAAAGAAAACCCTTGTCGTAAGGGTCTGTTTGGTTGGTTTCGAACAATGTTTAGAAAACGGAATTGTTATCAATATGACACATTTTACTATTTGTATGACACTTTTTTAAAAATTTAGCCTGTAAAATTACCAAAATGCCCTTCCCTCTTTTAAAGTTAAAAAAAAAAATTTTACTGCCCCATTCCTTCTCTTCTCCATTCGGCCGTGTCCCCATTCCTTCTTCTCCATTTCTGTCCGCGACCAGCTACTCCGACCGCAACTAAGCTCTCCGACAAGTCGCCGCCGCCGCTCCATCCATCGATTGGTGGTTTTTTTTTTGTTTTTTTTAAATTTTTTCGATTTCTTTAAAGAATTGCATTGAGTTGGTTGTTGTGAAGTTTATGGGCAAGTTTATGAATGCTTTCGGATGTTTGCTGCGTCTTCCGGCTGTTTTGTGCATAATTAATGTGCAATTTCCATACATGTATGATTTTTGGGATTTAGGGCTGTTTTTGAATGTGAATTTTGTTGGGAAGCTTGAAAGATTGCATTGTATTGGTTGTGTAGCAATGTTTTAGTGTTTATGTTGCGTTTCCGGATGTGTAGTCAACAATTTAGGCTAAATTTCGGGGTCGTTCGTCAGAAAAACGATTTTCCGATGAACGATAAGGAAAATCGCTTCGGGCCTCAGAAAATCGACGGAAAGAGGCGATTTTGTGAAGGAAAATCGCCTCTTTCCGACGATAGGGAAAATGGCCTGAATCAGGCGCTTTTCTTAGGGAAAAAGCCTGGATCAGGCGATTTTCCCTAAAAATTGCCTAATTCAGGCGACTGTTTTAGGGAAAATCGCCTGAATCAGGCGCTTTAAGAAAAGCGCCTGATTCAGGCGATTTTCCCTATTCTGTCTTGATTTTTTTTTTCCCTTTAATCTATCGCTTGGTTTTGAATTTTTTTAAATATTAATTCCTATGCAACCTTTTAATTACAGATGGGGGATAGATATAAAGGTAATATATTTCGTCGGGCGGGCAGAAAATCCAAATCCGGAGAGAGTAGTAATCCGAAAACATCCCGGGAGAGTGGTATTCAGGATAAATCCGGGGAGCCTATTATTCCAGATGCGGAAAATGCCCCTTGTGCTCCTCCAACTGCTTCTGAGCGGTCGAGGAAGGTCGTGGTACGATCTCGAGCATCTTCTGCGACTGGGAATGTCACTGCTCCCATTACGGAACACTCAGTTCAACCTTCCGTATTTGGAAATGAATACATCAGTGCATCCTTTACTGAACAACCTTTCGCACCGCTATTTTCAGATATTGAAATGTCCCATGACAATGGTGACGGCAATGGGGCTTGTGAAAGAAGTGATGCTGAAGGGACGAATACAAGCATCGAACCAACTAAGAGAGCAGGGAAAGGATTAATGGACAGTGAAGCTAGGGCAGTTATTGTAGGGTGGATGGATTACAGGGAGCTAGACCATCCGCTAGAAGATGGTCCTGTAATCCCTGAGTTGCTTTTGAGTTTCAAATGACACACAGCCTACCACGTTTGGCATGGAGAGGTAATTCTATTAAATTGCGTACTTGTATTTGTGATGTATTTGAGCAATTAATTTTTTCCTAATTATATATGTTTCATTACTTGTGATCCAAAGTGGAATAATAAAATATTTTCGCATAGTTTAAAATTTTTTTTACAAAAGAAATGCTTTAGGAATTGTAACCCTCTGTTGTAATTCCATTATTTACATTTGGTAGGAATGGGGATATTGAAATGTCATAATGGGGCCGATCGCTTGAAAAATTAGCCAGGCGATGATGACATGAAAAAGCTTGTAGAGGGGTACGATTTGGCCCATTTAGTACAGTGCATGCATGATGAGTTAGATGCGCTCTGCTCTGTGCCTTTGTGGAGAGGTGGCATCCTGAGACCAACTCATTCCACTTGCCATTCGGGAAGATGACAATAACATTGCATGATGTTGCCTACATACTGCGCATTCCGCTTGGGGGTAAGCCCATTTATGGAAAGACAAAGACTGCACAAATAGCAACAGATGTTGTAGCTGTGTTGAGAAAAGATGAAGTGAAACTGGATAAGCCTGGATTTGTGAAGTTGACATGCATTGAGGCAAATTGTGCCGGTAGATTTGATCAAGTGAATGCTGCCTCAGGTTATTTATTGTGGGTTTTAGGGCTTTCCTTGTTCGTGGACAAGTCGAAAACCCATGTCTGTGCGCAGTATTTAACTTTCCTTCACGATATTGAGAAAGTAAGTGAGTACTCATGGGACGCAGCTTGCTTGGCATACTTATATCGCCAACTTGGGAAGGCATCTAGGGCACAAAACACTCAATTCTCTGCTTGTTTGATTTTACTGCAGGTTTGTCATTGTACATGTTGCTTTCCTTATTACACAGTGCTGTATTTTGGGCGAACATATGTTTTAATTATTCTTATGTTCATTCTTATTAGAGCTAGATATATGAATACTTCTCAACATTCAGCCCACCAAAGAAGAGGTCGTGGAATACTGGATGGCTTGCGGCAATGAAATGGTACATTGGTACAGGGAAGAAGCATGTTGCAAAATATGATTTGGAGGCTTACAGGAGGGAGCTAGATGCATTGCAGCCGAACGAGGTAATATGTCTGTTCTGTATGTTTATAAACAGTTTTTTTCTATTTATGTCCTATCTTTGTTGATTTGTTTTACTGTCGAACAGGTTAATTGGATACCATTTGAGCTCAATCCGGCATTGGTCCATAAAATTTCGTTGTATAGGGGCCTTATATATTGTGTTAACATTGAAGAGCCCTACATGCCGGATCGGGTGTTAAGACAGTTCGGGTACGCCCAACAAATTTCCTTTCAAGTCTTCAAAACGAAGGAGTGCTACAGAGGCTTAGAGACAAAAAAAAAGTATGTCTGCAAGTTCGTTGCTGACATCAGTGATTGGGAAATATCTCATACAAGACTTCTGTGGGATATGAAGAGGGCCGAGTATACTGACGAAGCATGCGAGGGTTACCTTGAGTACTTCCGGTCGCGGTCGCACGTTCGTGTCATGAGGGGTCCAGTCGAGGAATACAATCCTGATCCAACACAGTTGTCCCTTAATGCAGTGAGTTTATGATGATTTTAGATTTTCTTTTTACCTATATCTGTCTTACTAGTTGCTGATTGTGATTATAATTTTACTTGTTGCAGCGACTTCAGTACTTAGCATCTCGGGCAGTCTTTTTTCATCCAAGGGTTGAATATGCCGTCAACCCTGAGACTCGTAGGCAGGGCTATTGCAGAAGTTGCTTATCATTTGGAGGCCCTGATGCCGGGACTCGATGAACTTGCGAGAAGACTCCTTTTCAGCCGTAGTACATGGTCTTACAAGATTTGGATTATGTATTTAGTGAATTAAATGTAATGGTGGTCGAGTAAATTTTTTTTATTCTCGTATACAATTTGAATGTTGAATTAGTGTCTTAACTGAATGTTGCTGGTGAATGATTTAGAAATGTTAATTTAGTGATTCATTTTGTGGTCTAAACAGGAATTCAATTACTCATGTACAGGGCAGACTATGCCCAAATTTCGCGAGGCTAAACACACTAGTATACAATAATCAAATTTGATGAAAAAATAAACAAATTTAGTCTAATCCCCCAACATCTAATTTTTAATACAAACTAAACCACACCCTAAAACTTTTGAAATCATAAAATCCCTAAACCCTAATCGATAACTATCGTGGGTTGGGTGTCTATATTACCTATGTTATCGACGTACAGCCTTTGATAATTATCTAAGCGAGATTGTAACATGTCCTTCAACACATCCATCATGTCCTACTTAAGGTGTCGCCACAACACACAGATTGGAGGATACAAGATTTCACCCCTCGTCTCCAAACAAATGAAATGGTTGCCCCGGATATGACCCATAGTGATATACGTGTTTGGATCATCACATATGCCGGAATCCCGCAAGCGAAGTGGAAGGAAGGTGCAACATTCAGCTCCGTAGAATGCGAATACCCTCTGGTACCTCGTGGCGACAAGTAGGCCAAATAGATAAGTATCAAACCAAAACTCCTCTGTTGCAGGACTTATATGGTAATCCAACACTGTATGAGCTTTATCGCACATTGCTTCACCGAGAACTCCAAACCATAATGAGGCATATGCGTGAAATTCATTTAACAGCTCTCGCCGGACTTGCGACCAAAGTGACTAGTCACCATATAAAAATCTAGATATTACCCTAAAACCACAGTGTCCATCCCCCATTACATTTTTATAATCCATAATATAATCAAACACAAACTGTTTTACCAAAGACGGCAGGTTGAAAGGCCAGTTGGATTCGTTAGAAGTCATTCGATTCCTCCTGGTTGATGACCCACTTGACCTGCTGTGCCCTGCACATGTTATTCGTATGCATGAAACAATAGATGCATCATAATAAAAAAGTGACAAAAAAAAAAACAATTGAAATGGGTATGGCAACTATATGTACCTCTGCCTTTGGATCTGCCTCTGCATATGCCGGCATCCCTCTCGGCATGCTCGTAACCCGATAGATCTCGCTGCGTAGAGTTGTTCCTCGACCTTCTCCTATGTGGCCTTTGTATCGGATCAGCGAGATCAGCAATCTCTGGATGCAAAGTGCTATGCATGACACCCGCTACTCTATAAATCTCCGCAGTTGCCCTTGTGCTGTTTGCCGTTCCTCATCGCTAGGCATATTTCCCTCATTCAAAGATAGGGTCCTCCAGAAGAGGTCCACATCCAAAGGATCAATAGGTATGTAATTCCTAACCATTTCAACCTTCTGATGCGCACACGGCAAGCCATAGCTGGTTCGCAGTTCACAACCACACAGCTCACTATTTGCCTCATAGACTGCACCTCTCTTTTTGTATTCATTTAACAACAACAGTATGACATCTTGCGAAACTCTGCCATTGATCCTACTATACAATAGGTAATTGGCTTCACGCAATGTTTTGCTCCGAGATGCCTCTATTTTACTACGGATCTCACCCAAATACAACTTTATCATCTCATTTATGCCTAGAAAAATTGTAAGAAATGATCCTCTGTCAGTTTTAATGGCACGCTTCAACAATGCATGTGCACTCTCAGCTCTGCAGAGATAAAAAAAAAGTACAAAATTAATGCTTTAAATCGGAGAATAATGTATAATGGAGTCATATCTATAACTATATGTGACGAAAGTTAATAGAGTCTCACATGTTGTTTGTGCGCCCTCCATAATGTTTTATTTCTTTAGTCCAGAATGAGACAAACTTGGTCCTGTGGGGATCCAACCATGTAGGGTGCATATAATTAACCACAGATATCCGCCGGCCTCTATATTTAGTCTCAATGATTTCCACAACTTTCGTGAATTTTTCATACGTTAGAGCACTCATCACTCTTCTCCACTAACCTTCAAATTCATCTAATATCTCTTTGTCTGTACACACAGTCAGTGCTTTCTTCTTTACATCCATGGCAATATATCTTTTGCACCAGAGTTGTTTAGAATCGGGAAAAACATGGTGCACAGCTTTCAGTAGAGCCGACTCTCTGTCCGTCATAACAATATGTGGATATTTCACTGGATCAAAAAGTTGCCTCAACCTAGTCATAGCCCAGAAATAAGTTGCATAGGTCTCATACATCAAGAAAGCAAAAGCAACATGAATGTATTGATCCGTCGGAACATAAGCGATTATCTGAAGCAGAGGCAAGTCATACCGGTTGGTCTTGTATGTCGTATCCATATACAATACATAAGGAAACGTATGAAGTAGACTTGGAACATCCTCATTGGCGAAGAACACGTTTTCAAGAGTATTACGCTCATCTTCCGCTGTGTACCAATAGTAATACCTGTAATCCTGCATCAGTTTCAAGAAGTATTGTATAGTACTTAAATCTCCAATCTCGTCTCTTCTAACCTTTGTCGTTTCGTTGTACACCTGCCTGATACGTGTGACATTAGTCGCATTATCATATCGCAGTTTTGCCAACATCTGCTTCGGAGCCAAATTTATCTTCATCATTTCTGAAATTTTCTCATTTTCCTCTTCATTCAACTTGGAGTACTTTTGATGCCAGTTTCTAACAACGGGTAATTCATGATTGTGGTGACATTTAATGACACTCAACTTCCAGTTGCCCTCACTAATTTCTTTCCTAATAATTGAAAGAGACAACCAGTCAGCTTGCTACTAGTGTTGTTACGGGATATTTTCCCTTCGCCTAAGGGTGCTTTGCTTCTAACTTCCCCAGATCTATCACAACATATGTCAACTCTCCATCTTCTCCCTTTTGGAGGCCCCTTTCACTTTTTAGAAGAAGTTATTTTTGTATGAAAATGATGCTCCACCGCTCTGGTTTCAACCCAACAATCAAATCAGCTCTAGTCATTAACTCTTCCTCAGTCCGAAATACATCTATGTAATCTGGAAAGATTAGATCATCCAAAACACGCAGAGCCTGTCAAGAAAACAAATATGACATTAGAAATCGCTGAAATCAGGGGCGAAAACCGAGTAGGGGTAGAATCGCCCACGAGGGCGATTCTAAGCCATAGAATCGCCCACGAGGGGGATTAAAATCGGGAGAATCGCCTACAGGGGGTGATTTTACCTAATAAAATCACTACAGGACACCGATTTTTCCCAAGAAAATCGCCCCATTCTGGCGATTTTCTTGGGAAAATCCGTGTCCTGTGGCGATTTTATCAGGTAAAATCGCCTTCAACTGATAAAATCTTCCCCCGTGGGCGATTCTCTCCCAATGAACAAAAATCCTAAAAAAAGTGCTAACTTTTGTTCATAAACATTGTAATGTGATACGTACCGTGTAATATGGATCTTCATTTGCATTTTCGTCCATGAAACGCAAGCAAAATTCAAGTATTTTAATGGAAAGAATGTAGTGTTTAAGGGAGAAGATTGAGTGGAAATGGGAGGGAGTATGGATGAGGATCCTACCTTTGTGTTGTTCATGAAGATGAAGAAGGATAAAAAAAGTTAGGGTAAAAAAAGTGGGTAAATTTTTTTTTATAAAATTAGAACAAGGGTATTAATGTCTTTTTATCACTTAAAATTTTAAAAAGTGTCATGTGTTTAATAAAATGGTTCCTGCAAATAGTATGCCCCTTAGAAAATCAGACCAAAGGTCTACTCGGCCAAGCTCAAGGATCGACTGGGTGATGTAATAAGTATATGGATAAATGATCTTTGTGGTCCCATAAGTTGGGCGTGCAGTTTTAATTGGTCCCTTACCTTCAAAATAGTTCATTTTGGTCCCTTAACTTGATTTTTTGTTTTTAAATTGTCCCAATCTTCATTTCCATCCACAATTTAACGGCCATCAACACTCATTCAGCCCACGTACTATCACCTTCAATGACCTGAGCTCGCACTACCACACCTACTGTGATCCAAGGCTTAATGCATCTCAATCCCTAGAACTTGCATTCATCATCGCAGAGCGCTGAGAAAGAGGCGGGCAGCTTGGATCTCAACACCAGATATGCTCCACAACTGAAAATATTTTGATAACATGCCAGTTGGGTCATGTCCTTTTGGTCTTTCCGGTGGATCCTACAAATTATTATCACCAAACTTCAAACTACTGTCCAAAAATCTTGTACGAAAAAGCAAAAAAGAACAGAGAAAATTTACCAGTGGTTTTTGGCCTTTGAGTTTAGGATGAAGTTTAGGATGACTGAAAGCTGGTTGTTGATGAGACGGCACACAATCTAAAAGATCGCCATCTGGGCTCTTTTTTTTCACCGGAAAATTCAATTCAGTTACAGAAATGGGTGAAGAACAATTTAAGGAAAAAATGGTTACCTGAATAGTCTTGACGGGAGGCTTGTTGATCTTCTTGAGATGGGCTCTAATAATTTTCAGCTTTAGGGACTCATCCCCTGGCCGGAAAGTTTGATTGGACGGAAGCGAATGAGCAGTAATAGTACTAGAACAAACGGAGAATATAAAAAACAGAATGCAAACAAAAACGGAAATGATTGGGGAGGACGAGGAGGAGGAGCAGCATCCACCGCCAACGCCTCCGTGATGAGAATCAGAAGACTCCATTCTGTTTGTTTCTTCTTCTCATCGTATTTTTGTACATTGGAGTTGTCTTATCCTTCTGTGATGATGATGCAGAATATCATTGCTCTCTGTTTTTCCCAAATGCAAGGAATCTCCAAACAAATCCATCCAAGTTTTTTGATTTTCAACGAATTAAAAACAAAACTCTGTCTGTATTAATTCATTCACAATTGCACTATTTCCCAAGGCTAATTAAGCTACCAAACAAACAAAAATCAAAAGAAAAACTAGAATTCAAAACTTCTATTCCATTATATTCCCGAGTTTTGGTATATATGGAGTGAGAAACAATAATCAGCATGTTCAAGGGAATAAAGAATTAAAACGGGGAGATGAGCAAGCGCCCTCAAAAAGAGGTGAGATGAATGAGTGTTAGACGGACAGATAGATTGTGGATGGAAGTGAAGATTGGGACAATTTAAAAACAAAAAATCAAGTTAAGTGACCAAAATGAACTATTTTAAAGATAGGGGATCAATTAAAACTGCACCCCTAACTTATGGGACCACAACGGTCATTTATCCTTTAGGATTTAATAGTGGTACTTAGGAATTAATTATAGGAGTATAACAGAATAAATTTGAAAGGGGTTTTTTTTTTTTTTTTTTTTCTGATTGTCTAAATATGGGTTAATTACGCAAAACCCCCATGTAGTTTGCGAAAGTACAGGATGACTCCACCTAGGCTTTAAAAAGCTACGCAAAACCCCCATGTGGTTTCAAAACCCCTGTAAAGTAGACGAAAATGACCAAAGTGCCTTACTCAGTCAAAGGGTCATCAACTTCATATAAAAGTATAAAAAAATCTCACAAAATTTTCCAAAAGTAAAAAAAAAATCTCACAAAATTTCCCAACATTGGAAATAATATGTTTTATAGTTTTGGGAAATTTTGTGAGATTTTTTTATACTTTTGGAAAATTTTTTGATATTTTTTTATACTTTTATATGGAGTTGATAACCTTTTGACTGAATAAGGGCACTTTGGTAATTTTATCTACTTTTACAGGAATTTTGAAACCACATGGGGGTTTTGAGTAACTTTTTAAAGGATAGGGGGTCATTATGTACTTTTGCAGGAGAGTTTTGCGTAATTAACCCTCTAAATATTTAATTATATATACGTATTTGAAGAGGTGTAGAAGAAGAAGAAAGAAGATTTGAGATGTCCAAACTCCAAAGAGCTGGCAATTTTGATTCCTTTCGGGTTCTAGAAAATTTCCGCTCACCCGGTCCCGGTGGCAGTAAACCAATTAATACCTAAATTACGAATGACTCGACTCTGTGTCTAAGGCTTGGATTCGGAAAACGGATGGAGTGAAAGTAAATTCACAGATATATTGAAAGGGCCCTATTAAGACAGATTTTATTTTGGAAAATTTAAGAGATTTTTGTTTGGAAAATTTTGAGTTGTAAATAGGAATAATTTCAACAAAAAGAAAAACCTGAAATAAAAAATCACTTTTGCATTGTGAAAAATAGCACCTTTTGTCCCTCATATTTGGCTTTTTACAAAAAAGAAAAAACATTTTTTCTTTTTTGTTTGATGGGTTGTAAAAATAATTTTTTACGTTTGCATTTTGTTACATTTTGGTCCTCATAACTTATTACAACATAATTTATTGGTCAATTGGTTTTTAGTGCTTTTTTATGAAATGAAAAAAAGAATGTGGTCAAATCTTAATTTTTTAAATTTAATTAGGGACAAAAAGTGTAAATGTTCAAATATAAGAGATTATCTGTACAAAGTGTCTAAACATTGGAGGCTAAAGTGAAATTTTTATCTAAAATTTTCTTACAAATATTTTCTCATATATTCCATTAATTTGTTATTTTCACAAGTCATTACAAAAAAAAATAAAAATGATCAATATAGTATTTAAATAATCGTATATTCTAATTCAATAATAAGTGATCACTTATTGAAATAGTTGTTAGTGTTAAATTAAAAGTTTGGAATTTTTTAAAAAGGGTAATAGAATTATATATATATATATATATATATATAGAAAAATCTGCAGCTTTTTAAAATTAATATTTTCTCTGTTTCATTAGAAGAGTCCACTTTGTTATACTAAAATAGTACAACAAAGTGGACTCTTCCAATGGAATGGATGAAGTAATAAATGATAGAATATCTTACTATGTTAAAAAAAAAAAAAAATCATTTAAGAACACATCTCCTGTTTTGCCACGTAGATAATTGACACCTCATTTTATTTTAAACAATAAATTTTAATATACTTTAAATTAAAAGTTTGTTAAATTATATCTCATCAATTTTATATCTTATTTAGGGGTGGGCACGAATTGGTTTCCTCGAATTGTGGTTTCCTCGAATTGGTTTCTTCAAATTTTAAATTGTTTTGGCTAATTCGAAAACCGAACCTAATTCGTTTTAAAACTGAAGAAACCAAATCGAATTCGTAATTCGAATTCGGTTTGGACCGTGGAAACCAAATTCACAAATTTGTTTCTAGAATTAATAGTTTAACACAGTAAGGCTTTGAAGAAAATGAAAGAGAGATGGGAGAAGGAAATAGGAAGAGTAAAGAAAGAAAGATAACGAAGAGAAGAAAGAAAATAGATTAAGAGAAGAAGCACCGTCCAGTTCTAGATCCACTATTGTCGCCCCTTCCTAGATCCACAACCTCCACCATCCAACAACAACAACCAACACCACCATAACCTTCTCCCAAAAACTTGATGGCAAATAGAAGAAAATGAAAGAAAGATGGAAGAAGGAAATAGGAAGAGTAAAATGAGAAGTATAAAATTAAAAAAATATAAATCATATATCCCAATTCAATTTTCGAATCGGTTTTCGAGTTGGATACCAAATTCGAAAACCAATTCTAAAACTGAATTCATAATTCGAATTCGGTTTCAAACCAAACCTAATTCGAATACTGAATTAAAATTGGGTTATTCGAATTCAGTAAATTCGAATTCGGTTCGATTTTCGAATTGGACTAAACCATGCACACTCCTAATCTTATTCCTATCTCAGAAATTGAATTTCTTTTTGCAGATTTTTGACTTCATTATTCAAATCTTTGATTGAAACATTTGAAATTAAAGTATCTGATAACTAAGCTTCATGGTTTAACACTAAGTATTTAGCCTGCCATTAGGCTAAATATAAACTAAAAAATAAAATTTAAAAGACAAAAAATTAAAAAGACTTACTTATGAAGTTGTCTTCAAGTCTTCAAATCTTGAAAATGAAAATTTATATATATGAGAAAAGAAATTTACAAAGAAGGAAAGGAAAGAGTTGGATGATGTACAAGAGGGGAAGTGGGAAAAGAGGAAGGAGTTGGGATTCTAAGTCCTGCCTCTAAATGAAAATGAACAACATATTTATAGGCAGAGTCTGCCTTTCACTATTACGGGCCTGAAATTTTTAATTTCATTTTCGCTACAGTATTCTTCCTGATTCCAAACTATCAGCTTTGAAGTCCGCAACAGTATTAATGTCGGTAAAGTCCGCCACCTCCTATGTTAGTTATTGTTGGGACTTTTACCAGTAGAACCGGTCACTGAGCTCTTTATTGCTAGCATCATTTCATCAATGTCGATGTCGACATCTTCATCTTCTTCCTGAGATTCTCCCGGTAAGCAGTATCCTTGGCTTGACATTGAAGCATCAGATCTGGTTTCCTCAAGATTTTGAGATAGATCTTTTTTCAAAAGATCCATATAGGAAGCTATAATCTCTTCTCGGGTGACAATTCCCTTCTGCCTCTGGAGCATTCTATGAATCTGCTGTAAAGGACTGATTTCCTCTCTTGGGGTTGTCTGCTGCTGCTGCTGGTATTCCTGCAACTTGGCTTTGATTTGATCAATCAATTCTTGGCCTTGAATTAGACCAGTGGCATCAGCCTTAATTAATTTTTCCCAAAATTTAGTATAACTGGCCCTTTTTAGGCATGGGAGTTTTTTAGGAGTATAACCCACCTCTGGCGCCCATTTCCAGATCCATGGAATGGAAAACTCTATAAAGAAATACATTGGAGCGATATCATCATTCCAAGGATGACTATTATCCAAATTCATGATCTTGGGAGAAATTTTTACCCAATCTGCATATAATGCTTTGAATGGTTCAGGTAGTACCTTGATAGATGGACCAAAATTAATCCACCATTTAATAAACCAATTTGGCAGAGGCTTTTTATATACCTCAGAACAGATTTTTATAAACCAAGAATGTTTTCTCCTTGGATTTTCATAGAGTAGAACTCTGGTAAGAGACTCAACATAGTCCCAATACTTATACTTTATCAAAGTTTTCTGATCAGGATGGAGATATTCTCTATCCTTTAGAGTTGATAAACCCCATTCTTCTGCAGCTATCACCTGCTTGATAATAATCTTGCTGAAATTATAAATATTTTGGGCACTACCAGCACCTGTAAAATGTGCAATTTCACAATTTCCTGAAATTTTCAGAAGATTTTCAAAATACGGTATTGGCTTATAAGCCATCTCTGCATATCCAGAATTATCCAGATACCTGTTCATTAACGTCCATGGATCATTCATCCACTGCAAATCTTTTCCTTCTAAGAGTATTATTACCTCTTTATTATTATTCTGATGATAGGAAGTAAGATATTCTTCCTTGTCCTCTTCTCCAACAATTTTTGAATATGATGAGGATGATGAAGCAGAAGTATCACCTTGCTTTTTGTTTATGAACTCCATAAATTCCTCATATAATGGGTCTTCAGGAGACATACTCCTTCTAGCAGAAATATTTTCTGCTACCAGCCTTCTTCCTCCATGTTGGGCAAGGATATTTCCTCGTCCTCCTCGTCCTCGGTAAGGGCCAGAGGCCCTTCCTCTGGGGTGCATCAACCTGCAATCATAAAAATTATGATCAGCCATTATTCAAAAATTCACGAGTCAAAAAATCTGGAAGACTATTGTCTTCTCCTTTCTTATACTGAATATCAAAATCAAATGGGGCTAAATGAGCCTGCCATCTAGCAAACATTTGCTTAGATACATCATGCTTAAAATCTTTATTAAACATAAATTTTGCAGATTTGCAATCAGTTCGTATGACAAACTTTTGATTATATAAATCATCTTGAAATTTTAATACACATTTAACAATGGCTAAGATTTCTTTTGCCACCGTAGCATAATTTTTCTGACTATCAGACCATTTGCCTGAATGATACCTAACCAGGAATTCTTGTTTATTATCCTTTGATTTTTGCTTTAAAATTCCACCATAACCTATATCTGAAGCATCTGTTTCTATTATTTTCTCCATATTAGGATTTGCTATCATTAAACAAGGAAGTGATTTCACTTTTGACTTAATTCTTCTAACTGCCTCAGTATGCTTATCTGTCCAAGATTTAGGATTCTTTTTCAATCTATCATATAAGATTGCAGTATCTTCATTAAGATTTTTATAATATGAAGAAATATAATTTAAACTTCCTAAAAATCTTTATAATTGGGTTTTATCCAAAATTTCATCTGGAAATTTAGAAGCAAAATCGATACTCCTATTGATGGGAATTATATTTCCTTTTTCGATATTATGACCCAAAAATCTAATTTTTGTTTGAAACAAACTCATTTTGGACTTAGATATAACTAAACCATTTTGAATAATTAAATTTTTGAAAATATTCAAATGTTTAAAATGAGTTTCAATATCTTTAGAAAATACTAAAATATCATCAATATAAACAATGATAAATTCACTATAAGGAATAAAAATATCATTCATAATTTGTTGAAATTCTGAAGGAGCATTCTTCAGTCCAAAAGGCATAACTTTCCACTCATAATGTACTATTGAAACAGTAAAAGCAGTTTTATACTGATCTTTTTTATCAATTTGAATTTGCCAGTAACCTGATTTTAAATCAAATTTGGAAAATATTATTGAATCATATAATCTATCTAATAAATCCTTTTTATTAGGGATTGGATGTCTAATCCATTTTAAAACTTTATTAAGAGGTTTATAATTAATTACCATCCTAGGAATACCTCTTTCAATTTCGCTATGCTTATTAACATAAAATGCAGTACATGACCACGGAAAATTTGAAGGTTGTATTAATTCTTTTTGTAAAAGAGATTGAATTTTTTTTTTACATAATTCCAAATATTCAGAATTCATTTGACAAGGCCTAGCCTTTGTTGGAATTTTCTTTTCATCAAAATCATCTTCATATGGAAGACTCACAATATGCTTTTTTCTATCCCAAAAAGCATTTGGATGATCATTGCATATTTCTATTGAAAAATTAGTAATAATCATTTTAATTTTATCCTGTAATTTAGGATTTTGCAGTTTTTCTTCTATTGTTAAAATATTAATTTCATATTTTAAGAAATTCATTTAATTCTTTTTTCTAAGAATATTTTCTTTAATAGTATTTAAAACCTTGGAAAAAGGTTCCATTATGAATTGGAAATTTATTTGATTATTTTCATAAGTTCCTTTTAACCCTTTTGAATCAATATGATAAATTGGATATAATTTTTTCAAAAAAGGAGTACCAAGTATCACTTGATTTGTAATGTTTTTGATTAATAAAAAACTTTCTGGAATACAAACTTTATTTTTACAAATATAAGCTTTGGGGAGTTTAAATTGAATATCTAATCTTTCTCCTCCAGCATGCCTTAAACTATGAGTAGTTTTATGAAAATATTTTGTAGGTATTAAACCTTCTTGTATGACACTAATATCTGCACCACTATCAATTAATGCAATTAATTCAATTTGAAAATTGTTATCAATTAATAAATTGACTTTAGTGTACCATTTTTGAGTAGTAATGATGTATAATGATGATAAAAATTGTTCTTCATCATTTGATGGTTTGATTTCAAAAAAATTTGGAGAGGTAATTATTTCCTTTCCCTTTTCTAAATTAGAAATTCTTTCTTCAAAGGTAATATTTCTTAATTTAAGAAATTGAATTTCTTTTTGCAGATTTTTGACTTCATTATTCAAATCTTTGATTGAAACATTTGAAATTAAAGTATTACTTCTTTCTTTCATCATTCTTTGAACCTCATTCATAGAATATGGTTCATCATTTGTGTAAAAATCATTTTTATTTTCGAAGTTACTGTTCATACTAGTAGAAGGAAGATTCTGAATATCATCAATTATTTTTGATCTTAACTCAGAATTTTTTATTTGTTTTAGAAATTCTAACAAAGCATTATCTGTTAAGACATTTATGTCTTGAAATTGGGACATAATTTTATAAAATTCATTTTTAGAATTATCATCTAATTTTTTCAAACAAGATCCTTTTGTACTACAGGCACAATCGGAATCTGACTCATATGATGACAGATCATTATCTGAAATTTTATTTTCTTCATCTGAAGACTCATAAGATTCTGATTCAGAACTTGTTTCTAATATTATTTTAGAAATTTTTTCTTCTAATTCCTTATCTAATTCTAAGGATTTTATTTTTTATTTTTTCTTTATTTTGCAGTTATTTGCAAAATGACCTATTTGTCCACATTTATAACATTTAACATCCACTGGATTTTTCTTTCTAGTTAATCTAGCCTCTTTTCTTTCTTTTCTTTTTTCTAATTTTTTCTGAAAATTCTTTTTAGAATATCTTTTCTTTTTAAAAATCTTATCAGATTTTTCTTTCCTATGAGGTTTTCTATTTGGAAAGGGAATATCCATTCCAAATTGACTACAGAAATGTCCTAATTGACTTCTTTCTGTTAATCTTTGGTGTTTTATTTGTTGACTCAATTTAATTTCATTACATAATGATAAACCTTCCTGGACGCAAGTTGCTATCAGTTTACCATACGTATAATCATTATATGGGATAGTAATTTTATCCTTCCTAAGAGCTTTTCTTACTCTTTCAGCAAATAAGCTGGGAAGACCATCTATAAACTTAGACTTCCAATGACTACTATTAGACTCAGGCAATTCCATGACTCTATTAAGGAATGCATCTTTATACCATCAAAATTCAGAAAGTGTTTTACACCTAAGATTTTGCAATAGAGTACGGATATTTTCACTATTATCAGATATTCTACTCGTAAAATGTTCTAAAATTGTAACAATTAGAGTATAAACAGAATTTTCAACCATCTGGTCACCTTCTTGTTTAACAGTTTTATAAATTTCATCTTTACCTGTTTGAGGTAAATAATTATCCCACCAACCTTTAAGTTGGCCAGTAAAACCTGCAACTATCATTTTTGCAATATTACTTTCATTATTACCATTCTGTTTACAAATAGTACTATACATTAACATTCTATGTACTAAATTATAAATTTATTTTTCTGTATAACCATCTAGATTCCATTCATAAATACATTTACCACTATAACTATTATTAATTATGTATTCTTGTTCCTCATGAAGAATATCTACAGGCGATGGCCTACTATAATAATTTATTCTCTGAATTGGAGTGTATTTTTCTGAAATTTTATTAATTTCATCTCTTATTACTTTTTTATATTCTGGATTATTTTCTATTTCATTAGAAAATTCTTCTTCTATTGTGGTTATATTTAACCCTTTAAATTTTTCATTGAGAAGATTTAGTAATTCTTGATTGCCAGTTTTAAACTTGAAATCTTTTATTTCAGGTGGGGGCTGAAGACTAGGAGCTGCAAGCACACCTATATTTTCCTTAGAATTACTAGTACTAGGAATATTATCAGCACCAATAATTGTATTATTATCTATCAGCTTATCAAGACGATCATGTAAAGAAACAATTTGTTCTCCTAATATAATTAAATACATATTTGCAAAATTTTGTTGTTCAATCATTTTATTAATATTTTTGACTGTTATTGTCAAAGTATCTTCTTCAAATAATTTTGAAAAAGCATTAAAATTCATAGCTATTTTCCCTTTTAATATACTAAAAGATTCTTGAGGAGGGAAATGACTCTTCAAAATATTACCATTATTCAATCTAAATTCTCTTTCTATGACAGAGATTCCTGGTTCTATATAATTATGAACAAACCATGGAACAAAAGGAAATAAAATATTCTTTTCTCCTAAGAACTTATAAAATTCTTCTGAAAGATTATTTCTTTCTTCAATGGAAAAAGATTGAAAAAACCATTTTCTAAAGACTTCCCATCTGGGTTTTAAGAATTCATCTCGAATTTTCATTCGAGCCTCAGATCCTTTACTAAAATCTATTTTTCTTGTATTATTCATATTGAAAAATTCATTTCAGATTCGGTTATTTCCGGTTCTTTCCTATCAGAAATATCATGAACAATATTATTCTTTTTCTTATATAATAAATCAACATGAGGATTTTTCTCCTCACTAGCAGGAATATGATCATCAGCAAAACTTCTAGGAGGAATAAAATCAGGAATATAATTTCTAACATATGAAGTAGAAGGATTATGACGGTTTATTCCATCACGTAATAATTGCTCAGAAATTAAAGTATTATGATGGGTTATTCCATCACTTGAATTTAAATGACTATTATTCCAAGCAGTATGAAAAGAATTTAAAGAATGGCGATTATTCTCACCACTTCAACTTGAATTTAAAAAATGTAAAGACAAGTTAGGATGATGTTTATTCACATCACCAATGTTAGATGTAGAATGTCTATGAGACATAGG
Organism: Leptodermis oblonga; assembly: GCA_016801395.1. Lineage (NCBI taxonomy): Eukaryota > Viridiplantae > Streptophyta > Magnoliopsida > Gentianales > Rubiaceae > Leptodermis > Leptodermis oblonga. The sequence continues at coordinate 22,386,368 of CM028753.1, forward strand.
AATATCATCCTTGAAAGGGGAAATAAATGATCTTACAGAGGAAGATCGGGAAAGTCCCTGAGTATTACTCATTTGAATATACACATCTCTATCTGGAGTCTGAATTATATTAGAAATCTGATGTTCATTTCTGGGTTCAATATGAGCAACCCTAGTCATTTTCCAATGCTGAGGAATCGGAATTTCATCCCATTTTATGGTTCTTCTAGTCGTAATGTTCGACTTACTGAAATTTGATGCAATTAAGATTGTTTCATTCAAATCTTTTTGTTTTTCCTCCACTTTATAACATGGATTCATGGTGTATAACGGCTTATAATAAATTCTATAACAAATACACATTATTTCTGAACCAGGTTCATAATTATAACCTTCAGTCTTTATATTTAAAGTTAAGGCTTTATAGATATTTCTATCCGTTAAAACTAAATTAAAATTTGGATGAACATTAAAATATACTGGACCATGAGCCAAACTAGACTGTATAACTCCAATTATTGATTTTCTCCATTCTTTATTTCTACCATCTCTTAAAGTTGCTATAAAACTATCTGGCAAATTATCAAGTGTAAGAGGTTTAAAAGCAATTTGCACTAAACCAATATGTAAAAATTTATGAGAAAACCTATATGATTCTAAATCTTCTTCAGAGAGAAGAGTTATTGCTGTATCAGCATCTTGAATGGCTAAAGATTGTTCAGTTGTTTTACAAATCTGTTTCAATCCTACTTTATTAAAAAATCCTTGATGATATATTAATTTTGGTTCAACATAGGGAATAGTCCATCTGGACAAAAGATCTAAATTTGAGGGTAATTCCTCTTCAGTTTTCATTTAATTTTTAATATTATTATTATTATTATTCTGAAACATTTTCAGTTTTTCCATCAAGAAAGTAGTGTTAAACTAAGAAACCAGTTATCTTCATTAACCATAATGGCACTGATACCATGAGGGAGAACCAATCCAACGGTTCAATGGATTAAACAAAGAAGCATAAGGAAACAAATTATACTGAACTCAAAACTGTCAATCTATTGGACTGGTTCAAGGAGATAAAAGTGGGTGTCAAACGCCCTAACAACGCCAATCCCTGGCTAACAACGGGCTAAACCCTCATCATCCTTTAAACAGTACAAAGATGCCTGTTTGAATTCAAAGACCCAAGCATTCTTCAATTAATCCATAAACAGTAAAAAGATTCACAAAAACAGAATCATCAACATTACAGGAAAATCTGATAACTAAGCTTCTTGGTTTAACACTAAGTATTTAGCCTGCCATTAGGCTAAATATAAACTAAAAAATAAAATTTAAAAGACAAAATTAAAAAGACTTACTTATGAAGTTGTCTTCAAGTCTTCAAATTTTGAAAATGAAAATTTATATATATGAGAAAAGAAATTTACAAAGAAGGAAAGGAAAGAGTTGGATGATGTACACTTATATTTTCACCATTCTATTTCTTTTCTCGTTTCGTTTTCAGATAATTACTATGATACTCATATTATTGATAATTATTATTGAGATGACTTATATTTTCACCGGAGTAGTTTATATATATATATATATATATATTATTAATTATTTTTTCACCCATTTTATCTGTTGTCAATTATTAATTTTATCTCAAATTCATCGTTTACCAAACCATTAACTTTAACTATTAGTTTATATCTTATTAATTGTTTATATTATTTCAATTAACTTTATCCCATACGTAACTTTTTAATTTTATAGCATGATTGTAAGACCCCAAAAATTTTCATATTAATTTAACCTTTATAATTTATATTTTTATAGAAATCATATTTTTAAACTCAATTATGTTAAATTATAAAGTTGTATAGTTTTCTTGAGAATTTGCATTTAGAAATCCTTTTTTTTTTTTGGAATCGTAATCCTGTGATGTTTAATTTAGCGTTAAAAGGTTAGTTTAAGTGTATGATTATGTTAAAGGATATATGAAAGTAGATATATTAGTTTAATTTTGAGAATTATGAAATGAAAATTAGAAAATAAATGCAAAATGTGGAAATAGGCTAAGATCCATTTTTTCACACAATTGGAGTGGGTAAAATCGCTCCAACTGCCAATGAATAGTAGAAAAAATATCTAACCGCTTGAATAGCAGTTTTACCCATCATTAGTGAAAATACAACTAAGGTACACCTAAGAGGGGAGGGGTGAATTAGAGTTAAAAACAAACTTAAGCAAACAAAAATCTTTTTGTGATTTGTGTGTGATTTTAAGTGTAAAGCAATAAAGAAAACAATTTAAAGAACACACAACAATTATAGTGGTTCAACTTTCCCTCCTCAAAGAAAGTATACTCCACTTCCAAAAGCTAAATGCTTGGTCCTTGGGCCTGTTCTTTTTGTTCTGTTTTGAAAACGATTTTGGTTTTAACAGTAAATTTAATATATTTTAATCATATTTCATCATTTCCAATACAACTTTTTACTATTCAACATCTACTTTTTACATTTTTAATACACTTTTTACATTATAAAACTATTTTTCAAAACTTGTTTTCAAAATCGTTTTCAAAACGATGAAAAAGAACAGGCCCCTAATCTCCCAATAAGATTCTTAAAGGTGAATCTTAAACCTTACAAGTTAACCCAAGGGATTACCTCATAGTTTACTCAAACTATATGTAATCCTTTAGTCAATCCCCTTGTTTAGACCCTTATCAACCTCTTGAAAGGGTCCAAGACTTCCCTCTAACCCTTTTACAAAGTAGGAAATTAATGCTATGAAAATAGCTAACTATTACAATGAAGATTTTCTATTATAGCCTAACTTTGAAATAAATTGCTAAAACTTTGAAATGATCTTTTGAGATCTTTTTAACACTTGAGATTGAGTATAAAATAGATGGAGAGAGGTGTCTTGAATGTTCTTGAAGTGGGGGTATTTATAAGAGAAGAGAGCCATTGAAAAAATTGAAAAAGGGGCATAAATTAAGCCAACCCGAGGGCCCTGCAACAGGCACCGTGACAGCCGTGGTTGTCGCAGGGCCTAGCCTGCCCGCGCCGCGCATAGGCGAGGCGGGAGGCCTGTAACCATCGCAGCCCTCGTCGCAGGCAGCGCGCAGCACCTGCCACGGGCGGCTCGCCGTCAGCCTTTGTTGGCCCTTGATTTGACATTTTTTTATTTGCTTGCCGTTTTTGGTTTTAGCTCCGTTTTCTTCGCCGTTTTTTGCGTTAGTTCACCCGTGAACTCTTATCTTCATTTTCTGGCATGAAAACACCGTGGGTCCCACCTTGGGACGTGCTCGGGTCGTATTTTTCTTCATTGGCTTGCCGTTTCTTCGTTTTAACTCATTTTTCATCGCCCTTTTTTGCGTCGATTCTTCTGTAAACATTTCTCTACATTTTCTTACTTTGAAAAACCCGTTAAATTAATTTTCATATTTGTTAACTCATCAATCAAAATGAGGATTAAGACTAACTGGGTCTAACAATTAAAGCGGATAAAACCGACATTAGGAAGCTGACAAAAATAATAAGACCGGTTTTACCCAGCATTAGAGCTGGTAAAACCGTGGCACCTGGAGTCCGAAAAAAAATATCCTTCTCAATTTCCAAAGAAGGGCTACGACCTTGGGAGTCTAGCTCATCTTATTTTTGGTTTGTTAGGCGACTGGGAGTATAAATATATCTCCCTTTCGTCTAGTGGACAATTGGGAAGAGCGGACACAACAGTCTAGTGGACAATCCCATTAGCTCGTCTAGTCAGGTGAAACGGAAGGACCAACGGACAACCCCACTGGATCATCTTGTCAGATGAAATGGAAGGACCAACGGACAATCCCGTGCTTCGTCCTATTGGATGACATAGAAGGACCGGTGGTCTAAACGACGCACCCGAACTCCTATAAATTTGTAACTCATCTTATTACAAAGGGACTTCTCTCTTTTACTACTTTTCTATCTAGTTTTATGTATTTTCTTGATATCCAAACACTGACTTTGGCATCAGAACTTGTCCCCCGTTAGTACAGGTGTCGAAAATGAGGAATTGAAGCGAATCCAACCAGAAGACCCTCACCGGTAAATCACGCTTCATCACCTGGCGTTGTCTGTGGGGACTCGATTGCCGGAATGCAGTCTATTTTTGGCCTTGGGTTCCTGAACTCACAAATTTGTTATGAATTTTTGTTACGGTGGAAGGGTATTGGGCTGAAAATGGGAATAGCTTGGATTTTTCTTTCTGCTCGGGTTTGTTCAACCCAGCGGTCACACTAAAAAAATTTGTTGTTTTGGGTTTGGATGGAACAAGTTGTTGTGGAAAAGTTTTATTTTAACATTCCTATTTTATCTTTGTGATAGAAGAGGAGGTGGATTGAAAATGGGGATTAATTATTTTTCTTGCTGTTTTGGGGTAGATCGATACAAGAAAACTTTGTTGTTTTGGCCGTAAAGCCGCCAACTCCATGGAGTTGCTATTGATGTGTTGATCTGGCGGTGAGTCTGAGTAGAACCAGATCTGGAAATGGCAGCCTTCACGAGCAAGCTTCCAATCTCCGAAGAAGTTCCGAGCGAGCTTGTCAGATTTCATCGCCGCAGCCATCTGGTTCACCGGTACTACCAAAAAGTCTGCCTCGAGCTAGACGATCGCTAACGAGCTGGTCCAAAAGCAACTCTAGACGAGCGAGACGACATCTGAAATTTGCTACTCTCTTCGGGATGGAAGGATAAGAAGGGCAAGTCATCCATTTTGCCGAACGATCGCCGCTCCCGTCAAAGCTTATTTCGGGATAAATGGAGAAGGGAGCCAACCGTCCGTCTTGCAAATGGAGTGGGTCAAGGAGAAAATGGTGCAAATTGGGCCAAGGAGAAAATATTGGGTTGGTCAGCACTTTTGGAAGCATTGGGCCTAACTAAAACTATTGGGCCAGGCTGCTTGTGAAGAAATATGAAAGATAGAAAAGGAAATGGCCATGTCAAGTTTGGACTTGAAGAAGATGAAGAAAGGAAAGATTTGGGGAAGAAATTAGAAGAGGAAAGAAGAGAGAATGAGAATTGAGATTGATCGAGAAGATGATAGAATTTCCATTACAGATTCGCTAATCTCCAAATTACACAAACTGCCCCTTTTATACCCCGTAACTACTAATTTTCCAACTATCTATCTATATGCCCAATAATACTGAATATTACACTATGACCCCAGATTATGACAAATCCCACCCCATCAAAACTAGTCTTGTCCTCAAGACTGATATGAAAATAGCTATGTTAATGCCAAATTGTATAGCTAATAAGTTCTTCCAGAGGAACAACCTCTCTGTTGTAACATTTCCACCAGTTTTCTGATCCAGCTTTCAGTCTATCCCCATTCCATACCAAAAGCATCACAAAACGTAAAACTAATCTGCTTGAAGAATATTTGATTGTTAATGCACCACTAACTTCCTGGATTGAAATGGCTATCAACTTTTCCAATGAGTCATCACTTTTGGCATCATTATTACTGAAATTTGCATGCCACAGACAACCATTTCTTATAAGCAATGAATTATGGTTTAGTATGCTAGCATTTCCCTCAATGCCTTCAAAAGTGTCTGCAACCTTATCATAAACATCAAAACTTGAAGTCATCATTTTAAAATCCAAACTTCGCAAGACTTGAAATTGATTAGCAGGAGTTATCTTGACCTTTAACCAAAAATGAACCCATTAAGACACAAAATAGAACATCATCTTCGATAGTCCTAGTTCCTCCTGTGAATGTTGACATCCTTTTATCCCATGGTTTTACAAGGTCTTTGGTTGGAACATCAGCAACAACTACTGCAGAAAAATATGCAAGCGGCATCTCAGAGTCGAAAGTGCACTCTAGAACATTAACTCCAACAACCCGAGCATTCTTCTGAGTCAATATTTCTACTACAGTAATCCAACTCCCATGTCCCTGCTTCTGATTCATCATTCTTTTGTGAGACTGAGTATAGTTATTGGAGACCACTTTATCCACATATATCAATTTCAGCAAATGATGTATCTCCCTGACATTAGAATCCCAAATCAATTCAGACCATTTAGCTAAAGATGTATGGCTGTATATATCTTGTTTCAAGTAGCCAGACTCCATAATAAGCTTTAACATTTGCAATAAACCCAATTTTTTATCAGCTATGTTAACAATAATGCTGCTTGGACCTTCAACCATCTGTAAAAAGTCATTACTCTGAAAGAAAATATGAAATACTCTGGCTCTACTAATGGTAAAGAATTTAGTAGCATTCACCATCCTCCATTCCTCATTACCAGCTGCAGAAACAACAATAAGAAACTCCCAAACAACTTCTAGAAATCCATTCAAATAATTCTGCAAGAATTCCACAAAAATCTTGGCCAGCACTTGAAATTGAAGAGAGTAATCCCCACAGCAACTCTTTTGATTCTCTCTATAAAGCTTAAGGAATTCACTTTGACTCACTTCACCCACAAACATCTCAGTCCCAAAGTTAACGACTATATCAGTTAAAATTGTCCCTTCATAAACAACCCTAGAGGATTTTTCTTCCTTAAGTGAAATCTCAAAAGCACTAAAATCAACGTCAGCACCACAAAACTTCTGTATATGGCTAGCGGCACCATTCTAAACTGATTTTATAACTAAAAGCCTAGTTCCACCGTTAAAAGTAGTTACCATTTCAATCCATGGCATGTTCAACTTCTTGTCACCAACCAGCACGAAGCTATCAATGTTTACTTGTGTACCCTGAATTTCAGCATAAATTTTACGCCTAAACATCACATATTTTCTGAAAAATCTGACTACTAATTTTTCCTCATTCAGTGTCACGCAATCTTTAGCAACATCTAATTCTTCATGCTCTTCACTACGGTATATACTGTTAAAAACATCCTTGTCCGTATGATTCAGAATTTCCCTTTTAACAGTGATAAACTATTCAATAGAACTACCATGCAAGACATATGCAGCACCACTTGGTCCAACTATTAACAAGAACAATGAACTATGAAGAAAATAAACTGCAGCATAACAATGCTTGTGTTTATGAATAGCAGCAGCATTTGATACCAACTTTATCATTACAATCTTGGTTCCACCTCTGAACACCGTCACAATCTGAACCCATTCAAATCCTTCATCTATTTAAACTGAATCCATATTTCTAAATATATAGGAATCATCTACAAGCAGACTTAAGCTAACTTCTCTATTGCTGGAAACATTTCTACCATAGCTACCATCTAAGGTAAGTACAGGACTTGTACTAACTTCAAACTCAATGGCATAAACCTTCATCTCGTAAATTTTTCTCCAATCAAATTGAAAATTCCAGTAATTAGAATCAGCCATTTCAATGTCAGCACAACCTCTAAGTAACTCACCAGCTCTAATTGCATACAAACCATCACAGAACCAATTTCTAAACCTTTCCTTGTAATCTATCACAGATCCTATTTGTTGCAATTTATTAAATTCTACAAACTCATTCAACTCCGTCTTTACTCTAAAATGTTTTAACCATTCATCCGCAAAATCACTCCAAGTAATTATATCATATACCGATTTCATGCTCTGAAACCAATTATCAGCCGTGTCTTCCAAACAAACTTCAATAACATCAATTTTTTCATGATCTTCAATTAGGTAAAAAGAGAAGAACTTACCGCATTTTTGCAGCCATTCCTTGGTTTTTCTCCAGCGAACTTGGGCAGATGCTCTTGGGGTAGTTTCGCCCGGTAGTGGCGCGACTTCTCCTCCGATGCCGCTTTCTTTCCCGTTTCACTCGATCCCTTCTACGATTGAAAGGGCGTCGGAAGAATTGGGGTACGATCCAGAGTAACCGTCTCCAGTCTTCGTTGTTTGGTCGCTTCCGCTATCTTGGCGTCTATCCTCTCTTCCAGTCGTTTCTCTATTTCGGCAAATTTCTCATCAAAATTTTCTCGTAATTTTGTTCTTAAATTGGCAAATTGCCTCTGAAATATCTGCTGAAAAGTCTCTGCGAATTCCTGCAATTGCTGCTCCATTGTTCGCGAACGGGTTCCCTCCGCCATTGATAACGCACGATCAGAGGAAGGATTCTCTGATCCAATTATTAGGTTTGGACCTGAAGAAGATGAGAAAGGAAAGATTTGGGGAAGAAATTAGAAGAGAAGAAAGAAGAGGGAATGAGAATTGAGATTGATCAAGAAGATGATAGAATTTCCATTACAGATTCGCTAATCTCCAAATTACACAAACTGCCCCGTAACTACTAATTTCCCAACTATCTATCTATATTAGGGGTGGCAAAAAAACCCACTAACCCAAAAACAGCCCAAATCTATTGGGTATTAACCAAATAAAACCCACTTAAAATAGTAATGGGTTGGGTGGGCTTGGGTTAAATATGTAATGGCGGGTTTAGGGTAGTCCATTGGGTACCCTAAAACCCACCCATCATGGGTATCAAAAATACCCATTCAAAACTACCCTTAAAAGTATAAACAAAAACTCAACAACTCACTTATTTTAGTGGGTCCATTTTATTTTTTTCTTCAAACTTTTTTTTTTAATTTATTTTTTGTGTTCTACAATTACTTTACGTTTTTTTCTCCCATTTATTATTTTATAATGTTTTTAAATTACCCACTTAAATACTAATTCAAAATTCGTTCGGGCTTAGGCTCGGGTTTAGGGCTGGGCCGGTTCAGTTCTGGCCCAGTTCTGGACCGATTTCTGGCCGGGCCTAGTTTCGGGCCTCGGGTCCAGTTTCGGGCCGGGCCCAGTTTCGGGCCTCGGGTCTAATTTTGGGCCGGGCCCATTTTTGGCCTGGGCCCAATTTTGGGCCTCGGGTCCAGTTTCGGCCCGGGCCCAGTTTCGGGCTCGGGTCCAGTTTCGGCCCGTGCCCAGTTTCGGGCCTCGGGTTCAGTTTCGGCCCGGGCCCAATTTCGGGTCTTGGATCGGGGCATGCACGGGTTTATATAAATATAAAAAAATTAAAAATTGTGTTTGAGAAAAAAATTTACATATGATTAAATATAAAAGTATACAAAATTTAATATTTCAAATTTTAGAATAGATTCAAAATATTAAAATTCGCGTTAAAAAAAATTAAAATGAAATTAAAAAAAAAAATTTTAAAATTTATTAAAAAATTATGAAATATGCCTTATATTTTTGTATAATGGGTATTATGGGTACCTATAACTACCCATTACCCATTTGAGTTAAGACCATTAATTGAATGGGCAATGGGTACCCATTACCCATTAACTTAACACCCATTTAATACCCGCCCAATACCCGCCCAACCCGCCCATTTGACATCCCTAATCTATATGCCCAACAATACTAAATATTACGGGCCTGTTCTTTACACTGGGCTAAGAACAGGTTCTGGCCAATTTTTGGGGTTGAGATCCAAAATTTTTCCAAAATGTGCTGAATCCCATATTTCGCAGAAGAAGACTCAACCTGGGTCTCAGTTTTTGGGTTGAGACCAAAAAAATGAACTCTTCTTTCCCCTCTTCTTTCTTCTTCCTCCTCCGAGCCCGTCGTCTTCTTCCTTCCCGGTTGTCAACTCCCCTGCGTCCGTCACCTTCTTCCTTCGCGAAGTCCTTTGACCTCCTCCCTTCGATTCGCGCCGAAGAGTTGCCATTTTTTTTTTTCCGTCGAAGCTTTTCGTTTTTTTTTTTTTTTTTTTGGTTCTGCAACAATTGCAAAACCAAAGTTCTGCAAATTGCTGAACTTTGGTTCTGCAATTTGCAGATCCGCCGGAATCGGGGAAGAAGAAAGAAGAGAGAAAAAAAAAATATTGAGGAAGATGCAATGAACCGGAAAAAATGGAAGAAAAAAACCGAAGATGTGATGAACCTCTTCTTCTTCTTCTTCTACGAAGAGTTTACTGCTGCCGTTGTACTCTCTCTTGTGAGCAAGTGTGAGAACCGGAAAAAATGGAAGAAAAAAAACGAAAGGACAAAAAAAAATGTTGGGGAAGAAGATGAACAGTGTCACCGACACTGTTCATCAAAGTTTTTATAAATAGGCCCCTGCTATTTTCTGTTTCTTAAATGACAGCCCCAACTTATTTTTTAAAAAAAAATTAAATAGGAAAAATTAAATATTAAGCTATCTTAAACTTAAAATATTGTGTAAACTTAAATATTATTAACATTAAAAACAATTACTATGGACTGAAATATTATTATAATGTAAAAATTATTTTTTGGTTGAATATGTAAAAAATGAAATATTAGGGTTTTATCTGCTAAGAAAAGTAAAAATTTTGGAAAAAAGTATTGGAAAAAATATTGGGTTAAACCCCATGTTCTTTAACTTGGGCTGAGAACTAGGTTACAACTCAGTTCTCAGAACCTTGTTTCTTAAAAATAGGCTAAGATCCAGTTGGATTGAGAACAGGTTCTGAGACCTGTTCTCAGAACTCGCTAAAGAACAGGCCTACACTATGACCCCAGATCATGACAGGCCACAAGGGAGTCATGAGGCCCAAACAAAAACGGAAATGTTATTTACAGGCCACATAATACTAAATGTAGGCCATTTTTTTAAATGTTAGGCTGTGAAATGACCAAAATGCCCCTCCCCCTTATAAAGTAAAATTTTTTTTTTACTGGGCCAAATCTTCTCCTCGCCAGTTTCGTCGACTTCCCAGTTGCTGCTTCTCGAGCTCACTCCTACTTCCGTGCTTCTCCATTTTCTGCTTCTCCATTTCCGGCGACATCCCATCGGTGCCAAGCTCCATTTCCGGCTCTCCATCCCGGTCTGTGCCGCGCCATTCCACTCTCCCGCCGACGGCGTTAATTAGGTGGGTGGTATTTTTTTTTCGTTTTTAAAATTTGTTCCAAATGTTGAAATTGAAGTGAATTGGTTGTTGTTTAATTTATGGGCAAGGTTTTGAATGCATGTTTGCTGCGTTTTCCGGCCCTTTCGTGCATAATTATTGTGCAATTTTCCAAGCATGTATGTTGGATGTGTAGTTGTTTCCATTTTTTAAGGGAATGGAAATTTTGCGTTGAATCTTGAAAGATTGCATTGTATTGGTTGTGTAGTAATGTTTTAGTGGCTAAGTTGCGTTACCGGCTGTGGTGTTAACAAAGACTAGGGAAAATTCCGTCGTTCCTCATCGGGAAAACGGTTTTCCAGGCGAACAACCCGGGAAGCGATTTTCCCACTGAAAAACGCCACCGGGGTGGTGTTTTTCAGTGGCCCGAAGCGATTTTCCGGTGTAACATCACCGGAAGGAGTCAAAATTTCCAAGGAAAAACGCTTCTTTCAGGCGTTTTTTTGTGGAAAAAACGTCTGAAGGAGGCGTTTTTTCTTGAGGAATTTGCCTCAATCAGGCGATATTCATTGGAAAAAACGCCTGCATGAGGCATTTTTTCCAGAAAAAAAGGCCTGATAGAGGCCTTTTTTTGAAGAACAAACGCCTCATGCAGGCGTTTTTTCCAACTCTATTTAATTTTTAAAATTTTTTCCATTTAATATGTTGTTTGTTTCTGATTTTCTTTAAGTACAGATAGGGGACAGATTTAAAGGTAATATATTCCGTCGGACGGGAAAAAGATCCAAGTCCGGAAAGAGTAGTAATCCGGAACCATCCCGGGAGAGTGTTAATCCTGATAAATCCGGGGAGCCTTTTATTCAAGAGTCAGAAAATGCCCCTCGTGTTCCTCCAACGGCATCTGAGTGTTCGAGGAAGGTGGTTGCACGATCGTGAGCATCTTCTGCGACTAGGAATGTCATTGCTCCCATTACTGAAGACTCATTTCAACATTCCGTGTCTGAAAATGAGTACATTGGGGCATCATTTACAGAACAACCTTTCGCCCCACATTTTTTAGATGTTGAAATGTCCCACGATGATGGTGACGACGAGGGGGCTTGTGGAAGAAGTGATGCTGAAGGGGCTAATACAAGCAGCGAACCAAGTAGGAGAGCTAGGAAATGACTCATGGGCAGTGAGGCTAGGGCAGCGATTGCAGGGTGGAAGGAATACAGGGAGTTGGACCATCCGCTAGAAGGTGGTCCTGTAATCCCTGAGTTGCTATTGAGTTTCAAAGGCCACACTGCCTACCACGTCTGGCATGGAGAGGTAATTCTATTAAATTGCGCACGTTTATATGTGATGTATTCAATGAATTAGTATTTTGCTAATTATCTATGCTTCATTACTTGTGATCCATAATGTCATAATAAAGTATGTTTGCAGGGTTTTTTTTTTTTTTTTACAAAATAAATGCTTTAGGAATTGTATCCCCCTGGTTTTATTCCGTTGTTTACATTGTGTAGGAACGGGGGATACTGAAATGTCATAATGGGGCCGATCGATTGAAAAATTGGCCGGCCGATGATGAGATGAAAAAGCTTGTTGAGGGGTCCGGATTGGCCCATTTAGTACAGTGCATGCATGATGAGTTAGACGCCGCTTTGCTATGTGCATTTGTGGAGAGGTGGCATCCTGAGACCAACTCTTTCCACTTGCCATTCGGGGAGATGACAATAACATTGCATGATGTTGCATACATATTGCGCATTCCGCTGGGGGGTAGGCCCATTTATGGAAAAACAAAGACTACACAAATAGCGACGGATGTTGCAGCTGTGTTGGGGAAAGATGAAGTGAAAATGGATAAGCCTGGCTTTGTGAAGTTGACAAGCATTAAGGCGAATTGTGCCGGTAGATTTGACAAAGTTAATGCCGCCTCGAGTTATTTATTGTGGGTTTTAGGGCTTTCCTTGTTTGTGGACAAGTCTAAAACCACATCTCTGCGCAGTATTTAACTTTCCTTCGCGATATTGAGACAGTAAGTGAGTACTCGTGGGGCGCTGCTACATTGGCGTACTTATACCGCCAACTTGGGAAGGTGTCGAGGGCACATGGTGCACAGTTTTCTGCTTGTTTGACTTTGCTTCAGGTTTGTCACTGTACATGTTGCTTTCCTTATCATACACTGCTGTATTTCGTTAGAAGATATGTACTGATTGTTCTTCTGTTCATTATTATTAGAGCTGGATATATGAATACTTCCCAACATTCAGCCCACCGAAGAAGAGGTCGTGGAATACTGGATGGCCTGCGGCAATGAAATGGCAAGTTGGCACTGGGAAGAAGTGTGTTGCAAAATATGATTTGGAGGCTTACAGGAGGGCCCTAGATGCACTGCAGCCGAACGAGGTAATATGTCTGTTCTGTGTGATTCCGAACAGTTTTTTTATGTTACTGTGCTACCTTTGGTGATTTTTTTTATTATCGGCCAGGTTAATTGGATACCATTTGAGCCCAATCCGGCATTGGTCCATAAAATCTCCTTGGATAGGGACCTTATATATTGCGATAACGTTAAAGAGCCCTATATGCCGGATCGGGTATTAAGACAGTTCGGATACGCCCAACAAATTCCATTTCGTGTCTTCAAACTGAAGGAGTGCTACAGAGGCCCAGAGACAAAGAAGTATGTCTGCAAGTACGTTGCTGATCTAAGTGGTTGGGAAATCTCTCATACAAGGCTTCTGCGAGATATGAAGAGAGCGGAGTATACTGACGAAGCAAGCGAGGATTACCTTGAGTACTTCCGGTCGCGTTCGCACATCCGTGTCAGTAAGGGTCCTGTCGAGGAATACACTCCTGATCCTACTCAGTTGTCCCTCAATGCAGTGAGTTTATGATGATTTTTGATTTTATTCTTGCCTATATTTGTCTTACTAGTTGCTGATTGGGATTGTCATTTTACTTGTTAAAGCGACTTCAGTACTTAGCCTCTCGGGCAGTCTATTTTCATCCAAGGGTTGAACACGCTGTCAACCCTGAGACACGTAGGCAGGCTATTGCAGAAGTTGCTTATCATTTGGAGGCCCTGATGCCGGGACTCGCAGAGCTTGCGCTAAGACCTCCATTTCAGCCTTAGTGCATTGTATTCCTTATGTTTGGATTATGTATCTTGTGATTTTAGGGTAATGTTGGAAGATTGATTTTTTTTTTTACTTCCCAATACAATTTAGATGACGAATTAGTGCCTTGTATTGGGTGTGCCGTTGATTGAATTATAGAACAAATTTAGTGATCCATTATGTGGTATAAACAGGGATTCAAGTGCTCATATACAGGGGAGACTCTGCCCAAATTTCATACCATTTAAACACAGTAGCACTGTTTTAGTGATAATTTTGCGTTTCCGGCTGTAGCTAACATTGTTGGGTTAAATGCACCGTGGTTTTGGTATCAAATCACCTGAGGCATGAGATTGAAACCAAGAAAGACGCCTGAGTCAAGCGTTTTTCTCACATAAATACGCCTGACTCAGGCGATTGTCTCCAAGAAAAAAGCCTGAGTTAGGCATTTTTATCCCATAAAATCCAATAAAAACGCCTTACTCAGGCGTTTTTTCTCCATTAAATCGCCTGAGTCAGGTGGTTTAAACCAAGAAAGACGCCTGACTCAGGCGTTTTTCTTGGTTACAATCGCCTGCTGCAGGTGTTTTTATTGGTTACAATCGCCTGCGGCAGGCGTTTTTCTCACATATAAACGCCTTACGCAGGCGTTTTTCTTTGTTTAAAGCACTAATTCATCCAATTGTCACTTTAACACCAACTCACATTCCCAAACATTTGAAGTCCATAGCATTCCTAATACAATACTGCACTTTAACTTTGCTAAAGAAGTTACCTGACTTATTGTAATTCCCATCGGAATGTAATTGGCAATACAAACCTAACCACAATCATAAACTTTTGAAATAATTAGCAACATCACAAATATATTCTAACTATATTGTACATCTATATTTCAATACAAACACAACCGAGGATGACATACATTTGAAATCATAAATTCCTACACCCTAATCGATAATTATCGTGGGTTCCCTGTCTACATTGCCTAAACTAGCAACGTACAAGCTCTGATATCTATCCAATCGAGCTTTTAACCTGTCCTCCAAATCATCCATCATGTCGTCCTTATGGTGTCGCCACAACACACTGACTGGGGGCAACATGATTTCACTTCTCGTCTCCAAACAAATGAAATGGTTGCCCCGGATATGTCCCATAGTGATATAAGTGTTCGGATCATCACATACGCCGGACTCGCGCAATCGAAGTGGAAGGAAGGTGCAACACTCCGCTCCGTAAAAAGCGAATACCCTCTGGTACCTCGTGGCGACAAGTAGGCCAAATAGATAAGTATCGAACCAAAACTCCTCTGTTGCTGGACTTATGTGGTAATCCAACACTTTAAGGGCTTTATCGTACATAGCTTCACCGAGGACGCCAAACCATAATGAGGCATACGCGTGAAGTTCGTGTAACATCTCCCGCCGAACTTGCGACCAAAGTGACTCGTCACCATGTATGAATTTAAATATTACCCTGAAACCACAGTGTCTATCCCCCATTACATTTTTATAATCAACGACATAATCGAACATGAAGTGTTTGACCAAAGAAGGGAGGTTGAAAGGCCAGTTGGATTCGTTAGGAGTCATTCGAATACTCCTGGATGATGACCCACTTGACCTGCTGCGACCTGCACATGGTATTTGTATGCATGAAACAATAGATGCATCATAATAAATAATTAAAACAAAAAATAATTGCAAAGGATATGACAACTATATGTACCTCTGCCTCTTGATCTGCCTCTGCCTAGGCCGGCTTCCCTCTCGGCATGCTCGTAGCCAGAAAGGTCTCACTGCGTCGAGTTGTTCCTCGGCCTTCCCCTATGTGGCCTTTGAATGGAATCAGCGATGTCAACAATCTCTGGATGCAAAGTGCTATGCATGACACCCGCTACCCTATAAATGTCCGCAGTCGGACGTTGCGAGGCCTCCACATACATCTCATGCAGTCGACCTTGTGCTGTCTGCCGTTCCTCATCGCTAGGCATGTTCCCCTCATCCAAAGATAGGGTCCTCCAGAAGATGTCCACATCCAAGGGATCAATAGGTATGTAATTCCTGGCCATTTCAACCATCTGATGCGCACACGGCAAGCCATAGCTGGTTCGCAGTTCACAACCACACATCTCACTATTCGCCCCATAGACTGCACCTCTCTTTTTGTATTCTTGTAACATCAACAGTATGACATCTTGCGAAACTCTGCCATTGATCCTACTATACAACATGTAATTGGCTTCACGGATTGTTTTGCTCCGGGATGCCTCCATTTTACTACGTATCTCACCCAAATGCAACTTTATCATCTCATTTATGGCCAGAAATATTGTAGGAAATGAACCTCTATCAGTTTTAATGGCGCGCTTCAACATTGCGTGCGCACTCTCAGCCCTGCATATATAAAAGACGAATAAAAGTAATGCTTTACATAAGGGAATAATGTGTAATGATTTCATATATATAACTGTAGGCAACAAAATTGAATAGTCTCACATGTTGTTTGTGCGCCCTCCATAATGTTTTATCTCTTTAGTCCAGAATGAGACAAACTTGGTCCTGTGGGGATCCAACCAAGTATGGTGCAAATAATTAACCACAAATATCCACCGGCTTCTATATTTGGTCTCTATGATCTCCACAGCTTTCGTGAACTTTTCATACGTTAGAGCACTTATCACTCTTCTCCACCGTCCTTCAAACTCATATAATATATCTTTGTCCGTACACGCAGTGAGTGCTTTCTTCTTCACATTCATGGCAATATTCCGTTTACACAGTAGTTGCTTAGAATCGGGAAAAACAACGTGCACAGCTTTCAGTAGAGCTGACTCTCTGTCCGTCATAACAACATGGGGATATGTCAATGGATCAAAAAGTTGCCTCAACCTAGTCATAGCCCAGAAATAAGTTGGATATGTCTCATCCCTCAAGAAAGCAAAGGCAACATGTATGTATTGATCCGTCGGAACATGAGCGACTATCTGAAGCATAGGCATGTCATACCGGTTGGTCTTGTATGTCGTATCCATATACAAAACGTACGGAAACGTACGAAACGTACGAAGCAGACTAGGAACATCCGTATGGGCGAATAACACGTTTTCAAGCGTGTTACGCTCATCTTCCGCTGTGTACCAATAGTAGTACCTGTAATCCTGCATCAGTTTCAAGAAGTATTGTATAGGACTTAAATCTCCCCTCTCTTCTCTTCTAACCTTTGCCGTTTCGTTGTAAACCTGCCTGATACGTGTGACATTAGTCGCATTGTCATATCGCAGTTTTGACAGCATCTGCTTTGGAGCCAAATTTATCTTCATCATTTCTGAAATTTTCTCCTTTTTCTCTTCATTCAACTGGGACTGCTTATGATGCCAGTTTCTAACAAGGGGTAATTCGTGATTGTGGTGGCCTTTAATGACACTCAACTTCCAGGTACCCCACTAATTTATTTCCCTGATATTTTAAAGGGACAACCAGTCAGCTTGCTACTAGTGTTGTTACGGGATATTTTCCCTTCAACTGGGGGTGCGTTGCTTCTAACTTTCCCCGATCTATCACAACATATGTCAACTCTCCCTCTTCTCCCTTTGAGAGGCCCCTTCCACTTTTTAGAAGAAGTTATTTTCGTATCAAACTGATGCTCCGCAGCTCTGACTTCAACCCAACCAATCAACTCAGCTCGAGTCGTGAACTCTTCCTCAGTCCTAAATACATCCGTGTAATCTAGAAAGATTTGCTCATCCAAAACGTGTGGAGCCTGTCAAGCAAACCAATATGACATTACAAATTCCCGCAATCGGGGTAAAAAATGGAGGAGGGCCATATAATCGCCATCAGTGGGCGATTTTAAACAATAAAATCGCCCAACTGGGGCGATTATATGTGAGAGAATCGCCCAGGGGGGAGATTTTATCAGAAAAAATCCCCTCGGAGAGGCGATTTTTTCGGAAAAAATCGCCAAAGGCCACCAATTTTATATTAAAAAATCGCCCGACAGTGGCGATTTTATTTTAAAAAATCGCCCTACATTGCCGATTTTTTTCAATAAAATCGCCAGTGTGGGGCGATTTTTTCATATAAAATCGGTGGCCTGTGGCCATTTTTTCCGAAAAAATCGCCCGGATAGGCGATTTTTTATGATAAAATCGCCCCCCGTGGGCGATTCTCACCCAGTGAACCAAAATCATGAAAAATGTGCTACCTTTAATCCATACAAATTGTAATGTCATACGTACCGTGTAATATGGATCTTTATTTGCATTTTCAGCCATGAAACTCAAGCAAAATTTGATTATTATACTTGAATGAATGTAGTGAATGTTGGGTGTAGGGAAGAAAATTGACAAGAAATGGGAGGGGGAATGTACGGATGTCTTGCTTGTGGGAAAGGAATGGATGAATAAGTTGGGTAAAGTTGGATAAAAATGTTGGTAAATTTTTTTTCTTAAGGTAGAAATTAAGGGTATTAAAGTTTTTTCACCACTTAAAATTTTAAAAAGTGTCCTGCATTTAGTAAAATGGTATCTATAAATAACATGCCCCAACAAAAAACATACATCATTTCTCATCTCCAAGCAAGCATCGTGGACTGGAGCAGGTGGTTGCTGCTGCTCGGGAAGAGAGACGGATATAGTGGAGATTGGACAAAAATAGCAACCTTTCCGACCATGCTCCCGAGCCTCGTATCAACAACGTTCGACCGCGAGCGAGCCATGTTAGAGCTGATCCACAGGTAAGCCGGGTCAAAATTCCTGACGAATCTCCAAGCAAGCCTCGTCGAGAATTTAAGTGAATGTTTCCCGACGATCACCGCCCCTGCAAGCGGCTCCGGCGTTCGTCCCGGGCATACCTCCCCGATGGTGAAGAAAGTCCCGACCCTAGAAAGCTCCCGACACTGTCCTTTGTGGGGAGTAGAGGAAAGATGAGTGGTCGGCAGAGTCCGTGAGGTTGTTGCTGTTGTTGCAAAGGAGACGAAAAAGAGCCAGTCAGTGGCCGTCGATTTTGTCGCTGTTTTGCCAAAACGATGGCATTTCGACGATGTTTGATTGAAGTCCAACGAAGTCGACGACAGAAAATGGCGATCCGGTGACGTGTTGTAGCTACTATTTTTGCAAAGACGGAGAAAGGCCAGTCAATGTCGAGCAAGGGAGTTTTGATGACGACCGTTGGTGAATCTTTTAGTCAAATCCGAGAAAGGCCAAAGCTTTTCGATCTAGACTCGACATAGATCGGAGCTAGTCTCGACCGACTCACGACTACCATCGGAGCTAGTCCCAACTAAACAAGTCCGATGCTTGCCGAGGCTAGGGGACAATTCCCGAAGCTGCTCCACCGCTTAATCCTTGAAGTCTTGATGTTGTTGTAGCCTTTCTTGAACGGGGAGAGGGAGAAAGGAAAGTCATTTCCATGACAATCCTAAGATGATCCAATCAGCAATAGCCCATATCCCACATTGGGCTCCTAAATTTTGCACGATGAATGGATATTGACCAAAAGGCCCACTTCCTAATTGAAAATTTCACTTGATTCATTGATTTTGTTTGAACATGCTATATGGGAGAGAGGAGAAGCCCGGTTGTGCGTCAATAAACGAAGGGCCAAGTTTTTCAATTTTGTAATTTTAAAGGCCTAGTCTTAGTGGGAGTTAGTCTCGATGATATCTTCATTTTCATTATTTTTCTATTGCTTTGGGAATTAGCCCACTTTACCACAACACCGTGCTACTTCGAGCATGCTCCGACGCTACTCCGCGCAAGCTCTAGCTGTGTTATTGTTTGGAGGTCAAGGAGAAGGGATCTGACCAAGGAGCTCGTGCTCTCTTTAAATTGGAGTTAAAAGATGGAGACTCGGTGATGCCTCAACTGCATAGAAATTCCGAGGATGAGGGTGTGCTCTCTTTAATTTGGTGTTAAAAAGGGAAGACTCTGTGATGCTGCAACGGCATGGAAATCCCGAGCTTGGGGCTCTTCTCTCTTTGTTTTGGAGTTGAAAAGTAGAGACTCGGCGATGCCGTAACGGCATGGAAATCCCGAGGATGAGGTTGTGCTATCTTTATTTTAGAGTTAAAAAGTGGAGACTTGGCGATGCCACAACGGCATGGAAATATCGAGGCTGGGGCTTTTCTCTCTTTATTTTGGAGTTAAAAGTTGGAGACTCGGCGATGCCGTAATGATATGGAAATCCTAAGGATGAAGTTGTGCTCTCTTTAATTTGAAGTTAAAAGGTGGATACTCAGCGATGCCGCAACGACATAGAAATCCCGAGGCTGTACACTTTGACGAAACGCAAGTGAGACAAGGTGGGGATGGTGAAACCCACGCCTTATCATTTGGAGTTCACCTCGTACGCATTTTAACGACACTAGAATTTCTAACTTAATTGAGACAAGGCGGGGATGAATGAAGCTCGTGTCTAATCAAAACAAGTTCTTTATTAAACATGAATATCGAGCCGGAAGACGTTGCCTCGAAGGCACCCCGACACTCTCTAAATCTCGATAGTGCTTTGAAGAAGGAGGAGGATTGAAGTTTCCCCTAAGGATCGCCGCTCCGAGCGGGCTTCGTGCTGAATTGAAGTTTCCGACAGGCTCCCGTGTCCGGCAAAACTCCTGACGCTGCGGACTCCCGACGGTGAATCGAAAATTCCCGACGAAGAAGAAAATTGTCGTTGAGCTATTTCTGGTGTCACAAGGAAGATGACCACTGCCTTCGTGCTTTCCTTCTTGGGACTAAGAACTCTCGGCAGTGTACCAAAAAGTCCCGAGAAGGAAGAAGAAGGCCGTTGAGCTGCTGTTGTCGCTGACGATCAAGGACTCCCGACAAAGCTTTGAAAGAATTTTCACCGACGATCGAGGACTAAAATGTCCCGACGAAGAAGAAGATGGGGGGAGGGGGGCCATTTAAGGACTTAAAGGTTAGGAAAACTATTCCAAAAAAAAGGTTAGGCAAAGCGTAGGGCCCGATAGCATTTCCACAAATTTTTGGTTAAATGGCCTACGTGCTTACCGAGGAAAGAACATATGTTAATTAGCCTTAGGAAATAACCGGCGGGTTAATTACTTTGGAACCTTGTTGTGCTGAACCAACATTGACTAAGCTCGACTTGCGCGCGATAGTTGGAATTTGACCTCGCTTGAACTAGGTGAGGGATTACTCACTATGTTTGGAATGTTGAAATGGATTATCTACATAGTATTACTAAGACTACTTTCTGAATATATATATATATATATAAGTATATATTTTTTGTGAATTATTTTGAATATTGGGTCGCCCACACCCGTTAAATAAATGTTTTGAACATATTGAAAGTAATGTGCTTGGTTATTTGAAGATCATGTCCAGGATGAATGGTTGCTGAAATTTAATTCACATGCTTCTAATAATCCTAAACCATGAATGGACTGAAGCTCGGTTAGACATTCTTCTTCTAAAAAAAGAAAAACCTTATGATCCCCTTGTTAGGTTTGATTCGAAATGTTTTGTTTTTTATTTTTATTTTTCAAAATTCGCAAAATGGTTTTAACCTTGTGCTTTAAACCAAATGATAATGATTTGATCCTTAGAACTCGTTGTGGGGGAAAATCCCTAAACTTTGAAATGAATGACCGTTTTGCTCAAAATGAACTTTTGAGGACTTTAAAATGATTTTAAAACAAAAGAAGAAGATTTCAAGACATCCCTGATCTGTTATCTTGTGATTGCTTGTTAAACCACGTAATGTCTATCTTGTTGAATTGCTTGGTTGACACATGAAATGTCTTGCTTTGTTGATGCATGAAATTTATGTTTCTTTTAGAAGCCTGATGATTATTTATGACAATGTGTTGCATGTTTTGTTGACCAAGTAATACTATGACATGTTTTCTAAGTGCCCTACTTGAAATGTCATGATAATGACCAACTTAGAAATTGCCTATGCTTTTAAAATGTATGAAAGTATGCCTTGCTTACCATGAATGTTGATGTATGATTCTGAGACATTAATTGTATGACATCTAGGAGTGCATACAATGTTTAGAGATTTATGAAGCATGTTAGGGTTGCCAAACACCTTAGCGTGAAATGGTCATAGGACCTACCAGACGAGACTTGGGCTCCGAGTCTTTAGCATGACTAGATAGTAGCTTCTTGCACACATTATGTAGTGCTTGAATGCGAAATTTCATGTCACAGTTAGCTAACACTCCTTGGGAAATTTCATGTCACAGTTAGCTTACACTCCTTCCAAAGAGAGGAACACAAGTGGAAAAATGTCAGGATCCAAAACCCTCGCCATCGAGCATACCCGGTTTTCACCGATACAGCTACCATGGAGGCGATGTGTTTGCAAACCATCAAAATGTGAACATTAATAGATTTGCGACTTAGCTTTAAGATGAGAAAGTTAGATAGAAATCTACATGCTTGCGTGATTATAAAATTGATTGTCTACTTAGTTTTAAGATGAGAAAGTTAGATAGAAATCAAACCTACTTAAGAGTCTTATGGCTCACGTGTTATTCGAAATTGCATTTTACCATGCTATGCTTATCTCTACTAAACTTTCATTCAATTAATCACTAAATAATAATGAAGTCATGCACCCCTATTTATAGGACATAGGAGCACGAAATTCTACACAAGAAAATAAGGAAAGAAAACAAAAAATTGGAACTTAATCAAGAGATTAAGTAACTCACAAAAATTAGCAAGAAAAAGGAACTTACTTGCTGAAAAAAGTAAAAGAAAAGAAGGGGAAATTTTGGCTGTCATAAGGAAAGGCAATGCACAAAATTCTCAAGGAAAAAACAAAGGGAAATTTCGAAAATAAAGAGGAAAAAAAGAAAAGAGGAAACTTAACCAAGACATTAAGTCACCTTGACAAGAACTGGAAACAAGGAGAAAAGAAGCATCTCCTTATTTTTGGAAATAACAAAGATGGAAACTATGAAGAGAATTAGGTAACATGCATAATACCTTAATTTCTCTTAAATCCTAGAACACTTAAATAAAACCCTAATTCGCATATGGGCTTCCTTGTGAGCTTGTTCGGCTTGGCTAAATCTAGACAAGATGGACTTGATGGAATTAGGCCCAATTGATGTAGCATGATGATGTAGATGTAGGAAGCTTCCGGAATTATTTTGAAAACTAAAAAACATTTCATTTCTAAAATTCTTCAAAGTTGTGAAAACTCCATTCCTTCAATTGGAAAGATTAGTTGTTACCATTTCCACTATTTCCTCAACTTGTAAATAGCATTTCCAGAACTTGGAAATACAATTTCCACCATTTCCTTAATTAGGATGATTAGTATTCACCATTTTCACTTTGATGGCGAGTAGGGTAACTCTTGTAATCTTCATTTCCTTCTCATTAAGTTCATTGGAGCTTCATTTGTCTTTGTGAATTCTAACTCCTAACTTTGTTGTTTTAGCCTTGGATATCCTCATCACATACGCTTAGAACTTGCAGAATTATACAAAGTTCCACTAATTACCGTCTAAAGTTTGCAGAACTTCCGCCAAGGGACGAACAAAGTATTGAATTCTTTCTCTTGCTCCAAGCGAAAGTTTGCAAAACTTCTATCATAGAGCAGACAAAGTTTTTGAAACTTTAGCCTGTGCAAGGAAAAACTTTTGCAAACTTTCACCCAATCTGGGCAAAGCTTTTTCAAATTTTTGCCTAGATCGGGCGAAAGTTTGAAAGAGTTTCGCCTATGTTAGGCGAAAGTCTGCGAAATTAAGATTTATTGTAAAATCCCGTACAGTTATTTCATTTAGTTTATTATAGTGATGAAGACTTTTAAATTTTTTATGAACAATATTGTTGTCTTGAGAATGAGGAGAGTTTTCGAGATTGTACTTATATCTTTCAGATCGATGAAGAGTTCACCAATAAAGAATACACTCTATATTGGGTGGAAAGTAGGCCCTTTGAGAATAATAAGATTGCCAATAAATGGAAAGGGCTTTTAAAAGGGAGAGTGGAGATCGGCTGCGAGAGATCAGGAGAAGTAAGGAGCAAGCCACCCTTAACTGAAGGGAAAAAGTCGCAGCAATACAAGTAACAAGTGTAAGACCTCGTAGTATCTCACCCTAGCTTAACCTTTATAATTTATATTTTATCTTTTATCGGCAGCTGATATTGCAAGAGCAAAAATTAGGATCCATAGCAATAAATGACTAATCTTCCTAAATTGCACATAAGGTCAACCAACGCCTATCCGTCCCCCTCTCTCTAACTTACCAATTTTCACTCCCAATTTTTTTTTCTCCCTCAGGATTCGACCAATCAAACTGAATCATTCGATTCGATGAATAGATTTGATGCAACATCAGCGACAATGACTGAAGGCGAAAGAAGAAAAAGGGGCAGCGACACCACCCTTTGAACAAGGCAAAGCAACGGCCCTTCTGGAACTAGATCCCGGTGGCAGCAACGATGCGAGGATGGAGGATGACAACGGTGAAGACCCAACGGCAAATAAATTCTAGCGACGGAAAATCAAAGGAGGTTGTTGTTGCGACGACTAAAGTCGACAGAAGAGAGCGACGGCAGCTACAATCTTAGCAAAAAAAAGAGCCTTGTAGTGGCAAACGACGGACGGATCTGTCTGCGGAGAATACTCAAATGAACAGCAGCGGCAGAACAACTGAAGGGATATTGGACTCTAATTGGGAACGGCTGAAGCCGATTTGGTCACGGCTTGGATAGCAGCGTAAAAAAGAACCAGCACTATTGGCTGCGGAATTGAGGAAGAAGAAGATAGCTGCGGCGGGAAAAATTTTAATAACGACGGCACAGTCTTTTGGCTCTCGTAATTTTATCTTTCTTGGCTCCCTTTTTCATTATTTGCCTTTGAGCATTTTGATTTTTTCCTTGTTTTATGATTGGACACTTGAAATTTAATTTTTTTTTTTTTTTGTAAAACCATGAAATGCTAAGGCTGTGATTGTAAGAAAGTGTGGGTGTTGGGCTATTCTAAAACTGAGTGCCAATCATCTGATCCCAAGAACTCAGTTAATTAATACTATCCCAAGACCTAGTCTTGTTTATGATGCAAGTATGCATTGAGCTTGTACATGTTATAATTGAAGAAAAGAGTTGGATTTGGGAGTAAACCATGGAGTTTTGCTGGAGTTTCTAATGTACAAAATGTTGAATTCCATAGAACAAGGCAAAAGTTGAGAAACTAGAAGAATTCTAAAGAGACAGGAGCCAAACAAGAACGAGGGAAAATCAGTAAGTTGGAGAGGGGAGGGATAGGCATGGTTGACCAATTAAGGGTAATTTAGGAATTTTAGTAATTTATTACTCTGGATCCTAATTCTTGCTCTGGCAATATCAGCTGCCTATTTTACCATACCATTATTTTTTAAACTCAATTATGTAAAATTATAAAGTCATATGAATTTTCTTAAGTATTTTGATTATGAAATCTTATGGTTTAAGTTATGATGTTTTGGATTTTAATTGTGATGTTTAAGTTAAAGTTAATATGTTAATTTAAGTGTGGATTATGTTTAACGATATATCAACACCACTACAAAAATTAGAATCAGCGGAGGTCCTTTAATGGTGGAATAGACCAGAAACAGCTATTAAAAAGAAAGTACGGACTTTCTACGGTGGTTTATTCAGAACCGTCGTAGAAATTTATTATTTATGGCAGTTATGAAAAAAATCACCATAGAAAGTTAGACTTTTCAATGGCAGCAATACAAATTCGGCCGTAGAAATTTCGTGAACTTTCTACGGCTGCCAAATAGATGGTGGTCCAAATGCTGAAATAATCGCCATTAGAGGTGGGAAAAAATCGCCGTTAAAGCCCCTTTCTGTACTAGGGCAAAGTAAATATAATAGTTTAATTTTAGAATTTATGGAATGAAAATAAGAAAATTAGAGAAATAAGTGAAAATGAGAAAAATAGGCGAATAGCGATTTTTACCGATATTTGAACGATTAAAACCGATCAAACCGCCTTGAAATTGTGAAGAAAAATTATCTGACCACCTGAGGAGCAGTTATAATCGCTATTTGAGCGGTTAAAACAGCACTTTGCTAGGTTGACCAAAGTCAAAGTGGTTTTTGCCTCACATTGAGCGGTTGAAACCGATCGTTAACTGGAACTGAAAAAAAAATATATTTTCTCCAAGTTCCAAAGGCGGGCTACGACCCTATGGCCTACCGTTAAACAACCTAAGAAAGTATAAATACTCTCCCAAAGTATAAGAAGAACCCAAAACTCGTGAAAGAAAGGAGAATCAAGTAGGTGAAATTCAAGAGAAAAGAGAAAGAAAGAATATAGAAGAAAATTTTGAATAGGAAGATTTGGAGCTTGGATTTGGATCCTAAACCGTGAAATCCTATCCTAACATTTTCAGAAACAAAGTGGTAAATAATTTAAGCTTTCCATATCATTAAATTTTGAAGTTATGATGCATAGAAGCTAAAATGTTAGAATTTTGAGTTATCTTAAGATTTTTGATGTGCATAAAAATAGCTAAAACCATTGGGCTTAGCCCAATCAAGACAAGGAGAGTTTAGGCACAAAAAGCCCAAGGTCAAGCTTAGGTCGATAGTAAACCGAGCTCAGGGAGCTTAGGTCAGCAAAACTTATGTCAGGAAAGCTTAGGTTGGTTATTAACTTAGGTCGGTAAACAAGATAACCAAAGCTCGGAGAGCTTGGGTCGGGAAATCTTAGGCCAGGTCGGGAAAGTTAGGTCAGAATAACGATAACATTGATGGAAATCATTAGAGGACCAGGAGCCTATTTTGAATACATGCAGGAAGTACACAGAGCAATGATGGAAAAAGAGTCCAAAGTCAGGTCATGATAGACAGGAGCATAAAAGTCATCGTAAAAAGGGGAAAGCAGTTGAAAGTACAAATCATCATAGTGCAACGGACATATCAACGGTCATGTCAACGGACATATGAAAGTGATGCTATAAATACTCAGTCACCAGACTCACTTCGGGTAAGCCATTCTTGAAGCTATTCTGGACACAATCTTTTACATGCTTAAGATATCGGTTCATACTGTTTATCATCTTCATCCTACTAACTTGATCGTCGGAGCCTATACCAGGGTAAAAAGCCCCGCCCACCTCTTAATTGTTCACTGCTTTCACCAGAATATTCTTTAGTCTGAATCCCTCTTTTCCCTTGCTGCTCCGAGCTATCCGACCTCGGCCGAGCTCCTGCTTCCCGGATCCGACCTCCGCTGAGCTCCTGTTCCCAAATCCAACCCTCATCTGAGCTCCAGAGCCTGGATTCGAGCTCCATTCTGACCCCTTCAAACCGCAAATTAACAGATTGGGCCAAAACAGTCACAATCTCATTTGGGCCAACCGGAGCATCCTATTTCGGACATTTTTGCATCACATCAACTGGCGCCGACTGTGGGGAATGTTTGATCAAATTATTTCAACAAATTTTTTATTTTCTCCATACCCAAAGAAATTTGTTGAAATCATGACACAAGATCGTTCGGGAGTGGATGCTTCTTCTTCCGGTACCACCACTGTTTCTGCCGTTGCAACTATGATTGTTCTAGCCACCGCTATAGTCTCTACCACCAACACTTCACCAGCCACCACAACCGTTGTCGCATCTTCCACCGCTGTGTCCCTTACCCCCAAGCAAGAGCAAGCTGAAAGAGAAAAATTTTATCATTTGTTTCCGCAATTGTTTCACTTGATTAACCATAGCCCTCCGGTTACCTCTACCTCTAGTTTGGGGCTCCCTGTTTCTGGCGTTACAACCACTATTCCAGATGCTGTTAGTATTGAGAATCCCCTTGTTTCACAGGCTGTTCCTACTTTACCTATGCTTGTTCAATTCAATGGCCGATCCATCTATTGTTTTGGTCTCCAGTCTCCCTCCCAACCTGGTGTTGTTTCTGGATACCCTTCTTACCTTGGGGGAGTTCATCATTTTTCAGGGTCTAATTATAATGCTGGTCTCCCTACTCTTTCTACCGCTCCTCCTGTCTACACTACCTTAGCCCATACTCAGTTGGGTCAGTTAGGTCAATCCGGTCCTGGTCAGCAGTTGGGTCATCCTGGTCCCGAAGTCAATCAATTAGGATATCCCAGATCCGTAGCTCCGCTAGACCTGGCCCAGTTTCAACATTACGGTGTAGGCACAAATCGAGTTATTCATCCTCTTCCAGGATATTTTCCCTTATTTAATCCGACCTACCATGCCAGGGCTAACACGGGGAATTTTGCAACTGGGAAATCGTTACCTACTTATCCCGAAATGGGGGGGTATCCGTTAGGTCAGATAGGATATGCCCAGCCCGGTCAATCAATCTTACCTAGATCGGGATATGCTCAACCAGGAAGGGTTGGGCCCACCTCTCACGTTTCTTATCCATTTGGTTGGGAAATTCAGACGGCTCCATTTCCCCTGGGCTACAAAGGTTTAGATAAAGTTGATAAATATGATGACACTGCTGACCCAACGGCACATTGGATGCAATGCATGAGTGTCATGGATGCTGCTAATCTATCTGATGCCAACCGCTGTATGACCTTTCATCTTACTCTAAAAGGTCAGGCTATTAATTGGTATTGTACTCTACCACGTGATTCTATTCATTCATTAGATCAGTTTGGGGACTTGTTTCTAGCTAATTTCATGGGCAACAAAATTTTATCTAAACCCATTTCTCATATAATGAACATAACTCAAAGGGTGGGCGAAGGGTTGCAGGCTTACATGGATCGCTTTAATATAGAATCTAGGCAATGTCATGAAAAAGACGATAGAATTATTATGGGATCATTTATTAATGGGTTACGTTCGGGACCCTTAGCTACTGAATTAGCCATTAGACTCCCGCACTCTTATTTTGAATTAATGACAACTGCCTGAATTTTGCTATAACTGAGGCGTTGGAAACCATAAAAAATGAGCGAGAAATTAGAATGGGAGATGGGTATGGCAAAAAAAAAGCTGTTTCTCCCATCCCACATCAAGGGAAAGAAGAAACAAAATTTTGTAGATACTACTAATGCCGGAACAAGACCCGGGAATGGTGTTAAATTTTTGCAGGGCTGAAGTCATATGGATGACCCTATCAGCAGACGACCTGGGGTCCAACCCCTTCAGCGAACGACCTAGGGTCCGACCCCGTCAGCGGACGACCTGGGGTCCGACCCCGTCAGCAAACGACCTGGATTTCGACCCCGTCAGCGGACTACCTGGGGTCCGACCCCATCAGCGGACGACCTGAGGTCCGACCTCCATCAGTAAGACGACCTAAAAGGCCGATCCTGAGACACATGTTGGTTGGTTGGGTGTTCACAGCCCGACCCACAGGACCCTCAAGCCAAATCAGAATCTAACACATTCAATTATACAGTCATGAAATCGGGTCATGCACCACTGGTCTGTCTTGGAGACCCTCAGGTACGGTCTATGGGACAATAAAATATTTTAGGTGCTTGAGTTACTATTTTCATTATTCAGTACGCATTATGAAAGACAAGGTTGGGGACCACTTTCACATTATTGTTTTCATTATTCAGTATGCATTGTGAAAGACACGGTTGGAAACTGCTTTCACATTATTGTTTTCATTATTCAGAATGCATTATGAAAGACATGGTTTGAAACCGCTTTCAAATTATTGTGACAACCATCATGATAGCTCATACCAATCACCATGGCAAACACCATGTTATACTCACAGGACAGTCGAGCATATCCGTCACCATGATAGCTGGCCAGCTACTATTCACAGAGACCATGTGATCATGGGTACCTTACTGCTTACAAGAAACCATGATTCAGTTATGCATATGCTGTTAAAATTTTCTATTATCTATGGGGTGGCTTCTCTTTGTGTCATGTTAAACAGGCAAGGCAATGTTGCATGGGCAGGGCCAATACTTTGGTCGAGGCAAGGGGCAAGGCCAATGTGTTGGCTAGACAAACATTAGTAGGGCTAGGCATTTAGCCGGGATAAGTCATTAGCATAGTCTCAAATGATACTGAGTCAAACCTTTCGACCGAGATGCGGAGGTATGCAATTAAGCAAGTCTTTCTGTTATCACTGCAAGCTTTGTTAGGTCGGTCCGGCTGGCATGACATAGTGCTCTATGTTATTTTCAGAATTTCAGATAAGCAATAGGTAGGCAAAATTCATGTTAGGTTGGTAATTATAATCTGAATTTTAGTACCTCCTACAGTCAAGGTCGGACAAGAACTTATTAAGGTCGGATGCATGTTAATCGTTTATTTGGGGCTAAGTATCATGTTTCAGCTAAGTCAAGTAAAACATGACACTGGGGGGACTTGTTGATGTGCATAAAAATAGCTAAAACCATTGGTTTTGGCCCAATTAAGACAAGGAGAGTTTAGGCACAAAAAGCCCAAGGTCAAGCTTAGGTCGGTAGTAAACCGAGCTCGGGAGCTTAGGTCAGCAGAACTTATGTCAGGAAAGTTTAGGCCGGTTATTAACTTAGGTCGGTAAACAAGATAACTAAAGCTCGGAGAGCTTAGGTCGGGAAATCTTAGGCTAGGTCGGGAGAGTTAGGTCGGAATAACGATAACATTGATGGAAATATTAGAGAACCAGGAGCCTATTTTAAATATATGCAGGAAGTACACAGAGCAATGATGGAAAAGGAGTCCAAAGTCAGGCCATGATAGACATGAGCATAAAAGTCATCGTAAAAAGGGGAAAGCAGTTGAAAGTACAAATCATCATAGTGCAACGGACATATCAACGGTCATGTCAACAGACATATGAAACTGATGCTATAAATACTCAGTCACCAGACTCACTTCGGATAAGCCATTCTTGAAGCTATTCTCGACACAATCTTTTACATGCTTAAGCTATCGGTTCATACTGTAAATCATCTTCATCCTACTAACTTGATCGTCGGAGCCTATACCAGGGGAAAAAAGCCCCACCCACCTCTTAATTGTTCACTGCTTTCATCAGAATATTCTCCAGTCTGAATCCCTCTTTTCCCTTGCTGCTCCGAGCTATCCGACCTCGGCCGAGCTCCTGCTCCCCAGATTCGACCTCCGCTGAGCTCCTGTTCCCCAAATCTGACCCTCATCCGAGCTCTAGAGCCTGGATTCGAGCTCTATTCTGACCCCTTTAAACCGCAAATTCACAGATTGGGCCGAAACAGTCACGATCTCATTTGGACCAACCGGAGCGTCCTATTCCTGACATTTTTGTGTCACATCAATTTTGATCTGAATCTTTAATTTTGGATGTTGTAGAATTATTATGGATTGTTATAGGATTGATTTTGAGGAAAAGAAACAAACAAAAAGCGTATTTTGAAGCACTTTTGATTAAACCCCAAAGCCAAAAGTTTTGGAAAACTGAATCTGGGAATGACCAGTTATAACCGGTCCAATAGTGGGTAAAACAATTTTTTTTGGCTCAAGAAATTCGGTTATTGTTGACCAAAGTATGGAAAAAACTGGTCTTAGGATTGAGGTTATTTTCTGAGTGTATAACTGCTCTTTTAGAAGGAAAATCCGCACTTTGAAGCTGAAAGCTCTAAAGTGTGGGTAAAATCGCATAAGTGTGGATAAAACTACAATTTTGAGTGATTATTGCCACTATTGGAGGGAGTAAAACCGATCTGATGCTGAAAACATGAATTTTTGAAGATTCAAACTAAAGTCTTTACAACTTTTTTTTTTTATAACTTTAAACACTTTAATTAAACAACTAGAAACACCAGGATTTAAAGGCGAAAACACATAGAACCTAGACTCTAAAGATTAATCTAGACTCAATGATAAATTCTAAACCGTGAGACTTGAATTAAATGCAGATTATTTGGATATTTGTAAGCTAGCACCTCGCAATACGGTGAGTGTTCTCATTAAAGGGGTTAAATGTTTTAAATAGTAATAAAATAAGTTAGCATGCCCTATTGATATTATTGTTTATTTATGACAGTGATATTAAAGTTATGTTTACTAAAATGCATGCGTTATACATGAGATATATGATTGTGACCTTTGAGTGTACAAAGTGAAATATTTATAAATGTGTTATATGTATGTAAACGTTTAGCGTTAAGTGTTCAATGTTAAATGTTCATTGTTAAAGTGTTAAGTGTTTACTGTTAATGTTCCCTATTCATTGTTAATGTTCCTGTTCACTATTACTGTTCATTGTTCACTGTTCAATGTCAACTGTTAACTGTGCATGAGAGTTTAGGATCCAAATCCTATTCAGTTTATTGAAATTGGGCATGTCGGCTTTGGGCTGGAGTGACCAACTAAATGACTGGAGAGGTACTGTTCAGTAACATTCTGGGATTTACCACACTATTTACTGTTTACTATTTGGATTGTCTGCATGAGAAGCGGTTCACATTGTACAGTGTACCACTTTACATGGTATAGTGTCCAAGTTCAGGTAAAGTATAATTAGTAATGTTTACAAGGGGTCATATAGATCATTTGATATAACTTGCTGGTTATGCTTTTTCTATTCCTTATGTGTTTCCCTTTGTGTGATTAGGAAATATTTGTTATGTGCCGGTAATTGTTTACTCGGTAATATTTTTAATAGTGCAACCTCATTGAGTATGGAAACTCACCCCTTAGACGTTTTGCATGTAACAAGTGTTAAGGGAGACTATATAAAAGCGTCAGAATTATAGGATGAAATTTCAAGCTAGGTAATTAAGGTGAGAATGTTGTAGTAGTTATAGAACTAAACTTGTACAGTTTGTATTAGTGAAATGAAATATATCATATTCTCATTTAGTGTACAAATATATTATAATTGATTAGTGCTCTGTGTTGGGGGTGTCACAGCAAGCTGATTAACTGTTCACTTGAACTTGTAGGATCCAAAATTACTTGAGGGAATTGGAAATTGAGAGTAAAAGAATGTTAGCACAATTATGATCTACCTTTCTTTAGGAACTGATATACATTGAACTCCAAGTTAAATGAATGGGAAAAGCAAAAGATTGCAGAAAAGAAGAAGATTAATTTAAAGCCAAAACAAATGTTGTCACAATTGCGAGCGGATAATGTAGAGAATGTCAACCATAAGAGGCAGGTTTACAATGAAAGAGCAGGGTCGAGAAGGGAAATTTAAGTCTTATTCAGTACTTATTCAAACTTATGCGCAGGATTATAATTTCCTCCATTGGCAAATAGTGGAAGATGAGAGTAATGCTATCGGAGATGTGTTCTTCGCTCACCCCTCTGTGATTGATCTACTTTGTTTGTTTTCGTACGTCCTTTATATGGATACGACATATAAGACAAACAGTTCTGACATGCATCTATTGCAGATAGTCATACATGTTCCCATAGATCAATACTTTTACGTTGCTTTTGCTTTCATGAGGGATGAGACTTTCGAAAGTTATTTATGGGCAATGACACGATTGAAACAGATATTTGATTAAGGGAAATAACCAGGGGTGGTTATCACTGATAGAGGGTCGGCCTTACTGAAAGCTGTGAAGAAAGTATTCCCACATACTAGACAGCTATTATGCAGGAGACATATTTCCACATATGTGAAGAAAAAGGCACTAAATGTCTCAAAAAATATAAAGGTTGCAGAAGATGTGATATTTTGGTGGGGCAAAGTGATGAGTGCTTTGACAGAGGAAGTGTTCAAGAATGCTGTGGATTTTATTGAGACGCAATACAGAAGTACGTTAAGAACAGTGGTGAATTATGTGTATAAGACATGGTTGGATCCTCATAAGCACATGTTTGTATCACTCTAAACTAAAGACGTAAAGCACAAACATGTGATGTCCTTTTATCTTTACTAGTTTACTTTTTACTTATGCATTACATTATAACTAATTTTCCAATTTCAATCCTTAATAATAAGTTTCTAGTTTTCAGGATTAAGAGCGCACACTCTCAGTTAAAAGGCATATCAGGACTGACAAAGGTTCATTTCTTGTTATTTTCCTGAGAATTAATGAAATGATAAATGTGCACTTGGGTGAAGCCAAGACTAACATGGAGGCTTCTCGGTCCAAAAATTTAAGTGAGGCCAACTACTTGTTGTATAGTAGGTTGAATAGTAGAGTCTCGTACGATGGAATTAAATTGTGAAATCCCAATTATCAATAGCAACCTAAGATAAACCTAAGAGGGGGAGGGGGTGAATTAGGTTCTTGACACTTTTAAAAATATTTCTTCTACAAAGAAGAACAACTTTGAAAAACCACTTTCAAAGCAAGTGTAAAAACAAAGTTTACAAATTAATTGAGGTGTGTGATTAGTGTTTTGCAAATCATAAAAGCAATTGAACAAACAAAGCAAGAACACACCAAATTTATAGTGGTTCGGATTCCCCTTGAATCCTAATCCACTCTACAAGTTCTACAACTTGTTTCCCTATCTATGAAACACTTAAGGGAGTGTTCCAATCCCTACCAAAACACTTAAAGGAGTGTTCCAATCCTTACAAGTGCCTAATGGCTAACAATGAATCTTTTGCCCCCGTAGCCTTCTCTAGCTCTTAGGGTCTTACTCAAGACTTCAATGTCTCACCAAAGGACTTTTACCAAATGCCTAATCTAACTCTAGACTTAGGACTTCACACAAATGCCTAATCTAACTCTAGACTTAGGACTTCACACAAATGTCTAATCTAACTCTAGACTTAGGACTTTTACAATTCTTTCTCCTTCTCTTCAATCTCCCCCTTTCTTCTTGCCTAACTCTTTACTCAAGAGTTGGACTTTTCTTAAATACAAATTGCCTACACTCAAACTCTTGAGTTAGGACTTTTCTAGATGTGTTTACAATGACAAAATACTCCACAATGGAGTTTACAACATGACACAAATGGGCACAAAGGCCTCTTGACAATCCTACCTAAACCAAGCTAATTTGATATATAAATCTTTGAAATGAAGCTTGAAAGTGTTTATGAAGTGTAGGACTTGTTGGGGAATAATTTTTCATTTTGCAGCTTGGGGGTATTTATAGGAATGAAGAAATAGCTTGCAACGGCTAGTTTTTCAATTTGAAATTTTGCTGTGAACAGGACCCAGCGACAGTCGAGATTGTCGCTGAAAAAGCGTCGCATGCGCGCAGGTGGCTGTTAGTCTGGAGCATGCCTAGCGACAGTTTCTGCTGTCGCTGAAAAAGCGTCGCATGCGCGCAGGTGGCTGTCAGTCTGGAGCATGCCTAGCGACAGTTTCTGCTGTCGCTGAAAAAGCGTCACGTGTGGCTGTCAGCCTTATGTCGGCCCAATTTGACATCTTTTTCATTTGCTTCCCGTTTCTTCGTTTTAGCTCCGTTTTCTTCGCCGTTTTTTGCGTTAGTTCACCCGTGAACTCTTCTTTTCATTTGTTGACATGGAAATACAGCAGGTCTCACCTAGGGATGCGTTCGGTCGTATTTTTCTTCTTTCTTCATTTGTTTGCTGTTTCTTCGTTTTAGCTCATTTTTCATTGCCGTTTTTTTGCGTCGGTTCTTCGGTAAACATTTCTCTACATTTTCTCACTTAGAAGAACCATTAAATTAATTCTCATATTTGTTAACTCATCAATCAAAATAAGGATTAAGACCAACCGGGTCTAACAAATTGTTAATGAGGAATATAAAATAAATAAAAATATCGGGCCTATACAGGCTAAATAATGAGATGTGTGGTTGTGCACATGAGATGGTAGATATGGAGAAAAACCACTAACCGATTAATCTTCTCTATGTAGACGTCTTCTGGAGGACTCTTGATTTGGAAGTTCGAAATATTCTCAACAATCAGGATCAGAGGCAAACTGCAACTGAGCGACTATATGAAATGGTTGGTGAGTTGTTTCCGAACTCTGAAATATACAAAGTATCGTGTGTCATCCACACCCATCTTCATCCAAAGTTGATATTGTTGATCCAATACACAAGCCGCGTAAGGGTTGGCTGAAATACAGTCCGACACAGCGAGATCGATCAGGATGGGAGCATTCGAAAGGAATGCAAAAGTAGGTACATATGTATACATATACATATACATATTCATACATGTTTTGTTAATAGTGTGTGCTTATATATAGTGAGGTATTGTATATGATTTACATATGCAGGTAGCAAAATTAATGGAAAGTCCAAAAAAAAATTGAGCAGTCAGGCACGAGGAGAACAACATGTATAATTTATATTGTTGTAGTTTTTTTTAATGTATAAGTTACTTTTGTATATATAATTTGTATATTATATATATATTGTTCTTATATGATATTTTGTAGGAAAGAAGAATACGGGGAAGCCAATCGATACTGATTTACCTTTCAACTTGCAAAAAATGCTGAAACAAATCGTGTTTGAATACATTGTAAATAATAACAATGTAGAGCCGGATGGATATTGTGAATCAGGATAATTTCCCAATCGCGTATGATGACTAGCCGCGATGGTTGCAGGTGCGGCTTGACCTTTTAGAAGAAATGAATAGTTATTCTGATTAGTACCATAGAGTTCTCGGCATAAATGACTACAAATTAGCCTGTTATACACTTGACTGCTCTAAATTTCCCATCACACGGCACATTGGTTTGATATATACCTATTGGGACTAGTCATTGCCACGAGGTACCAGAGGGTTTTCGTATTTTATGGATGGCAGAGTTGTACTTACCTTCTACTACAGTGGTGGTGCGGCGTATCCCATTATCCGGACAGTTACATCAATATGGGTCATATATTTAACAATCACTTTATTTGTTTCGTAACGTCATACAATGTTCTTTTACCACCGCTTTTTTTTTTTTTTTTTATCATGGGAGGGCAATAGTTCACCTTGGATGGTTGGCTGGGTTCCAAGGATATATGCCCGATTAGCCTGAACTATTTTGTAATTCGAATATTGATTAATATTGAATTAAGTTTGATAGTGCCTTTATTTTTGAAAAAAAATTGACACAGTTTCCCCTGTACAAGGCCTAAACATTCCCTGTGAACAGTCCAAAATCAAATGCGAAATCAAACAAGTATCAACATTCCAACACTTCATATAGTTGGTTACAATTACAAGTCTCAACATTCTCAACAATTTTCAAATGCGAATATAGTATTTCTAAATAATCCATACATAACATTCAAACAACCCAAACATACGATTAAGAAATTAAAATAAGTTTGATTGTGTCTTTATTTTTGAAATTTTTTTGACATAGTTTCCCATGTACAAGCCGCAAATACTCCCTGTGAACAACCCAAAATCAAATGCGAAATCAAACAAGTCTCAACATTCTAACACTTCATACAGTTGGTTACAATTACAAGTCTCAACATTTTCAGCAAGTCCCAAATGCAAATAAAACATTTCTAAATAATCCATACATAACATTTGAAGAACCTAAATGTAAAAGCATTCATTGATCAATAATGATCATACGGTGGTTTTGCCGTAAGATATTTTAGTCCAGGCATCCAATCTTCTAAATGCACAGCTGCCTCATCAAGAGCCTTCATATGTAGCTCAGGGTCGATGGCATGCCTAGTCCTGGAATGAAGAAGAACCAGCTGAAATGCTAAGAATTGCAAACAGTACAATAATAAGAAAAAAAAATTAAT
This sequence comes from Leptodermis oblonga, assembly GCA_016801395.1. NCBI lineage: Eukaryota > Viridiplantae > Streptophyta > Magnoliopsida > Gentianales > Rubiaceae > Leptodermis > Leptodermis oblonga. Next base: position 22,423,800 of record CM028753.1, read on the forward strand.
ATTACAACAATAGTTTAATAATACATATAATTACAGAGAATGATAATATAATTATAGCTTACTGTAGCCAGTGATAACTAGTTAGGTGCAAAATAGTCCACTTCTTCCACCGCCTCTCTACTTTCTTACCCATCTATGCCATGTGTAATAATTGACGTGTTCCATGAAACTTTTCAACAACTCAGGATTTGAAGGGTCACCTTCAATCGGATGATTTAGAACCCTAAATGTCTTCCACCCATCATCCCTTGAACTACCCTCACTACCCAATAATCCTTTCCCTCTACCACTCCTACGAAGTTGGATACTTGTATTTGGCCATTCACCTTCATCATCCATACGACTTTCTGTATGATCCGATGCCCATTCCCTCTCTCCAAGCGGGATATTTAAATACTTTTCAATGTTTTAAGCATTCTCTCATGTTTTGGCATCATCTATATCTCATGCATATATAGGTGAAAATTGATGATAATTTGCATTCATTATTTTCACTTGCAAAAGTATCACCCGTTGCTGCTCTGACCCTTCTCTAACTCTCAGATGTTGTGAGCCGGTTCTCGCGTGAAAAAGTTATTTTAAGGCTCTTCAATCTTCTTGACATCTGAAATTAAAAGTTAGTTTAACAAAATATCCTTGTAATTATGAAATAAAAAAAGATGAATAAAGAAGTTTAAAAAAAAAAAGTAAATAAAAAATAGAAACAGTAACACAACAACGATAACTAGCTTATCAACAAGCATTAACATCAAGAAAGGAAGTTTTACAAAGATTTTGAACATTTTGCCGCCTCGAGGCTAAGGTTTTAGAAAGTTTTGCCTAGCGGTGAACACTTTCGCCTGGAGGAGGCAAATGTTTCTGAAATTTCGATGCCCCTAGGTGAAAGTTCATAAAACTTCCACCACAGGGCAGTCGAAGTTTTCAAAACTTCGCCAAGGGGCGGTGAAACTTTTCGAAACTTTGGCCGCCCTGTGGCAAAAGTTTTACGAACTTTCGCCTGAGGGAGGCGGCAGTTGTCGAAACTTCCTCCTCTACCGGGCGAAAGTTCTGAAACATGCCCACCCCGAAACCCAGATCTTCTTCAATAACTCAAAAAATTCCCAAACTAAAATCGATTTCAATTTACACCAAATAACATTCCCCAACATGAATACCAACGGATTTCAATCTAAACCATCTACCCAGAAAATCGAGATCATATGAATGTATATAAACATAGAAAATCGTTTGGAAGAAATCCAAAAAATTAGAACGGAAATGGAATACAGGTAGGACTCACCTTTACCGATCAAGACTTGTTTTTTCGATTCCCTGTCTGCGGATTGTCCATCCGCCAGAACAAAGAGAGGTTCGCCGGTCACCTGAAGGAGCTTCGCCGGTCATCCGAGGGAGCTTTGTGGCCAATTCTTGCCCAAGGAATGGAGCTTCATCAGTTCCGGTTGTTGCAGTTTCGATCGGGCAATACAAAGGGAGAAGGTAGAAGATTTTGCCAAAAGTTTTTTACGGTTTGCCTCTTACAATTACAACCTGGGCAGTTCAGTCTTTTCAGTTATTAAATTTTTTAAATGGTACACGTGTTTAGTAAATTTGTATCTGTAAATAACAATTTCCAAATAATGGATTAACACTAGTGTCTAAGAATATCACTTGTTTTTCGTAAGTGACACCGTTACTCATAAAAGTATAACTCTATTATTTGAAAGTAACATTGTTAGGATAATAAGTATCTCTCTACACAAAAGTATAAGTTGGACAGAGAAATTTTATAGAGAGGGATGTTAACAAAAATGTAAATTTTTCATGAAACTATTTACTTAGGATTATGATTGCATTTTGATTCATTTTATAGGTTTTAGAAAAATTTGTATGAAACGAGTTTATTTAAGTGATGAAAATTTGTAGGTGTTTTGGATATGCATGTTATGTGTATGGATGCATGTGTTAAGTAATTTATTAAACTTTTCCAATAATATCAAAGTGTAAAAATCTCTTAATTAGAACAATAATTTTTTTCTGTAGGAGCCAAATATATATATATATATATATATATATATATATATTTGGACTGAAACATATATACCTAGTATAAAAAAAAAAAAATTTCTTGTAGAGGCCAAGCCTATCCTGGTCTCACTAAGATCCGCCTTTGCCCATATTTGAAATGGCCTACAAACATTTACAAAGGAAAAAATTATTAATCTTTGGAAAGAACAATGATCATTTTACAACTAAGAAATCAAATAAATCTAACAATAAAGTTGAGTGGTACGGGCCACAATACGCCACTTGAGGACCGTGCGAGCAATAGTGGAGTTACAGAGTGAGTGTTGAAGGCTTGTCCTGTTCCACACCAATTTTCTTTCAAACGTATGGTGCATGGTATTCTTCAAGAGTCCCAATAAGTTTTTTCTTCCTATATTATTTTTATTTTTTCTTTGCACTATTGATACCTTGTAACTTGATAGTGATAGTTTCAAGTTAAAAAAGTGTTGGGCAAATTATATGAATGACCAATGAACTACTGCTCGTGCCCACTTTTGACCACTAAACTATTTTTTTCCTACTTTTGACCACTAAACTATTGTCCGTGCCCATTTTTGGCCACTAAACAATTTATTCCCTACTTTTGGCTACTAAACTATTAGAAGTTGTCACTAATGGTCACTCCATTAAGAATTTTCATTAAATCTTTATTTACTTCCATTTTTTAAATTTATTATTTAAAAATACCATTTTTTAAAATCATATCTTAATTTTAATTTCGATGGTCAACTCCATTCGTTAATATTGTATCATTTCGTAGTAACATTTAGAATTAATTATGTGACTCTCGTATCATTTTATAATTTTTCAAGATCATCTAACATAATTCTAAAAATAAAATAAAAATTATATAATAAATGAGATCACTGTCCATATCTATGTTAGGAATTGCTAAAAATTAAAGTTAAAGACAATAAAATTTGAGGAGTCAATGAATAATTTATCATATGTTTATAAATACAAATAAAAAGATCGGGGGAAACAAAAAAAATATAAATAATTATTGTTTGTGAGTAATCGACGTTAAAAAAACATTGATGCATATCTATATAGGCACTTTAAAGATTGTTCGGATTTTGGGAACATTAAAGATTACGAAGTAAATAAAGATTTGACGGAAACTTCTAACGGAGTGGCCATTAATGGCAACTTCTAATAGTTTAGTGGCCAAAAGTGGGTAGAAGCAATAGTTTAGTGACCAAATATGGGCAAATGCAAAGCTTAATGCCCAAAAGTAGGCAAAAAATAGTTTCGTGGCGAAAAAATTATAAGAGGATTATTTCAAAGTTCAACCGTTAATTTTTTTTTGAAAATTGTTATCTGAAGGGATAGTATTACTAAATATAGGGACATTTTTAAAATTTTAATTAGTGAAAATACTACAATGGCCATCTGTAGTTGTAAAGGAAAAACTTGGCAAAAATTTTGCCTTTCTTCTCCAATCGATCGGAATCGTAAATCGCAGACAGCGACTTCGGGCGGATGGACACGGATCGGAATCAGAAATTTTACCTATGTAATCGATCAGAAATCGACTTCGGGCGGACGAAATTAGAAAGATCGAAGACGGACGGAACCGGCGACGGGAAATCGAAAATTGTAGAACTTGTAGGTTATGCAATTTTAGTCTGTAAGAAAAGAGGAAATTGCAGAACCTACAAGGAGGAAACCTATGTAAAAGAAAAAAGAAAAAAGAAAAAAAGAAAAAGAGGAGACCTTCGCGCGAAAGCTGCCGGTCATGGTTGTCGGCGAAGGTTTTCTTCTCGCCGGCAACCATGGTGTTTTGAAAAGAAAAAAAATAAAATTGAAGTGATGATCATTTTTTTTTTGTCAGTGAGAGAATATTTTGGTATTTTCACTTGAAATTTTAAAAATGTCCCTGCATTTAGTAAAACTATCCCTGTAGATAACATGCCTTTGTAAAAAAAAAAATAATAATAATTTTTGTAGTTGATGCGGATTCTCAATTGAGAATTGCAGTGTGCGGAAAATCACCAAAACTCTAATTAAAAGAATACAGTATAACCCCTTGTTACCCCCAACCACTACTTGCATTCGATAATACAATCAAGTTTTTTAAACTATAAACCAAGCAACGAATTGAAGCGAAAAGCTAATTTAATTAGGTGAGATTATAAACCTAATTAACATGCAATTCTAAGTACTAAAGATCGAAATCATGCGAGATTGACTAAAGCTCAATGAGTAGAATTTGAAAATAAATGGGCAAAACCTTACACCAAATTATATCAATTGTGAATTCTTTGATTATGAATTTCACCCAAGCCCATTTAAATAGAGGGAGTTGTGTGCCTTTTACAAAGTAGAAAAGGAAACAAAATAAAAGTGGAATCCAATTAGAATTGGAAAAAATAGAAAACATAAACCTAAAGGAACTAGGTTTAAGGAAGGAATTTGATTCTCCCTAGGAATAGGTATGAACGAATTCCTTGAAAGAAAATGAATAAAACATTAAAAAGGTAATTCTATTTATTTCCTAAAAGAATCATGCAAGAAATCTTTTCAGAAAAATACCAATTAAGTAATTACCTAAAATAAGGAAGGAAAAGTAAAACACACACTACACTAAATTCGGCCGCCCCTTAGCTAGGGTTACCCTAGTGGCGTGCCTTTGAGTTGTAAGGCCGTGTTCTCATTTTGTATAAGTCTGAGAAGCTTCTAGATCCTTCCCGAGTCTTCCAGAATCTTCCAGTGACATTTACGTAACTAAGAATCTCTTTAACAAATCAAGAACTTTGACTTTCAAGACTTGTAAAATTAACTCAAAGAAATGCTTTTAATATTCAATCCGAATTGCTCCAAAGTAAATGAACTTCGGCCGAGCTAGAGGTGTTTTGACCTTTTTACCCCTTTCAGCTTCTTGCGCCATTCTTGGCTTGCCCGCGGCTCTGAACCCTTTAGCTGGAACCCTAGTTGGAGGTTTTAATGGATAACTCTTGTATAGACTTGGATTAACCTTTGGATCAGCCTTCGCTCGAAGTTTCACTTTCTGAACACTTGAATCAAATCCACATGTGAAACATGGCGGACATTTGTATTCGGTCGTAGAAGTGACCACATCAGTAGTACTTATACTTTTGTAACTTGAGAATATACTCTTGTAAAATGAAAGTGATACTTTCAAATTACAAGAATATAACTTTCCAATTACAAGACCCATATTTTTCTAGTTTGAAAGTGATGCGTTAGTTTTTTTTTTTTAACATATTAAACTTTTTAGTGATAATCTTGAAAAGTATTGGTGATAATTGTTCATAAATCAGGTATATAATTTTATCTTTTCTTTTTTACTTTCAAGTTCATATTTAGAAAGTAAATAAATGGTATCTAAGGCTTGGCTCAGCATTACATCCAAGGATGTTAAAGCCTTTGATGGCATAGTGACACCATTTTTATGGAGGAATTCGAATTCCAATATCTTCTGTTCCAAAAAAAAAAAGAAATTTAAATAAATAAACGTACTTCCCAGACCACCGCTTCAGTTATAAAGGGCAGCGGTGCCCGGAATACGTTTAAAGAGAAAATTGGTATGGCTGCTCTACTTCCATCGTTCCGTTGTTTCCTTACCCGGTTTCGCCAAACTTCCTCGACCACCAGCATAGCCTCCCTCTTTCCTAAACTCAGAATCCCACTTCCCAAAAATGTCTCTTTTGGCTTCTCTCCCTACTCTACAACATCCTCTTTACTTCGTGTTCCACAGCAAGGTAAACCCCAACCGCAATTTACTAACAAATTTGATGTGTGGGATCTAAATTTGTGTTCTTTTGATTGCAGAGACGACCATGTTTTCGAATCAAGATGAGAGGTTGTTGGGGGATGGGTTGGGAGTGATGGGCTCTAGTGAACAGTCACTGCGGAACCCAAGCACCATTGCTGCCATTGTTACTTCATTGGGTGGTCCTGCTGCTGCTGTGGGAATTGTCAGATTATCAGGGCCATCTGCTGTGGCTATTGTTGGGCGCTTGTTTCGTCCAAGTTCAAAAAGAAAGGGGAAGTGTTCAATGTGGAGACCTAAGAGCCATTTTGTGCAGCATGGTGAGGTATTGGATTCTCAAGGGAATGTCATTGATGAGGTATATGTTCATGCTCTGTCGGTTTTTGCTAGTGATATGGATGCTATTTCTTGTTTTTGAGTAATGATAGTATCTCAACTACTCATGCCAACTTTTCCACAGCAAGGATTGGCCAATTATGTGATATTCATAATTATTTCATAAAATTGTAACCAATAAAGTTGTGATTAATTAGTTGAGATGTCTACCGTTACTCCTTGTTTTTCTTTTTGTTGAGTATAGTAGTATTGTCAGGAAGAGTAGGACGTGATTACTGTTATCAGTTCGGGAATTGGACCATTCGTGTTAGTTTCTTGGAGTTTCTTACGTCAACGAGATTTGGGGCCTGTTCTCTTCACTTGGTTTCAAACCAAGTTTGAAACATTATTTTGGAGAAATAATTTTATAATTAGTTTTCATCATTTTCAATACAACTTTTTACTATTTACCCACACCTTTTTATATTTTCAATACACTTTTACATTTTTATATTCACTTGGTTTCAAAATTGGTTTCAAGTTTGAAACCAAGTGAAGAGAACAAGCCCTTGGTTTATATTTCTCTTCAATTTTCTGTCCAGTTGAGTATAGTTTCTTCAATGCCACTATTATTTATTGGTTTGGTGGAAAGAATAAAAATGAAAAATTATGACGATTTTATTGGGCATAACAATTTGATTACATCTTTTTCATGTTCGTGTTAACTTGAAAAGGCGCTGGATTTACAAGCTAAAATATATATTTATTTTATAACTTCTTGTAGGTTTTAGTGCTTCCAATGCTGGCCCCAAAATCATATACAAGAGAAGATGTGGTTGAGCTTCAGTGTCATGGAAGTGAAGTTTGTCTACGCCGTGTATTAAATGCCTGTCTTGAATCTGGTGCAAAGCTTGCAGAACCAGGTTTATTTTTCTCACCGATTACCTAATGGTCTAAGTTGCTTGATTCTATTGCTACTTGCCTCATGTCTTACAAATGAACCAGATAGGGAATCATTGAAGTTATTTGTGTGGACAGCCAATTTGTTTGTACTTTTGTTTTGTTTTACTTTAGATTTTAGAAACATAAACAACTTTTCACATTTCCATTGTGAAATTGAAATCAAAATTAAAGGTAAAACGTTGTACAAGACGCTGTCTATACGTGCCCTTAAAACAGAATGTCATTTCAATGTGGAACTACATAGTAGAAACAACTATTTCACCTTCAGGACTCTGGAATCTTTGTACTTGTCTTACCTACGAAAGATTTACTTGGCAAATGAATTTTCACCTTTATTTTTTAACGGAACTCCACTTGTTTCTCTTGTTACATTGCAAGATAATGCTTCTCAAAGGAATCATTGATAGAATATTATATTCCATTACCTTGATTTCTATAGTGAATAACTCATAGGAAGCATTTTGTTTAGCTCTCCTGCAAACTTTCCATTGACTTTTTAATGTTGGAAGGTTTGTAAGGCAAAGAATAAGAATGGAATAATAATAAGAAAGGAGCAACTATAGCCTTTTCTTCTTTTTTGTTCTCTTAAATAAACCTTAACACCACTTGTTTCTCTCGTTGCATAGCAAAATAATGCTTTTGAAAAGAATTATTGATAGTTGATTGAAGTCTATTATCGTCATTTCTAGAGTGGATAACTTATAGCCAAGTTGAAATAGCTTATGGACAACTTTTCATTTAGCTTCCTTGCGAACTTTAGAATGACCTTTTAAGGCTGCTTGATAGGAAGGTTTGGAAGCAAGGAATGAGGATGGAATAGTCTATAGCTACAGTGATTGTGTGTGATTGTCACTAGTTTGTCTACATCTGAAAAGTTGTATATGAGACCTATCTAAGCATATTGGTGGGGATTTCGATGATGCCCAACTTATTGGTGGGCATCTATATTTTGTGGCCCATCTACAGCGATGCTAATCACCTTGTCCTAGCCGAAAATTTTAGTTTAGGTGAGGTATGTGCAAATTAAATTCTACCGAGAACTTAAAGCAATATTGACCTTTTGTATGTAGCCCTAATATAATGTTTTAACTTTTGACTTGATTATTGTTCTTTTGTCAGGCGAGTTCACTCTTCGAGCTTTTTTGAATGGTCGATTAGATCTTTCTCAGGCTGAAAATGTGGAGAAACTTATATCTGCTAAGTCAGGGGCAGCTGCTGATTCTGCATTGGCTGGAATACAAGTAACTAACTCTTATTGGTGATACAAATGGAATATTAGGAAGATTTTATAGTTTTGCCACAATAATTCATCTTAGTTTGTCTTGTTTATTGAGCCAGCTTTATTCAGCATGCTTGATAAATGCCAATGAGGAACATGCTTTCTTTCCCAGGGAGGTTTCTCATCTATGGTCAGAATGTTAAGAACAGATTGCATTGAGTTGCTTACAGATATTGAAGCTCGTTTAGATTTTGAGGATGAGATGCCACCCCTAGACATAAAATCTATTGTATACAAAATACACGTGATGCTACATGATGTGGAGATTGCTCTGGAAACTGCTAATTATGACAAACTTCTGCAATCTGGATTACAGGTATTCCAATGATAAGGGAGACTAAAAAATAATTTCCCTTTCTCATGCTACCTGTGGAGAGAAAAATCCTATTTTACTGTAGTTTATTGTAGAAGATATCATGTTTGGCATTCCTTGTTATAATTCTGGATGGGTTTTTAAATTATTTGTTGTTCCTTTCATCAATCGATAATTTTTTCTCCTTTATATGTTATCTTTGCTTTTTGAGGAAAAAGGAAATTGCTTCAGTATTACTGTTCAAACATTTGAAAGCTTTACTTCATCAGGCTTTTCAAATTGCAAGAGAATTATTTTTGTCCATACTAGAGGAAAGAAATATTTGATATACCCAAAATTGCTCATAGGCTTTGTTTCAGCCTTTGCTTGAGTCCGTTGTACAGTTCAGCATTATAATCATTCTTTCATTCAAATTTAACCAGTTGGGTTAAAATGCTTTTGCAGATTGCAATCATTGGTCGACCGAATGTTGGAAAATCAAGCCTGCTTAATGCTTGGAGCAAAGTATGTTCTAGAGCATTTTGATGATTAGATTAACTGATCCTTTTTTTCTTACGTTCAACTAGGAGGAGACTAGATTAAATAGAGAACCTATTCTAGTTTCCTACCATAACAGACCCTTCTCAATTATAGTAACTCCTATCAATCAGGGCTACCATAATTAAGATTGATTCTATTTTCCTAACTAATCAAATAAGGTAATTATTGTAATTAGCAACTAATCAGGAATCAATCCTTATCCTTTTAACTTTCAACACTCCCCCTCAAGTTGGAGCAAAAATGTCTAACATGCCCAACTTGCTTATATGACGATCAAATGGTAGTCGTAGTAGCCCCTTGGTTAGGACATCTGCCACTTGTTGAGTTGAAGGTACAAACGGGGTGCAAATTATTCCCTTCTCTAGCTTCTCCCTTATGAAATGCTTATCAATTTCAACATGCTTGGTCCTCTCATGTTGAACAGGATTTTGAGCAATGCTAATAGCCGCCTGGTTATCACAATACAACTTCATAGGTAGAAGAACAGGTCTGTTCAGGTCTTGCATCAACATCTTGAGCCATAAAACTTCTTTAATTCCATGGCTCATTGCCCGAAATTCAGCTTCTGCACTACTAGTTGCTACCACTTTTTGCTTCTTACTTTTCCAAGACACCAAATTGCCCCAGAGAAAGGTACAATAGCCTGTGGTAGATCTCCTATCTGAGACAGAACCAGCCCAATCAGCATCTGTAAACACCTCAATGCCCCTCTTCTCACCTTTACCAAAAAACAGTCCTTTCCCGGGGCTCCCTTTCAGATATCTCAGAATCCTATAAGCAGCTTCTAGGTGTTCTTCATAAGGAGAATGCATGAATCGTGAAACCAAACTCACAGCAAATGCAATGTCAGGTCGAGTGTGGGACAAGTAAATTAATTTTCCCACCAACCTTTGATATCTTCCTTTCTCAGTGGAAACTCCATCCTTGATATTTCCTAGTTTGATGCTCACATCAACTGGAGTGTCTGAAGGTTTGCAGCCACTCATTCCAGTCTCTTTCAAGAGGTCTAGAATGTATTTTTTTTGAGATACTGTGATACCTTTCTTGGACCTAGAGACCTCCATTCCAAGGAAGTATTTCAATTGTCCCAGATCTTTGATCTCAAATTCTGTAGCCAGATTCTGCTTTAGTCTCCCCATTTCTTCAAAATCATCACCAGTTAAGATTATATCATCCACGTAAACAATCAGGACTGAAACTCTCCTTTTGGAATGTTTTGTAAACAAGGTATCATCTGAGTGCCCCTGTTTATATCCTTGACCCTTAACAAATTTGGTGAATCTGTCGAACCAAGCTCGGGGGGATTGTTTCAGTCCATAAATGGACCTTTTCAGCCTGCACACCTTCTTCCCAAACTTCTCAACGAACCCAGGCTGTGGTTCCATATATAACTCTTCTTGCAAATCACCATTTAGGAAAGCATTTTTGACATCTAGCTGGAACAATGGCCAATCAAGATTAGCAGCCACAGATAGTAATACCCGAATTGAGTTTACCTTAGCTACTGGTGAGAAAGTTTCAGAATAGTCCACACCATAAGTTTGAGTAAATCCTTTTGCTACAAGGCGAGCTTTGTATCTTTCTAAGGATCCATCCGAGTGGTATTTCACAGTGAATACCCACTTGCATCCAACTGGCTTCTTCCCATGGGGTAGGTCCACTGTCTTCCAAGTATAATTCTTTTCCAAAGCACTCATCTCTTCGAACACAGCTTCCCTCCAATTTTTATCATGTAGGGCCTCCTGAATAGTGTTAGGAATGTACACACTAGACAATTGTGAAATAAATGAGCAATGGTGAGGTGAAATGTTATCATAAGACAAAAAATTAGATAGTGGATGCTGTGTGCATGATCTTACTCCTTTTCTAAGTGCAATAGGAAGCTCCAAGTGATTAGAAGAACCTGAATTTTCTGAAGGAGTAGTTGCAGGACTTTGCGAGTCAATGTCATGAACTTGGAGTTCAGGATCCAACCTTGGCGGAGATGATTGATGATGCTGAGGATTGGTGCTTTTTCTCCTGGAGTAGACCAGACCTTTGAATCTGTTTTGATCAGTTGTTGGTAGTTCTACCTCTAACTGGTGTTGCTGGGATGGCATTTTTTGTGGTTCAGGTTCAAAGCTTTCAGGCTGTGTGACAGTGGTTGGTTCAGGGATCAGAATTTTTGGTGGTCAGAAAACCTCATCTTGATTTTGATTCTCCCCCTGAAGATGAGGGGGACTGTGGGAAGATGTACCTTCAAAAAAGGTAACATCCATAGACACATACATTTTCTTAGAAGTAGGGTCATAGCATTTGTATCCCTTTTGATGGGCTGAGTATCCTACAAATATACAACGGTGTGCCTGAGGGTCAAGTTTGGATTTGTGGGGATGGAAGTTGTGGACAAAAGCAACACAGTCAAAGATTTTTAAAGGGAGATCGGTGGTTAACCGAGAGTTGGGGAATAGTGTATTGAGCTGTTGAATGGGAGTACTGAATTTTAAGGTACGAGTAGGCAACCTATTTATTAGATATGCTGCAGTTAATACAGCTTCCCCCCACAAAAATTTTGGGACCTTAGTTGTAAGAATTAAGGCCCGAGCTATTTCAAGAAGATGGCGGTTCTTCCGTTCTGCTACCCCATTTTGTTGAGGTGTATAACTACAAGAACTTTGATGCACAATGCCATTGGTAGCGAAGAACTGCCCTAACACATGATTAAAGAATTCTTTCCCATTGTCACTTCTAAAAATCTTTATGGGAGTTTGAAATTGAGTTAGGATCATGGCATAAAAGTGTTTAAACACTAGTGCAACATCAGATTTGTCTTTCAATAAGAACACCCAAGATACCCTAGTATGGTCATCAATAAAAGTGACAAACCAACGTTTCCCGGATAAGGTGGATACTTTAGAGGGTCCCCAAACATCACTGTGAATCATAGAAAATGGTGCAGATGGTTTGTATGGTTGAGATGAAAATGTAGCACGATGATGCTTTGCCAATTCACAAGACTCACATTTCAAGAGTGAAAATTGTTTATTCATAAACAACTTAGGAAACAGTAGCTTTAAGTAGCTGAAACTAGGGTGCCCTAACCTATAATGCCAAAGCATAATTTCATTATTTTCAGAAACTGAAGTTGAAGCAACACATGTTCTCCTATCTAGCATACCCATAGGTCTTGTGTTTAGGAGATATAAGCCACCAGTTTGTTCAGCATCCTCAATCATCTCCCCCGAGGTTAAATCCTGAAAAACACAACGAGAGGAGCAAAAATTAGCCGTGCAATGGTGGTCATGTGTGAATTTGCTGATAGATACCAAATTATAAGAGAGAGAGGGGATATGAAGAACATCTTTCAGAGTCAGGTTGGAAGACATGGGTATAGGCCCTTTGCCGGCAACAGTGGCAAATGAACCATCAGCAATTTTTACTTTGAAATTACCTGCAGCAGGTGTGTAAGAAGAAAAATATTTCGAAGACCCAGTCATGTGGTCTGTGGCTCCTGAATCTAAAATCCAGTAGTCATTAGATTTGGTACAAGCAATTGTACCAACAAGGACTGTACCTGATTGTGCTAAGGAAGCTGAGGCTGAGTTGTTTCCCATAGATTGGGACTGAAATAACTTTTGAAGATGTTCCATTTGCTCCTTAGTGAAGGGGGAAGACTCATGAATCTGCTGGCCAGAATTTGAGGCACCAATAACAAGTGCCTGCGGATCTCTTCCAAGTTTTGGACCTCCCTGTTTCTTCTTGGCATTCCCTATTGCTGGTTTTTCATGTAATTTCCAGCAAGTGTCACGAGTATGCCATGCCCTTTTGCAATAATCACACCAAGGCCTTTGCTTGCCTTGTCTTTCTCCTTCAAACATTGGACTTTTAACCACGAGTGCTGAACTTTCTACTTCAGTTTTTGGTTCATGGCTATGCTTCAACATCACCAATTTTCTGGCCTCTTCTCTACGCACCTCTGAAAAAACTTCTCGGACTGAGGGTAGAGGGTTTTTCCCCAGAATTCTGCCTCTAACCTCATCGAGGTTCTGATTCAGTCCAGCCAGGAAAACAAAGACTCTTCCTCTCTCTATCTTTTTCTTGTATCTGGCACTATCATTCTGACATTCCCATGTCTCTTCTTCAAAGAGATCTAGCTCCTGCCACAGAGTTATCATCTCATTGTAGTAACTGGTTACATCACGATCGCCTTGCTGCAATTTCCAAACCTTAGAATTCAGTTCAAACAACTGAGAGTGGTTGTCCAAGTCTGAGTAGGTTTCTCTGATTGCCTCCCAGACGTCACGTGCAGTTGGCAGGAAGATGAAGGCCTTTCCGATCAAGGGATCCATGGAGTTGATCAGCCATGATGTGACCATGGAATTTTCAGATCTCCACTGTTGAAACTTTGGATCCGATGAACTCAGCGGTTGGATCTCCCCATTCAGGTAGCCAAGTTTCCCTTTGCCGTCAATTGTCAGACGGACTGTTTGAGACCATTCTAAGTAATTGTTCCCATTCAGTTTGTGAGGAGTGATCTGTAAGGTATTGTCTGAACCCGTCTGTGAAACAGATCCACTCACAGCCCATGCGGCTGTGGATGTTGTTGTGGGTTGACTTGCGCTACTAGTGGCTCCGGAAGTAGCTGCTGATGAACCCACCATGGCTGCCTTAAAGTTCATGTCTGAACCCTAGCTCTGATACCATGAAGAACTTTAAGGGAAAAACTGATCTTTTTTTTCTTACGTTCAACTAGGAGGAGACTAGATTAAATAGAGAACCTATTCCAGTTTCCTACCATAACAGACCCTTCTCAATTATAGTAACTCCTATCAATCAGGGCTACCATAATTAAGATTGATTCTACTTTCCTTACTAATCAAATAAGGTAATTATTGTAATTAGCAACTAATCAGGAATCAATCCTTATCCTTTAACTTTCAACAGACTTTTGCTGTTAGTGGGTGACTGACTTGTTTTCGAAAAATTACCACTGAATATTTATTTGATGGAAATAATTGAAGTGCAAGAAAGATTTTTTGTTTTGTTCATTTTTTTTAATAGGAATTCAGAAATTAAAAAAGAACACTGACCTCATGGCTCCTTCACTCTGACCTTGGGCTTATATCTCTCATGCTCAGTCATTTATTGATATTGCTTTTAAAATATACTAATTTAGTTTTGCCATTTGCCTCTGATATTTTAAGAAAAATAGTGTAGTTTAGTCTGTTGGGAGAGGAGTTGGAAGTTGCTTGCTATGTATAGATTTTGTCATTTAAATCTTGTTTTTGTCCTTTGATGTTTCATATGTGTTGGTTACTGCAAATCATGTATCATGCTTACCTTTTAGCATGCAGAGTGAGAGAGCTATAGTTACAGATATTGCTGGCACAACACGGGATGTTGTAGAAGCCAGTATATCAGTTCGTGGGATATCCATCAATCTTCTTGATACAGCAGGCATCAGGGAAACTAATGACATAGTGGAGAAAATTGGTAAGGCATTAGCGCTATGACTATCTTTGTAATGTTTGAGAAATCAGTGTTAAGTGAATCTTGTCATTCCATTTTTCAATATTTTGATTGCTGGCCCTTTGTCATACATGTACATATAATTGATTGAGCAAAATTCTAAATTGAATCATTTCAGTGTTATGAGTTTAGGCATTTTATCTGTATTAGTAGTAAATTATCAAATTGTATCTTTCTTCTATAAGTAAAGTTGAAACTGAATATGCGATGTAACTTTAGTAACTATATAGGCAACAATAAGATAAAAGTTAAAATTGGTGAACATGAATTAAATGAATTGAAATGTTTTAAATATTTAGGGTGTATAGTTGAAGAAACTAGAGAAATCAATAAAGATGAAAACGGAATTCAAGCAGAATAGAACAATTGGATAAATGCGCAATCTATAGTTAGTGACTGTAAAGTGGCACAAAAACTAAGAATTTTTTTATAAAACAGCTATAAGGCTGGCAACGCTTTACATCTCAGAGTGTTGGGCTACTTAATATGAATATAAACAAAAAAATTATGGTAGCGGAAATGAGAATGTTGAGATTGATGGGCGGACATACTAGGTTAAATAGAATAAGTAATGCAAGTATTAAAAAGAAGTAGGACTATCTCCATTAGATGAAAAAATGAGACAGATCCGCCTAAATGGTTTGGATACGTGCATAGGAGACCCCTAGATGCTCCAATACAAATGGAAGAAAACAAAAGAGGTATTAACTAATTTAAAAGGGGTAGAGCAATGGCTAAAAGGATTTGGAAAGCAATTTTAATAAGTCACCTGACCTGTTATATTTAATATAAATAAATCAATGTGTCTCAACCGTACACGATGACGAGATATGATCTTTATACCGACCCCACATAGTGGGATAAAGACTTAGTTGTTGTATATTGTTCTTTGAAAATGTCTTCTGAATTTCATATAATTTTAAATTTATATCATGTTTTTGTATGCTTATCAAAGTTAAATTATATTTTGCTCATGTTGTTTTGGCTGATGTGCCTTTTAGGAGTGCTCTAAATTTGTAGGCCTTTTTAACCAATACAAGTTAAACCCTCATTACTACACGATTTTTCTCTACTTATTTATTTATTTATTATTTATTATTTATTATTATTATTATTAGAGTGAACTACCTTTAATATACTTATACTTTTCGATTGTGTCCGCTTTGGTACTTATACTTTTTTTTTTTTTTTAGCCACAAATGTATTTATACTAATTTAAAGGGGTCAAAAATGTATTTTGCCGTTTACTCCCTGTTAGACTTAACGGAATTGCCATCACATTCAACTACCTGCCTTTTTTGAAGGGCATTTTTGTCCCTTCACTGTTCATCGTCTTGGTCCTTTTGTTTTTTTTTTTTTTTTTTTCTTTCTTTACTTTGTCGGTCAAAAGGGCCTCTCTCTGCGTTTCTTCACTCGACCACAGCAACTGAGTTCTACGTTTTGATTCACAAAGGTCTCCTCAGGGGACTCAAGAGCCGAGAAACCCAGATCTATCCATTTGATTGGTGAAATCAATTTCTCCAAAACTTGATTTTGCAATCAAATTGGGGTTCAACAAAAACCATTGGTTCTAGAGAAAAAAAATGAAAAAACAGAACCACAAAAAGAAAGAGAGAGAGGAAGAAGGAAGAAGTGCCAGTGGTGGAACTCACGACTGGAATTCGCAGATTAGAAGAAGACCGCCACGGCGTCAGGGCAAAACCCTAGCGGTGCCTGAAAAAATGGAGGTGCTGAGCGGCTGCTGCTGGAGTTGGAAGATTAAAAAGGAGAGATTTTGAAAGGAGAAGATGAAAGGACTGAATTTCTTTTGCTGGATTAGGGTTTTTTTTAAATTGCGGGATTAGTGTTTTTTTTAATCCTCTATATCTGAGAAACAATTTTTGTTTTTTTTAAATTAAAAAAAAACAAAAATTGTTTCTCAGATATAGAGGAAGGCCCCTTTGACAGACAAAGAAAAGGAAAAAAAGAAGAAGAAGAAGACGACGAACAATGAAGAGACAAAAATGCCCTTGAAAAAAGGCATGCGAGTTGCATGTGATGGCAATTCCGTTAAGTCAAACGGGGAGTTAACAGCAAAGTACATTTTTGGCCCCTTTAAATTAGTATAGGTACATTCATGGATAAAAAAAAGTATATGTACCAAAACAGATACAATCGAAAAGTATATGTATATTAAAGGTAGTTCACTCTTATTATTATTATTTGGGGGTGGGAGGAGGGTTTCCAATTTGCAATGGAGTACCAAATCAAAGGTCTAGAGTCTACTAAGATAAGAAACTAGACTAAAATAAAACAACAGTGTTATGTGTTTCACTTATTATATCCTTTGTTTATAAAACCATTTTTCTGAAGCTTTAGACATATCTGAAACTTCTTTTTCATTGGAAAGAAAAACATTGTTTGAGACTGTTTTTGACTTTATGGCATTGATTTTGTGGATCTTTTTCTTTGAGGTATGTCGCAGGTGTAGAAAGATCAGAAGCAGTTGCTGGTAGTGCTGATGTGATTATCATGACGGTAAGTGCGGTAGACGGGTGGACTACAGAGGACACCAAACTTCTTGAGAGGATTCAAAGTAACAAGGTATGAATGTCTTAGCATGGATGGAATTGCTGTTACAAGTCATTTGTTTGCCAATTTTGAAAATTTCTGCTGTAATATTTTGCTTGTTGGCTTTTTGGAAATTAATACATTCATGATGAGTTTTCCTGGGTGTACTACATTTCAAATTTGGTTTATTATGCTGTTGGAGAGAGAAGAAGAGCTTTGGCACAGCGAGGTCTGTTGCCATGTGACTTTAAATCACAAGTTCAAGTTGTTTTAACAGTTGCTTTGGCATAAAGGAAGGTTGTGTACATTGTGTCTTAGATCTTTCCTTAGGCCCTGCACATTCAGAAGCTTCTATGCTCTGGGCTGACCTTTTTCTTTTTTTTCAAAAAAGTTATTTTTATGCTGTTGAAGACAGTGATCTTTGGTTCTTTATGCATGATTGTATCTTGTGATTGCCTAGCTAATTTAACCGATCTGATCTTTTTATTTGTCCTGCTGTTCCTGTCAAATATATATTTCATTATTAGGCTTCCAATTCTAAGTATTTATTTTTCTAGAGTTGCTATTCATCATTTAAAGTAGAAACATTAATTTCTGAATGCAAGTATTAACTACCACATGTGCACAGGTGCATATTTTTTGTTTTGTCATGGGCTGCTAATGTTATTCTGAATTTCGTTAAGCACTTAACTGCTTTCACTTGCAATTTTAAGATCTGAGTTCTCCTTGTCAATCACTTGATTACAGAGTGCATCAGGACCTACTTCTCCTATTATTTTGGTGATCAACAAAATTGATTGCGCTGAATCTACCTTCCATAAATGGGACTCTGTCTACTCTTTCAACAAGATTATTTTTACTTGTGCTGTCACGGGCCAAGGGATTCCTGATCTGGAGGCTGCAATTTCAGAAATTGTTGGTCTTGACACTATTCCGTCTGGAGGGTGCAGATGGGCTGTGAACCAGGTTTATGCCCTTGAAATTCACTTTTCCAAGTATTCTTTCTATCTTATGTTCTGTACTTGCAACGTATTTATTATTTCTAAAATGTTTTGGTTTTAATGTTCGGCAGAGACAATTTGAGCAGCTTGTTCGGACGAAGGATGCTCTCATGAGATTGAAGTCATCAATAGAGGAGGAAGTACCCCTGGACTTCTGGACAATAGATTTAAGGGAAGCTGCTTTGGCCCTTGGTCAGATAAGTGGTGAAGATATTTCTGAAGAAGTTTTGTCTAACATATTTGGAAAATTTTGTATTGGAAAATAGTTGTTCCAAACGAAGCAGTTTGCAGAACTAGTATAGTTTTGTTTAAGAGAATTGTATCTACTGTAAAATGTCAGGGAAACATTCCACTTGATAGATAAATTAAGGGGCATGTTAATTAGAGGACCCGTTTTACTAAACACATAATACTTTTTAAAATTTTAAGTGGCGAAAAGACTAATATACCATTGATAGTTTCTAACTTCATAAAAAAAATTTACCCCATTTTTTTACCTACACATTCCATTTGAATCCTTATTCAAGAACTTAAATTTGGGCAACTCCTCATCCAAACTCCCTCTCATTTCCACTCAATCATTTCCATTAAACCCTACATTCATACCATTCCATCAACAATATTAGAATTTTGCTTGCGTATCATGAACGGTAATGCAAATGACGATCCATATTACACGATACGTATCAAATTACAAATTTTTATGGTGAAATGTGGCACCTTTTTGGGATTTTTTGTTACTGGGTGAGATTCACCCTAATCGGGCGATTTTACTAGATAAAATCGCCCAGTAAAATCGCCACCTTCGAGGCGAATGTAAATAAAAAAGGCGATTTTACTGGATATAATCGCCAATTTGGGGCGATTTATAGGAAAAAATCGCCGTCTTAGGGCGATTTTATAGAAAAAATTCGCCACCTCTGATGCATTTTATGGGAAAAAATTGGTGTTCTGTGGCGAACAATTTCCATTTAATCGCCTGTAGGGGGCCATTTTTTTTAGTATAATCGCCCATGGGGGGCGATTCTATGGGGCTGGGCGATTAAAACCCATGGGCGATTCTATGTGTTTCTCAGTTTTCGCCACATATTTCTGTGATACCTAATGTTATATTTTATTTTCTTACCAGGCTCTGCATTTTGCGGATGATCGCATCTTTCCAGATTACACATATGTATTTCGTACTGAGGAAGAGTTCAGGACTAGAGCTGACTTGATTGGTTGGGTTGAAACAAGAGTAACCGAGCATCATTTTGATACTAAAATAACTTCTTCTAAAAAGTGGAAGGGGACTCTAAAAGGAAGAAGATGGAGAGTTGATATCGATTGTAATAGATCGGGAGAACTTAGAAGCAAAGCACCCTTAGGTGAAGGGAAAATAAGCCGTAATAACACAAGTAGCAAGCTGACTGGTTGTCCCTTTCAACTAGTAGGGAAAGAAATTAGTTGGGGTAACTGAAAACTGAGTGCCATAAAATGTCAGTACAATCATGAATTACCCCTTGTTAGAAACTGGCATCAAAAGCACCCCAAGTTGAATGAAGCGGAAAAGGAGAAAATGTCAGAAATGATGAAAATAAATTTGGCTCCGAAGCAGATGTTGGCAAAACTACGATCTGATAATGCAGATAATATCACCCGTATCAGACATGTGTACAACAAAACGGCAAAAGTTAGAAGAGATGAGAGGGGAGATTTAAGTACTATACAGTACTTCTTAAAACTGATGCAGGATTACAGGTACTACTACTGGTACACAGCGAAAGATGAGCGTAATGCTCTTGAAATGTGTTCTTCGCACATGAGGATGTTCCTGGTCTACTTCATACGTTTCATTACGTATTGTATATGGATACGACATACAAGACCAACCAGTATGACATGCCTCTGCTTCAGATAGTCGCTCATGTTCCGACGGATCAATACATTCATGTTGCTTTTGCTTTCTTGAGGGATGAGACATATACAACTTATTTCTGGGCTATGACTAGATTGAGGCAACTTTTTGATCCACTGAAATATCCACATGTTGTTATTACTGACAGAGAGTCAACTTTACTGAAAGCTGTGCACAATGTTTTCTCCCGTTCTAAACAACTATTGTGCAAAAGGCATATTGCTATAGATGTAAGGAACAAAGCACTAAGTGTGTGTACAGACACAAAGATATTAGATGAGTTTAAAGCTTGGTGGAGAAGAGTGATTAGTACTTTAACGTATGAAAAGTTCACGAAAGCTGTGGAAATCATTAAGACTAATTATAAAGGCCGGCAGATATCAGTGGCTAATTATGTGCACCAGACATGGTTGGATCCCCACAAGACCAAGTTTGTCTCAGTCTGGACTAAAGAAATAAAACATATGGAGGGCGCACAAACATGTGAGAATTTAATAACTTTCATAACATATAGTTTACAGATATGACTCCATTATAAATTATTCTCCGATTTAAATTCTTAATTTTGTATGTTATTTATCTCCTCAAGGCTGAGAGTGCACACGCAATGTTGAAGAATGCCATTGAAACTGACAGAGGATTATTTTCTACAATTTTTTTTGGGCATAAATAAAATGATAAAGGAGCATTTGGATGAGATCCGTAGTAAAATGGAGACATCTCAGAGCAAAACATTGCGTGAAGCCAATTACCCGTTGTATAGTAGAATTAACAGCAGAATTTCGCAAGATGACATACTGTTGTTGTTACATGAATATAAAAAGAGAGGTGCACTGTATGGGGTAAATAGTGAGCTATGTGGTTGTGAAATGCGAACTAGCTTTGGCTTGCTGTGTGTGCATCAGATGGTTGAAATGGTCAAGAATTACAGACCTATTGATCCTTTAGATGTGGACCTCATCTGGAGGACCCTATCTTTGGATGAGGGAAACATGCCTAGTGATGAGGAGCGGCAAACAGCACAAGGGCGATTGCATGAGATGTATGTTGAGGCCTCGCAACGTCCTACTACGAACATTTACAGAGTAGCGGGTGTCATGCATAGCACTTTACATCCAAAGATTGTTGACCTCGCTGATCCGATACACAGGCCACATAGGGAAAGGCCAAGAAACAATTCTACGCAGCGAGATCTATTGGGCTACGAGCATGCCGAGAGGGATGTAGGCATAGGCAGAGCCAGAGCCAGCTTGCCATCTTACCCAATTTTTGTTGTTCCCTTTTTATTTTGATGCATCTATGGTTTGATGCATACGAATAACATGTGCAGGGCGCAGCCGGACAACTGGGTCATCAACCAAGAGGAATCGAGTGAATTCTAACGAATCCAACTGGTCTTTCAACCTGCCGCCTTTGGTAAAACAGTTTGCATTCGATTATGTTGTGGATTATAACAATGTAATGGGGGATGAACACTGTGGTTTTAGGTAATAGCTAGATTCGTACATGGTGAACAGTCACTTTGGTCGGAAGTCCGGCGGGAGCTGTTACATGAACTTGACGCGTATGCCTCACTTTGGTTAGGAGTTCTCGGTGAAGAAAACTACGATAAAACTCATACAGTGTTGGATTACCATATAAGTCCTGCAATAGAGGAGTTTTGGTTTGATACTTATCTATTTGACCTACTTGTCGCCACAAGGTACCAGAGGGTATTCGCATTCTATGGAGGGAAGGTTGTACCTTCCTTCCACTTCGCTTGAGGGATTCCGGCGTATCTGATGATCCGATCACGTATATCACCATGGGTCATATCCGGGGCAACCATTTCATTTGTTTGGAAACGAGCGGTGAAATCTTGTTCCCCCTAATCTGTGTGTTGTGGCGTCACATAAGGAAGACATGATGGATAAGTTGAAGGACAAGTTACATGCTCGCTTAGATAATTATCAAAGGTTGTATGTCGATAGCATTGGTAATATAGACACACAATCCACGATAGTTATCGATTATGAATTATATTTTTTGATTTGAAAAGTGTACTAAATGCGCCAAACTGGATCCCTCTACAAACTTTTCATGTCATCATCTCTTACCCAATTTTTCAACCGATCGGCCCACTATGACATTTCAATGTGCCCCGTTCCTATGTAATGTAAAAAAAAAAAAAATGAATTAAAACAAATGGTTACAATTCCTAAAGCATATTTTAAAAAAATAAAACTTAACTAGGCGAAAAAAATTGTATTATTGCATTTTGGATCACAAGTAATGAAGCATATTTAATTTGAAAAAAATTAATGATTCAAATAACTCTATATACAAGTACGCAATTTACTATAATTACCTCTCCATGCCATATGTGGTAGACAGTGTGTCCTTTGAAATTCAAAAGCAACTCAGGGATTAACGGGCCACCTTCAAGCGAATGATCTAGCTCCCTGTAATCCTTCCACCCTGCAACCACTGCCCTAGCCTCACTGCCCATTAATCCTTTCCCTACTCTCCTAATTGGTTGGATGCTTGTATTCGCCCCTTCAGCATCACTTCTTCCACAAGCGCCCTCACCGTCACCATCGTCGTGGGACATTTCAATATCAGAAAAGGGCGGTGCGAAAGGTTGCTCAGTAATGGAGGCAACATTGTACTCATTTTCAAATACGGAAGGTTCGACTGAGTGTTCCGTAATGGGAGCATTGTCATTCCCAGTCGCGGAAGATGTTCGCGATTGTGCTATGACCTTCCTCGAACGCTCAGACACCGTTGGCGGAACACGGGGCATTTTTCGCATCCGGAACAATAGTCTCCCCAAAATTATCCGGAATACTACTCTCCCCGGATGTATCCGGAATACTACTCTCTCCAGATTTGGATTTTGTTTTCCTCCTACGGAATGTATTCATAATACCTTTATATCTATCTCTCATCTTTAATTAAAAGGTTGCAAAGGAATTAATATATGAAAAAAAATCAAAAGTAAATGAAAAAAAAAAAAGAAACTTGCTGAAAATCGCCCGGCCTAGGCGAATTTCCCCAGGACAATAGCCAAAAATGGGCGAATTTCCTAGGAAAAATCACCTGGAATAGGCAAATTTCCCCTGGACGAGACGCTTGTTCCCTGGACATTCGCCTAGGCCCCGGAGGCAATTTTACCGGGAACAATCGTGTCCGGTGGCAATTGTTCCCGAAAAAATCGCTTCCTGCAAGCGATTGTGAGGGAAACGTTCGCTTCTTTCAAGCGATTGTTTCCCTTACAATCGCTTGAAAGAAGTGATTTTTTCAAGAACAATCGCCACAGGACGACGATTGTTCCTGGTAAAATCGCTTCTTTCAAGCGATTTTACCACCGTTCGCCAGAAAACCATTTTTCTGGCGAACGCTTGCAAAATTAACCTACAAGTTCTTGCAAAAACGGCCACAAACTTACTAAACAACCACACAACAGCCGAAATGCACAAAACAACCAAAATCCATCCATATCACATTAATTTGCACAAAAACGCACAAAACACACAAAAACATTGCAATTCCTTTCATTTAATTTGCAAGAATCACAAAAACCGACAACATTGCAATTTCATTTTATTTTTCAAGACAAAAAGAAGAACTCACAAAGTTGCGGCTTCAAATTGAGGATGGAGATGGCGACTGAATAGTCGATCTGCGCGGATGGAGAAGGAGCCGCTGTGGAGATGGAGGAGTCGGATGGCGAGCTGCAATTCCGGCGGCGGATGATTAGGACCCTAGCTGCTTATCGTTGACGAAGGAGTCGCGATGGAGAAGAATGAGGAATGCGAAGGACTGAATGAGGAAGAGAACCGACCGAACCAACCTCCAATGTAATTTTTTTTTTTTTTACTGCATAATGAAGGGCAAAAACGTAATTTCACAATACAATTTTTTTAAAATGTGTCATGTGTTTAATAAAAGGTGTCCTACAAGTAACAATTTCGTAAATTAAAAGTAGGTTTTAAAAGTTGAAAAGGAAGGGAAATGTACATAAATGATTGTTCAGTAAGATGTCGATCTCATTTTCTATCAACGAATGTTGAACTAAATCAAGTATAGTGTTTCTTCAGGACGGATTTTATCAGCAGTACTAGTTCCCGTAATTAAGATGCAATGATGCATGAAAAGTGAAAGTCGTTTGTTGGAAGAAAGAATGCGTATATGACTTATAACATTTAGGATTAGTCACACTAGAAATATTTACCCCTTATCAGAATTGTAATCCGATGGTATTTGTGAAATATAATCATTTTAAGAAAAATGACAGTTATCCTAGTCTATTATACTTGGATGCTAGTGGTATTTAGAGTAGGATCATACAAAATCGTTGGGATCGTATATTGTCGGAGTATGATCCGTATTTAGTCGGAGTATGATCGTACATGATTGCAGGGATCTAATAAAAAATAATTTTGGCCAACTTTGGTCCGAGTCGATCTTGGGTGAGATCACCATGCTAGGAGCTATGCTCCTCCCCTTTCGGTAAGAGTCCTTGTTTCTAAGGCTTAATTATCTCTCGGAATTGTTATCAGCAGGTCACATTTTACTATTCGTATGCCACTTTTTAAAATTTTTATACATGAATTTACATTTTTGCCCTTTATAGTTTCTAACTTTATAAAAAAATTACCCAACTTTTTTAACTCTAGGAAAATCGCCTGGACTGGAGAAAATCGCCTGGCCGGGGCAATTTTCCCAGAGAAAATTGCCTGGTATGGGCGATTTTCCCAAATAAAATCGCCTCGGCCAGGCGATTTTCCCAGAGAAAATCGGTGTCCTGTGGCGATTTTCCCTAAAAAAAAACGCCACATGACGGCGTTTTTTTGCAGGTTTTCCCGGTCATTCGTCGGAAAATCGTTTTTCCGGCGAACGACAACTAAATTTTCGAAAAATCGATTTTTTTAAGGAAAATCACCTGGCCTGGGCGATTTTATCTGGGAAAATCGCTTGGTCTGAGCGATTTTCCTAGAAAAAATCGCCTTGCCTAGGCGATTTTCCCAGATAAATTTGCCCAGGCCAGGCGATTTTCTCTGGGAAAATCGCCTGGTCTGACCGATTTTCCCTGAGTTAAAAAAGTTGGGTAAATTTTTTTTTATAAAGTTAGAAATTATCAAAAGTATATTTGTCTTTTCACCACTTAAAATTTTAAAAAGTGCCCTGTGTTTAGTAAAATAATACCTGCAAATAACATGCCCCTTATCTTTTTGGCCTCCCCCATCCTCGTGTTTTGAAATTGTGTGCTTTTTTGCTCCCTCAAATTTATAAAATAAGACTTTTGCCTCCTCTCCCCCCCCCCCCCCCCCCCCCCCCCGCGAACCAAAAACAATATAGCTCTGGCTATCTTTTTAAAAAGATTCATATTTTGCCCTTATCGCAATGTTATTTGCAGCTTTTTGAAAATAGTAACAATAAGAAAATAATTTGCAGTTTTTAAAAAATAGTACCTTTTTAAACAAGTGTACTGTTCACATAAATCCATTTCACACAAGACTAACTCCATAAAATACAAACTCACTTAGAAGTTCAGTTCACCTTGGAAGAAGTTTTTATCGTTCAAAGGCATTGCAACTGCCTTTTTTGAGTTCATGTGTACAACACTGTACAAGTGCCAAAGTTTCATGGTGAACTGAACATCCTTCTCAAATCAAAACTGTCCGCGAGTCGGGCAGACATTTGCAAAATGTGATGGATCACCACATATAAAACATCTGCCAGATATTGGCTCACCTGTTGCTGAAACAAATGCAGTGCCATTTCCGCGCCGTCCTCCATTGCGATTGGCACGGCCACCTCTCCTAGGGTTAGACGTGAAGCTACTCACATTTGGACGTGGAGCGCATGTGCTTCCACTCATGCTATCTTCCCACCTGCATCACAATCTCCAGATGTTACAATGAAGGCAAACAAATCAAGTGCTGCCTTAGATCAGATACTTTTTAACTTTAGGTAACAAATTTCCCACTACAATAATCGCTATCCTTCATGGTATATAAAATTTTAATGGTCGCATGTATTAAAACAAAGATTAAAAACAACAAAAAACTTTTAATTTTCTTATGCATTTCAGTATCTTCCAGGAATGATATTAAGAGGATTGCAAACTACAAAAGTTGCGGGAAGTCTTATATTTTTCTAGCTAATAGTAACTGCTTTACTGCATCCCTTCTGTTACTATTCTATACAATTTCGAAGAAAAAACCTATTGAAAACTTTGTTTGCTGATGGCAAAAAAAGGCCAGTCAACGCAGCTAGAAGAGAAAAATTATTCGAGCAATTTGATTCTGGAAGTGATATGATTTCGATACCCAGAAATGAATGGAACAAACGAGTATACAGACTAGACACCCAGTAAATGCATTTGTCAAAAGAAAAAATATATAAATAAAAAAAATCTTAGCTTGACGTACACAAAAAAGTTACACCCCTGCAATTGGCAAGAATAGAATTTCCTCCCTCGATTATTAGCTGTGTTAGCAGTCCTCAAAGCACACGGTGCCCCACATGAGTTACAAGGAATTGAAGATTCTCCTGCATCATTTTAAAATAATTAACATTGAATGTACTTATGTCAATAGTTCTCCATACAGTCAGCTTATAAACAACTATCTTTGAAGCCAACTGAACACTGCTAAACAAAAGTGAGGTTGGAATTATTAGCAGTCCCAGTGGAGGGAATACAGCCTATACAGGTAGTCAGAGAGAACACGTACAATCAAATATCAATCAAATAAACTGGGTAGTTTCGGAAATCAAATATGAATTATTTAAAGAACTGTTAAGCGGACCATTAAGGGATAAGCAATAAGCTGACTTTTTCCGCTTAATTTTTTTCTAAAGGAAATAAGCAATGCTTAAACGATTAAGAAGTTTGAATTTCCGTTATCAAACACACTAAAAACTTATTATCTTTAACTTAATAATTTTAAGCATTAAGTGGTTTTATCAAACAGGCCTCATGCAATGTTTCAAAATCAATTAGGTTACAGAACTAACACTGAAGGGTAAAATATTTTAGTGGTCACCCAAATATTTTGATCATATGATTCAGTATATATATATATATAATGTGGCCAAAAACATAAGATGAGACTTTGGTCACTAAAGTCTTTTGTCCAACATATAAATGATTCCGGGTATTATTGGTCCAACCAGTTGAACTGAGTTACAGTTCTTAATGAATGAATAAATAATAACCAAACGTGATAAAGAGAAATCTGAAAACCAAAATAAAGGCATTAACTTGAATTGAAGTGCAATGACATTTTTTTACATATTTGAAACAAATTCAGATGAAAAAGGTCGGCAAAAAAGTTTTAAAAGTAGAATGCAAAAGTTTTGGTCAATTCCTGTTGAACCAATCCAAATTCTCTGTGAATTATTTATTATTTCTGCAGCAATGAACCAAACTGGACTGAACAGGTTCCAATTTGATTGTCCATTTCACTCCTTTCTATATCACTGATCTAAAGAGGTAGAGAGGCAGGGCATAGGGGGCGTTTGGTTTGAATGACTGGAAGGGGAATGGGTATAGATTTGATAGTAGGTTGGAATGAAATGAGAATCAAATTAAACCCCCACTACCCTTGACAAGTTTGGTCTATTTCCAATTATGTGGGTGTAATTCCTGATTTCTCATTTCCAAACTCATAAAACCAAACAACTTTTTCTATCATTTCATTCCCTCATTTCCAAACCCACAAACCAAACGCCCGTAAATAAATGATAAAACAAATCAATCAAATGGATCCAACATAAATTCTATCCAACAGCTGTTGGATTTTGTCAGCACCTGGCGACAAAAGATTTAGAATGTGTAGGATTTTAACATCTGCTATACCGGAAATTCCCCGCTAAGCCTAGGTCTAAAGTGGGATATGGTTTGCAAATTATCTAAGCATGATATCTCAGTAGAGACACTTTTGACCCAACAGATAAATAAGCAAGTTGGGCAGGAACTATATACCCAAAAAAAAGACAAGAAAAGATTCAAACCATTTTGTTGGCTGAATTCCTGATTTCTTGGATTACTTTGTGAAACTCGTGAAGGACAAACATCCGAAGAATGCCCTGTTTGCCTGCAATAGATACAAGCCATCCGCCCTCTAGAGTTACTTCGCTGACCACCACCAGAAGATGTAGGATTACCTTGGCCTCTACCTGTCAAATTGACAATCGGATCATATTATCCTATAAAAACCATCCAGAATTCCTATAGTAGTAACTTTTTTATTTGCTTTGCAAATAATGAATCATTCTGAGATTCATGAATGCCATTATTAAGTTTACATTATGATAAGAAAAAAAATTCAATTCCAACAGAGTAAACCAATTAATAAATTGAAACAACTAGCACTTCTCTATAGTGAAAAAGACTAGGAAATCTAAAGCAGCTCTGTTGTAGGCATCTTTATCATAGAAGACCTGGAACAACTAAACTTACCTACATGATTTATAAACGGCCAAAATTTTTATACTTTTACCAACCAGCTTACCTCTAGAGTTACTTTGCTGACCACCGCTAGAAGATGTAGGATTACCTTGGCCTCTACCTGTCAAAGATTAGCCACACAATCGGATCATGTTATCCTAGAAAACCATCCAGAGTTCCGATTATTAAGTTTACACTGTGATAAGAAAAATTCAAATCCAATAGAGTAAACCAATTAATAAATTGAAGGACAACTTGCACTTCTCAACTGTAGTGAAAAAGACTAGCAAATCTAAAGCAGCTCTGTGGTAGGGATCTTTATCACAGAAGACTTGGAACAACTAAACTTACCTACATGATTTATAAACAACAGAATTTTTTATATATTTACCAACCAACATATTTCAACATTGGTGCTGGTATACACATCATTCTCCCATCATCCATGTATGATTGGTTCCCTTTGCCATCAACCACCACATATACTTCCTTCTTGAGATATTTCAGAGGTTCTATGACCATCATGATTAGGCTTGGTCCCCGCACCATAAGCCAAGCCAACAGTAATCTCTCTCCATGCATTACATCATGCAACATTAATGTTTCATAATCACACCTATCCCTATGGTTAATAGGTAATTTAAAAGCTGCCATATTAGCCTGATGACAATTGGATGTTATGTAGCCTAGAGGTTACTACGAAAGGCCTCGGCATTACGGAAGCCTTATTATTTGCAACACAGCTCTGAGAACAAGATTCTCAAGCTTTTTATTATACCTTGTAGCATTACGATCTGTGTACAGTATATACAATTTCCTTTTGATTCCTATTTCTCCAGTGTACATTCAATCTAGCCCATCTACCCTGGGCAAACAACTTATCCATGGTAAGAAGCTTCTTTGACATTTTTCAGCTGCACCCTCTTTGCTCCAGAACAACACTAGGTTTCCACCTCAGAAAACTCCTGAGTTTGTTGAAAACATCAATACACATTGCCCATTTAGTCCCCAATTTCTTCAAAGTTGCTTCATTTTTATAACAGGATATCATCCCATTCACCCAAACTTCTGTACTACATCTTAAGGACACATGAATAAAATAAGAGAAATTTCCACGCAGTTAGGTATGACACATGGTCTCATTCACCCGTCATTCATGACCTTGCAAGAATGGCACCTAGGGCATGCAAGATTTAGAAAACCATATATTCAAGGTATGAGGTAAAGCCTCACAAAAGAACTGATTAGACAGTTTTTTAGTCAAATAAGTAATCAATCCCCTCGAAAGCTCACCTATTTCTTTCTGGGTCAGCAGGGTCATGACAGGCTTATAGCTGCAGCATCTTGGGAGAAAATTAAATTACAACTTTCCATCCTCTTTCTCTAATTACCTCTGTTGAAGATCCTGCCATTATGATGCTTTCCAAGAACATTCCTATTTTGCAGCAGAAGCTTCTACTGTTATGCCTTAAACTATATACTAGTCCTTTAGGAAGCTTATGACATTAGTAGGCTGACAAAGAACCAGGTCAACTATCATATATATTAACACAGTTCTGCCACTGATTTGTCATCATGTGTCCAAACTCGACATGGTAACTTTGGCATCAAAAAACTCCTGAAATATGGGAGAAGACTGACTGTGTCTTTTACTTTTCTTTAGGAATTTCAGGTTGCATTTACATAAAAATATTTAAAAATTGTGTCACTCATCAAACTTTAGGAAATAGTTACTTTCTATCTGCATACAAGTATATATTCTGCAGCTTTCAAGTCATCTCAGCACTTTTCACTCCAGGGTTACACTACACCACTCTGATAACATTTTCTTCCATGGAAAGGAAAGAACACTAAAATTTGAGGATGAAAAATTATATGTACCCAGAGCCATCACATATCTTGATGAAAGACAACCATTCATTTCAGATTATATTAATGAGCAGCAAGTGTTTTACAGAAACTAAAACAAAATGCTAAGGGAACGGGATGCAGAAAGAAAAAGGGACATTAAAGCTATTCCAGGAACAACGGGTAGAAGAAAGAATTAAGGGAATATCACCGCTTCAAACACCTTTTTGTTGGTGTATTCAGAATCCTACGCAACCAAAGAAATTACCGGCTCTAACAACATTAGAGCTTTATTCACATCACATTCAGGGTCATTAATAAATCAAAGCTCACCAGGTACACCAGATACATTGCGAGTGCCAGTACCGCATATTTCAACCAGTTGCCTAAGAGTATCATCACAGCCCCCAATGCAACCTAGGGAAATGAGATTCCAACATCAAATAGTTTCTGATAATTCTAAAATATATAAGGGGTAAATCATGCTTCTGCCCATTCAATACCATATACATATATATCGGGAATAAATCAAGCAATATAAATAATTGCATTTGGTTGCCTTTTGAAGCAGCAACTAGATCTGAGTAAAAGTTGCAGCAATGATTTTAGAAATGGTCACAACCCTAACAGTGGCCACCATTACTTTTTGGGTGAATGAGCATAACAGAAACTATGTCAAGGCAGCAGCAGCCAACCACATCAATCTTTCACAAAGATATGTTTATATGGTGTTTTTCAATGAAGCATCAGTAACAGATAACATATTAAGGTATCAATTGCAACCAAATCAGAAATCTTCCACATATATGAAAGCTAGTCATTATGATTTTTCCACAAATTTAAAATGCACATAAGAGAAAGAAAATAATTTTTCCCATCTAGCTACTGTCCATTAAAGAAATTGTAGCAAATTGGTTACAACGCATTGTTACAGAAAGGGCCACTTGAGTTACAGCTATTAACTGGGTTATATCAGAGGGAAATGGCAATGGATATTTGCAAAACCTTTCCGTGTGGACAGGCAGATGAAGACAGGACTAGCCTATGTGATAGTGATAACAACTAAAACCCATTACTCATTATTAATGAAGTTTCAATGTGATGACAATATCACTCAGAAATCAGCATCCCCAACAAGCTTATCTCAAAACTTCACGGATCAGACAACTGTTTTGAACCATTAAGAATGTTAGAGATTGTAACATTTCTTGATACTGCTCCCTTCCACTATGTTCTTGTTCTGTATTAGAGAAGACTAAGAGCTACAAAAGTTAGAATCTTATGAGTCTTGGCCTCCCCAGTTCATTATGTCAATGTCATCGGTCTTGATCCCATATGTGCGCACTAAAGCTTGCTATTAATATATGAAAAATTAGATAAAAGTGGAATTTCACCATGTTGACCACGGGATAAAGGATCCAAGTTCAATAAACAAAGAGCGTCATCTAATTACCAAGTTTGCACAACATGACAAACTATCACAACCACCATTTTATTCAAATGTATTCAAGAGATTATCATTGACCACAGAGATGAACAAAGCATAACCCATATTATGGCAAAAAGCAAAGTAATGACTCCAATAGGAACTATTGGATTAAATTAAAATGGTTACAGCAAAAATAAAAAATGACAGCAAATTACAAATTTAGGCATACCTAGGTGATCAACATTGTAATCTGGAGGTATTTCTAGCTGACGGAACTTGAACTGAATCTTGAAAATTGGCCCTATGGATATAGTTCAGGTCAGAGGCGACATAAGGAATTTAATCAAGACAAGTGCACGGACACCAGCTATGCGGTTGGAAGCCAAAAAGTAAATCAAACGATGAAAGGAAAATAACACCTGGAGTACAAGTAGGACAAGCGCTGCTGGTAACTACTGCTTGAGATATGGATCCAGGAAGCCAGACAACATTCCTACACTGAGCATATGCAATACCAGTTACCAGAGGACAAAGATCCATTCAGGAAAGTTAGAGCCACAAGCACTTGAATCCTTCTGGGGCTAAAACTGTATAAAGATCAAACAAAAGGCCAAAGGCATTGATAGAATAGAGAGAAGAAAGTTCTTCACTACATACACAACCTAGACAGCTCCAATGTAGTTTAGCCATGAAACATTTATTGATAAAGGAAAAGTTAAACAATTGCATCATCAGTGAAAGAAGCAAAAATTTCTCACTAGTAGAGTGAGCATATGTTGTAATGCCAGAATAAACATTCTACAGTACTTGTTTCTTATTCAAATTTTAGTCTCAAAACATATTTGATTATGCAATTATTGATCGATAGTGAAATCACAATCGATAAGTTCAAACGCAAGTAGAACTTTTAATGGTTACTTATGGTAAAAACTGTTCATGCATTTCTTGCACCCCAAATAACTAGACAATAATTTATGCTCACATTTCTCTAATTTTTAGTTTGTCAAAGTTTTTTCTTTTTACTTTTTTCTTTCTTTGTATGTTATTTTTGGGTAAACTTGTTAGATTTGCTAAAATGATAAGTTAAAACTACCTGAAAATCTGCCCCATATTCGTTCTACCCTAGTCCATATCATTTTTTGTCAAATATATGATTAACTTCCAAAAGGCAACTTCTGAATTCAGATATGAAGTGAAAAAACACATCAACCAAGAAATATCACATCCCCATGATCCTAATCATGCCCCAGCAGGTTGCTCGAAACCACTCAATCAGCAACTGCCCAGCCTGAATCATTCTCAATGGTTCACCAACATCTAATCCCATATAATCTACGGAATTGTTACTTGAAGGACACCTTTTACTAAACGTAGGACACTTTTTAAAAATTTTAGACGTGAATTTACATTTTTGCCCCTCCATTCTCTTCTACCTTATGCAGTAAAATTGAATTATTAGTGTTTATGACGCGTTTTCCGGCTGTGTTTAGGAAAGTATTAGTGTTTATGACGCGTTTTCCGGCTGCATAGTGATAATTTTAGGGTAAATTCAGTGGTCGTTTGCCGGAAAAACGATTTTCCGACGAACGACCGGGAAAACCTGAAAAAAAGGCCGTCCTGTGGCGATTTTTTTAGGGAAAATCGCCTAGGCTAGGCGATTTTCCCAAAGTTAAAAAAGTGGGGTAAATTTTTTTTTATGAAGTTAGAAACTACAAGGGTATATTTGTCTTTTCGCCACTTAAAATTTTAAAAAGTGTCTTGTGTTTAGTAAAACGGGTCCTGCAATTAACATGCCCCATAATCTATTCACAAGTCCTTTCTTACCCTACATTACATTGCATTCCTTACATCTTCCGTTTGATTCCCCGATTTATTAGCTTTTCCGCATGTTACGAAGTATATATGTCATTAGGTTACATGATTGGGGGTAATTGAGTGTAGTTAGGATACTACTTCCCTAGAATAGGCTCTAACCCGTGTGTATAAATAGACCCCATTGTGAATCCTTCCTCTTCCCTCAAAGCACCACCGTCACTGCCCCCTTCCTCTTCTATCCTCACTTCACTTGTTGTAGAAAAACCCACAACCACCGCATTGCTGCCCACTTCCACTTCCCTCCTCAACCCCACCAGAATTACACCGCAGTTCATATTTCATTCTTCTGATTACATACGATAATATCATCTGCTTTGCTTGCTTGAAAATCATTATATATTCTATAGACTTTACAATTATCTTCACTGTAACTAATTATTTATTTGGCTTAAAATAAATAATGAAAAAGAAACTTAACCTTGTTTTATCACTATAGTAGTCCGTTTGGGTTTCACATTAGATGATGTAAAATAAACACAAAATTACTTGGACCCTTCCTGGAGTTGACAGGGATATTGGTACAAAGAACGGAATTGGGAGTTTTGTGCATCATTCACCAGTTAGTACTTACTAGGGCTGTGGATGAACATCTGTTTTTGAGGAGTAAAAGGTTTTGGAAAGGGTAAGAGCAATGATAAATCGTTTCACATGACAATTAAAAGAGAAGATAGCCTACATGAGGTTGTTGAGTTCCTAAAATATTAACAATATTATCTCAGGAAAATAAGAAGAAACACCTACTTGTGGGAATCTCAAGCATCCAACCATGAAATTTCCATCCTGCAGAGACAGAAGAACATTCATAATGCATAAGGGGGAAAGTAACAATTCCAAAATATAACAAACCAGGAAGAAATATAATTTGCAATCTATCCTTATATCATGCTATGGACAGTTAGAACAGTTAAGCATGTATCCCAATGTGAAAGTTGATGGTCAAGACACATTGTTTCGTCTATAGTTAAATATAACATGAAATTTTTTATGGTTGTCTTCCAAATGTTTTTAGGTCTTCCCCTGCCCCTTTTACTATTAGTTAGTGCTTCTCTATAGTTTATCCATCTTACTAGGTCTTTTGAAAGTCTCCTATGTACATGTCCAAACCACTATAGCATTTTCTTTTCATTTTTTCATCTAATGGAGCTACTCCTACTCTTTCTAATGCACTCATTTCTTATCCTGTCTAGCCTACTGTGTCCATACATTTATCTCAACATTCTCATTTATGCTACTCTCATTTTTCATTCTAGTCCCACAGAACTCCAAACTATAAAGCACTGCAGGCCTTATAGCCATTTTATGAAATTTTCCTTTCAGCTTGTGTGGTACTTTACGATTATAGAGTACAGAGGACGCACTTCTCCATTTGTTTCTTCATGATTATTAAAGTGGCATTGCATATATTCAATTTTAACTTTCCTAAGAGTAAAACATTTTTATCCTAATGCCTCTCTCCATGCCACTAACTTTGGGATTTTCGCCCTTTGTTGTCTATTAAAACTACATTTTCTACAAATAGCATACGCTCAAGGATATCTTTCTACATATGCTTAGAAATCTCGTCTATTACTAAAGCAAAAGTATGGGCTAAATTTATCCCTAATGTCATTCGGAATTCACCCAATATGGCTATTGTCATCCTTACAGATTATATCTTTACACATCTTTTATAGCTTTTATATAAGCGACCCTTACCAATTTCAAATACTCAGCATATTATATCTCGATTTACTCTATCATATGATTTTCCAAAATTAATAAATACCATATAAATGAATCGATGTGCCACAACTGTACACGACCATACACGATGTCGAGATATGATCCATATAGCTGACCCTACATAGTGGGACAAAGTCTTAGTTGTTGTTGAATAAATACCATATGTAAGTCTTATTTTTACTCATAACAATGTCAACAGGATTTAATTATTAGATGTAAAGCTTCCATAGTAAATCTTTTAGGCATGACACCAAATTGGTTATCTTGTATATTAGTCTCATTTCTTAGGCTTGTTTCTATTACTCTTTCAGTGTCATAGTATGACCTATTAGTTTAATACCACAATAATTTGCACAGTTTTGTATACTTCCTTTATCCTTATATAACTGAATCTATACTCTTTCTCCATTGTTTAGGGCATGTTCTTTTTATATGGGTTTGAGACTTGTTTTGAAAACAAGTTTTAGGAAAATAATTTTATAATGTAAAAAGTGTATTGAAAATGTAAAAAGGTATTATTGAATAGTAAAAAGTTGCATTGGAAATGATGAAAACTGATTATAATATATTAAAGTTACTGTTAAAACTAAATCTCAAACCAAAACCAAAACTTAAAGAACAAGCCCTTAGACATCTTTGAAGTTTTCCAAATTACATTCAATAATTTGTAATCCATGTAACCCAACTTTCCCAGGGCACTTCCATGCCTCAATCGATGCGCTCAAAGACCAACTACCTTACCATCTTTTAATTTTTTATCTACTACCAAAGGTTGCATTTTACAGAAATATGTAAAATCCCTATGTGGTTTGGATTTACTTAACTCACTTAATGTAATTTTAATGCAACTAACTTCATTAAATAATTTATAAAAATATTTTCTCCAAAGCTCATTTATTACTTTGTCCAACTGAAATATTACCATTTTCATCTTTTATACACTTAATTTATATTAAATATCTTGTTTTATTTTCTCTCATTTTCGCTATCTTACAGATATCATTTTCTTCTTTAATATCTAATTTTTTATTAATTCTTCAAAAGCATTTGTTTTCGCTTCATTTATTACTTCTTTTCACTTCCATCTTAGCATTTTATATTTTTCAACATTTTCATCATTTCTACAAGTATATAACATTTTGTGACTTGACCCTTTTGTTTTTACTTTCCTAATAAGATTTTATAAAAGTATCATTTTGTCTTTATTCGTTAAGAGTTCACTTAACCCTAGTTTTACCTCATCGTTTTGCAACCCAAAATTGTACCCTTCATAAACCCTATCATATTCCTCTACCCTCTCCACATGCCCATTTAAATCACGGCTATGATAATTTTCTTCATTTTGAGAATTGTTTAAAGTAAGGTTTCAAAGTCCAAAGATTCGGATTTGATTCATTAATCATTTGTGGTGCATATACAGTAAATATATTTATAGGTTCCTTTCCTAAAATAATTTAATAATTATGATTCTATCCCTCTTTCTAACAACCCACCACATGTTCTACTAACAATGAATCTATAATAATATTCACCCAATTCCTAGTTTATCTCTTCACCAGTGTACCAAAATTTATAGCTTGCAGAATCAAAAAATTTATCCTTCTTACCTACCCATTTAGTTTCTTGGAAACACATGATATTTATGTGTCTCCTTTGCATACTATATATTAATTCTATTGCTTTACTTGTTAGATTTCTAATATTCAAACTGCCAATTCTATAAATTTTAGTCTTTCTTATAGTTCAACTTGTTTTCCGTCCCATTAGTGTGTGAGGACTCTTGCTCAGTAGAACTATATTCAAATCCTCATGGAGGTGTAGCGGTCCTTGTCAAGACATCACAGTTGAACATTGTGATGCGCTCCTCAAAGGAGAGCGTCATAGCCTTTACATGATTTTTATATGATCCATAGCATGAGATTTGAAAATGTTTTGCGCTATACGTCAACCTAACGCAACCCTCTCTTTATTGATTTTAAAGCCAAAAACTCCTTGTTTGGGACAGGCTACCTGTAGGCATGTGAGTTTCCTATAAAATGATGTGGCTTTGATATGATCCATGGCTTCCTCAATTTAGCCTAGTGTCAGAATTACGGATTAGAATTCTGTCATAAAAGTTGCCAAACAAAGAGAAGTATCCTTTCATTAAGTGTCATTTGAAAGTAAATGCAATAATTCTTCACTAGAGATCTTAATCTTCAGGATTTGAATAGGCACAAGCATCAAAGAAGAGGTTTTAGATATTCAACCAGCAGATAGGTGAATATCAAGTGCATTTCTGAAGCCATAACTCATGAATATTCTACAAGAACTCACCAACAAGGCAAAAAAACTGAACTTCATTTAATGCATTGGTGTTAAAGATTGGAGAGCCAGTATATCTTTGAAAATTATGTAAGATGCAAAGTCAACTATTGATTCCCATGTTCAGAAGATGGAGTCATGGCGCCATAGTAAAAACAGAGTAAGAAAAGTAAGATGATAAATGAGAACCCACAGCAAATGAAAATATGTTTATTAGTTGGTTAATGTTATTGCCAGAGCGAAAATTTTCCAAATGGCTTATTGCCAAAGCAAATTTACATGACTTCATGTATAAATTTGCTCTGACTGGTGAATTATTGCTCTGGCAATAACTTCACCCTTATCAGTCAATCAAAAGAACTTTATGCAACCAATGCTAGAATTACCGGCTTTTTCTTAAGCACCATATCTGAGTTATGGCACAGACCACATTTCCTAACTACATCTCCACCCATATTCTGTTCGTTGTTACTGGATCTATTTGACCTGCAAAAGAAATAAAATAAAAAATCAGCAGGAGAAGCACTAATTCCAGGCTGCAAAACAATTCATTAGTTCACCTTTCAAAGAAACTCTCCATCGCTTCAAACAAATTTTCTTTTTTGGCTCGAGCCTGCAGAAAGAGAAACAACTATTTAGCTGAAATTTCTTTCACAGTTACAATGGAAACATAGAAGAGGTGATCCAAATGTTACTATTCATAGTAGATCCCCTTTCTCCAGGAGAGTTTGATTAAATTGCCTACTCTTCAACAGGAGGTGTATTCTTTAGCCTGCTTCCCACTCCTCCAATTATATTCAAAGCCTGGTTCTCAAACTTCTTACGTAGGGCTCAGAGGGATCTGAGTGATCCCTCCTTGGCCTATCCACCCAACACAGAATGGTTTGCTTTGCAGATGAAAATTTTTAAATGGGCAAATGGATAGAAAGTTTCCTTCAGCAATCCATACTGACTAGATTAAACCAAGGGTTTCCATACCATATACAAAACAGCCATATTCCAATGCAGACAAAATCAATATAATTGCTCAGGTTGCATTTGACAAGACTCATTGTTCAACAGAAAGAGCTAAATTCCAGAATCATCATTTTCAAGAGACAGTAAGTATTAGAAAATTAATCAATATTTCTACTAATTGTTCAACAGATGTTAAAAAGAGGATTCTCAGTAGGGAACGTACATCTACAAAGCATGCCTTCATCTGCTGCAAGCAAGCATCCAAAACATCAGCTCTTCTCTTGGTTCCAGCACTAACTTCTTTCATATCAGACTCCATCCTTGCACGAAGATAAGGTTTCCATAATTCATATCTGTAGAAAAGAAAAAACTTTGTCAATATTTTCTCCATAACTACAAAATAAAAACCTACTAAATATACACATGACCAAAGCTAAAGCTTAATCTAAAGCAAACATATGCTTCCATAATCTATTTTAAATACTCAATTATCCTAACCGGGAAAAGAATTTAAAATTTTAAAAATAAAAACATGAGAACCAAAAAGACATCATACTTGTTTGAATGGTCATTAATTATGTCTATTTTGAATTTTCTATAGGTTATAAGCCATGAAAATTGTGTCATGCTAAAGTACTTTTAGACGACAAAATTGGAGGTAGCCTATCTGTTGCTTCAATAACAAATAACTTAGGAACTTTCTTTAACTATAAAAACAGTTAATATGTAACTATGTCCTGGTTTCATTTATTCAAAGACAAGCAAACAAATGTGTTTTTCTTTCCTAACCAGAAGGGGAAAAAAATGATTAGGTGGCACTAAATGTTTTCACAAAAATACACAGCAAAATTTTTATGTTTAAGCTTAAAAAAATCCCACAACCAAGGATCCAGCTCAAACAATTGCCAGTGGTGCTGAACAAGGTTGACATCTCCTTGATTCCAGAAATTTTTCCTTCAAGCAGCAGAAACTTATACACCCTCCCTCTCAAGATGGAGGAAAAACTTGACAACATTACATGAAGGAGACAAGAGGAAAATGTTTGAAATAGTTATAACAAAAAGAGAGCCAAAAAATAGAAGGGAGATGAATTGGATGTTAAGACTGCAGATTCTCTTGAGAAAAATGCCAAAGAAATGCAGGAACTCACACACACACACACACGGACAAAAAAAAAAAATGAAGAAGAAAGAAAGAAATGCCAGCAAAACAAAACTAATTTCAAGGAAAGATTATAATTCCTATTACTGACTGTTCTTCCCTTTCCATCACTTAACATGACCAGATAGAGTACATCTTTGACGTCTAGGCTCTCATATCTATAGTTTGGGAAGGCATTAAACTTGTAAATACTAATATACAAACGTAATTGAATTGAAAAGTTAGAAGTCCTTTATTGAGATTGTTAAGTTAGAAAATACCAGCTATAAGTCTGTAGCACAAAACTGATAAACATTTGAAGTAAGAATATTTTTATTTACGTAGATGAAAGCATAAAAAAACGCTTACCAAGAGAAATTTTGCCATATAACAAACTAAGAGAGAGTGAAACCTTTTGATATTTGTTTGTTTCAAGTTTGTTTCAAGTTTGTGCCCAGATATCAGGAAGACAATAATCGTGAGAATAGATATTAGGAAGAAAACTGGCGGAGAGAGAGAGAGAATGACAATTAATGGCATTCGATAGGAAAAAGATCAAAGGAAACTTGACAGCCAGATATAGTCGGGCAATAGAATTATGATTAATGAAATGAAATTTGCTGGGAAAGAGATGAAGAAGATAACCTAGTGCCATTCTGCTATCAACTAATGAATGTTAATTGTGAAACTTCTTCTCCTATGCCCAAGATTATAATAATTGTTCTATGAGTGTGACCAATAACTTCCATAGGAGCAAGAACATAACATGTATATCTCAATAACTGTTTCTCATATTTAAGTCAGAGATCGGTGCCTAGCTCCATTACAAGCTTCAGTACATATATTTAACTTCAACAGAATGCAGCAGTAAAGCAATTTAATGATTGCTCACCCCATGTCATCATATCCCATTACTAGTGCCTGGCCCTGTAGAGAATACAAATGTCTCATGATTAAACGCTAACCATCAAATACACAAAATATATAATGATTTCAACATAAAAATACAAAAAATATAAAGTGATTTCAACACAACTTCACCCCTGTAACAATTAATGCAACAGAAACATAGCAGTTACAAAAATATATTAAGAAAGCAAGTACCAGGGTTCCATCATGAATATGCAAGTACAATTAGGAAAACGAAGTCAAGGATGCTCAGTAAACTGCTACATTGATGAAATGGAACAAGGTAACAAAAGAAATTTTTCCAAGATTTGAGGACCGTAACCATATTCTCAAACTCCAGTCTTATTTTTCATCCCTCAGTTCATTTGAGTAAGCTCTCCAAAGGTCTTTCCACCAGAATCTTTCAATATTATCATCAAAAAGGGAAAAAGCATGAAGCTATGCCACCATGCATACATTCATTTGGTTTTCTAAAAATTCTTTAGGGGGCATGTTCGCAATCCTCATCATATAAAAGAGACCATAACTTTACTTCCTGTAGAATGAGTCTTCTATCTGGACCCAACAACAAAGAGGTAACACTTGCCTAAACAAAATTTAGAAGGGGAAATCATCTACAAGGCCTCTAAACTATTCGAATCGTATACTTTTGGCCACTAAACTTATTTTGGTAACATTTTCACCATTCAATTATTTAAAGTTATCACATTTGGTCGTTCAATAAATTTCAACCGTTTGATCAAAAGAATGTTCCCACCCAAGTTCCACACAACCAATTAAATAAGAGATTATTGAACACAGGAAATTGACAAAGCTAAAAGTAGACAGGTGGTTACCAAATTAGTGGGGATAAAGGAAGCATTTTCTTTTGTCGCATAGAATCGATCAAGCAACTTCTTTATATGATCATGCATTGTTGCATCTGTACCTATCCCAGCCTACAAAATAGAAAGAGTACAAGCATCATCAAACATACACAACACTCAAAATTTACATGAATGAAACCCACAAGATATAAATAATATGCTTTTAATATTAAGTGTCCATACCTTATCCATACATGTCAAAAGATCAGCTTCAGTTAAGAGGGGTGGAGGTCTAGTAACTCCTGAATCAAGAGTCAATGTTGCTCGTGTAAACTGCAACATATACCCACCATTTCAAGAACATAAATAAAAAACTGAAAAGAGTTATCCTAACAATAATAGAACTGAACATTAAACTGACAGCAGAGCAAACTAAGTAAATCAATGACAATGTATTTTTTTTTTAGCCTATTTCAGAACACAGGAAACCTATTTGAAGTTTGAAGCTAAGATTTCTAACAGTACAGTAAAGTCATTTTTCTCTTTATGACAAGAATATATTTGTGTCAAAAATATCAACGCAACCACCAACCAGCCCAGTAGCATGATCACAAAGGTCAAATTCCTTCTTCTGGTCCTTGAATTGACAGTTAAGGGCTGTATGATATCATGATTGGGCAATATGTTTTGGGAAACCAATTTTCAAGTGTGAAAGTGTATTAGAAACGTAAAAGGGTGTCTTAGGGCCTGTTCTTTAAGTTTTGGTTTTGGTTTCAGTTTTGGTTTCAACAGTAAATTTAATATATTATAATCAGTTTTTATCATTTCCAATAAAACTTTTTACTATTCAATTATACATTTTTGCATTTCCAATACACTTTTTACATTACAAAACTATTTTTCCAAAACTCAAACATTCCTAAACGAACAGGCCCTTAGATATATATATATATAAGTGGGTGTATGGGGAATGATAAAAATGTGTTTTGAAGACAAAACATACCGTACCATACAAGGCCTAAGAATGTAAATCTATTGGTTTATGTAGGGGATAATCTAATAGTGCGCTATTTAAGCACTTCTAGTGGTAGCGTATCTCATAGACTACTACAGGACTTTAAATTTTACAAACCCTATTCAGGCACTTACCCAGCATTTTCCTAACTCTCGACTGTTAACAAATATTCCACTAAACATATTTGGCAGTGTTGCATTTGTTCACATGTCAATCAAA
Source organism: Leptodermis oblonga (assembly GCA_016801395.1). NCBI lineage: Eukaryota > Viridiplantae > Streptophyta > Magnoliopsida > Gentianales > Rubiaceae > Leptodermis > Leptodermis oblonga. The sequence goes on from CM028753.1 coordinate 22,466,606, forward strand.
AGGATTCCAAACTTGAACCCAAATTTTGACCTCAAATTATCACAGAATATTATCCGCACTCTGCAGTCAGCAGATGGCAATCAATGAAAAATGCCGTGGCAGTTATGTTCAACAATCAACCAACACAAGTTATGACCAGGACTAATAAAATTTAACTACAGAACAAGCAACAGAGAAAGAAATTTCTGGTCAATATTGAGGTTTATGAGATGCAAACCAAATTTCATTCATTTGGATACTAAAATTTATTTCTATTCTTCAGACACAAACAAGGAGACAAACTACCAACTGAAAGATAAAACACATACCTGTTGCCCGAAAGTGTAAGTGGGGATCAAGGAACCGGCCCATGATTCATATACATATACATCCAGGTAATTTTTCTGTCGATTATGAAACAAGTTAACATGATAACAAAAAGCAATCTTGTCAACAAATGTAGTAACTAATACTCTCTGCTTCATTAGAAGAGGCCAATTTCTAAAAAATAATTTGTTCCATTAGAAGAGTCAAATTTTGAATTTTTCACTTATCATACTATTTGTTGAGAAAAAGAAAACTAGGGAAGAGAAGGAAAAACAGATTCGTTATATCTTTATTTTCTTGGAACTTCTGTTCTTAAGTAGAACACAAAGTAACGAGGATAAGCTTCAACATCTAGAATTAAGGGAAAGAAACAACTACTTAAAATAGACTCCTACTGAACCTAGACATCTACTGGAACTAGACATCTACTGGATCAGATTTCCACATTCCCCCTCAAGTTGGTGCGTAAATGTCAATCATGCCCAACTTGTTTATTAGGTGTTCAAACTTTGGCCTTGGAAGCCCTTTAGTCAAAATGTCTGCTGTTTGTGACTAGAAGGCACAAAAGGCAGGCAGATAGTTCCAACTTCTAGTTTCTCCTTGATGAAATGTCGATCAATTTCAATATGCTTAGTTCTATCATGCTGCACAGGATCATGAGCAATACTGATCGCAGCTTTGTTGTCACAATATAGCTTCAACGGTAGATCCACTATTTTCCTGAGTTCCTTAAGGACTCTGTGTATCCATAACAATTCACAAATCCCGTGGGCCATTGCTCTAAATTCAGCTTCTGCACTACTTCTAGCAACCACACTTTGTTTTTTGATCCGCCAGGTAACCAAGTTTCCCCATACAAAGGTGCAATATCCCGAAGTGGACCTCCTATCAGTCACACAACCTGCCCAATCTGCATCAGTAAATACTTCAACACTCCTTTGATTAGTCTTCTTGAACCATAGACCTTTTCCAGGGGTAGACTTCAAATATCTCAGAATTCGATATACTACTTCAAGGTGTTCTTCCTGAGGTGCATGCATGAATTGACTCACTACACTTACTGAGAATGCAATATCTGGTCTCGTATGAGATAGGTAGATTAGTTTCCCAACCAACCTCTGGTATCGCCCAGTATCCACCGGAACACCTCCTTTCTCCCACAACTTCACATTGGGATCCATTGGAGTTTCAACTGGTCTACAACCACTCATTCCAATTTCCTGTAAGAGATCAAGAATATATTTCCTTTGCGAGACAACAATTCCTTTCTTTGACCGGGCAATTTCCATGCCAAGGAAGTATTTTAATGCCCCCAAATTCTTGATCTCGAACTCTAATGCAAGACTTCGCTTCAATCCCTCCATCTCAATGACATCGTCACCTGTGAGTATAATATCATCAACATAAACTATCAATACAGCAATTCTTCCTAGAGAGGAAAACTTAAAAAATAAGGTATGGTCTGTATGCCCTTGAACATATCCTTGTTTTTTCACTAATCTTGTAAACTTTTCAAACCAAGCTCTAGGTGATTGCTTGAGTCCATATAACGACTTCCTCAATCTGCATACACCATGTCCAAATGTCTTCTCGAACCCTGGTGGTCTATCCATGTACACCTCCTCCTCCAAGTCACCATTAAGGAAGGCATTCTTCACATCTAATTGCTACAAGGGCCAATCTAAGTTAGTAGCAATAGATAAGAGTACTCTCACCGTATTTAATTTCGCTACTGGGGCAAATGTCTCATAGTGATCAATCCCATATGTCTGGATGAATCCCTTAGCCACTAGCTTGGCCTTGTACCTTTCCACTGAACCATCAGAGTTGTACTTCACAGTAAAAACCCATTTACACCCAACTGTAGCTTTCCCAGTAGGCAATGGCACAATACTCCAAGTATTATTCTTTTCCAGAGCTCTCATCTCCTCAAGTACTGCTTCCTTCCACTTTGGATCTTGTAGAGCTTCCTGAATATTTTTTGGAATTTCTATACTGGAAAGTTGTGAGGTAAAAGCAGTGAAAGGGGACAATTTCGAATAAGACACAAACTTAGATAGAGGATGATTAGTACAAGACCTAACCCCTTTAAGAAGAGCTATAGGAATATCAACATTTGGAGAATCAAACTGATTTTCAGGGGTAGACAGAGATTTACCGGTTTCAGAATCACTTTGTTGACTCATCCTTGGATTGGAATCATGGCTGTGCTTATCAGTCTTCCTTGAGTAAACAATCCCTTTCCAGGTTTGGTCACCATCCCTGAGTCTATTTATGTCAAAACAATTGTTATGATGTGGCATTATACTAGGTTGTTCCTTATTGTTTATCTCCAAAAATTCTGTTTTAGAAAAATTGTTTTCATCAAAATTGTTAGATGTAGACCTAGAGTCACCAGAAACATTACTCATGATGAGAGGAGTTTCCAATTGCAACTCCTGGCCATTTCCTGTAGGTGCAGCTCTATCAAGTTCAGGTTCAGGAATTTTTTCAAAAAATTGGTCAAATAGATCATTTGAGTTGACATATGAATCTTCCTTACAATTCGCCCCCTGAAGATGAATGTCTTTGAAAAATGGCTTGTTTTCAAAAATGTAACATCCATACTAACAAAAAACTTTTTTCTGTTAGGATCAAAGCATTTGTAACCTTTTTGTGTTGGGGAGTAACCAACAAAAACACATTTTATATCTCGAGGCTCAAGTTTGCCAATTGCTCTATGTTCATGCACAAAAGTTGTACAGCCAAATACTTTTGGAGTTAAATCACCACAAAGTCTAGCATTTGGAAAAAATTTGGTGAAGACCTGTAAGGGAGTTTTGAACTGTAAAACTTTTGATGGCATCCTGTTTATCAAGTATGCAGCAGTTAAAACAGCCTCTCCCCACAAATATTTTGGAACTTTGGTTGTAAAAAGTAATGCCCGAGCCACCTCTAACAGATGTCTATTTTTCCTCTCAGCAATGCCATTCTGTTGGGGTGTATCAATGCATGAGCTTTGGTGGATGATTCCTTTTTCATGGAAAAAATTTTCCAAAGACATGTTACAAAATTCTTTCCCATTATCACTCCTAAACACTTGTATCTTAGTTTCAAATTGAGTTTGCACCATATTGTAAAAAGTCTTAAAAACTTGTTCAACTTCAGACTTTTCTTTCAGTAAATACACCCAGCACAATCGAGTATGATCATCAAGAAATGTGATGAACCATCTCTTGTGAGTGGGTATGCTGATCTCATTAGGACCCCACACATCACTGTAAATCAAAGAAAAAGGTTTTGATGGTTTGTATGGGTGTGAATGAAAATATGTACGATGGTGTTTTGCAAATTCACAGATTTCACAATAAAACTGAGAGAGTTCTCTATTGTCAAACAATGCAGGAAACAAATGTTTTAAATATTTAAAACTTGGATGGCCTAATCGTAAATACCATAACATAACATTATTCTGAGAGACATTAATAGATTCAAGGCAAGAACCTATTAGATGAGATTGCCGACTCAAACCAGATCCTGATCCTCTATTCAGGATGTAGAGTCCACCACTTTCTTTAGCACTGCCAATCATCCTCCCCGAGGTCGAGTCCTGAAATAGACAACCAGTTGGAGAAAAAATCATTTGACATTTTTTATCACGAGTCAACTTACTGACAGACAAAAGATTACAAGAAAGTTTGGGAACATGCAGGACATTATGTAAAGTGAGTGATGGAGATACTGCAATGGAACCTTTCCCTGCAATGGCTGAAAGAGAGCCATCTGCAACTTTAATTTTCTGATTCCCTGCACATGGGTTATATGAAGAAAACAATTTGGACAGTCCTGTCATGTGATCAGTCGCACCGGAATCAATGATCCAAGTGCTGTCAACATTGTCAGGGTAGTTGCTCATGAGAGCAGTTTTGGGATAATTACCTGTTTGGGCCAATGAACTGGAAGGAGTGTATTTTGGTTAGAGAAGTTTGATCAGTTGCTCTTTTTGATCCTGAGTGAAAGGAACCAAACTTGGAGAAGACTGCTGCTGTGGAGCCAAACCAATAGCTTGAAATGCATGCCCTTCTCTTCCAGATTTGCCCTTGCTGGTTGATGGTTTACCATGAATCTTCCAACAGGTTTCACGTGTGTGCCCTGGGCGTCTGCAATGATCACACCACGGCCGATCAGATCGCTTACCATCCTTCCTCACATCTATACCTAGGACATTCCGAGTAACAAGGGCAGAAGTTTCGGCTTCTGGATTTGGAGCATGCTTGTACAACATCACACTTTGCCTTGCCTCTTCTCTCCTAACCTCAGAGAAGACCTCCCTTATTGTGGGCAAGGGGGATTTGGCCAAGGTTCTGCCCCGCACATCCTCTAACTCCTTGTTTAGCCCTGCTAAGAACATGTAGACACGATCATTCCCCTGCCTCTTCAAAAACATAACACTGTCAGGTGTACAGTGCCAAACATCATTATAGCAAAGGTCTAACTCCTGCCATAGGATCACCAACTCGTTGTAGTAGGAGGTTACATTCCTGTCACCTTGCTTCGCATTCCACAGTTTGGATTTTAGATCAAAAATCTGGTTTGAGTTCTCTAAGTCTGAATACGTTTCTCTTACAGCCTCCCAGACATCTTTGGCAGTTGGCAGGAAGAGGAAGGTTTTCCCAATTGCAGGTTCCATAGAGGAGTTTGTCAACCATGCAATAATTGAAGAATTTTCTGATTTCCAGACCTCGAACTTTGGATCTTCATCTGCAGGTTTTTTCACTTCCCCTGTTACATATCCCAGCTTCCCTTTGCCTTCCAAGATCAACCGAACAGTTTGTTGCCATTCGGTGTAGTTGTCTCCATTCAGGCGGTGAATATTCACGTGGAATGAGTTCTGAGACCCCTCCGGACCATTGAACGAGAGGGAGGGATTCAGAGTGGAACTCACGGTGCTTTCTCCTGCTGTTGAGGTTTTACTGGTTTCACCAGTTAAAGCCATATTCCATGGATTTTGACGTGACATTGTTCTTCCTTAGATCTGAACCTAACGCTCTGATACCATGTTGAGAAAAAGAAAACTAGGGAAGAGAAGGAAAAACAGATTCGTTATATCTTTATTTTCTTGGAACTTCTGTTCTTAAGTAGAACACAAAGTAACGAGGATAAGCTTCAACATCTTGAATTAAGGGAAAGAAACAACTACTTAAAATAGACTCCTACTGGACCTAGACATCTACTGGAACTAGACATCTACTGGATCAGATTTCCACACTATTACTAATATAATTATGTGTGGTTCACAAATAATCCACCTTTGGAATGTACAGACATTAGTGGAAAAAAATGATGGCAAATAGACTTTCTAATGGAACGGAGGGAGTATGTATCAATGTAGCAATAGTAAAGAATGTTATCATCATCTATTAAGTAATCATGTACATGGAAAATATTAAGTGCAAATAGAGGTCATTGGAGCTAGAGATAGCCATCTTAACCAAAATAATAGTAATAATAATGGTGATGAAGGTGATATTAATAAAATAAAATAAACAAAACAGAAACAAATATAATACTAAGAAAGAACAAAATTCACATATAGTAGGCTAATAAGTGCATCAAGAATCCTTAGCAAATCAATACATTATACAGTTGATCAAGAGGTTAGCAGCATGAAAGGTGTACACCTCTTCATACATGTATCAATACACTTCAGGAAGAAGAAATGCACAAGATCAAGCAAGTAGCAGTAGCACACTAGGAATCGAGACAATGCCAAAAGCTCTCTGTACCTTCCACAATTCTTAACATATTTCAGTTTCTCAGAAACGTATTCTTAGAATAAGAAAACTGACTGAACAAAGTATAAGAGGTTGGCACAAATGCAGTGTTGCAAAAAAGTAAAACATATTCATAAATCGAGGATTACTCTCCTTTTTATCTCTCCCTCACTCCATCTAAAACCCTGCAGAGATAATGAAAATGATGGAAAGACTTGGTGCCAATTTAGCACATAAGTTGCTTATACTGATGTTCATCCTACACTCTAGTTTAAAAGTATAACCCTATACACACACTTCAAACACCCCTGGCAAGTTTTTTGTTCTTTTAAGGAACTAATATATTCTTGTATATACACATGTATGATGAAAAGTACTTGCTACTAATTTATCAACTATACAGGAAAAGAGAATGCTCCTAGCTTTTATTTAAGGAATTTCATTAGCTAAAAGTGCGTGTGTTTGTGTGTGTGTATTTTCACTATTTCACTTCCAATTGGGGTAGAAGCTCCGGATATCTTTGATTTAGCACCTTGGAGGACTTGAGAGAGACAGAGAGCTTGCCTTTAACTCATAGATTCTCCGAACAAGAGAAAATGTATACTACCATTGACAGGAGGGATAATGATAGCCATAGTCTATAGCTTGTAGGTTTAGAAGGATTTTTAGAGTTCCAAATCCCAAACAGTGCCAATGCTTTATGCTAAAGTGGGTCATTTGGAGAGAATTGGCAGAAAGTGGGTCATTTGAAGAGAATTGGCAGTCCAGTAGCTACTAATTATTAAAGACTTATCCGATGTCAATCCACTGGAATTTGAGAATAATGGACTTCAATCTTTTAACTGACCTGAAACAGATACTTCCGGTCCCATCAATAAGCCCACACACATATACAATAATGTCATATAAAGTTATCAAGATCAATCATAATTCACTTTAATTTACACACTGAACATTTGAAAGAGATTTATTTCTTAAAATTTCACAATGTTTTGAGCACAGAGGACCACCCAAAAGTACAACCTTCAAATGACTATAATGCTATAGTGTAGTAAAGTGAGTCCAAGCCAATCTTATAAGAAATCACTTTCTCCAGTCTTGATCAAGCACAATAATTTGGACACAGCAATAAGGCTTTGATTACCCTCACAAAATTTGGCCAAGGAAAGATATCGTAGAGCCCAAGAGTTAAAAGAAAATTCTAGTCAGTTTATTTTTAATATAGATTTAACACTCCAGCCATTATAAAATTCACTAATTGGCCTTCGAGCATCCAATCATTTGCTGGATTGAATTTTCGCTTATTATAGTTTTCATGTAGAAGAGGATCCCAAAGGTAAGAGCTGTTGCCGTGTGACCTAAACTTTTGGTTTCCAGTGGTGTAAACAACCTGTTATTGATATATAACGTAAGGCTACTTATATTAGGCCTTAAAGGCTCGATCCTTTCCCAAACCCCAAACATGCAGGAATTATTAGAAACTAGCACTTTTCTTTATAGTTTTTCTGCGACAAAACAAATGCCTCAACATGAAAGAAACACAAGGATCTTTTAACACTGCATAAGGAAATGGCAGAGGCGGAAAACTCATTAACTCACTTCAAGTATTATTCTTCCAGAGGCGGAAAACTTTTCACCAGCAATGTCAACTTCAACAGTAGTTTCAGCCCCTTTGGCTGGTTGAGAAACACAGGCAAGAAAATGCCGAACCACCAATTCATATAATTTCTGCAACAAATATATATATATATATAAATACACACACACACACACACACACACACACACACATACATTCGTATACACACATGTATGCATCTTTAATACCGATACGAACAGAAAACTTGACAAGTTACACATCATTGATCGGTATGGCTTGACCAATTGGCCAAATAACAGAAGTAGAACTAGTACTAACATGGTGCTCTGGACTCCAACGAGATTCACCCCGTGAAAATTTTGTTGGGTGAATAGGTGGATGAGCTTTGTCATCATGTCCACCACTTCCTGGATTTCTCCAAAGCCCTGATTCAGGATCCAACAAGCGCTGTGCATAAGAGCCCCATCTTTCATGCTCTTGTTGTTCACTCACCATAGCCTAAACATTAGAATCAAAAAGAGCACAAACTATAAAAAAAAAAAATAAATACCTTTTGGATTCTTGCAAATTAGAAAAGCAAAAGATACAAGAAACTATAGAACATAAGCATCCAACCCAAATCTGTCCTCCGGTATCTAAAATCTGTACATGGTATGCAGAAACACAAATGTGTATCTAAACTTTGTTTGGTCCCCCTCAGAACTGTATTAAATAGCAATAATCCAATTCATTTGCCTCTGCTTCTCCTATTCAATTAAGTTTTCAATGGCTAAGTTTCAGAGGGGATGTTTTGATCAAATGCCCAGTTGAACAGCCAAAGGCAGTGCTCATTGTGTTGTGATGGACAAAGATAGACAGTGATGCACCTCAACTGACTGCAAGCTCTGGAGCAACAATTATTGAAAGACTTCTCAATGTACCATATTAAATCATCTGCAAGTATCCTCCTTCCATCTTTCCAATGAGGATAAAGAAGGAGAATTGCATTTTTATAAACACTCCATCAAAGTATACCCCCCTTAAATTACTAATAGCCGGAACATTAGAACACCGATTACAAGATGGCCTTTCGTCCTAATTGCAGCAGTATCTCACTCAAGAAATTATGATGACACTTGATCATACAGCAGTCACAACTAGTGAAAAGAACCAATGGTAGAGAGATCAAGAGAAGTTTAAAAAGTTAAGAGCAAACTCTCTGTGGTTTAATGCTCTTTTCACACTCAAACTGCACTTATTGTTCTGCACTTAGTTGGGACACAAATAAGAGCAAACCTGCCTCTGCACTTCTACCCCATGTTTGCATTTTAAAGTCAACTCATATTCTATGAATCTTAGAATCAGATTTCATTGAGAAACTAAAAAATGCATTCTTGGACCAACTCACTCTCATCTATTGTTTATGGTAGTGGCATCACTGTCAACAGCTCTATTTCTGTAGATCAGGTCTTCCTGTATTACCTTAAAATAGCTGTAGCTCATGGCACAAAGTGGAAAGAGAAAGAGTGACTTAGAGGATTTTGGATTTGATTTTCTGACACAAGCTTTCCAATTGTTACGCTCTTGTAATCCCACGGTGTCAAATTTGTTTGCCCTAAAATTATTACCCTTACAAAGAACAGGTCAGTATCTAGTGCACTCATCAAGTGGGAAATCAGTACAGACCCCCTGTTTCTTTCAAACACAATGGTTTCGTTGCAGAGTCTATAGAGAACATAATTTATGATGCTTTATATTTGAGCTGTCCTTGAAAGTTGAACATAGCATGCACCATGGTATGCGCACCACTAATCCTAAAGGCCTTCATGCTACACGCTATGAGTATTGGCAAACAACAGCAAGAGATAATGGAAAGGAAACATTACAATCCGCAAACTATTTTCTTTTTCTTTCACAATAAATAATATGTGCATACCCAACAAAATCTAGAACTTCGAATTTTTCATCCTACATATTTTAGTGCTTTTCAATGCATGCAGATTATGACACAAATTAACCACCTGACCCCCACTGCTAAAGCCTTTAGAGCCATTCAAAGTTATTGCTTAGCATGAGTAGCAAACAAGTATATTCCCTTTCCCTCCAAAACGCAACTTTTCCTTCCAGTCCTCAAAGTTGCACACACAATCTTGCATGGTTTAGAACAAAACCAGGCAAACCTTTATCCCTTTGTTACTGACCAAGATCTAATATTTTACTAGCAAAACAACAATTTATCAGATCCTATGGACATCTTTCAAGAAAAACAAACCCATTAAGGAGCTATTTTCTCCTCATTCAACCAATACACTTAAACTAACAATTTGCATCTCATCTCTAAATTAATTACTTGGGTAAGCATCTAGGAATAAACTACTCACACGCAAGTCAGTCTCCACTGAGAAGCGATCAGTCTCTGTACGAGGATAACTGATGAATCCGGTTTGATATAAATCTTCTGCCACCTGTCACCAAGAAAATTCAGAAGAGATATAATAATGATTATACGAAACAATGCATAAGAACCACAATCATGGGGCCAAAGCAAGAAATTTAATGTAACTCCAGCGAATATGTTTGGCTTTGTGAGAAGCAGCCCATCATAATTTCCATGGAAATAAAACAACCAAAAGGGTCCAAGGAAACAAGAAGAAAAAGTGCAAGGCTGATTGTTAAAACATCTAAAACAACTAATGTCATAGGCCGTACAACATAAATGATTTTTTCTTCTCAAAATCTTTCTGCCAGAGCTGACAATATCAAATCAAAAATTGAAAGAAAACTTTGATTAGAAGAAGCAGCATTCACAAGAAAATTACGATATTCCTAGCATATGTTGACCATGGAGTCAAGAACACTCAAGCATGAGAATGTAAGATCACTATCTTAGTATCCAAACAAACCTTCATGGTGTGCTCAGAACTCATATGGAGGTAGCGGGATGCACGCTTTTCAAGCTCAATTGTACTCAAGGGATAAGGAGGATATTTAAGTTTTTCTTGTTGTCTGACATCTGTGACCTGAAAAGGTATGAAGTTTCATAAATGTAAACCAATCCTTTTCAATCCAATTACAGTTTGAGTGATACTTACAGTTGCAGTGGGCTCTTCAACACACATTTCATAAACTACTACAGCACATGTGTAATCAAACAAATGTCCACGCCTGTCAAGTAAAACCTCACTACTTAGAATTCCAAGCATATTTATTGAAAAATTCATTAAATATGTAACAAGATTTGCCAGAACTACATCCACTTGAAGGTGGCAGTGCCTTCATCGGTATTGTGAGTACAATTAATAGTCCAGAAGTCTTCAGGTTCATGTGACTCTCTTTCCCAATAGCGCTCCACAACAAAACCCAATGTAGGAAACTGTGGCAATAATGAGAAGCAATTAGACACTTGATGATTGATTTTTAATCAGCCAGAAAGACTTACGTACTAAATAGAAAGGGTTCCCCCTTAGGCTCTGTTCTCTTGTGACAATTTCCCAAGAATCATCACTTTTTTTTTCCAAAACTTTACACAAAGAAACAACTTCACTTTTTCAACAATTCAAAATTAAAATTTTAAAATTCCCTCTAAATACCTACTCACATAAATTCAAAAAATAACACAATCATTACACTTTTTTAATCTCTCACCTACACAATTTCCCAAAAAACATTTCCCTCTAAAAAATTTCCAACAAAAAACTTCCCTCCAACAAAATTTCCCCTACACAAGCCACAAAAGAACAGAGCCTTAATGTTTCCTATTACGGGCAGGAGTGAAGGGTCGCACGTAAAATTTATTTAAACTTTACTTGCATTAGTTGTTACAATATTAAACATGTAAATAAGTTAAGGGTCCTTAATCTTGAGTACCTGGCAAGGACCATAACTCAAAACAAGATTTCGGCCATCTGTAGATGAATCAAGCACAAATGCATCCCTTAACAGCATGGTCTGAAAGCGAGTAAAAGAGGCACCAATGCGAAGATCTATCTCCTGCAAAGGATTTTAATTGGAATTTTCTTCTCATCAGTTCAGTCATTAAAATGCTTGGGCATGAGCAAGATAGATTGTCGACTAAAGAAGGCATGAACAGATTATGCATCATCGAGGAATACATATGAAATGAAGACCTAAGGCCACATCCATATGCTGTCATACACACATTCCTTCACAAAAGAGGAACTCAAGCTAAAAGTTAGACGCAATCATCTTCTACCATAAAACCAAAAGATATTTGTGGGGAAGGAAAACCAGGAAAAATTGTCCTGCATTTTGGGGAAAAAGCCAGAGGTTTACTTATGATAAACAATAAAGGGGGGTGGGGTAGAGAAAGTAAACCAAAAAGGTTCTATAATGGTGCAGACTTGTCTAACGTCAACTGCATCAGAAAACAACTGATTAGGCCTGACCAGGTTCTGCACTGAGCTTTGAATTGCCCTGAATATCAAAAGGCATGAGAAAATAATCAATAGGGTCCAATCAATGTTAGCCATCAACAATATGACAACACCAGACTTTCACAGACCTGTCAATTAATGCAGAGAAGTGAGCCCTCTTTATATCAAGATGACGATTTACTTTTGTGCAGACTTCAACCACTTCAAAAGCAATATTTTCTCCTTCTCTATCACAATCAAGCCACAGGATAAGCCACTCGCACTTTCTAGCTTCTTCTTCTAGCGTCCTTTGGATATCCAATTTATCCTGCAATCATCGGAAAAGAAATAAACCACCTTCCAAAATTCACCTTAAATTCCTGGTATTTACACTCAAACATTTTTCTAACACCAACGAAAGCACTTCATGAAATTAGTAAATAAAACATATCATATGTGCAAGAATGTTATAGTGCTTCAACAAAAAATTAGAAACTTCGCATGCATTGAACCGCGATTTCGGTACTCGACATTCAGAATCAAGCATTTCACCACCACTGATGGCCACTTAACCATAGAGTAACACTCTCTAGCTCAAATAAAATAGCCAAATAAAAGAAAAATAAGCACAATACAGGATGATTCAATATGTAAGAAAAGAAACAACAAAAGAAGGTGGGGGTGGGGGGCTCATTTTCACTGTATAAATGAAGGCTGGCTGGGAGTTGAGTACCTCAGGGACATATTTACGAACAGGGGCATGGTAGAGATCGACAGGGTCACAAGAATGCCATTTACGGAAGCGATCGTCGAAGTCGAGTTCCATGAGATGGCCAGTGACGGAGGTGAACAACATATGGCAAGGCTGACCGCGAATGACATAATTGAACTCGAAAATCTTGTTGAATCTCGACCGTCCATCTCTAACCCTCAATTGCTGGCTCTTCGACAAAATTCCTGCGACCGCCTTCGCAACTGAGGGTTTCTCGGCCACGTTCAGCACATTTATAGCCCGCCTTCCTCCGCCGCCGCCGTAGGCCATTTTGGGAGTGTTGGGAGGCTGGACAGAAATATGACTGGATGGAGTTTCCCGCCCCTGACAAGTGAGAAGTGGTGCGGGAATGATAAATCTAGGGCTTGTTCTTTTTGTTTCGTTTTGAAAACGGTTTTGGTTTCAAAAGTAAATTTAATATATTTTAATTATATTTCATCATTTTCAATATAACTTTTTACTATTCAGCATCTACTTTTTACATTTTCAATACACTTTTTATATTATAAAACTATTTTCCAAAATTTGTTTTCAAAACCGTTTCCAAAACGTTCAAAAAGAACATGCCTTTAATTAGTAACAAAAGTAGCCCTCATATATTGTACAAATAAGTTTGTATCCCCTTCAAAAAACGGAATTGTTACTTGAAAGATACCATTTACTAAACATATGACAATTTTTAAAAAAATTTAGACATGAATTTACATTTTTGCCCATCCATTTTCTTCTACCTTATGCAGTAAAATTGATTTCAATCAATTTTACTGCAATTCCATTTCTCCTCCATATCGCAATTCTGGTTTCCACCTCCATCGCTCTTCTTCGTCGGTAGTCGATCTGACTCAACAAATCGGTGAGTAGGATTTTTTTTTTTTTTTTTTTGTAGAGGAAATGAAAATTTGAATGTGTTGGGTGTTGCAAATTCTTATGGGTACTGTGTTTAGGAATGTATTAGTGTTTATGATGCGTTTTCCGGCTGTGTAGTGATAGTTTTAGGGTAAATTCAGTGGTCGTTCACCGGAAAAATGATTTTCCGACTAACGACCGGGAAAATCGCTTCGGTCCCTAAAAAAATCGCCGTCCTGTGGCAATTTTCCAAGGGAAAATCGCCTGGCTTAGGCGATTCTTAGTGAAAAAAAAAGTGGAGTAAATTTTTTTTATGAAATTAGAAACTATCAAGGTATATTTGTCTTTTCGCTACTTAAAATTTTAAAAAGTGTCATGTGTTTAGTAAAACGGGTCCTTCAATTAACATGCCCCCCAAAAAATTGATGAATTGTCTTTACCATTTTTAAAGTAGGAAAATTGCATTTTTGTAAACTAAGGCCCCGTTCTTTTTTTCAATTAAATTGAGAAATTTTTGTTTTAGGAAAAAAATATTTTTCAGAGGGAATTTCTTTTAGAGATTTGTATAGAAATATGTGAGTGAAGATTTAGAGAAAATTTTAAATTTAGGCTCTGTACTTTTCCATTCTATTCCAGAAAAATCATTTTTTTTCATCCAAAATTTTATTTAGAGAAACAACCTTATTTTTTACTAAATTTTAAAATTTTCTCTGAGTCTTCACTCATATAAATTCAAAAAACAACATAATCATTAAATTTTTTTCTTCTCTTTTATACACAAATTTTCAAAAGAAATTCCCTCCAAAAAAATATTTCTTCCTCAAACCAAAATTTTTTCAATTCAGTCACTAAAAGGAAAAAGCCTTAAATTTTGAATTAGGTAGAAAATGGAGTTGTTTCTTTATGTAAAATTTTGGAGGAAAAAAGTGATGATTTTCATGGAATCGAATGGAAAAGAAGAGACTTTTTTACACTTTTGCTACCAAATGTTTGTCCATTTGTAAAATTTTGCTTTATGTTTGGAAAAATTGTATTTTTGGTACCAAATGTTTGTCCTGTTGCAAAATTTTGCTTTATGTTTGGAAAATTTGCATTTTTTGTACCAAAATTTTGTCATATTTATGTGTCTATTTTGTGACACTTTAGTCCCGAAACAACCTTTACTCGTTTTAAATGGTCAAACTAGAATTTAAGAATATTTTGGGAGTCTTTTGTAAATTCCATATTCTTGTGTGGCCTCAAAATTATTTTCTAATGTTCTACTCATTTAAAATGCCTTGGCCCTTAGGGTGACCATTGAGCAATTGCATTGGAGCATCAACCAAAAACGATGTGTATAGAGAGTGGGATGAAAATAATGTAAACATAATGAACATTAAGTATGATTTTTTTTTATATAAATATATATATATATATTATATATAAAAAAAGAAGTTTATGATAAATTATCTAAAGAATAAATATGATACTTCAATTTAGTGTATTAACCCTGTTAATACTAATATAAAAAATTTAAAAAAAAAACCATGTTAATTCGCATATATATATATATATATTTGCATTTACTTATTGAGAAAATCCATAAGATATATGTAACTGAATTGAAAAGACTGAGAATTTGAAATTGAGACAATAAATGAATTGACAGAATTTTTGTGAGAGAGAGAACAAAAAAAAGGAAAAACAAATAAAGCCCACGCCAGCTGGCATAAACAAATATGATGCTCCCTGCGTTTCTAAATGTATGAATTTTGAAAAAATTACCTTGTTAACCTAATTAAATTTATTTGATTACCTTGTTAACCTTGGGCCTGTTCTTTTTCATCGTTTTGAAAACGATTTTGAAAACAAGTTTTGGAAAATAGTTTTATAATGTAAAAAGTGTATTGAAAATGTAAAAAGTAGATGCTGAATAGTAAAAATTGTTTTGAAAATGATGAAATATGATTAAAATATATTAAATTTACTGTTGAAACCAAAACCGTTTTCAAAACACATTCTATTTTGAACATAGAGATTTGCAACCTTTTTTAATAATAAAATGAAATGTTACAAATTTGTTGATGTAAGTTGTAGTTTCAATGAGTTTAGTCTGAAAAATCTTCAATACAAATGAATGATAAAATTATAATAAATAAGGGCAAATATGGAACAAAATACACTGTTTGTTCTTGAATTTCTAAAATACCATACAATTATGAACAAATTTGAAAGACTAAAACATCATACATTTAAAAACGGAGGGAGGCACTTGATTGTTTGGAATTGTCGATTTTGATTTGAGAATTGTTAATTGAAGGTTACATTTTACTAAATAAATGACACTTTTTTAAAAAAATTAGATTTGAAATTACTTTTTTGCCCTTCCCCTTTCTACTTCCTTCTGCAGTAAAATTAAGAAGAAAACAACTTTTAAAAATAATGGCGCCCCCGCCCCCCCCGGGCGATTCTATGGGAAAGAATCGCCTCCGCCGAGCAATTAAATGAATTTTGTCGCCACAGGACACCAATGTATTCCTATTTAATCGCTCAGGGGAGGCAATTTTTTCCCATAGAATCGCCTGGTTGGGCGATTCTTTTTAAAAATTGCTTTCTTCTTAATTTTACTGCTGAAGGAATGGAGATGAGTGAAACAAAATTTGAAAGAATTGGAGTAGAAAAATATGAGTGAATTAAAGAGTGAAATGGAGAGTTGAAGAGGAAATTAGGGTGTAGGTAAAAATATTTATGATGGTAGAAATGTATAAAGATATTATTGTCTTTTCACCATTTAAAATTTTAAAAAGTGTCATGTATTTAGTAAAAACTGTCCTACAATTAACATGCCCATTTGGGGTCTGTTTAGTATCATGATTTGGATCAGGATTTCAAAACAAGGTTTAAATCAAGATTACAGTTTCTGTTTGGTATCATGATCCAAATCATGATACCAAACAAGGGTCTGAAACCAAGATTTAAGCTTCTGTTTGGTATCATGATTTGGATCAGTTTAGTTACCAAACAAAGTTCAGAATCATAGTTTAAACTCAAAACTTGAGTTATTGTTTGGGACTATGGTTTATATGAATTTCAATTTCTATCTGTATAAATGTTTTAGGGTTCTAACTTTATTACTTTACATTCTCTCTGTAAATTTTTTTTCTCTTTAACTGTGTTACTTTCTCTCTCTAAATTTTTGGAGCATTATTTTATTACTTCACTCTCTCTTTTTAAATATTTTTCTTTCTGTAACTTTAGCACTTCAATTTCTCTCTCTAAATTTTTTTTCTCCCTCTAATTTTATTACTTCACTTTCTCTCTCAATGTTTTTCTCTCTCTTAATTTATTACTTCACTTTCTCTCTCTAAATTTTATTTCTCTCTTACTTTATTAATTTCTCTCTCTAGCTTTTTCATATCTCTAACTTTATTACTTTACTTTCTCTCTTTGTACTTATATATATCTCTCTAACTTTATTACTTCAATTTAATTCTGCTAAATTGTTTTCCCTTTCTAACTTTATTACTTCAATTTGTCTCTCTAAATATTTTTTTCTCTCAAACCTTTTTTTATTTCTGTCTCCAAATTTTGTTTATCTTGCTAACTTTATTACTTCACTTTCTCTCTCTCTATATAGTACAATAAAAGGATTGTAAACTCACATGATAAATACAAATACCCTATAATGCGAATATTAATACAATTCAAATCTCCTTATCAGTAACCATTACACACAACAGGGTGTTTTAAGTTTCATGTTCAACTTTAAAGGTTTAATTGGCCTAAATAATTGCAATAGTACATGCTTACAATTACAATGAATATTTTAATTCTACCGTACTGTCTACTCATTATTCCATAACGCATCCGCCATTTGCCGTCTAAATACACCCCATTCTCCTTGTACATGTCATGAGTAGTCTACTTGCATGGCCTCAATACCCAAAGACAATTGTCCTTCACCGCCATTGATCCCTAATGGTTCACCCAATTGAAATTCAGCAAAAATAGCATCATCGGGATTGTGATCCTTTATCAGATTATTTACTGTACAACAAGCAATGACAAATTCTGCTTGTGCTCGCACCTTGTATGCGTACATTGGCCCCTTAAGAAAATGAAACCTCCTTTTAAGAACTCCAAATACCCTCTCCACAACATTTCTAACGGATGCATGCCTATGATTAAATTTCTCTTGGGGCGAACAAAAATTTTGGCCATTAGCACGATGTTCATTATGGTGATAATCAAATCCCCTAAAAGGAGCAAGAAATCCAGGCATGTTTCTGTAAGCAGAATCTACCGCATAATACTTTCCTTTTGGTGGCATTGGGAATTGGTACCTGTCATTAGTGATTACTTCTTGTAGTACGGTCGCATCGTGTGTACTGCCTCCGTAACCAGCGTATACAAATACGAAGCGCATGTCATTATCTACAATTGCAAGTATATTTTGGCTAACAACACCATGTCTATTGCGAAACTGGTCTATCAGTCGTGCATCTACGAGTGCCTCAATATGCGTACCATCGATAGCCCCAACACAATCCTACGTAAAAAATAAAAACTATAAAACAACTCATAGTAAATTCTAAAGTATACTAAAAATAATATAAACAACTAAACAACCACCTTAAAGTAAGGAAACAATCTTCTATCGCTCCGAATCCTAAGATGAACTTGATTTTGATGACGTGGTCGAATTATGTACCTGCTCATTTTGCATATGGCCTTACGGACATCAGTGACAATGCGACATACTGTGTCAGAGGAATGTTGAAATCGATCACATAAGTCACGCATTCGTTTATCATGTGCGACTAGTTGAAGAAACATGAGCAAAGCCTCATCATAATCAACACCCTTTGTACCTACAGTAAAATAACCTCTCCCGCATTGCATCACGAAGGACAAAAAATGTGGTGTGGTTCAATCGAGTTGTCTCATACAAATTTTTGGGGTGGCCCTTCAGAATTTCAGACGTATATTCCTCACCTGTCAATTTAGAAGTACGTTGTGGAAGTCTCACCACATGTGGAACCTGATTGGCTTGTTCCCACTGCCAACATAACTGTAAAAATTGGTAATCCAACTCATCCCAACCATCATCATCCTGCATATCATCATCATCTTCATTGAAGTAAATAGGACATCGAGGTTGCGGTTCATCCATCAATTCCCTGAATAGGAGAACAAAAAATGCAAACACTAAATCATAATTCAAACCAAATTCAACATAATTCCCCTACCTATTCATAGTTTTACCTGAAAACAATCCATCGGGACTAATCACAAATATCAAACAAAACTCACAGCTAAAATAAGCAATAATATCAACCTTTCATTTCAAAGCCACATATAACTATCAAATATAATCAAACATTGTTTAAAGCATATGCCATATCAAACAAATCCCTACTAAAAAATCCGAACATCAGATAAAGCCCTACCACATATAAGCAATATAAATAAATCCAATAATTCATACTCCTATTGTTGAACTACGCATCTAACCCACAAATCTACTTAGTAAAATGAAAAGGTTACAAACAAGACATCCTATTAAACTTAAATAATAAAGCATAAACTTCAAGTAATGAAAAATCGAATAACAAGTTACGATTCATGAACTTGCTAGGCATATACTTTAGAAGTAGAAAATTGCAAAGGTGTTAACCCTCTCATCCCAAAGAATTCACAAACAATCGCCTCCTTTCTTCACTCATTCCTAGGAAAATGGATGCCTTATGAGGTCCAGCCCCAATATATTCAACTGCTTTTAACCATTTATCATCCGGAAGTGACATTTTTTCTAACACTGCCATGGCCTCAGTTCCCACATCTATTTGTGCAATTCGGCGATCTGTCAATTGATTGAAACTTTGAAGGCTTGCTGCTACAGGGCCATCCTCCTTACTCCTTTTGGAAGTGCGGGACATTGTTTTCGACACCCAATAAGGGTCCTCATCGACAGCCCTCTTACCCTTGCTCTTGTCTTGGACGACTGGACTGTCGTTGTCATCTCCCAAATCAACAGTGTCATCATTATAGGTTTGTCTATCACCATCCTCAACGTCATCTTCATCTACAGGAAAAGTGGATGCCATTCCGTACTTATTATTAGCAGTCTGCTTAGAAAATAGTTCACCCAAAGCTTTAAAGAATGGGAGTGGCTTCTCCTCATATTTCAGTGCTCCATTAACTACCTGAAAGAGATAAAGACTAGATTAACATTTTGGTCTATTTGAAATAAATAAGATAACAAACAGTGGAAGTTTTTAAAATATGAAATGTTGAAATACAAGGTCTCACACGGTCTAAGGCGGCCCAATCATCAACAAGGAAAGTGTTGGTCTGACTGTCCCATCCAACCCCTGTTTGATCTTCAATCCTTTTCCACAATCTCCATTCATTTTTCATTCTAGTCGCCTTTTCTTTCAAACTTTTCCCTGTTACTGCAGTATCTGTTGCTTTCTTCCATTCCGCAGCAATTTCATTCCATTTTAACGCTTTGAAATGCGCACTAGTCTTTCCTAGCGCGAGTTTTTTTGGCCTGCATGAGATCTATCAAAAGTTTTGCATTTTGGGTGGGCATTGCATTTTTAACTGTTCGCATTCAAGGTCGGCAGTGGCAGTCTCCTTCATTTCCTTTACCAAATAAGTTATACAAAAAAAAAAAATCCCCCATTGAGTTCTCAATGACATCACATGAAGTCAACACAGAATTCCAGTAGTAATTGAAAATATTGAGTGTTCAAACCGAATTCAACAAAAAATAAAACTAAGAAAATATTAAACGAACTATAGTATACCTGCAATAGTAGGAAAAAAAATTAGATATGGTAATTAAGCAAAACCTTTTTCGGGTTGGTATTGATACACTCTTGGCTGGTACGAGTACACTCTTGACTGGTACGGATACACTCCTCTAGATCATTCTCATCTTGCAATGAATGTGTTGATGACTCTTTTGTTTCACCCTCTATAACAAGCATATGCATCATTAGTATTGTGCGACCCCCCTCCCTCCCCACTCTACAAATATATCTCCCAATTTAAGTTAGGACTTACAATGTTAATGGGGATTATGTCAAACCTACCCTTTATAAAGAAACAAATACTGGAGATGCAGATCACATACCATTGCCTGTGGAATATTTTGATTCTGACATTAGAACATCTCTTATCAGGTTTCAAATTTCAGCATCAACTATGTACCACAAAAATACGGATACGCAATCGATGAGAGAGATACAATCGTAGTATAAGAACCGCGAATACACCGAAAAACAATAGCGACACAACGGTACTCAACAAATCATCTGAGTTTTATATCCCTTTCAACCAGCATAAATATAAAAATATAAATGCGCGACACATACATGAACAAAAACTGAATCTCTAATAGATATGCAATGATGTATATGGATTAAGCCATAAGAGATCCAAAAATTCTGATAGAAATGAATACATAAAACAGATTACACGGTAAATCAAGTTGCATTTGCAGACCAAAACTTATTAATTAATTTGAACAAAGCAGGAAAATTTCCCAATCCATGCAATGACGATGTTATTTTACAACAGAAGACACGAAAACAGAACAACAAAATAAAAGGATAGTAAGAAGGTACCAGACAAAGAAAGATTGCATTAATCATACTAGATGCAACATATCTCTCTACTAGAATATTTTGAACCCCTCCAATTAGTTACCTGTTCAACAAAAACCATTTCCTCAATATTTTGAACCCCTCCAATCAGTTACCTATTCAACAGAAACCATTTCCAAGCAAAAACAATGCTGACACTTCTATGTAGTAATAATCTGTAGAAAGGTGTAGGAAAAGTTTTCGCAACCACTCTTGTATGTCTCCTATTAGGGTAGACTAGTTACAGACATGGTAAGAACATAAATCCCGTGATCATATTGGAAGGATTTCACTGGGCTCTCCACAAAACCACCCCCTCTGATACTATCAGTGAGTTCATTACAAGCTCTACTAATCTCCGTAAAATGAAATGGAAACGATGGAACAGAAAACAATTAAAAAATTAGAATTGGGTAGCATTTCTTGCTAAATAAATTCATAGTATTCCTCATAAATCAAGTTGGTATGAACTCAAAGAAGAATATGGGTTGAAAATGATGAATAATTCATAAATCAAAGATAAAAAAACATATTAAAATATCAAGTGTATAAAAATTAAAAAATCTCT
This sequence comes from Leptodermis oblonga, assembly GCA_016801395.1. NCBI lineage: Eukaryota > Viridiplantae > Streptophyta > Magnoliopsida > Gentianales > Rubiaceae > Leptodermis > Leptodermis oblonga. The sequence continues at coordinate 22,488,433 of CM028753.1, forward strand.
GCATTCTGAGTCGCAACAACGGAACAGAGAGGATAGACAATTCAATTGAACACAAATTTATAATGATTTTAAGATGGAATAGACAGCTTCAAATTTCATGAACCCACGAATCCATATAAAAAATCGAATTTCAAATGCAAAAACATTTACATCTTCCATCAGAGGTTCGAGAAATACCTAGCAATTGGAAAGCAGTCAACCTATGTAGCGAAATCTGAAGCAGCCTCCGAATCAATGAAGTAATTTCAGAGCTTCGTCACAACCCTACCGAAGAAACCGAATCGATGAAGTTATTTAATAGATTCTTCACAACCCAACCGAATAAACTACTCCCGGAGAAGACGACCTCAGCCGAAGCTAAGAGGTGATGATCGGCGGCGTACCCCACAGAAGAAACCAGTACCGGATAAGACGAGCTCAGCCAAAGTAAAGACGTGTTAGGCGACGCACCCCACCGAAGAAACCACACCCGGAAAGACGACCTCAGCAGGAGCCAAGAGGTGATGGTCGGAAGCTTATGTTCTCGACGAAGAAATCAATTTGGGAAGATATGAGAGCAAAGCAATTTAGGGTTCTTCATTTTCTGCTTCCCGTGCGTGTTTTGCTACAGTAGAGTCACGAATTCTGAAATAGAAAATGGGTTAAGAAATGAGATCCAATAGAGTGATGTTTTGAACCATGTTTTGGGTTATGATTTGCCCAGACTCCTTTACCAAACAATGATTCAAATGGGCCCCCACAACATTTTACCCAAATCATGACTGGAGTTCAGATACCAAACAGGCCCTTGATTTTTCAGAAAGTGGAAATTAAAGGGACCACATATGCCTTTAGGGTTTTAGTTTTGTAACGGTGAGGCTATACGGTGTGGTTTATATTCTAGAACCATGTATCAAGCTGTTTCCAATCAAATCAAAACTGTGGTCATGTTTATATATGTATACATTTAATTCAATATATTCATAATTATTTACTTTATCGTAACCATATTAAATGATACAATTAATCTTATTAATTGTTTTTTCAAAGTGATAAAGTATTACTTCAATTTTCATTAAAAAAAAAACTTGTAGGCCCTACCCTATTAACATCCTAATAAAATGATATCCTTAATTGTATATTTCCTTTTTTTTTTCTTTATTTATCCTCTCACCAACAGATATTTTTATTTGAATAATCAACTCACAGCTCGATTTCTATAATCCACACAACAATTTACTAGCTAAAGGAAACTTTTTTTTTTCTTCTAAAAAAAAGGAAAAATACCTACAATAAGTAAATGCAACAAATATATATATATATATATACGTATCCCAAAAAGAAAAAAAAATCATAGCTACCAGTAATTAGTAAAGGCTAATTCACAAAAGCTCAACGCCTTCAGCTAGCGGAAGCACCAATAAGGAAATGCTTTCAGTGGCCAGATCCAAACAACTGTTGTTTCTTCTTTGTTTTACTCTACAGGCTTTTGCGATCTCAGATGCTGTAAGTTAGCCATTGATATGATTATTTTTTATTTTATTTTTCTTGCAATTATATATATACCTAAATTTCCATTATTTAACAAAAAAAACCTCTTCCAAATCTCTATAAAATCTTATTGATTTGAACATACATAACTATTTTTTATGCAGCAAAAGATGTTTTGCATACTGAAGATTGGTGTTAAAGATGAAGATGTGATAAGTTTTATATATATTGTATGTTCGCAACTAGATTGTAGCGCTATTCTTAATCGTGACGCTCCGTGCTACAAACCCGCCACATGTCATAACCATGGATCATATGCCCTTGATCTCTATTATAGGGTTCATGGAGATTGTAAAGCTGAAATTGGCCTATTGATTGCTAGTGACCCATGTAATACCTCTCTCACTCTCTTTCAAAATTTTAAGCCTTTCAATTATTTACCTTTGTTAACAAATTCCTCTTACTTTGTTTGTGGTTATTTGAATGCAGCTTATGGTGATTGTCATTACCCTTAATTGGAGATTTAAGTTGGAGGATGGCACTAAAAAGAAAGTGAATGTTTTATCTATTAATATCTTTGAAAGCTATATAAGAGCTATGACAAATATATGTTTATTTTTTCCATTTATCTTTTATATCATAATTTAGAAAATGACAAATATATGTATGTTTTTTCCATTTATCTTTTATATGACAGTTTAGAAAATAAAAAAGAATTTTATTCTTACCTTTGACATGAAACAAAACAACTAATAAATTTTGTTTTACATGTTCTAGATCATGTGTTGGTTTTTCTATTGTTCAAATTCACATAATCTTCCTACAATAAATTCACAATCAATGCCTCAAATCCTACTAGTAAATGATATTCCTACATAATAATCAAATATATAGCTAAATCAAAAAAAATCAAAAGTTACTTATTAGTTTACAGAAGAGACCAACAAAGCACTAATGCAAGGCGTTAGTTCATATGAACCTAATCATTAAATGTAGCAAGAAAGTTGGACGGAGAGAATTTGGCAAGCCATAATTGTCTTTATTAGTCATATGGAGAAAGGAAAATTCGCATTTTTGGTCTTTGTTCTTTGCCATCATTGCGCTTTTTGTCCTTCTTTTTAGTGTCGTTGGACTCCATGTTCATTACTGTTTTGGCACTTTTGGTCCTTATGATCGGTTACAAAATGTTTTTGTTGACTAATTTTGTCAGTCAACGATAATTTTGTGAGTTAGTAATATTTTTAAATTTTGCGTAACGACCACAAATGACCGACAAAACTTTATGTAGCTAATCATAGGGACCAAAATCGCCAAAATAGTAATGAACATGGATCACAAGTGCAATGTCACTAAAAAGAGCTACCATAAGTGCAACAACGGCAAAGAACAGGGACCAAAAGAATGATTTCCCCATGGTGAAAAATAAGGGGTGTGATGGATTTACCCTATTTAGAACAATGTTGTCATACTCGGACAGGAGACCGACCAGCGAGCTTCATGGGTCCCACGACCCAGATGACATTATTATGATGTAATAAATGTGACACCCCCAGCCCCGACCTCCCTATTTGGGTGGGAGACTCGACCGGGATGCATGCCTGGCTCCTAGGACTCAATAACGATGTACAGAGCAATCACGAAGTAGATAATAAATTTCATTCATTAAGCATATTATAATACAATAGTTTCAAAACTTATAACTCAAAATTAGGTCATTACAAGGTTACAAAAGTTAGTACAGTTACATACCTAAGTCGAAAAATTAAGAAAACGCTAAGTCTTCATATTATGTTAGTACTAAAATGGTTCATTGACATTAGTACAATATTAGCATTCAAAAACTATGCAAAAGGCCCTTCCTTAGCACCACTCAAAAATTTCTTTAACACAAGGCACCTCATGGCGATTACTCCCAAAATCTGCAACATGCAAAACGCTTAAGGGGTGAGTTCCAAAGCTTAGTGAGGTATCACTATTAAAAATACTACCAAATAAACAATTATCAAACACATAACACGTATTCCTAATTACACAAAGGGGAAGCATATAAGGATAGAGATAGCATAATCGGCAAGTCCTACCAAAGGATCTATGTGACCCTTTGAAAAGCATTACTGATAATACTTTACCTGCACTGGAACAATGACTCTTCTCGTCAACTATGCCAGCACTGAACACTAGGCACTATGGTAATCCCAGAATATTACCGAACACTACCTCTCCAGTCATTTAGTCGGACACTCAAGCCTGATGCTAACGCGCCTGATTTCAACAACTAAAAAGTGTTTAGGATCCCGAACTGGCATGCACAAATAACACTTGACACTGAACATGAACACTTTAATTACAGGTACACGACAATTTCATTTACACGATACTTTAACAGTTACTTCATCTATATACAGAACTCAACATTTGAGAACATTTACATACACATGTCATAATATAAACATTTCACTTAGCTCACTCAAATATCACAATCACACGCATCACTTATAAGACATGCATTTCACTAAACCAAAATTTAATGTAACTTTTATATGTAAAATTTAAAATAGGTAGAGCATGCTAACTCATTTCTTTACTATTTAAAATATTTTACCTTTTAGTGAGAATACTCATCTTGTATCACGGATACTTTTCAAGCAAAACCGTGTTACATAAATATCACGGTTTAGACTTATCATTGAGTCTAGATCAATCATTAGATTCTAGGGTTTTTATATGTTTTTGTCTTTCTATCACTATGTTTCTAGTCATTCAATGAATCCTAATCAATTATTAATTAAGGTGCTTGAAGTTACAAAAGAAGTTGTAAGAAAACTTAGGATTTTAGTTTAAATCTTCAAAAATTAAAATTTCAATCGTAAGATCGGTTATACCCACTAAAACATCGACAATAACTGCAATTTTGTAGTTTTCAGCTTTGAAGATTAGTTATTGTGATACCCCAGATCCACCACCCCGTATACAAGGGGTTGGTTTCACTGAATGTCTGCCTAGTTTGCACCAGAACTTAGAACATACAGAACAAAGTAGTGATAATACTTCTTTTATTAATCAAACTGCCAAACCTTAATGTACATAGATCATTACTTAATATACAAGTGGAAGCAGGGCTAAACATAACCCCTCTATGTACATTCCTATCCAACTAATATAATAGGTCCGACCCTCATGCAGTCTCATCCTAGTACTGATAGTGAGCGAAGTCAACCTCATACCAATGATCTGTTACAAAATTTTAAAAACAGAAAATGGAATGAGCTCTTGCCCAGTGAGAGTCCACCGTTTTCGCAAATATTTACCAAGTTGTAAATTTTTCCTATGCATATAATTCAAGCATGTCTTAACAAATACATTTATGACTCATGCAAGATTCAAAGACATATAATGAGAATGAAAGGCAGTCGCTTAAGGTTCTATGTGAACCATAAACGAACTAACCAGTTCATCTCGAGACTAAGGGGCGATTGCTAGCGTGTACATGTACGCTCAACGATGGCCAACTTAATCAGCATACATAAAGAGAATGAGGGGCGTTCGACAACGTGCATATATACGATGAACGAAGGCCAACTCACCTCGGCATAATAATCATAATCATATACTTATCGACAGCCACTCCCAAACGTATACATGCATATATGGGCCCGCTGTGGTCGGGACTGATTTCGAAATTAGGAAGGCAAATGATCCAGACGACTAAGCCCTACGCTGGCTCGTGGGATCAGATCGTATCAACATAATGGATCCGACACGACTTATGCTCAAATAATAGATTCAGTATCCAAAGAAAGTACAACTGAAACCTAACAAATATATATGCGTTCCAGCCAGTAAGTAAACACAATTGGCAGTTTTAAAACAAAAAGCATTTCAAATATTTTTCGCAAATATTTCAAAATATGTCTCAAACAAGATTTGATGCAGTTCAATTATTAATTGCATTAAAATGGTGTCCATTTTCAGTGATAAATGCAAATATTAATTCCTAGCTTCTAAGTTGGAGAGATTTTAGCAAAGTTTTGGCATGGAAATTGCAGAAATGGAGTTTAGGAAGGAGAGGAGGGGGGCAAGCTCTTGAAGTGGGAATTCCATTCCAATCCTATGAAACGTAATTAGGAGGCGCGGTATCATAGCATAAACTTGGGATAAAAATGATAAGACTTAGGATAGATAGCAAAAATTTAGAAACTTGAAACCCGGGGCATATAGCAACCCTTAGGTTTGCATTTTATGGTGCATATAAAGATTTTTGTGGCCTGATATGATTAAGATTCTGAATATGTGTTTATAAGACTGATTAATTCTTAATTTGGTTATAGGCTCATTATGGACGAGGATGAAATAAGGGAAAAAATCAAAAACCCCCCTGAGCTTTGGACAAAAATCAAAAACATCCCTGAGGTTTTAGAAAAATACCAAATAGTCATTTGACCAACATATGATCTCCCATTGACTGGTATCTTCTTCTTCAACATCATTGTCGGTATCATCATCGTCGTCGGCGGGGTCATTTTCATCACCATCGTCGGCATATGATGCCAATGAATCAAGCCGATGAAGATGATGCCATCGATGATGATGAAGATTATGCCGACAACGGTATGAAAATGATGTCGTTGTCGCCGCCGATGATGATACTGACAATGATGATGAAAAAGATGCCCGTCAATGGGAGGTTATATACTGGTCAAAGGACTATTTGGTATTTTTTTGAAAGTTCAGGGATGTTTTTGATTTTTGTCCAAATCTTGGGAGGTTTTTTATTTTATCCCTAAAATAAAAGATTTGGAACACTGTAGGCCTATCTTCTATAGGTATTCAATGGATACACCAAGAGAGATATATGCACCTCTCTTTGAAAATACAGAAGCTATACCTGCGTGGAGAAAGTGTTTTCCCAACAGGATAGTTGGTGCTATAGAGGATGAAAGGAATCAATATCAACCAGAATTAGCTGCCGTAGTTTTGCCTTTAATAAGTGGCGACACTACCTTTACAGGATAACCTTTGAGATATTTACAAATCTTTGGTACGAAGATGATTATGCTCACTAGGGTCCCTATAGTTTGGAAATTTTGGATACGGCTAGAAGGCGAGATTATTTAGATGGGCTCATACTCTGATAACTCATGTACTATAGGACTATGTAAGTTTTCCTTTATTATAATAAATGAAAAAAATTATTATCATGTTCTGCCAATTCTGAGTTCTGGTGCGAACCAGGCAGGTATTCGATGAAGCCAACCCCTTGTATGGGGGGTGGTGGATCTGTGGTGTCACAGTTATAACCTATCTTTCCTCGATTATAACCAATTTTCTTCATCCTTCAGCATCAAGGTCGGTTATAACCAATTTTTTTCAGCCTCTAGCATGAAGATCAGTTATAACGTATCAAATACCGGTTATAACCGATTTTCTTCAGGCTTTTAGTCCTTCAAAATTTTGGCTTAGGGTTTTCAAGTGAAACAACCTCAAAATATATTTTTCTTTGGTTTCTTTTGCTTAAAATCATTTTTATAACACATATACAACATTCCTATCAATCCATAACATCCCTACAACACCCAGAATCAAAGATTCGGATGAAAATTCTTAAAAACTCAAAACTTTCAACATTAAGCTTATATGAATAAGAAGTCTAAATTTCAACGTTATCGTAAGAGATTTAAACTTACCGTTGTGTTCTTGATAGGGGGTGGCAATTCGTGCCCTGTTCGGGTTATCCTGTCCGGGTTGGCGGGTTCCCGTGTCGACACCCCTCAACCCTAACCTTACCCGTTTAATTATTCAAGTTATTCGTGTTTACCCATTTAACCATCGAACATTTCGTATCCGTGTCGTGTTTTCGTGTTGTAGTATAAATTTTTCGTGTTGTGGTATAAATTTCTCGTGTCTGGTTCGGGTTAGTGGGTTCATGTGTCAACTTTCTCAACCCTAACCTTACCCATTTAATTATTCGTGTTATTCGGGTTGACCCATATAACCTACGAACCCGCTAAGACCCAACAATAACCTACTTAGATAGTCTCGAGTTCGTGTCATATTTTTGTGGCATGTCAGAGCTTGCCAGCCCTAGTTCTTGAGGCTCCTAGGATCCTTTCCACTGATTTGGATTCAAGATTCACGCCCACAAACCAAAATTTTCTAATTTCTCCTATTTTTCTTTCTTTTTCCCTTATTTTCTCTCTTCTTCGTCCTACTTGCTTCTTCTTCCTTCATGAATTATGGTGGTTTCTGGTGCTTTTGGGATAGTTTTTATACTCCCTTAAGTGATAAACTTCTAGGGTATTGACCCCTAGGGTCTTAGCCTACCCTTGGAACTTGGAGAAGATTTTTTTCATCTCCAGGTGACGATCAGTTGTAACCGACCAAAGTCAGGTAATAACCGATCTGTCTTTAGTCAAATCTGACAAAGTTAGGCAATAGCCGATCAACCATCAGTTATAACCAATTCACAGAGCGGTGTGAATTTTTTAACATTTCTGAAGACGGTTTTGATTGGTTATAACAGATCAAACTTAGGCAATTGACAATCTTCGACTATTTCCCTATTTTCGCTTATTTTCTAATTTTTATTTCATAAATTCCAAAATTAAACTAATATATCTATTTCACTATATCCTTAAATATACCCCAATGCTTAGAAAAACATCATAATTCTAAATTAAAAGTCAAAACATTATGATTTATACCAAAAGATTTCATACTCAACGAAAATTATACAACTTTTTTATAATTGTACATAATTGAGCTGGAGAAAATATTCATATAAAAATAATATAAATTTTAAAAGTAAACCTAGAGTGAAAAGTACACGGTCTCAAAAGAAATATATTAAAAATAATATATATTAATAGTTCATACATATTTACCTTTTCTTTTCATATTTTAATATTTATAATATTTTCACTAAAATTACATATTTATCAAATTTAACAATTAACTTAGATAAACTATCTCGATCGATTTCTAAAAAATATAAATCCAAAGAAAAATTTTATAAAAAAATTACCAACTTGTATTTTTAATAAAAAAAAATTTAATAATAAGAATATGAGTACATAAACAACTAAAACAAACCTTTTCCAAATACTAAAAAAGTTTTATAACTGATTATCTTGTCAAGTACTAAAAACTAAAAAGAAATGGCAAAAATTGCTGTCTTTTCGATCGATTTAGGGCATGTTTGATAACCGTGCTAAATGCTTAAAATTATTTGATTAAGCAATAATGACTTTTGCCTTGTTTGATAACGAAAATCCAAACCTCTTAATTGATTAAGCACTGCTTATTTTATTTAGAGAAATTTAAACATTAAAAGGTAGTTTATTGTTTATCACTTAATGCTCCAAGTAACATTCTTTTAAATAATTCATATTTAATTTTTGAAACTACCTTTTATTTTATTCATATTGATTTAACTATAAATAATTATTTTTGAATAAATTATTATTTTATATTTTTTCTTCATTATCATATATACCACGTTTAAACTTTTTCATCATAATATTGTCAAATAAAATTTGTTTCATTTTTAACTATTGTATTTTGGTATTAAAAATTTATTTAATAAATTATATCATTCACCTGTTTTTATAAATCTCATTTGTACGATGTGTTTAATATTACTTATATAATTTTAATTATATATGAGTTTTACTATAAATATTTTAATTTATTTTGTAGTGCAATAGTGGACTCATTTTTCATTTTAAGAACTTTATAAATTTTAATAAATTATTATTTTTTTATTTTAAACATTCAATTTAATGGGTTTATCTTATTTTGTTTCCTTATGTTTTTCATTCATCATAATTTATGTTTCATTATAAAATTTTATATTTCGCGTATATAAATATAAAAAATTCAACATAAGGGTAAAATGGTATATTTTTAATATTTCAGCATTAAGATCAGCATATATATGAAAAAAGATCGAGTGATTAAACATTCTGATTCAGAAGTTCAGAAAATATACTTCTGCAGTAAGATGTTAAGTGTTTAATCAATTTAGCATTATAGTTTCAGCATTAAGCATTCAGATATAAGCAATAATTTTTATCAAACGGGCGCTAAGTTTCCTTAATTAACGAATTATGTAATTGTCTAAAAATAATTAAATAAGAGAAAAGAAAAAGAAATCAGATAGACCTAATAAGAATCAGAAATGGGATTTTCCTAAAAGCTAATGCATGTTTAAATCGTCCTTAACATTAATTTGGATTGGTCAATCAATAAATTGTTTAGAAGCCCATTGCTCATAAAAAATGAGTTAAATTTATTTTTATAAGAGAGTGGCCAAAATGGGGTTGACCGGTTTCTCTTGGATTCTGGTTAAACTCGAGTTTTACCAGTCAAACCCTGATTTTGGACACCTCCGAATTTGAGGCCATTACCGGACTAGATAGGCCACCGTTTTGCGGGCTACCCTAGTCAACTGGGTGATCTAGTCTAGGTGTAATAACATTTCTTTAGACTAATATCTCCTTTAACCCAATTTTCATATTTGCATTTTCGATGGGTTTAGTTTTAAGTGCTTGGGGTTTGACATTTCTATTTCTCAATTCGTTAACCCCTAAAAATTTATTAATAGATATTTTAACGGAAATGTTATTTACAGGCCACTTTTTACTATTCGTAGGCCACTTTTAAAAATTTTTATATGTGAATTTATATTTTTGCCCTTTATAGTTTCTAACTTTATAAAAAAATTACCCAACTTTTTTAACTCCAGGTCCAAGATAAAATTGGTGTCATGTGGCGATTTTCCCTAAAAAAAAGGCCACAGTACAGCGTTTTTTCAGGTTTTCCCGATCATTCGTCGAAAAATCATTTTTCCGGCGAACGACCACTAAATTTTCGAAAAAATAATTTTTTTAGGGAAAATCGCCTGGCCTGGGCGATTTTCTCTGGGAAAATCGCCTGGTCTGGGCGATTTTCCCTGAGTTCAAAAAGTTGGGTAATTTTTTTTTTTATAAAGTTAGAAACTATTAAGGGTATATTTGCCTTTTTACCACTTAAAATTTTAAAAAGTGTCCTGTGTTTAGTAAAATGGTACCTGCAAATAACATGCCCCTATTTTAATTTTCAACAACTTTAGTTCAACAAAATGTTCTCATTAACAGACTATTTACTTTGTGACCAAATTGGAAAACCTTAAAATTTTTGCTTTAGAAAAAGAATATTTTTTAGAAGGAATTTCTTTAGGAGATTTGTGTATGAAAGAGAAAGAAAAGTGTAATGATGAAGTTATATTTTGTAATTATGTAAGTGGAGTTTTAGAGGAAATTTAAAATTTTAAAATTTGAATTTCGGAAAAAATGAATGTGTATGAATTGAGAATTTATTTTGAGGAAAAAAATGATATAACTCCTGAAATAGTGCAAAGTAAACAGAACATTAGTCCATGCACATGAACCTCCATTTACTAGTAAAAATAAAAAGGGATAAATTCAAAAAGCCAATGAAGTTTGAAAAAAGTACAAATACCCCTTGAATTTGTTTGAAAGGGTAATAATACCTCAAAATCTAATTTTGTCATTTCCTACAAATTCAAGCAATTTTGAAACGGAATTGATATTTGCAGCGACGGTTTCGATATTTGCAGCGACATTTTCTTATGAAAAGACTGAAATGCCCTTGGGGAAAAAAAATTTTAAAAAAAAAGTTTTATTAATTATTTTAGTTGTATTATGTCCGAATTTATTAGTAGTTTTGTCAAAATTGTGAAATTTTTTACCGGAATGGGGAAGATCTGCCCGGTGGTTACTGCAAATAAGAAAGTGGAGGGGGGGGGGGGGGGGGAAGTGTCGCCGGCGACACTTTTGGCCAAAAGTGTCGCCGGCGACATTTTGGCCCCAAACCCCACTTTCTTATTTGAAGTAACCACTTTCTTATTGGCCCAAAGTGTCGCCGGACTTTTGGCCAAAAGTCGCCGGCGACACTTTTAAAAAAGTGTCGCTGGCGACCGGCGACACTTTGGGCCGAAAGTGTCGCCGGCAACATTTTTGGCCCAAAGTGTCGCCGGTCGCCGGCGACACTTTTGGCCGAAATGGTTTTTTTTTTTTTTTTTTTTTTTTAAGTGTTTGGGGTATTTCGGTATTTTTACAAAAAAATGTCGCTGCAAATATCGAAACCGTCGCTGCAAATATCATGCCCCTTTTGAAATTACCCCTTTTTCTTTTTTACTGTTTTAAAATGGGTCCATGTGCATTTGAAAGTTAGCTAGACAAAAAGAGTTTATTCTTTTCTTTTTTTTGTCTTTTGTCTTCTTTTTTTTTTTTTTTTTTTTTCCTTTTTTGTGTGAAGTATTAAGGGCCTGTTCTTTTTTTTCGTTTTGAAAACGGTTTTGGTTTTAACAGTAAATTTAATAATTTTAATCATATTTCATCATTTTCAATACAATTTTTTACTATTCAGCATCTACTTTTTACATTTTCAATAAACTTTTTATATTATAAAACTATTTTCCAAAACTTGTTTTCAAAATCGTTTTCAAAACGCCCAAAAAGAACATACCCTAAATGCAGGTTCCTTTTTACTAAAAGCATATTTCACTTAATGAAATTCCCTTTTCACCCTTATCAAACTATATTTTGTCTCTTTCCTTATTATTTCATATTTTCAAACTTTTATTTTAAGGTCTATATATAACTTAAGATTCCCTTGAAAATCATACATTGATTTGTGACAAAAGATGAATGAGAACGAGAGGAATATTTAGAGAAAAAAAAAATAATGTTTTTTAAATAGGTGAAATACAATTTCATTTTTGTGGTTTTATGTTGGAGACAGTTTACCCCCCATGGTTTTAAAATTCCCAGTAATCCCATATAGTTCCCATGGTTTTAAAATTCCCAGTAACCCCATATAGTTTTGGACTGAAGTGTTCGCCTAACAGAAAATGCAAACTATAACAGCCTGAATGCAAAATTCCAAATATACCCCCAATGTAAAAAGTTTTTTTCACTGAATAATCGCACAAATCGTCGGAAAGCTTCTCTCACCGGACTTCCTTTCACGAAGGTGTCTTCAGAAGAATCAATGGAATACAAACCTAGTTCTGATTGAAAAGCGAATGGCCGATGCAATTACTGCTGGAAGACTTCTTTCTATTCTCTTATGGTTGAACAACTATTACTTTGAAAATAACCTCTCTAATCATGCCATATTGCTGAACTAAAATTTATTCTATGTCTCTTCAGAATACATCACTATTGATGAACAAAAATTCAAAGTCTTTCCAAATATAAAATGATCGACTACCACCCAATTAGACAAAAAGGAAAAGGTAATATGAGTTAATTTCCTACCATAAACTGCTATAGATGAAAAATAATTTCCAGAACAATTTGGATCAGAAATGAAGGGAAACAAATTTCAAGAACTCTAGCCTAGAGGAAAAAGGTTTTCCAAAACCATAGGTTAAAGCAAAGAAACTCCATGGCCCATCGATGCAAATGAAGGTTTTGATACTCGCCGTTTCACCAGGATTCTAAAGAGGAAGATGACAAGAATTAACCTATATGAACAATGTCAATTTCTCCCCCAATTCAATTACTTTTGTTTTCTTCCAGCAATTGATCGAGAAAGAATAATATGATAGCAGAGAAGATGTGCCAAGAAGAAAATGACGGCGAGGCAAAAACAAAACCAAAACTTTCACACAATTCAGCAAAGGTGACAAGAAGAAAACTACTACAGCGACGGCACAAAACAAAACCAAAAAATTTCCACAATCTAGATTAGCTTCGGTGTCACCCATAGACGACACGGGCTGCGAATAGAACAGATTAACAACGGCGACTGCAACAAGCAGTGACGGGAGCACCGCCTATCCAGGGCTATTTTCGAAAATCAAATAATGGCATAATCTACTTTATGATAACCACTCTCATCTACTCGTGAGTTTACAAGACAGTTGTTACTGTTAGTATTATCTGTACAAAACCATGAGGGGGTAATTGAGACTTTTGAAACCACAGGGGGTAAATTATCCACAATATAAAAACATAAGGGATAAACTGTATTTCATCCTTTTTAAATAAACATAGTTAAAGGGCAAAAGTATGTATAGTTTCGTTATGAAATTATTTCATCGTGATTTTTATTAGTTATTACAATGATATTTAGTAATGTATTAAGGTTATTGTTTGAATAATTACGTAATGAGATAATAATTATTTATATTACACTATTTGTCTTATTACTTGCGACTTATATATATGTATTTGGAAAAGGAAAGTATAAGTAAAATGAAATCACGGACATAAACGGACATAAACCAATTAATTTCTAGACAACGTAGTGGTGTGCATAAAAATAGGCCTTCATTGGGCCAGGCCCAATGAACAAAAGAAAGGATTAACAGTTAAAAGATAAAGATATCTGAAAGAACTAAAACCAAGTTTAGGTCGGAAAGTGCCATAAAGCCGAGCCAAAGATATAAGCTTAGATCGGTTCAACCCTTAGCTCGGTCTCACTAAGTTTCCTATATTCCTCCCAACGGTCATCGCTACCGAGCCATAGAAGTTAAGTCGGATCAAGATGTTACTCTGACACAGTAGGTAGAAATCATTAAAGGATTAGGTATATATTTGTATATATGCGTGGATTTCCTAGATCTTCGAGAGAGAATAGGTCATGAAATCAGGTCATGATGGCATAAGGCGTGCACGTCACGGCAAATAGAGGGGAGCAGGTGAAAGTGCAAATCATGAAGGTTCAACGGGCATGACCGAGTCTTGATATAAATACTAAGTCCTGAGACTTAGTGAGGTACGCAACTATTTACGCTTTGAGCTCTTAGTGCACACTGTTCATCTTCTTCAACTATACTAACTTGATCGTCGGAGTTACACCCGGGGGAAAGCCCCGCATCCTTCTGGTGTTTTTACTTTGGTCATCAGAATCATCCATAGCCTCCGTTTTCATCTTTATTCGAGTGAATCCGAGCTATCTAGCCCGGTTTCCAGCGCTTTTTCCTTTCTCTGGGGTCAGCAGATAGCGGGGTGGACCTTGCTGCACCAGAATACTTATTGGGCGCAAGAAGCATCCATAGAGGGACAATTTGCGTCGCATCACGTAGATTTCACAATGTGTCATTAGGAATTAAAGACTGGATCAGCCTTTCCTTAAACCTCCAGTGTACATAATTTAATAAAAAAAATTAATTGATGAAAAAAAAACAACCCACCATCGGCGGTTGGTGGTGGGTGGACTACCCCATCGTTGCAGGCCGATAGTGGGCAAAAAATAAAATAAAAAAAGAAGAAAATCTTACCTTTTGTTGGCCTGCAATGTGGGGCTTCTCCTCTTTCTCTGTTTGTGTGTGTGTGAGATGCGAATTCTCTACTCGAAAAATTCTGAGAATTGTAATGTGCGCAAACTTACCAATACCCCAATTCAAAGAACACAGTTTAACCCCTTGTTACCCCCAACCACTACTTGCATTTGGTAGAACAATCAAATTATTTTAAAACTATAAACCAAACAACAAATTGAAGCGGAAAACTAATTTGATTAGCCAAAGTTAAACCTAATTAACTTGAAATTCTAAGAACTACAGCAAACATACTATCATGTAATCGACTAATTGGTGTGTAAGGCCTGTCATTACGGCATTGCTATTTCTTTGTGGATCCGTCTTTACGTTTTACTAGAGCTATATTAAATAGAGCTATATTAAAACTTTAGGGGTTAATTACAAAAGTTTTAAACTTTAAGGGTTGATAATGGGCCATATTAAAACTTTAAGGCGTATCAAAAAAGGAATTCGGTAATAGGTTTAATAATGGTTTAGAATTTTTGTCTCTAGTTAATGCTTTTGAGTATATTCGTCTGAAATTTTTTACTTAAACTTGATAGACTGATATTAGCATTCCAGAGGGGTATTTTTTATTTTTAGAGATTTTATGGTTTGACTGGTAAGAGGGGAGCAAACAGTTAATTTTAAAAGCACGAGGAGAAGGGAACAAACAGTTAATTTTAAAAATATGTGAGGAAAATAGTCAAAAGCCAATAAAAACAGGGGGATAAATAGTGATTAAGCCTTATTTAAACTATGTGCTATTAATCAGTCATGCATTAGGCTGGAGCTAGTTGGGCCAATGTTACTGCTACATTTTTGTTTTATCTTTTCAATACGATGAGAAATGAAATAAAATCGGAATTGTTAATTGAATGACACTTTTTACTAAACACATGACACTTTTTAAAATTTTAAGTGGTGAAAAGACAAATATACCCTTAATAGTTTCTAACTTTATAAAAAAAATTTACCCAACTTTTTAACTCAGAGAAAATCGCCTGGCCGGGGCGATTTTCTCTGGAAAAATCGCCCAGTCCAGGCAAATTTCCCAGAGAAAATCGCCCTGGCCAGGCGATTTTCCAAGATAAAATTGGTGTCCTGTGGCGATTTTCCCTAAAAAAAACGCCACAGGACAACGTTTTTTTTTAGGTTTTCCCGATCATTCGTCGGAAAATTATTTTTCCGGCGAACGCCCACTAAATTTTCGAAAAAACGATTTTTTTAGGGAAAATCGCCTGGCCTGGGCGATTTTATATGAGAAAATCGCCCAGACCAAGTGATTTTCCTAGAAAAAATCGCCTGTCCTGGGCGATTTTCTCAGGGAAAATCGCCTGGTCTGGGCGATTTTCCCTGAGTTCAAAAAGTTGGGTAAATTTTTTTTTATAAAGTTAGAAACTATCAAGGGTATATTTGTCTTTTCACCACTTAAAATTTTAAAAAGTGTCATGTGTTTAGTAAAATGGTAATTGCAAATAACATGCCCCTAAGGAAAAACGAGGTAAGAAATGGCCAGTCAAAACGATGACTCGCGTTGGGCAGAAGTAAGAAACCTTTGACGAGGTGTGCTGGGAGTCAAGTGAGCCTCGACATTGAAGGTGCAAGTCGCCGGCCTAGGAAAGAAGAAAAACTCGCGACACTGTTGCTGAGGTTTTCGCTGTCACCACTACTATTTTTTTAGTGGAGAAGAAGGAGACGCAGTCCAATCAGTAACTTACCATGACCCAGTTGACCTGTCAAAACATGGGACTCCAGTAGTGTTTCATTATTCCTAAGAGGCTGACGAATTTCAGGCCCTTTAGTCTTTGCAATGTTACTTACAAGATCGTGGCAAAGGTACTGGCTAACAAATTAAAGGAAGTCACAGGAGGGTTGATAAATCAGAACCAAAATGGCTTTGTGCTGGGCAGACAAATTGCTAATAATGTTCTCTTAGCACATGAACTTGTGGAATTAATAGGGAAGAAGAAGAAAGGAATAGAGGGTTGGTTTGCATTAAAACTGGACATGAGCAAGGTGTACGACAAAGTTTCTTTGGATTTTCTACTACGAGTTATGAAAGGAATGGGTTTTTCCCCAAAGTGGTTGAGTCTGATAGAGAAAGTGTAAAGACAGTATCTTTCCAAGTCACCTGTAATGGGTGGTCTTCTAAACCCTTTGAACCAGTAAAAGGATTGAGATAAGGCTGCCCACTTTCTCCATTCCTGTTCATTATCTGTCAACAAGTGCTTTCGGAGGCACTAAAACAAAAGGAAGAGATGCGAAATGGAACAGGCTTTAAGGTAACCAGTGACACTCCTTCCATCTCGCATTTGATGTTTGCAGATGATAGCCTTTTGTTTTTCAAAAGTGATATGCAAAGTGTGCTATATGTAGCAAAAGTGTTAAATGAATATGCGGCGACATCAGGTTAGAGAATAAATTTTGATAAATGTTCCATCATGGTTAGTCCAAATGTAAGCAAGGAACAGGTAGAGTGGATTAAGACCTCACTTAGAGTACTTAAGGAATTCAAAGACGAGCAATATTTAGGGATAAATCTGGATTTTGCACAAACTAAGAGGCAACTTTTCTCTGATTTGAAAGGAAGAATCTTTCAGAAGCTAGACTCTTGGAAGTTGGAATCATTGTCTGTCATGGGGAGAATTACTTTGGCAAAATCAGTTATGTCGTCAATGGCAACATATACTTTGGGCATTTTCGGGATTCCTAAGACAATAGCAGAAGAAATTGATAAATCCATCTGTAGATTCATTTGGAGGGGTGATGTGGAAGGAAAAGGGATTCATTGGAAATCAAGGAAACTACTGTACAGACCTACTTGTCAAGGTGGATTAGGGTTGCCATGCATGGAGGCAGTAAATATGTCAATGCTGGGTAAGATTGCATGGAAATTAATTGAAGAAGAGAACTCTCTTTTGACAAGATTCTTAAAAGGAAGGTACTGCAGAGGCAAGGACTTCATGGATATTCACTAATGCAATGAGGGATCCTGGGGCTGGAAAGGAATTCTATGGGCCAGAGAACTAGTCAGAAAGGATTTAAAGTGGAAGGTGGTAAAGGGAAATAAAGTCAGGATCTGGGAGGAGTGGATCCTGAATCATACTCAGGAAGGAACTATGCTATCGGAGACTTTGCATAGAACCAATCTAAGAGTGGAACATTTAATAGATGCGGAGAGAAGATGGAGGGAATGGCTGCTACAGGTACTTTTCAACCCTATGACTAGGGAAAAGATTAGATCCATTTATCTATCACCATGGCCGGATGGAGAAGATTCAAGGTGGTATGAACAGGCAAGCACAGGAAAATATTCTGCTAAATTGGGATATGGGAAGTCACTCATGGAAGTGCTGGATCGCGATGAACACCAAAACGATCCACCAAGTGTAGATAATCTTCAGCAGAAGTTGTGGAAACATCTGTGGAAAATGGAGGTGCCATTGAAAATGATTTTCTTTATGTGGAGAGTAATTCAAAATGCTTGTCCAACAGCAGTGAATCTAAATAAAAGGGGATTACAGATTCCTACAGTCTGCACCAGATGTGGAAGTGTGGATGAAGATACAGAGCACATGTTTCTACAATGTGTGCATGCCCAGAGACTTTGGAGAATATCAACACTTGGATTTGATTTCACAGTAGGAGAACCGATCAGGTTCAAAGACTGGTTCTGGAATTGGATGCGGGAGGCACCGGATAAGGATGATGTTCAAGTCTCAATTTACATCCTCTATGGAATATGGACAGACAGAATTAGACTGGTCTGGGAGAATAAAATTATACCACCAGGAACAAGATGGGAAATAATCAAGGAGGAGATGGCGGTTCTACAAGCACTGATTCATAAAAGAAGGCAGGAGAGAGGAAGCTAAAAGGTCAGGACTCAGGGAATCAAGTCTGTCAAGAGTCGGTCCCAGGGAGATACATAGATGAGGATGGAGATAGCAGAGTAGAAGTTCTAGTATATGGAGCATTTAAACTTGGAGGAACAAAGGAGCTATCAACTAGGTTATTAAAGGAAGAGGTGGAGAGATACTTCACAAGATGGGGAGAATTCTGCCAAGTTTATCTCCACTGCAGTTTGAGGCAATGGCATATTTGCAAGCAATCCAGTTTTCGGTGGCAAAAGGTTGGACTCCACATGTGTACACAGAGTTTTCTTCTAGTAATGCAATTGGAGGACCCGAAGTCAGCACATAAAGAAGTATGTTCTATCTTAGGAGATATCAAGCATTATTGTAATGCTTACTCAGACATCTTAATTAAGAAAGTGGATAAGAATATGATGCATGAGGCACACGTACTAGCTACGGACTTATTAAAAGTCTCATCCCTTGTAAACAGTACTAATATCTAATGAGAATAATTTACTTTAAAAAAAGGAAAAGAAAAAAAAGGCTTGAGTTCTTCTTGCTGTTGGTTTAGGTGAACCAAGTTGAGGAATGAGAAGACTGAAAAATCTTTGTATTGGTTGTTCTAGGTTTGTCGCAACAAGCAGCTAGCACAAAGCTACTGTTACAATGAAGAAATAAGGAGTTCTTTTAGGCTGTGTTGGAGGTGTTTTGGGTGGTCTTTGAAGATGCTGAATGAAGGCACCGCCATCCATTGTCCAAGGCCGTTGCCGCAACCGCCACAGATCCATTGGCCCAGATCTGGCCGTCACCCCCTCGGTGTAAGATCACGTACTTTTCACCTTAGGTTTAATCTTTTGGTTACATTTTTTTATTCATAAAATTGTCTTTTCAAATTCACTTCTGTATAGTCGTAAAGCTATATGAATTCCTTAAAAATTTTAATGCGAGGTTTTATTGTTCAAAAGTAGAATACTCTAAATATTAATTTAAAGTTTTGATGTTTTCTTAAATTGAAACCATCACTAAATAGAATTACGATTTTATGATAATCGAATAGAGTTGTGATATTTAATTAAGGTCAAGCTTTGAACATTAGGAAGATTAAAAATATTTTACGGGTTCTAAGATTTACAAATGTAGGAAACTAATTTAAACGTATATTGGATAATAAATTAAATAAGATGGTTCTTGTTGTCTATAAGATTCCGTACGATGAATTGTTAGAAATTGAAATGGATAGAATATTAGAGGTTGGGCGATGATGAAAAAACAAAAGAAAGGAAAATAGATAAAACAAATGAAATGAAAAGAAAAGGAAATATGAGGCATGAGGCGGCAAGACAAGAATTATCACAGATGAAAACAAAGAAAGGAAAGTAAAATTAAAACTAAAAAAAAAGAAAAAAAAACAAAATAAGAAGGGCGGTGGTCAAAGGTGAGCTTCACCTGGATAAAGAAAACAAATAAATAATTAATTAATTAAAAGAAAAAAAAGGGCAATGGTGCGTTATCTCCCCTACAAATGTGGAAGAGCCCATTAGTGGATCCACTATTAGGCCCCTCACATATGTGAAGACAGACACAACAGAAGACACACCAATGGGGACAACATATCTCAATTCGGTGGAGATTGGTATCCAAGTCTCACACGCACACATAAATATCATAGCTAGAATTAAAACAAGAAAAAAAAAAAGAAAGAGAAATGGCCAAGCCGTAGGAAAGGAAAGAAAGAGAAAGGAAGAGAAGGGAAGAGAACAAGGAAAGGAGAAACGGCAATCGCGAGAAAGGAAAAATGGAGAGAAGGAAAAGTAGAGAAAAGGAAAAAGAGAGAGGAAGTAGGGAGAAAAGAGGAAACCGGAGCTGACGGAAAGACAGGGAGGAAGGAGAAGCAAGGAGGAGGAAGGGAGGGAAGAAAGGGCAAAAAAAAAAAAAAAGGAAAATTTTAGAAAAAAACGGATTTAGACCATAAATCTTGATTCCAATATGGTGGATAGGACCTAAGGCTCTGTTTTTTTCCATTCATACTACAAGAAAATCATCACTTTTTATTTTAAAATCTTACACAAAGAAACAACCTCAATTTCTACTCAATTAAAATTCAAAATTTAAAATTTCCTCATCATCTCCACTCACATAAATTCAAAAAATAACATAATCATTACACATTTTTATATATCTCCTACACAATTTCTCAAAAAAAATTCCCTTCAAAAAATTTCCTTCTCAAAAATTAAAAATTCCCAAGTGAAGTCACAAAGAGAACGGAGCAAGAATCTCAGGAATACAACGGTAACATTAAATCGCTTACTATAACATTGTGATTCGGATTTTTAGTGCATAAAAGTTCAAACTACAAAATTTTTCTTGAACTTTGATTCGAATCTTTAATTCTGGACGCTGTAGAAATGTTATGGATCGTTATAAATTTTATATGAATTATTTTGAGCAAAAGGAACTAAAGAAAAACATATTTTGAAGTTGTTTATTTCAAAACTCGAAGCCAAAAGTTTTGAAAAACTGGAATTTAATAGCATCGGTTATAACTGATATAAAGAAAGGAATAACCGATTTTTTTGACTCAAAAAAAATCAACTATTGCCGGTCTTAGATAGGTTATAACTGCTGGTGTGCATAAAAATAGGCCTTCATTGGGTCAGGCCCAATGAACAAAAGAAAGGATAAATAGTTAAAAGGTAAAGATATCTGAAAGGTATAAAACCAAGTTTAGATCGGAAAGTTCCATAAAACCGAGCCAAAGACATAAGCTTAGATCGGTTTAAACCTTAGGTCGGTCCCACTAAGTTTTCCTATATTCATCTCAACGGGCACCACCACCGAGCCATAGAGTTTAGGTCGGAACAAGTAAAGGCACTGACACAGTAGGTAAAAGTCATAATAGGATTAGACATATTTTGAATGCATGCAGAAATCACTCAGAACGATGGCATGAAGAAAGCCATAAGGCAGATTATGATGACAGGAGCAGTTAGATATGCAGAGAGACGGAGCAGTTGGGAATGTTGATCATTACATTGCAACGGGCATAATCTGAGTCTTGATATAAATACTAAGTTTTCAGACTTAGGGAGGTACGCAATCTTTTACATTTTTGAGCTCTTTGTGAATACTATTCATCTTCTTCAACCTCACTAACTTGACTGTCGGAGCCTATACAGGGGGGAAAACCCCGCTCTTCTCTAACTCTTTCACGGTATCTACCAGAATACTTCCCAGTCGGAGTCTCTCATCGATCTCGTTGGACCGAGCCATTCAGCCCAGTTTCCTCCTTTGTTTCCTTTCATTCGGACGTTCTAACATCGAGTTGGGCCTTGCTATTTCAGACATCCATTGGACCTTCTGAAGTATCCATTAACGGACAATTTGCGTCGCATCAACTGGCGCCGTCTGTGGGGAACGTTTGATCAAATTATTTCATCAAATTTTCTCCATATTCAAAGAAATTTGTTGAAACCATGACACAAGCTCAAGATTGTTCGGGAGTGGATGCTTCTTCTTCAGCACCACCGCTACATCCACCGTTACAGCTATAATTGTTCCAACCGCCACTTTAGTTTCTACCACCACCACTAATGTTCCACTAGTTACCACCACCGCTATCGTATCTCACTCCACTGAGTCTCTCACCCCTCAGCAAGAACAGGCTGAAAGAGAAAATTTTTATCGTTTGTTCCTATAGTTGTTTCACCTAATTAATCCTGGCCCTCCCACCATCTCTACTCCTAGTTTGGGGCTCCCCGTTTCAAATGCTACAACCACTGTCCCAGATATTGTTAACATTGAGAACCCTCTTGGTTCACAGCTTGTTCCCACTATTTCTCCGCCAGGAGCTTTGTTCAATCCCATAACCGACCCATCTGTTGTATTAGTTTCCAGTCTCCCCCCTCAGTCTGTTGCTATTTTGGGATGTCCTCCTTACCCTGGGGGGGGGGGGGGGGGGGTCATCCTTTTTCAGGGTCTAACCATGCAGCTGGTCTCCCTACCCTTTCTACCACTCTTCTTGTTTACACTACCTTAGCTCATACCCAGGTCACTCCTACCTTCCCGGCTCATTTCACGGTTCCTACCACTCAGATCAATACTTACCCTTTCATGTCAGGTTTGCCTTTTCCTATGTTAGGACAGCAAGTAGGATAGTTAGGTCAGCTTGGTTTAGGTCCGCAGTTGAGTCAAATAAGTCAGCCTGGCCTAGGTCAACAGTTGGGTCAGTCTGGCCACCTTGGTCCCGAGGTTAATCAATTAGGTTATCCCGGATACGTAGCTCCGTCAAGTTTAGCCCAGTTTCAGCATTATGGTGTAGGCACAAGCCGAGCCCTGCAACCCCTCACTGGGTACTCTCCCTTACTTAACCCGAGCTATTATACCGGGCCTGTCGTGGGGAACTTTGTGAATGGAGGGTCGTTACCTGCTTACCCGGGAATAGGGGGTATCCCTTAGGTCAAATAGGATATGCCCAACCCGGTCAAGCAGTCTTACCTGGATCTAGATATGCTCAATTGGAAAGGGCCGGGCCCACATCTCGCGTCTCTCATCCATTTGGCTGGGAAATTCAAACAGCTCCATTTCCACCGGGCTACAAAGGTCTAGGTAAGGTTGACAAATACGATGGTACTGCTGACCCGACGGCTCATTGGATGCAATGCATGAGTGTCATGGACACTGCAAATTTATCTGATGCTAACCGATGCATGATCTTTCATCTTACTCTAAAAGGTCGGGCCATTAATTGGTATTATACTCTGCCTCGAAACTCTATTCATTCATTAGATCAATTTGGTGATTTGTTTTTAGCTAATTTCATGGGCAACAAGATATTATCTAAACCTATTTCACATTTAATGAACATAACTCAGAGGGTGGGAGAAGGGTTGCAGGCCTATATAGATCGGTTTAATGTAGAATCTAGGCAATGCCATGAAAAAAACGATAGGATTATGATGGGATCGTTTATTAATGGGTTACGGTCAGGACCTTTAGCTACTGAACTTGCCATCCGACCCCCACACTCTTACTTTGAAATGATGATTACTGCTGTTAACTTTGCTGTTATTGAGGATGCTGTAGCAATAAAACAGGAACGAGAAAGAGGTTTTTCTAACACTTATGGTAAAAGAAAAGCTTCTCCTCCAATTCCTCCCCCTGGAATAAATAAGAAGCAGAACTTCGTAAGTACTAATAACACTGGCCCAAAGGCCGGAGTCGGTGTTAATGCCTTGCAGGTGGCCGAACCCTTTTCTGTGCCCCGGGCCGACATATATGCGGCCATTCAACACCAGGGGTTATTACCTCCAGCTCGTCTTATGACGGGCCCCACGAACCGACTCAATCCCAGCAGGTATTGTAATTATCATAAGCATGTTGGCCACAATACTAATGACTATAGAGATTTAACTGCAGAAATAGCAAAGCTCATCCAAGCTGGAAAGTTATCCCAATATACGCAAGTGGATCCCTTGCCCAAACCCGTGGTTACAGCAAATCGAGAACGATCTATCGGATGTTACCGGTGTGGGGAGCCCGGTCATTTTGCCCGAGAGTGTTCCTAACCCGACCCCCGGGCCCCAAATGCCGGGGCTGGTGCTGACATAATTATAGCTGTGGTCGTGAATACCATAGCTGGAGGACCGACCCAAGGTGACTCTAATCGCCAGAGAAAACAGGTATATCGACAAAGGGAAAACATCCTTGGTAAGCGTAAAGCAGATATCATGGCCCCAGTTATTACTTTTAATGACAATGATATTTTCTTACCTTATAATTGTGATAACCCTCTAGTTATTGATTGTTATATTTCTAACTATCAAGTACGAAGGACACTATTAGACACGGGTAGCTCTAGTAATATTATTACTACCAAGGCATTAACTGGATGTCAATTGCATAAGGCACGTTTAAATTCAGTACGAACACCTTTGATTGGCTTTGGCAACCACCATGTTATTCCTGCGGAACAGTTAAGCATACCGGTCACATTGATAGCTGGCCAGCTAAAACGAACAGAAACCATAAATTTCATGGTCATTGATCAACCATCACCCTACAATGTGTATTTGGGTTGGCCTGGATTAAGTCAATTTCAGGCCATTGCTTCTACCATGCATATGGTTTTAAAATTCCCTACTTCGGAGGGTGTGGCTTCTCTTCGTTGTGATGTCATACAGGCTAAACAGTGTTACACAACTTCCCTAAAAGAACCGATACTAGTAGATTCAAAACTGCTAGATGCCCCGATCGTTGTATCGACCCCCGTATCCCCGGCTTTGCCGATACCTCCTAAAGCAATACTTCCCACGCTGTAGACATCGCCGATCTAGCAGGTTGCTCGGAGCGATTCATCGAGGCTGGGGCTGAAATCAAAACAGTTCCTCTAGCGGCCGACCCAAATCAGGCAATCAAGGTAGGGAATGATCTATCTCCTCAGTTATTACAAGATTTACTTAACCTATTGCGTGAGTTTGTGGAAGTTTTTGCTTGGGGGTTGGAAGACATGCCTGGTATTTCTCGAAGTATCATTGAACACAGGTTATCCATTAATGCCAGTCATAGGCCAGTTCGCTAACTGAAAGTAACCTAGGAGGAGAACAAAGTAAACACATAGAGATGGAAATCAATGCTTTACTGGAGGTGCATATCATTTGACAAGTAGATTATCCAGAGTGGCTAGCTAATCCGGTATTAGTCCCCAAGCCAGATGGTACCTGGCGCATGTGCATCGACTTCACCGACCTGAACAAGGCTTGCCCAAAGACTGGTTTTCTTTGCTTTTAATTGACATACTGGTCGATGCCATAGCCGGGATTTGCTTTCTCAATTTCTTAGACGCCTACAAGGGTTATCACCAAATATTCATGGCTAAGGAAGATGAGGAGAAGACATCCTTTATCACGGACAAAGGTA
The DNA here is from genome assembly GCA_016801395.1 of Leptodermis oblonga. Lineage (NCBI taxonomy): Eukaryota > Viridiplantae > Streptophyta > Magnoliopsida > Gentianales > Rubiaceae > Leptodermis > Leptodermis oblonga. The sequence goes on from CM028753.1 coordinate 22,513,993, forward strand.
CTTATTGCTTTGTTACTATGCCTTTTGGTCTGAAAAATGCTGGAGCTACTTTTCAACGCTTAGTGAATAAGATCTTTAAGAAACAATTAGGTCGGAATATGGAAGCATATGTTGATGATTTACTTGTTAAAAGTAGGGATGAATCTAATTACCTGCTTGATTTACGTGAGACACTTGAAACTCTAGTTCAGTACAAATTAACACTAAATCCTAAAAAATGTATTTTTGGGGCCACTTCGGGTAAATTCTTAGGGTATATGGTTTCTGAAAAAGGTATTTCTGTTAATCCTAAGAAAGTAGAAGCTGTTCTACAAATGCACCCTCCTAGGTCAATTCATGAAGTACAACAATTAACGGGTAGACTAGCGGCCTCAAATCGATTTTTAGCTCAGTCGGCAGAGCAATCTTTACCATTTTTTACCATTTTGAAAAAATCTGATAAATTTGTGTGGACTCCAGAATGTCAAGTAGCTTTTGAACAATTGAAAATATACTTAGCATCTTTACCATCTTTAACTATGCCGATTCCTGGGGAACAATTGTACTTGTATATAGCCACTACCGAATCTGTGATTAGCTCGGTTTTGCTTCGAGAAGATAACTGGGTTCAAAGACCCATTTATTTTGTTAGCAAAGTTTTGCAGGCTGTAGAAAAAAATTATTCTAAACTGGAAAAGTTAGTCCTGGCTCTAGTTCACTCCGCACGACGTCTCCGACCTTACTTTCACGCACATGGAGTCACTGTCTACACCGATGCACCCTTGAAGGCCGTCTTGCAAAAATCAGGAGTTTCAGGTCGTCTCACCAAATGGGCCATTGAATTGGGGGAGTATGACATCACCTTCATGCCTCGTACAGCAGTCAAAGGCCAGGTGTTAGCAGATTTCATAGTTGAAGGGGTATCAAACATTCCGGAGAACATACCTAGTTTGTCACAGGAAGCCGATCTTCTTTTAACCGTGGCAAAAGGCGATGATTCGTGGACACTCTATGTAGACGGTGCCTCCAGCCAGTCCGGGTCGGGTGCCGGGATCATCCTCACCAGCCCTACCGGGGAAATCCACACTTATGCTTTACGGTTCTGTTTCACAGCCACCAACAACGAGGTGGAGTACGAAGCCATGTTAGGCGGCCTAAAATTAGCTCGGAAGCTGGGGGTCCGAAACTTGAAAATTTGTTCAGACTCCCAGTTGGTCGTTAAACAAATTTTGGGGGAGTATAAGGCCAAAGATCGACAAATGGAGGAATATTTAGCATTGGTACAACAACAGCTGAAAGTTTTTTCCAAAGTGGGCTATAGAACGAGTCCCACAAAGCAAAAATATAAATACAGATGCCTTGTCCAAATTGGCGTCTTCGGTTTTCTCTCACCTAACTAAGAACGTTCTGGTAGAAGAAGTGCAGACTAGGAGTACAGCCGAGCCGGCTATCTTGTCTATATATGAAGGTCGGGATTGGCGTTTTCCTCTATGGCAGTATTTACAAAATGGTACTTTGTCAGACTCACGAAAGGAGGTGCAGCGAATACGAAGGAAGGCAGAACATTATCAAATTTTTGGGGAAGAGTTATACAAAAGGGGGTTCTTGATGCCCTTACTAAAATGTTTGGGTCCTGGAGAAGCGGAGGCCGTGCTTAAAGAAATACACTAGGGGGATTGTGGATCTCATATCGGGGCTCGGAATTTGGCTAAAAAAGTAATTGGGGCTGGGTTTTATTGGCCTCGGTTATTCCAAGAAGCGGTCAAATATGTTCGCCATTGTCCCAGTTGTCAATACAACGCGCCGATTCACAGGTTACCAGCGTCCAGCTTCCGGGTAATTGCTCCTTGGCCTTTCGCAGAATGGGGGATAGATCTTATGGGGCAATTTCTAAGATCGGCTCTTGTCAGTGTCTGGTCGTGGCTATAGACTACTTGACAAAGTGGGTGGAAGCCGAGTCATTGATGAGTATTACCGGGCGAACTATAGCTCGGTTTCTATGGAGGCAAGTCATTTGTTGATTCGGCGTACCTAATTCGGTTATCTCGGATAATGGGACTCAGTTTGAATCCAAGGAATTTACGACCTTGTGTACGAAGCTTAGTATCACTCAACGTTTTGCATCTGTGGCTCATCCTCCAGCAAATGGGAAAGTGGAGCTCACTAATCAAACTTTGTTGCACGGACTAAAAACCAGGCTAGAAGATAAGGGCAAGAATTGGGTGGAGCAGTTACCTCATGTATTGTGGTGTCATCGAACCACGCCTAAATCGGCTACAGGAAAGACTCCTTTTGAGTTAGCTTTTGGAGTCAATGCCGTCATACCTCCTGAAATACAAAATAAGGCACCCCGAGTCATGCACTTTGAAAGGGATCAGAACCAATAGAACTTGGAGCTAAGTTTGGACTTAGTGGAGGAAGCTCGGGACGTAGCCTACATACATCAGCTAAATTACAAGAATTTAGTTTGGCAACACTATGATGCCCGGGTCAAGCATCGAGCCTTTGTACCAGGAGACTTGGTTTTGCGAAACCGGGCTATCAGTAGACCGCAAGATCAAGGCAAGTTGGTATCTAATTGAGAGGGACCCTACCGGGTGATAGAAGCACGACCTACTGGCAGTTACGTGTTAGAAGATTTGCAGGGACGGTTGGTTCCGCGAGCTTGGAACGCAACCCACTTGAGAAAATATTATCTCTAAGTAAGTTAAAGACAATATCGTGAGAAAACTAAGTCATTTATTCAAAGGAAAAGTCATGCCAGCCCGGTACAAAGTTGTCCCAGTTAAACATTCAGAAGTAACAAAAAAAATTTTAAGTACAAGACAGCCGAGCTACGATAGAGGAGCCTGGGAAGTCACTTCTTCATCCATCGCCCCGCTTGGGTCGGCCGCATGATCCTCTTCTTCTACATTCTCCGGCAAAGGAATACTGGTATCTCGACATTCCTGCTTGACCTCGTCTATCAAATCAAAAGGATCCCGATCCCAAGCTAGCAGGGAAGCGTGAGCCGAGGAGTCTTCAAGAAGGCCCTCCACTGACCTGGGGCCTTTAAACTCATCCCAGCATATCGTATATCCGCATTAGATTAGCTCCATAAAGCGCCGATTCATTAAATCCAGTAGCGGCCCCTCCTTGAAGGTTTTCAGAGCAGCTTGACGTGCCCCTTCCACCTCCGCTGGGCTCAGCAACTCGGCCGACTTCTTCTTTTCTTCCTCTAAGGCCCCCTGAAGGTCAGCCTTCTCCTGCTTTAAGGCAGCAATCTCTTCCTCCAGGGCCGATTTGTCCTGCCTCAGCTCCTCCACCTCAGCCTCTAAGCCCTGGGACTTGGTATCTAACTGGCTGGCCTTAGTACCGAGCTCTTGGTTCTCTTTATAGAGCTCGGTATTCTTGGCCTGGAGGTCGGTAACTTTGCTGGATTCAACCCCCAGCTTCATCTTCAAGTCCTCGATCTCCTCGACCGGCCTCTTCAACCTCTCTTGCTCATAGCTCTGGGACAAGATGTCCAGAGTAGCAGCCCTTTTGGCCGTGGCCCCATAATTTATGCAAACCTGCAAAACACAATAAAGAACTTTATAAGATATCACCCATTCACATATCTCAGAAGAAGAGTTGAGAGTTAAGGATGTTACCCGTTTGATGTGAGAAGCCAACAAGGTTTCCTGCTTCGCCAATTATTCAATGCTTTGCTGCATCTGGCTACTGGCCTCAATTATCTTCGCGAAGGAACCATGGGAGTCGGCCACTATCTCCGAGTAAGGCCGGACGTCTTCAACTGGAGGCACAGCCAAGTGATCCTCTCTTTCGTCGAAGAATCCAAGGTTCCCAGCAACTCATCCGGGCTAGGTATCTCGGCTCCAAAGGTTGAGTCGGTCGACTGTTGAGGAGCCTTAGCACTTCTGGCCGCTTTGACCTCTAGGGGGGTCGGCCTGTTTTTCTTAGAGACACGAGGGATCAAGGAACCAGCGGAGGGATCAACCCTTCTCCCTATTGGGTCAGGTCGATTTCAGCGCAGGATCTTTTTGAAGACCCTGAGACCGCAGCCTGCTTGGTGGACTTCCTTTTCCAACCATATCCACTGAAGCCGCCTGAAAACAGAAAAGATAGATGCAAGAGTATCAACAAAACCGAGCTAAGGTAAATAAAGCTACAGTTAAAAAAGTTCAGAGGCAGGTAATTACATTCTGGTTCAACATTGGGGGCCCGGCTCAGCCCGGCCCAGACAAGAAGGCCTCGGAAGGATATTTAACCGAGTATTTCTCTGAACTGGTATAAGAGTTTAAAATCTTATACTCCGACAACACTATGGGATTGGACTTATCCCGGTTCTGATCTGCCGGCGCAATGACCTCCAACCATCGGCTTTCACTATGAAAAAACGGTTTTCCAATGTTTTATGGTATCTGGGGAGTCGGTTGTAAGGATAGGTCCATTCCTACGTTTTTGCAAAGAAACCCATCCCGCCCCATAAGGATATTGACGGATGGTATAATATTGGAATAACAGATCTAGGGTGGGTCAGATTTTGGCCCCGGAACAGACACACATAAAGCCCACTAGAAACCTAAGTGCATTGGGCACTAGCTGGGTCAGCCCTATGCCTAAGTAACTACATAGCTCGGTCAAAAAAGCTGGGATAAGAAATCTTAGTCCGAATTTTATATGGTGCTCATATACGCCGACCCAACCACCAGAGGTACTGGTTATTCGTTCTTCGGGTGTGGCCAGTTGGGTTGGGATAGCTGGGTCAAAGTGATGGGTCGATCTTAAGATTTCTAATTCTACCCTAGTTAGTTCGGAAGGTATTTCATCGGGGTGGAATTCATAGGCGGCCATATCTACAGGAAAGAATTACACGAGTATTTAAGATAAATACGTTTTTACGAAGTTCGACAATACAAGATATACCGCAATTCAACCAACAATTGCAGGAATTATAGCAACAGCGAAAAAGAAAACATGCATTATGCTTGTCGGAAAACTAGTCTTAAGCCGGCGAAGCAATCACAAAATAGTACGCGGAGGGAGAGGAACCGCCTAACCTGAAGAGGGATTGAGAGGGGGCAAGCCGGTACCGGAGCTCCTTTCCTCGGCCATGGAGTTCTACGGGCTATTAACGAAGAGGTGATGAAGGGAACCGGTGGCACAAACTGGCACGGCAGCCGAAAGCACCAATATCAACAGGCGCGGCGGAGAGCCAACAACACGAGCGGTCACGGCAGAAAGGAGAATGACAGAAAACTTTTTTCAGAAACGTAAAAACAATGATGCAGGTTTCTTCGCGTCTTAAAGAAGGATTCGGGAAGGTGAAACGAACAAGGAAACAAACCAACCGCTAGAGCAATTAATACCGCCTCGAAGATCGCGAAGGCATGGGAAGTTGTATCAGATGCCTCGAAAGTCGCTAAACTTGTCCCGTCTTAAAAGCCAGATCCCTGGGGTCGCGATGCAAAGGTACACATTTATTGACGAATTCACTTTCTTTAGGTCATTATCACATTACTTTCTTATGGCTCGGCTAACGTATTATTTTCTTTGGGTCAGATTTTATTAGCTATAGCTCATGCTTTCCTTTTGATAGTTATGATATTCGGTATGTCGGCAACCTTCTACTACTTCACTTGAACTAGTTTAACACTTCTAGTAAACTTAGGTCGGAACAATCCACATTTCATGCTGACTTAGGTCGGAAAGGAAATTTTAAAAGCGGTTTGGGCAGATATCGGGTGGATACATAATAAATACTTTAGTCAAATTTTTGGCTCTGTGAAACACAAAAAAGTATTAAGTTTTAGCTCGGTAAAACATAATACTGGGGGGACTTGTTGGTGTGCATAAAAATAGGCCTTCATTGGGCCAGGTCCAATGGACAAAAGAAAGGATAAATAGTTAAAAGGTAAAGATATCTGAAAGGTATAAAACCAAGTTTAGATCGGAAAGTTCCATAAAGCCGAGCCAAAGACATAAGCTTAGATCGGTTTAAACCTTAGGTCGGTCCCACTAAGTTTTCCTATATTCATCTCAACGGGCACCACCACCGAGCCATAGAGTTTAGGTCGGAACAAGTAAAGACGCTGACACAGTAGGTAGAAGTCATAATAGGATTAGACATATATTTTGAATGCATGCAGAAATCACTCAGAACGATGGCGTGAAGAAAGCCATAAGGCAGATTATGATGACAGGAGCAGTTAGATATGCAGAGAGACGGAGCAGTTGGGAATGCTGATCATTACATTGCAACGGGCATAATCTGAGTCTTGATATAAATACTAAGTCTTCAGACTTAGGGAGGTACGTAATCAATCTTTTACAGTTTTGAGATCTTTGTGAATATTATTCATCTTCTTCAACCTTACTAACTTGACCGTCGGAGCCTATACAGGGGGGAAAGTCCGCTCTTCTCTAACTCTTTCACGGTATCTACCGGAATACTTCCCAGTCAGAGTCTCTCATCGATCTCGTTGGACCGAGCCATCCAGCCCGGTTTCCTCCTTTGTTTCCTTTCATTCGGACGTTCTAACATCGAGTTGGGCCTTGCTATTTCAGACATCCATTAATGAACAATTTGTGTCGCATCAACCGCATTTTCAAAAACAAGAGGAAAATTGTATTAGCTATTGCCGATGAAGATGCGGGTAAAACCGATCTTCATTGCTAGAATGATATCATCATCGGTTATTACAGATGAAATTGCGAAAAAAGGTCTCTTGAAATAAGGTAAGTTTTAGCATCGGCTATTGCCAATCAAATTGTGGGGAAAATTGATTTTAAAACTGAACCTAAAATTTCATTGGTTTTTGGCAATCGTTCTTGTGGGTAAAACTGCTCCTTTTCTGAAAATAGATTTCTTGAGAATTCAAATTAATTTTTTATAATTTCTTTTATAACCTTAAACGCTTTAATTAATATTTGATTTAAGAATCATTAAACAATTGATTTTTATAGACTATTGTTGAATTTTCATTAAAACCCTGTTTTGCCTTAATTAGAAATAAAACCTTTTTAAATTTTTATAAATATTCCTAAATGTTTTCTTTTAAAGAAAGTAATTACCCTAGGTTAATCCTAGACAGGTAAACAAGAACACTTAGAAGTCTAATTCTGAGAGTAATCTTATTTTAAGAATAATGTCTGAGTCTTGAGACTTGAATTAAATGAAGATCATTTAGATACTTGTAAGCTGACATCTACAGAATAAGGCAAGTGTTCTCACTAAAGGAGTAAATATTTTAAATAGTAACGAAGCAAGTTAACATGTTTTATTTATGTTAATGTTAAGTTTATATTTTGGGAAATGCATGTGTTATAAGCGATGAGCATGATTATGACTTCAAGCGTGTAAAGTGAAATGTTTATATATGTGCTTGCAAATGTTCCTAAATGTTGAGTTATGTGTATGAGTGAGATATCTGTCAAGCATGAAGTGTTGTGTGCCCCGTGTTATTAGCGTGTTCAGTGTTATATGCGAGTTTAGTGTTAAATTGTTCGTGTTCCGTGCTACTTGCGTGTTTCGTATTACTTGTTTCTTGCTTGTTCATGTTGGGTCCCCAAACCCTATTTAGTTATTGAAATCGGTCGTGTTAGTATTGGGTTTGAACGTTCGACTAAATGACTGAAGAGGTTTTGTTTGGTATTATCTCGAGGTATGCCACATTATCTCGTGCACCCGTGTTTGTGGCTTTGTTCTTTTCCATTCCATTCCACAAAACTCATCACTTTTTCATTTGAAATTTTACCTAAAAAAAAAAAAAAAATCATTTTTTTACTAAAATTCTCTCTAAATCTTTACTCACATAAATTCAAAAAATAACATAATTATTACACTTTTTCTTCTCTTTTCTACACAAATTTCCAAAAGAAATTCTCTCTCAAAAAAAAAAAAAAATCTCATTTCTCAAACAAAAAATTTTCCAATTCAATCACTAAAAGAACAGAGCCAAGTTCCATGGGCGTAGTTGACGAGACGTGCTCCACATTGTACAGTGTTCCAATTAACATTGTACAGCGTCCTAGTTTAGGTAAAGTATAATGAGTAATATTTTTCAAAGGGTCACATAGATCCTCTGGTATAACTTGCTCTCTTTCTATCCCTTAGTGTTTTCCCTTGTGTGTTTAGGAAATACTTGTTATGTGCTGGTAATGGCTTTCTCGGTAATGGTTTTAATAGTGCAATTTCACTGAATTATGGAGCTCAGCTCACCCCTTAGACGTTTTGCATGTTACAGATCTTGGAAGTAATCGCTACTAAAGTTCCTTGACTTGATAGTGTGATGCTGATGACATGCCTTTTTGCTTAGTTTTGAAACGCTAGTATTGTATAATTGCCAGAGAATCTAGTTTTAGCGTTTTGGAGTATGATTGTAATATTATGACTTAATGTTTGTATCTCTTAGAAATCTCGTGTAGCTTAAAGTTTTTAGAACTCACTTTAATGAATGAATGTATTACATTCTTAGCGATTGTTGTGTATATCATTCGTGAGTCCTGGTGTGAACCAATTAACCATCTAGGCAGCTTCTCTCACCCAAACAGGAAGGTCAGGAATGGGAGCGTCACACTCGAACCCAAAACGGTTGGAAGTGCTGCTGGCCAAGACCAGCCTCCTATTTCTTGCTGCCTCGGCTGTCATTTTCCCACTAGCCGGAGCGGGCCTATGCTTTAGAAAAAGCTTACTTGTAAAAAATGGAGATGATCTCCGTCTACCGATCATCCCCTCACCACACCAGCGCATTGCTCGATGCACTCATGGGCTATCATCTCCCATCGTCAGCACACGCGTGGAGTTTGCCGATCGACAATAGCCTAGGGGGCTCCCGACGAAGCCTTTTTGTCCGACAAGCTTTCATATTCGAGTATACCTCCCGACAATCGCTGCTCCGAGTGAGCTTCTTGGGATTGCCGCCCCGATAACACCTCCCTGGCGGTTGCATTTACCTCTTTAAAAAATAGGGATTGGATAACTTTAAAATATAGGGACTTGGTAACTTTAAAAAATAGGGCGAAATACATTTACCTCCCCCAAGGTATGACGAAATAACAAATAAGTCCCTATAGTTCTAAAAATTACAAATACATCTCTGAACTATTCAAAAGTTTTTTTTTTTTTTGTTTTTTTTTCTCTAACAATAAGGGTGATATTGAGTTGAGTCATGCCAAGATTTGGAACGCTCAAACTGTGATCGTTTGTTAAATAATCCAGTCTGAAATTTCATTATGTTCGTTAACTTAATGAATGAATGAGTTTGATCTCAACTTTTACAAAACCAATCATGAATTTGTTCAGAAAAGTTTGTGCTCGTTTTCAAGCAAAGAGCTCGATTTTGCAACGATGACAAACCACAAGGAAGTATATGTAGTTTCTGGAACCCCAAAGATTTATTTGTAATTTCACTAAACTTCGAGGGAGGAAATGTAATTTGCCCTATAAATTAAGCAAGATGGTCATTTTCACTTTTGTTAAAAACAAAATTAGCAACTGTTGTCATTTAGGCTCTGTTATTTTCCATCCAATTTCAAGAAAAGTATCATTCTTTTCTTAAAAATATTACACAAAAAAACAACATTATTTTTACTAAATTCATAATTCAAAATTTAAAATTTCCTCTAAATCTTCACTCACATAAATTAAAAAAATATGATAATTACATTTTTTCTCCTCTTTCCTACACAAATTCTCAAAAAAAAATTCCTCTAAAACAAATTTCTTTCCTAATCAAAAAATTTCCTAACCAAGTTATTAAGAGAACAGAATCTGAAAAAGAAAGAAATAAAAGAACGCTTTTAGAGTCCGACAAACACTATTATCTAAAGTCATAACGTAAAAGCAAAGCACAGAAACGGGCACACTCATGCCAAGATTCTCAACAGTCCAAAATGAAGCAAAATGATACTATCACCACCACTGCCATTGCAACTGCCACGTGTCTAATTTGGACTTTTCTACCGTCATCGTCATCTGCAGCTTCTCCCTCACAATTACCATCAACACAGCCAACTGTGTGCATCATCGGCAGCGGCATCGGCGGCTCCTCGGTGGCCCATTTCCTCCGCCGCTACGCCAACTCAAACCCCTACGATGTCAACGTCGGCCAGATCAGAATCTTCGAGCGAAACGCTGTCGTCGGAGGCCGCATGGCTACGGTTGCGGTTGCCGGCGAAACGTTCGAGGCCGGGGCTTCCATTCTCCATCCCAAAAATCACCACGCCGTAGAGTTCTCGAAATTGCTCAATCTCACTCGTAAAAATCCTCCCGCTTCCACTAAGGGTCTATCTTTAGCAATTTGGAATGGCGATGAATTCATATTCAAGACTTTTTGGTCGAATTCGGAATTTTCACTAGTTCAGAGGCTTGTCTCCCTTGCTAATTCGGTTAAGATGTTCCTCCGCTATGGCACTTCTCTCCTCCGCATGGCTAATTTCGTCGAGGTATTTGTATTTACCTTTCTAACGTCTGCTCAAAGTACAACCTTGCTAAGTACACATTGTACAATGTACCATAACAATTTGATTGACCCTAGTAAATCTGTTATCTGGATTTGCTATGGCTTCTTTAACGATGACCGATGAGATGTGTGTATATTTGCAAACTGTATCGTTTTTCATCTATGCAATCGTCGATGCGAGGGTAACCTTTAGAGCACGACGTACAATTGATTTTGTATTAAGTTCAGTGAGTATTGCGTATGTCTACGCTAGAGTACAATCGAAAAGTTCAATTAGCAACCAGTTTTGCTATATTTTCTTTGAATGAAGTTATAACTATTACTGTACTACATATTTCCTTGAGTCCATCTCTGCATTAATGCCAAGAACCTTGAAAAACTATTATTTTTCTGAAAAAAGATTTATATTCTTTTTTTGGTTTGACAAGCTCTCGCTTGTGTATATCTGATTAAGAAGTCTGTACGAACCATACTTGCAAGTTTCATGGCATCTATGTATGTTTACAGAGGACTGTTGATAAATTTTTAAAGTACTATGAAGCATTTGAGTCTCGGCCTGTGTTTGAGAGTGTGGAGGAGATGCTAAAATGGGCAGGGCTCTACGATTTGACTACTCAGTCTCTTGAGGAGGAATTGGTGGAAGTTGGATTGTCTCCTCTGCTCATCCAAGAGCTTGTCACGGTTAGAAATCATCATTCATTTTTTCTATGGTAGTTCTTGTGAATATTCCATTGTTTTAGACATATTGTGACCAACTATATTTCTGTCGCTTTTGGGGCTCAAATGGAAAAATTTTGCTTTGTCCTGCTATAACATTGTGCATAACTTTGTAGATAAAGTCAAAGCATATGAGAAAATAACTTTTGGTGAACACGACTTCAGATAATGTATTAGAATTTTGGATCTCATTTTAAGTTCTTTGTTCTCTCAATTTAATAGTTTTCTATACCTGATTATGTAAGGCTCTCTTTCATGGTTAAATATTATTCTTTTCGCATGGATAGTGAAAACAAAATCTGCACTATTATCTAACAACATGACATTGAAGGTCATCCTAAGCTATTTCAGTATTTTTAAAGATGGATAGAATCGCTTTACTTGTAGACTCTCTACCTCATCAAAGATAGGATAAAATTGTAAGAACAATTCCTATGATGGTTATCATAATTAGATGAATTCCTTATAATTATTTGCTTAGCCTTCTTATATTAGGTATCTCTTACCTCAGGTATAACAGCATACTCTGTTAGCAGCATAGTTTTCTCTCCTGGGGGTGGTGAACTCTCTGGCAGAAGTTTTGTGATTAGCACATAGAATCAGATGTTAACTAGTAGAGACTGGTTGAGCTTGTGTATATTTATACCCACACACACATGCATTAATTTGTTTCAGAAAAAACTCTTGTAAGAAAGCAGAGTTTGCAGTTTGGAGCTTAACCAATTAATGCTGTGACAATCCATGTTCAGGAGAGCTATGAAGTTAATCTGGCTTGCGTTAGATTTTGTGTTAATAGCTATGATAGGAGATGATTTTCAGAACCCTTCTCTTTAGGCATTAGTCACTCTTTCTTTTTAAGTAGAATATTACCTTTAGCGCCTGCATGAGGTATTCACAACTAGAGTTTATTCCTTGCTGCTGAATAAGTAGGTTTACCTGAAGAAGTCTTCTTCTTGATGCATAATAGCAGAAATCAAGATAGGGGGACTAGCTTTCCATGTAGTAGCCTGATCTTACTTGTTTTATTCTTTTACGCTATGGGTTGGGAGCATGATCTTACAGCAAATGGTCACCTGGTAAAATAAGTTGGGGGACTTGGAGAGGCATTAGTTTGTACCTGTGGTGCATCTCAATGGTTTGAACCCATCCTTGACAGTCGTAAACTGACTCTTGTTGGGGCTGGGTCTTACCTGGAGCAGCTATTCGTGATACCATGCAAATTGTATGCTCAGATGTCCACACTATATACAGGGGGTTTACTGCCTTGGTTGGAAAGGGATTTTTACTGATACTTAAAGTGGAGAATAATTCATTCTTGCATTCGTGAAGTAGTTGAAGAAATCTATTTCACCTTGTACCTTCATATTTATTGAAGGCTTGCTTTTTTCCTGTTTAATTTGTAATGTGGATCATCTATTGTAGTCTCTCCGTCCCACTAAAAGAGTTCAATTTAGAAAAATGTACAATTTATTATGGGGGTAAGGTGCAATACCTTAAATAGGTTATTTGGTACCTTATTTTTCACCTATATCCTTACTTTCTAAGTAAGTATTAATTGTGGACCACACATTATTATAACAGTAAAGGTATACAATATAGGGCCTGTTCTTTTAGGAAGGTTTGAGTTTTGGTTTTGGAAAAATAGTTCTATAATATAAAAAGTGTATTGGAAATATAAAAAGGTGTAGCTGAATAGTAAAAAATTGTATTGGAAATGATAAAAACTGATTATAATATATTAAATTTACTGTTGAAACCAAAACTCAAACCAAAACCCAAACCAAAACCAAAACTTAAAGAACATGCCCATAAACAAATTCAAACTGGACTCTTTTATTGTAAGAATTTTATTATTTTTTGGAAACATGACTCTTTGTATGGGACTGAGGGAGTAATATTTGTTTATATTATTATTGTTATTCAGTTTCGAACAATCCTATTCAATAACATCTGTGTATGAGATGTTCACCAGGATAATTTCATACCCTTGGTCTGCAAGGGCCAAGGAATGTTGCATATGATTTCTAATTCTTCAGGGGAAATAAACTAATAAAAGGTGAAAAGAGTTGCATAATCTTTTGAGGTGCCCAGCTCTCTACCCTTGTTTGGTATGAGATCAATCTCTTCAATTTTGTCAGTATGTCAATGATTCAAATATAATGTTTTGTGCAGGTGATCACGAGAATCAATTATGGGCAAAGTGCCAGCATCAGTGGACTTGCTGGTACAGTTTCTCTGGCAGGGTCCGGAGGAGGCTTGTGGTCTATTGAGGGAGGGAACTGGCAAATGGCAGCTGGACTGATTAATCAATCCAATGTTGTCTTCCATCTTAACGAAGAAATAGAATCTCTTTCTAACAATGCTGGTTTGTATGAGCTGAATTCCACATCGGGAGGGAGTTATACATGTGATGTAGCTGTCATTGCTACACCATTAGATGAGCTGAATATCCAATTTAAGCCTAGGATTTCAATTCCTGAGAGAAGATTACAACACACCTTCACAACTTTCATTAGGGGTTGCTTAAATCCTGTGAGTATGATATCCCTTGTGTATGTCGGTTACTTGAACTTGTCTTTTTACCTTCCAGTTTTCTTAATTTGCTACTAATTTGCTGTTTTACTTGGAAAGAAATATTTTGGCCTCAAAAGAGTGTCAGACATCCCAGAATTGGTTGGCACCACTGAGACTCCTAAGATACCGTTCTCGAGCATTAGTACTCTCCGGCAACATAATGAGAATGATATGACTTATAAGATATTCTCTCGCCAACCCATGTCAGAAGAGTTACTGGATGAGATATTTAGGTATGAGTTATTTGTCAATTTGCTTGATATCAAAAAAAAGTTTCTCTGAAATTTTTTTTTTTGGCAATCCTGATATTCATTTTCAAATTGCATTGTGAAGTGAGTTAGTACATGTGAAGTATTACTAGGACGAAGATTATTTTACATGCTGAAACTTGGAAACAATTTTGACTCTGCACAATAACACATTTATTTTCTTTCAACTCAAAATGGATTTACAAATTGGTAACCCCAAGTATATCATAGAATTGGCTCTCGAAAAGTTCTCGAGAGCCATCATGGATAACTTCGGCTTTAAATTTTTTAAGATTGTAATGCTGTATTTGGTTCCTAGATATGAACTGCTCTTCATGGACTGATGCTTTCCTATGCATATCATGTTTTTGTTAACTAATCAATTTAATGTTGATGATTTTATGCTTCTGCTTTTGCAGTGTGAGAAACAAGACCAGCAGAATAAACTGGGCTGCATACCCTAAGTACCATGCTCCTGAGAGATTTGCACCCTTAATTTTGGATCACAGACATCTTTACTATGTGAATGCATTTGAGAATGCAGCCAGCACTATAGAAACAAGTGCTGTTTCTGCAGAGAATGTTGCCCGTCTCATCCTCTCAAGACTTTACAATTCCAGCCATCCCATTTCATTTGCATCACACTCACACCTGAGGAGTTTGGACACTCATGAATATCAACTGCATCCAGAACTGTAAAGTAGTATGTGCCAGCTACGGGAGTGCATCTTGTATATGTACGTACATATAGATAAAATAAAAAGATGGACATGTCACTGATTGAAAGAAAACTTCATTTGGCTGTGTTGTTACATGTATCTGAACATAACGTTCAATTGAAGGAGAAAATGGCCCTGAGGATCCATTTTGTTAACCATACGATCTATTCTAAAGTTAGCATTAGATTTCACCTTTGTAATGCTCTCCTCCACTTTGGGAGCTTCAACAGTTGCCCCTTCAACACGAGCATTTCCATTCACAAACTCATACTGCCACCACAGATTGTCAAAGTTTTACGCCATAACATCCAAAAATAACTTTATGAAGCCTGACCTTCGAATGATAGAATTTAGTAGAATAACATTTCCAATAGATGCTGAAATACTTTAGCATAATGTCATTGATACTGCTCCGGGTGCTCCAAGCACTGCTGTCTACTCAAAAAAAGTTGCCTCTTCATCATGTACACTGCAAATTTGATTGGATCAAATATTTCAATATCCGCAAACGAATCCTAATCGGTTCAACATTTAGAAAGGAAGTAATACAAAACCAACTCAGAAAGCAAATCTGGTAGCAAAACACTAAACTGCCCAAGATGCCATATCAGCAAACCTGCAACACAAACTAGACAAAGGTCAAGATCAATTCTATTAAAATTACATAACTCAATAAACTGCTTATTCATTCAAAACTTATAGCTAGATTAAGACACAAATCTGAAAAATTAAAGGAACTTACGTTGAGGGCATTAACAGGGTCTGCTCTATCGTTTAGCTTTAAGGGCTACAAAAGAAGTTGCAAAAACTTATGATAGAAAAACAGAAAACCATTAAAATCTTACTACAGCAAAGCTCGAATAGAGCAGTAAACCTGCTTAAGGACAGAGTTTAAACGATGCACAAAAGGACAAGATATAAATCTGCTTTAAAGCATCTTCACAAAAACAAAATGGCAGATACAAAACCCACAAAATGAATCAAAGAAAGAAAAAGGAAGAACTTCATGGATTTCTCCACACAATATTTTCTAAAAACAATGTAGAGACATAAGGGATATCGAGACCTCAAGCCATGAGAGCATTACAGTTTACAGCTGACAGGATATACTATTAAAGATTTGCCAGCCTCATCATCATACTAACTTGCTAAAAACTTGTATATCATCAAAACTGCAAACTGGCAAAATGACACACTCTAACAAGAAGTGAGAACTAGAAAAGCATAAGAAAGAAGCAACTACACTTGATTGATCTATCCATGCCTATTCATCTTAATATTAGATCACTACATCAGAAGAAAACACAATACAAGACTACATCTAAACAATTCATGACACATTCAAGTTGCAAATAACTACTTTCCATCAAAAGGAGTAAAACTACCCTGAATTTTAATTTTTATTGGGAAATAATCCATATAGTTGACCATACATAGTGGGACAAAAGCTTAATTATTAGTGTTTCGGGAAAAAAAAAAAAAAAAAGAAGAGAGAGAGAGAGATACAAAGCTGTTAACAGGTACTTATCCAAAATAAGTTACGTGAATTTATAAGAGATTCACATAATGTTCAAACAGAGATGTGAGAAGATAGAGGCAGAGAAAAGGAGGGACTATTGTGTGATTCAACATCCATATTCTCCAAACGATTGCCAAACTTTAGACATCCTATGAAAGAAAACTATGCCAAATACGAACCATTATCTTTTAATCTGTAGAAATATTTCTTTCTTATATATATCAAATCACCTCAATTTGCATTAACTTTCTATTCTACATAAACCAGAGGATTCTGTTAGATTGGGGCTGAAAGATTTTTGGCTAATTATTGTCAAGAAGGCACAAAGAAACCTCAAAGTTAAATATCAATAGCAGTGCAGATGAGAAAAGAAATCATTAAAATCTGAGTTAAACACTTGATTCAATTGATCACGGGAATCACATCAGACATCCTGAAATGCTACATCAACGGTAGGGATCAAAAGATTACCAGGCTAACAATAAAATAACAAAAGATCCAACTTACCCATCTAAATTCATGTACCAAAAATATTATGTACAACAGAGATTTTAAATCTTTTCTTCTTCACTCATTCTCACATGAGAATTCAAAGATCGGCCTTCTAATGTGCTTGGAGAGAGAACTAGCAAGAGTGTTCTTTGTTGTAGAAAGTCCAAAACTTTTTGAAGCTTTCACAACACGAACTCCGATGCTGGTCCTAGGTTTTTCTTCCAAAAGCTTTAGCTTAGTCTCGTACTGAACATGAGAATGCAAAGTTGATTTTGAGCTCACCTGATCGTAACCTGAAAAATATCTATCTATGATGCTAGAAACTGATACTGCTTCCGAATCACTAAGACATTCTTTCTCTGCTCTCAGATTTCCTCCAAAATCCTTGACTTTGTGGTCAGAATCTTTAATTTTTCTCGTTCGACACTTGTTATATTTCCTCTTAGAGTAAACCGCTCTTGAAAAAGTTTTGAATAGGAGAAATTTCGCTCCCTTCTTCCATTTCTTTCTCTTTAGCCTTGCGGTATTCTTTGTAGAAGCTGCAATATTTTTCACAACTCATACTGTGTAAATACATTACACACCGTGTAAGTCTACATGTCTCCCAAATGGTAAAATATTTAAACAAATTCAATTGATATGCATACGGAAGACCTGATTGATTTTGTAGTGGCTGTGCTACAACATGAAGAAACCAGTCTTTTGAAGAGTCAAAGGCATTCTTTAGAGGAAATAAATTAGGCAAGTGGTAAAAGCAAGATTTCTTCTGTACCTGTTGTAACAAGTGAAAAAAAGCTAAACTTCCATTTGAAGCAGCACAAAATCAATTGAAAGGACATGAAGAAAACAATAAACACTACATACCATCACATCGTCCACCCTAATCTTTCCAAATTCTGGAAAGCAATTCAAATGAGCACTCTCGAATTCTTCTGCAATAGGAGTAGAAACCAAGTTCTTATTTCAAATAAAAGCCAATTGCACATAAATGATTAACATTTTCGAGATTGTTCTTATTCTAATTCGAAAAGCTTTTTTCTAATCAATTCAGACTAATGAATCATTTGCATGCCCTACCGCCAAATGTACTAACAAAAAAGCTCACCCTTGAAAAGGTCTACTGTACTGTCCATATAAACCGCCACAACAATTCTCGTGTCAAAATTAGTGACAGTATAGACTGGTCTTTTTGCAGTAGCCATTGATATTGAAGCCTCTTATCAAAAAGGTAATGTCAGCAGCCGCGTCCGTCCTCCGCCTGCAAGTAGCCGCCTCGTCCGCTTGACTGGCGTGGTCTAAAGATATTGCGGAATTAGGCGCCGTGGTCCCAGTTATGAACGGAGGCAATCACCGGAGTAAAACGGTTGAAGATGCGGACTCTGGTGGTACTGTGTCATGTATAAGAGGGTTTAAAGGTAAAAAGAAAAAAAGAAAGAAGGTAATTAGGCATGTAATTTGCATGACGATTTTTACTATTCACAAAGACATTTTTTTTAAATTTTAGATGGGAAACCACAAAAAAATATCCTTCATCACTAAATTACCAACATAAAAGATTTTACCTCATCTATTCACTCACTTTTACCTTCATACATTTCACAATTACCTTCATACCTGATAGTAAAACGGAATTGTTAATTGAAGGACACATTTCACTAAATAAAAGACACTTTTTAAAAAATTTAGATTTGAAATTACTTTTTTGCCATTCTCCTTTCTACTTCTACAGTAAAAGTAAGAAGAAAATAACTTTTAAAAAGAATCGCCTCATCTGGGCGATTCTATGGGAATGAATCGCTTCATCCGGGGGATTCTTTCCCAAAGAATCGCCCCAAACTGGCGATTCTTTCCCATATAATCGCCTGGTCGGGGTGATTATTTCCTATAGAATTGCCTGGTTGGGGTGATTCTTTTTAAAAGTTATTTTCTTCTTAATTTTACTGCAGAAAGAATGGAGATGAGTGAAAAAAAATTTGAAAAAATTGGAGTAGAGAAATGAGAGTGAGTTAAAGAGTGAAATGGAGAGTTGAAGAGAAAATGAGGGTGTAGGTAAAAATATTTATGATGGTAGAAATGTATAAGGATATTATTGTCTTTTCACCACTTAAAATTTTAAAAAGTGTCATGTGTTTAGTAAAAAGTGTCCTGCAATTAACATGCCCCATAGTAAAATTCTCTTACTCAAACTCTCTTGAATTAATCTTTTTCTCACATTGAATACAAGTTCACAAAATTTATTGACTACAATTATGACCGATAGCCACGCTAACGATCCCTCTTCTGGTGTGAGTAAAATTTTTTAGGCATCTCTTTGCTTGAAATAGATTTTTTATAATTTTTATAATTTTTTTTTACTGTCCTGCTATGGGTATGCCTGCCCTAGGCGAAATTTGTAGCTAGTTTTGCCAACAACAGGTGAAAAATCTACGTATTTACGCCTGAAACTAGCGAAACTTTTGAGGAGTTCTGCCTGGTACAGGCGGAAAAATTGGAAAATTTCACCCAGAACAAGCGGAATTCCGTAATTGTTCAGCTAAGCTCAAGCGTAAATACTGGAGTTTTTCGCCACAGGACGCACAAGATATTATAAATTTTATGATATTTTGTGTGTCATGTGGCGAAAGTTCTTTGGAGTTTCGCCCTTACTAAAAATGATATTTTGCCCTTTAATTCTTTATTTTATACTGACTTATCTTTTTCTATGGACAGGAAGGTCGTGCTCAGACTGAGAAAATATATTCCGATTACACTCATGTATTTCAGACAGATGAGGAGTTCACCAATAGAGATGAGTTGATAAATTGGGTGCGAACTAGAGCCCAAGAGAATAATATGAATACTAAAATTACGTCTTTTCCTAAAAGGGAAAAAAGGACGAGTGGATATTGGTTCGAGAGATCTGGAGAAGTTAGAAGCAAGCCACCCCTTGCTGAAGGGAAAAAGAGTCACAACAATACCAGAAGTAAACTGAATAAATGTCCCTTTGAACTTGTAGGACGCGAAATTGCTGGGGGGACATGGAAGTTGACGGCCATAAATTGTCAGCACAATCATGAACTTGCTCTGGTTAAAAATTGTCATTCAGTGAACTCTAGGTTAACTGAACCGGAAAAGGAGAAGATTGGAGAAATGATGAAGATAAATATGAGGCCGAGGCAAATGTTGTCACAATTGCGAGCAGATGATATGGAGAATGTCAGTCGTAATAGGAAAGTGTATAATGAAACATCAAAAGTTAGAAGGGAGGAGATAGGGGAAGTCCCATACAATATTTTTCAAACTGATGCATGATCACAAATACCACTATTGGTACACTGTTGAAGAGGAGCGTAATGCAATTGGAAGTGTCTTATTCGCTCACGATGGTGTGCCTGATCTACTTCGTTTGTTTCCATACGTATTGTATATGGATACGACATATAAAATAAACAGGTATGACATGCATCTATTTCAGATAGTCAGTAATTTACCCTCAGATCAGTACTTTCACGTTGCTTTTGCATTAATGAAAGATGAGACTTACGAAAGCTATTTCTGGGCAATGACTCGACTGAGAGAGTTATTTGAGCTCGAAAAATACCCATTGGCTGTCATGACTGATAGATAGTCGGCCTTACAGAAAGCTGTGCACGATTTATTTTCACATGCTAAACAATTACTGTGTAGGAGGCATATTTCTATGGATGTGAAGAAAAAGGCACTAGATGTTACTGAAAGTATAAGGACATCAGATGGGTTGGTATATCGGTGGGGTGAACTAGTGAGTGCCTTGACAGAGGAGGAGTTCAAGAAAGCTTATATTGAGATGAACTATGGCACATATATATCAGTGATTAGTTATTTGCATAAGATATGGTTGGATCCCCACAAGGCCAAGTTTGTATCGGCCTGGACTAAAGTCATAAAGCATTATGGAGGGCGTACCAACAACATGTGAGAACCTTAAAGCTTTCTTTGTTTAATTTTTATTTATCAATTGCCATAAAGTGTATTTTTTCAATTTCAATGCTTAATTTTTGTTGTTGTATCTGAATTTCAGGGTGGGGAGTGCACATTCTATGTTCAAAACTCATATAGAGACTGACAAGAGGTTCTTTTCCTACTATTTTCAAGGGCATGAATACTATGATAAATGGGCATTTGCATGTAATCTGGTCTAAATTGGAGGCTTCTTGGAGCACAAGGTTGCCTGAAAGCAACTATTTGTTGTATAGTAGGCTGAACGGTGTAGTCTCGCACCCTGGCATGAAATTGATAATAGGGAATATACAAAAAGAGCAGGCTTATGCGGTCTAAATAGAGAGTTGTGTGGTTGCAAAATGAGAACTGCTTTCGGCCTTCCTTGCGCACGTAGAAATGGTGCAAAACCATAGGCCGATTGATCCTCTAAATGTAGACACGTTCTGGAAGTCTCAGTATTTAGAAGGTTCGAGTATTCGTACCAAGGAGCAGGAGAGACAAATTGTAGAAGGCCGTTTGCATGAAGTGTCTATGGAGACATTACTACGTCCATTTGCCGAAATATATAGAGTCACAGGAATCATGCACAACCAACTTTGGCCAGAGACCGTCGATCTAGCTGATCCAATACACAGGCCATGCAAGGGTCTGCCGAAATACAATCCGACACAGCGAGATCGATCAGGATGAGAGCATTCCGAGAGGAACGTAAGAGGAGGTAGATATACTTTCACATATTATTACATTTGTTCGGCTAATGGTGTTTGTTTATATGTTGATGATGTATTAACGTTGATTTACATATGCCGGCCACAGATCAACAAGAAAATCGAAAAAAATAAGGTGTTGAAACCTGGTGATACCGATTGGCCTTTCAACCTTCTTTTACTTGTGAAACAGTTCGTGTTCGATTACGTCGTAGATTATCGCGATGTAATGCAGGATGCACATTGTGGATTCAGAGTGATTACGCTCTTCGTCCACAATGATGAGTCGAAATGGTCCCAAGTGAGGGCTGAGCTGTTAGAAGAACTCCAACAACATTCTGTTTTGTACAATAGGGTTATTGGGGAAACTGAGTACAAATTGGCCTGTACTGTAGTGGATTGTCATATATCTCCTACAGTAGAGCAATTTTGGTTTGATACTTACATGTTTGGACTAGTCGATGCAACGAGGTACCAGAGGGTTTTTGCCTTTTATGGACGAGAACCTTGTACTTTCCTTCCACTGAAGTGGTGAGGTTTCGGCGTCTCCGATGATCCGAACATTTACATCAGTATGAGCCATGTATTTAACAATCATTTTATTTGTTTGTTTACGACAGGACTAGTATTCTTACCCCCAATTGCTTACTTATGGCGTCCTCACAGGTCACATATGATGAAAGATTGGGCGGAACATTTAAAAAATCGATTAGAAGAGTACCAGAAACTATATGTTGAAGAGTCTTAGTCTTAGATGTTTTGTAATGACAATATAAATTAATATTGAATGAAGTTCTTAATTGTGTATTTACTTATGAAATTTTTTTTTACCATCTGTCTTTTTTCATGTCTTTTTTATTTGTTGAGGTGAAGCAAAACATACTTAAAAAAGTTGTTAGTTTCTTGTGTGTTTTTTATTTGAAAAAATTTTGCCAGAATCTCCCCTATAAAATGACTAGTCTCATCCCTATTAACAGATCAAAAAAATATAACTATTCAAAACTACAAAAATTTCAATAACTACTCGAAAATATGAACATCAACACAAAAAATCTCAATTTCTACTTAAAAATCTCACCAACTACTCCAAAATATCGAAACTACCATGTCTTAATACATTAAATAAGAATATAAATAAATCAACTGTCCCACACATGAAATTCATTAAATGCGCGCTGCTCCAAATATAACAGACTAGAACGATCATGAATGCTCATAAGGCGGTCTTGCCGCAATTTCTTCTAACCCCGGCATCCAATCCTCCATATGCATAGCCATCTCATCAAGAGCGTTCTGATGCACCTCAGGATTGAAGGCATGCCTAGTCCTTGGATGAAGAAGAACCAGCCAAGATGATAAGAATTAATGCGCTACAACGACAATAAAAACATAATAAATAAACATACAATACTTGTAATACTATTAAAATTAACAAAGAATGACCTTACGTAAATATCTCTCACCAAAGCCATAGATAGCTGGTTGGGTGCAACATTGTCCTCTTCTTCCATAGTGTCTATACTGACACGAATATGAGATCGTGCCCGGAACTACTCAAGGTACTCGTGGCATGCTTCATCAGCTACATCTGCCCTCTTCATCTCTTTCAAAACTCTCATATGATAGACTTGCCAACCCATGGGATAAGGTTCGTAATGATAGACATATTTCCTATTTTTCGGGCCTTTGTAACAATTTTTGGGCACAAACACTGGATAATGAATCATCTGCGTGTACCTAAACTGTAGCATGACACGATCCGGCATATATGGCTCTTCAATATTACAGCAGTGGATAAGGCCTCTATACAGTGAAACTGTATGGACCATTGCAGGATTTGGCTCAAAAGATATCCAATTAACCTATTTTTTTATTAAAAAAGTCAACTACTAATAGTCCGAAAGATAGTACGCAAAAGAAACAACACACAAACAATGAAGGGGAAAATATTACCTCATCCGAGCTCAATGCATCTAGCGCACGCCTATAGGAAAACAAGTCCCTGTTTGGAATACGCTTCTTGCCGGTACCAATGTGCCACTTCATTGTACAAGGGAGATTGTTATTCCACGACCTCATCTTTGGAGGACTGAAAGTGGGAAAGTACTCATATATCTAGGTCTAATAAGAACAAAGCAAAAAAAATTTTAAAAAAATGTATCAGTTAATTGAATCATAAAGCCTTAAATAGTTATTCAAAATAAAAATGAATCATACAAACTTGTAATAATGTCAAACAGCCCCAAGCTGAGCACTATTAGCCCTAGATGCCTTTCCAAGCTGGCGATACAAGTTTGCCAAGCAGGCGGTGCCCCAAACGTGTCCACTTACCTTCTCCATATCATGGAGGGAAGGCAGAAAATTTCCGGATACGTTGGTTTTTACTTATCGACAAAGAGTGTATTTCCTAACAACCACAGTAAATACCCAGCGGCAGCATTCACATGATCCCTGGCTCTATCTGTACAATGTGATTGAATGGTAGACATTTTCACATTAGCAAATCTTTCTCTATCTCATCAGGGTCTATTTCCAACACAACTGAAAGCTCTGCTTTTAATGAAACAAGCTTCAATTTCCCATGAGAATTTAGACAATCGGCATGCCCAAGTTATACGCCACATCATGCAAGGTGATGATCATCTCTCCAAATGGTATATGGAAGGAATTAGTTTCAGGGTGCCATTTCTCCACGAATGCGCAAAGTAATGTAGCGTCTAACTCAGCATGCATGCAGTGACCTAACTACCACAAACCCAATCCCTTAATTAGGCTTCTCATTGGCCTCGTTTTAACATTCCACTTCGACGCACGATCGGCTCCATTGTGACACTTCAATACATCACGGTCCTATCGCATAATACCCAAAACCAATATAAATAAATTATAACATAATAATGAAATATAAATAAATGTACTTTATATATGCATTTTAAATGAAGCATATTTCAAAATAAATATAAATGCAATAATCTATAAAAAAAAAAATTACCTGTCCACGCCATATGTAATACGCCACATGTCCCCTAAAACTGTGCAACAACTCGGGATTTGTAGGGCCACCTTCAACCGAATGATCTAGTAACTTGTATGTCTTCCAACCTTCATCACTTGATCTGCCCTCACTGCTCATGAATGACCTACTCTCACTAACCATTAATCATTTCCCTCGTCCGCTCCTAGTGGGTTCTGAGTTGGTATTTGGCTCCTCATTGTTGTTGTCTAATTGACTTTCATAATGATCAGAGCTCCATTCCATCTCCCCATATGCAAGGGCTCTCTCAACATTTTCAACATTCTCCCGGGCCTCAACATCACCCATATTTCGAGAAATTGGGGGTGCAAACTCTACATAAGTCTTATCATCATTCCCTAAACCCTCAACAGTATTACTGTTTGAAGAACCACGGGATCTTCCTACCACCCTTCTTTGCCGCTCAAATGCTGTGGGTCGGATTTCACGCTCAGATACTGTGGCCCGGTTATCCTTATGAAATTTAAATTTAAGGCTTTTTAGTCTTCCGGTCATCTGAAATAATAACAAGATCAATAATGAAATTAGTGAAAAAAGATGAATAATAGAATATAAAAAATGTAATTAACCTAAAAAGTTAAAAAAAAAAACCCCTAGTTTTACTAACTTTTGCTTGTGGGAGTAAACTTTCGCCTGACAGAGGCCAAAGTTTTGTGTTTAAATCGCTTTGAATATGTTATATGTATATATTTAATTCATTTTAATAAAAAAAATTAGAGATTGTATGAATTATTTATTTAATTTTACTGCTTAAGAGAACCGGCGACTACTTTTCGCTCCGATTCAATTTTAAAATTACTATGATAATTAAATGTTAATTTTTCGTGAAAATTCACTGATTGTTACATGATTGAAAATCTAAAATTGAATGATTAAACCCACTAGTTGACTGAAATGAAATTGATTTATTGATTAAAGGACAAATTATATGATTGGCCCCTAAACTATTTGCAAAGGCCATTTTTGGCCACTGGACTAATAAAAGTGATTATATGTAGCCATTCCATTAGTTTTGGACGTTATTGTTGACGGAAACCATCAAAATTGCGATTGAAAATATGAAAATCTACAAGAATTCACATGATCGCCTCTTCAACCATTGAGCCCACCCCTCTAAGCATCCAAATTTCCACACTTAATTCACTCCTCCATCTTTGTCAACCTTTTCCTTAATGATCATGGGTTATAAATGGCACATGCAACTTAATCTTTTGGCCTCTGGCTGTGGGAAAGCTTCCGATTTAATAGTAAGACAGTATTGCCACTGCAATAACTCAATGTTTCTGGTAGTTCTCTAAACTCTCAAGAGTTCGAAACAAACTTTTCAAACAATTTTTATCTGCATTTTAAGAATGGTGGAAATCTAGTGCTCACCTGCAAACATGTGCCATAAGATTCCGGTCAAGGTGTGATACTTACTATACTGTGAATACTTGGTTCTCGCACCCATCAATTTTTAGCTACATTTATGCGATGAGAAGCAATCAAACGAAGCAACTTAGCCCTGTTTCAGTTGCCCTTGCTTCAGAAAATTACTATCGAGTAAGACTAAAATTTGATGGAGTTTTCAGTTTTCGTCCTTTGCTCACATCCTAAAAGCTTCACTATTAATCCAAAAATGGAAGATTTTGTGGTCGATCATTACCCAAATAGATAGGTAAAGAGAGATTGAGTGAGCCAGATCGTAGGGAAGGCTGACAAAAAGATGATTGGGTATGTTTTGGATGGTGGAGTCAACAAATTTTCTGGATTTGATGACTTCTGTCTATCTCAACATCCAAAACTAATGGAATGCCTACATATATCCACTTTTATTAGTTGAGTGGCCAAATGTAAGCTAAAAATAGTTCAGTGGCCAAAAGCGATCTTTGCAAATAGTCTAGTGGTCATTCATATAGTTTGCCCTTGATTAAATGATACTGATAAACTGAATTATACTAATAAACTGTGCATTACTGTAATGGGATCCCATGAGCCATGATCTACGTAGTCAGATGTGCCGGCTAGGGCTTGGGCATTTGATGAAATAGTGACTTGGTAGAGTTGGGTAACTTGAGCCCCTATATATATAAGTAGTCGGATAACGCACTGTTTATTGATCGCGGGTGATGTTGCCGAAGCTCTGTGTGGGTGCAAAAGTTCACTGGAAATAAGTGATTAAAATCACCTCTATAGTTCCAATTGAACTCGCGAGTGTCCTTTACGACTTGTTTTACCGCTTTCCTATTTGTATTATATTTATATGATTGAATGCTTTATATGAATTGCATATTTTATTGCTTTAATTATTTTTAAACGGAGAACATCACTGAGCAAAGAAGTTAATACGTGTTGTATATTTTTAAACCCTACCCCAGGTTCGCAGTGGTAGTATGGGCCAACTGATAGCGAGCTGAGTTAGACCGGAGATTTTATCAACCTTAATAAATACTTTTATTTATATTATGTAGTTAATAATTGGCATACGAGCCATTAAACTGTTAAGCTACGAAATTGAGACCTATAGCTTGTAATTTTATAACTTAATGTTTATAGCTTTTTCCGCAATATTTATAATTTAGTTATTAATATTCTGATTGCACTAATGAGTCCTGGTGCGAACCAGGCAGACGTCCGACCCAATCCCGGTATCGGATAGGGGGTCGGCTTGGGGCGTTACATTAGTGCCGAGAGAATGGCTATCTTTCCGTTCTACTGATGCCACCATTTTGCATTCTGAGTGGGTCTTAAGTATATTTGTGATTCCTCTTTTTTCTTGCCAAGTGCACTTTGTTACTCCATGTTGGCTCCAAAATGAGGATCCATAGTGAGCTGAATAGTTTCCTCTGCTAGGTTGCCCGTTTGGTGTTGTTCTCATTCCCCTGTTCTGGCATTAAGCCACAACCTTTGATCTTGCACTGAAATTCTTTGTAAGTTGCCCTCATATCTCCTAGCTTGCTCAGATTGCGCACAACCAGGATTACCTGGTACGTTGACCAATCAATTCCATTCCACCATTTTTTGTTCCTCGCAAGCCAAATTACCCATATGATGTAGCATGACAACTGGATATATTCTGTATTTGGTGCAGTGTTCACTCATTCCTGGAACCATCTTTTAAATTTCATTGGCGCCCCTTCATCAAAATTAAATTCTAGCTGTGATGCTCTCCAGATTCTGATTGATTGTTTCTTATCCCTAGTGGCATCGATAGAATATCGGGGAGACATTGATACCCCTTTTCCTTAGTGCTTTCCCCTTCGGACATGCGTTTTGTATAAGCCTCCATATGAGGAATTTGACCTTTTTAGGTATTTTGAGGTCCCAAATTGTTTTCCAATTTTCCTCCACCAATGCTGTCCTCTGAGATGGTTGAGCCACGGATGATGACAGTTTGCTCGCCTGGTGATGCATAGCGGCTGCCCAATATCCCGATTTCACCATATAGGACCCATCAGTTGTTTGCATCCAGAATCTGTAATGATCTGTTTGGTTCGTGCTCTGCTTTATGTGTATTGATTGGATAGCCTTGACTGCCTTTGCTGGGTAGAGTAATCTTAACAGCTGTGTTCTTAATCTTCTTCTTGTATCTATAATGTCCACAACCTTGAGGGTTAGTTGAGATGACGCATTTGTCGATCTTGCTAGTGGGCTGTTCATTCTTGGGATCCATTCATCCCATATTCCAATTTTTTCCCCATTGATCGGTTTCCATTTGATGTTGTCTCTTAAGATCCCTTCCCCACAGTACTCCTAGCCATCGCCAAGAAATCTCGGCTCCAGGCCTGATTGTGAGGAAGTCTTTCCTGACAGTATTTTGTTAGGAAAAATTGTGAAAAAAAGGAATTGGTGATGAGAACTGGTTCAGACACACTTGTTCGTTTGCCTAAGAGATATAAGTTAGCTTAAGTGGTGATTAAATTTAAATCAAGACTAGCCCAAGTTCCCAAGTCTTGTTTATATTTTAGCCATGGAAGCTAAGGTGCAACCCAAGTGTTTGATTGATTTTTAAAAGTCCAAAATTCATGCTGAAAGTTCAACTGAATTTCATCGAAGCAGTGCAAGATTTGAGCAGAATTTTTACAGTTTCAACAACTTGGAGTTATTGGAATGTACATTAAGTAATAAGGAGTAAATGAATGACCTTCTTCAAGTCTCTCAAGAAGAATAAGTGCATCTTTAATTGAATTTCAATTAAATCAAAGGTATTTTCATTGAATTAGATGCTATGAAAATGACATCATTTTGGAGGTCTTTTGGGATGTACATTCAGCCAAAGCAAATTCAGGTAAGGGAGTGATCAGTTTTAAGAATTAAAAACTAATTAATGCATGAAAATAGAAAAGGCAATTCATGACACACAATTGAATAATGCACTTAGGTATATGAACTGTTAAGATATCAGATTTAATTCTTTCCTTATCTTTGTTATTTAAGTTTTAGTTAAAGTTTGTACACTTTTCATTAGGGACAAGTCTTTTCTAAGACATTTTGAAACCTATGAAAAGGAAACCTTGTAAATCATTTAAAATAACTTTGATGAAGTGTAATTTGTGAGTTTTTTTTTAACTCTTAGTCCTGTTCTTTTCCAACATTTGCAACCAAGTTTGGAAAAAAATTTTGAAAACTTTTTGGTTTCAAACCAATTTAACGAAACATGGATTTGAAAACAAGTTTTAAAAAAAAAGCTTCTGGGCAAATTTTTTTTTTTTTCAGTCCATCTCCTTCCCCTTTCACTCTTTCTCCAATTTCACACCTTCCACCACCATCTCCCCCGCCACCACCGCTAATGAACCACATCCGGCAAAGAAGAAGAAGAAGAAGAAGAAGAAGAAGAAGAAGAAGAAGAAGAAGAAGAAGAAGAAGATGAGAGTGATGAAGATGAAGAAGGAGAAGATGAAGAAGAAGAAGAAGAAGAGAGTGATAATGAGAGTTTGGAGGTAGGCGGCGGCAGGTGATGGCGGGCGGCGGGCTTGAAGAAGAGGAAGAAGAAGAAGAATCTTATATGAGAAGGAAAAAATCTTGAAACTCAGTTTGAAACTTTTTGAGAAGAACAAGGTTTTTGAGAAATTGTGGGTTTCTTCACAAAACTTGGTTTCAAACCAAGTTTGAAATGTTGGAAAAGAACCGGCCCTTAGTTCTTTTTAAAACTTTTGAACTTATCAAGATTTCATCTGGTGGCGTTCAAATCCTTATCAAACAATATTTTAGTGAGTTGTTTGTGGCGTGCTTATACCGAGGTTCTCAATATTGTACATTCCTGGGTCGAGGTATTCTATACCGAGGTTTCGTTTTTGTCCATTTGTTGGTGGGTCGAGGTTTCACCAACCAATTGAGCAACCCTTAGAACGGCAGTTTTCATTGTGTTTTAGTCCATACCTAGGTTGGATCACATCAATTGGTATCACTCACCAATTTCCATGCTATTTTTGCCAGCATCGCCTGGTTGAAGAATCTGGTTGACTTCATGTCGAGGCCTCCCACTGCTTTCGCTACTATAATTTTTCCCAAGCTTTCCAGTGTATCCCTATGCCCTTCTCGTCCCATAGCCATATAAATCTTGCTACAGTCTTATCAACCAGTTTGCAAACGACTTCTGGGATTCTGAAGGCGCCTAGCTTACACTGTGACATTGCTGCCAAGGTGTGTCTTGCAAGGGTAACCCTGCCGATAACTGAAACGTCCTTCACTCTCCAAGCCGTAATTTTCCCTTCTATATGCCTCTTGAGTTCATTGAAAAGCTTCGTTTTCGGCTGGTTGAAATTTATGGTGCGGCCCAAATATTTCTCAGCTAGAAGATCATTTTTTTTTTGTTAATTATTGCCTTCACAAATTCTCTCATTTGTGGGTGTGTGCTTGGACTAAACAATAACACTGACTTCTTAATACTTATTCTCTGCCTGCATGTCTTGCAAATGTATTCAGTGTTTCTCCCAATTTATTTAGGCCTTCGTAGCTTATCTTCATAAAAACCATGGAATCATCCGCAAACATCAGGTGCGAGATTGGTTTATGCTCCTTCCAATTGAAATACCACGTCAGTCCCTTTGAAATTATGCACTTGCGATGGTCGCTGAAAGGGCATATTGACAGAGTATAAAAAGGAATGGTGAGAGGGGGCAGCCTTGCTTAGCCCTCTCTTTGGTGTGAATAGATTGGACATCTCCATGTTTATCTTGACTTTGAAACGGTCGTAACGCAGGCGTCACCCAGGTTATCCATCTCGGGGGGAAATCCATATGTACCATGATTCTTTCACGAAAATCTCAATATACTCTGTCGTATACTTTGCTCATATCAAGTTTCATAGATGCAAACTCGCATTTCCCTTTCTTTTTCCTTCTTATAAACTCCACTAGCTCATGTGCAATTAGCGAATTCTCTGTGATTGATCTTCCTGAAACAAAGGCCGCTTGTTCTTCACTTATAAGGCTTTTTATCGATGTTCTTAATCTTTTTACCAGCACTTTTACCACTATCTTGTAGAGAACATTGCCAAGGCTTATTGGTCTCAGATCACCTAGCTCTTTGGGAGTATATTTTGGAGATGAGGGTGATAATTGTAGAGTTACACTCTAGATTCATGGTACTAGTGTGGAAGAATTCCGTGCAATCCTTCGTAAAAATCTCCTCCGACTATTCCCAGTAGTACTGGAAGAAACCAGCTGGAACACTGTTTTCTCGGGGCAATTTCCATTTTCCCATTTGGAATAGAGTTTGTTGGATTCCGCCGTTTATACCTCTTTATCTAGCCTTCCTTTTTGCGTTGCGCTAAGCTGTTGGCAGATGTGCTTCAGTGCTTCTTTTGGTTGTTGGTTGTGATAACGGTCGTCATCTGGCATTTTACTATCCGCTGTATAGACTTCTTGAATGTGGCTAGTAATGATGTCCTTCACTTCCTGCGGATCAGAAACCCAGATTCTCTATCTGTTCTTTAGCACTGTAATCCATGAATGGGTTCTTCTTTTTAGCCCAGTTATGGAAAAAGGATGTATTTCTTTCTCTATCTCGAAACCATGCCAGTTTGGAGCATTGCTTCCAGGAATTCAATTGCATTTGCATAACAGAGTCCAGGTAGGCCTTCTTCTCCCCCAACACCGGCGTTGGATCATTTGTGAGTCCCTTCTTTCCATTTGCATTTGCAGTATCATGATTTCTTTTTCAACAATTTGAATCTTCTTGTTCAGCGCACCGAAGGTCTGATTGCTCTAGTTTGTCATGCGTTTTAGTGTGTTCCCAACCTTTCTCTTCATGCCATCCATAGATGACCCTCCTCCTTCTTCTTGTTGTTTCTATAGCATTGGTGCCCTCCAAGCCTTTTTTTTAAAATATTTGATTATATGATTTCTTTTGATACCTCTGATCGGACCCAGTAGCTTTCAAAGCTCAACATTTTTGGAGGTTTTGCTAGACTTTTGTGATGTAGGCATTGGGTATTTCCATGCCAATTTTTTTTATCCGAATCCCCTATCCAAGCTTTCATAGATGCAATCGCTCCCCTTTCTTTTGTTGGTCCAAGTGAACCATGGCCCTTTGTTCCCCACTTCTCTAAGAGAAAAATCATTCAGTAAGACCTTTAGTTCACTGCCTTCTTGGATCCAGTTTTCTTCTTCCCGTTTTTTCATTTTCTGCTAGTATTTGATTAAAGTCACCTACTAACAAAATTGGCAAATCAAAATTCTGTAATACTACTGCAATATTTCTCCACTCTTCATTCCTCTTTTTTTTTTTTTTTTTTTGGGTAGGTTTCGCATACACCAAACCCAAAATCCATTCATCATTCATGGCTGTGGAAATTTTTAGGCATACAAATTTTGGGGTTTTGTAAACAGAGATGGCAGGGATATTCTCTGTCCATGCAACACAAATACACCAAGCCAATCCTACTGGATGTACTACTTCCATATTCCTAAGCATGGAGCTAGAAAATATCTTACTTAGCTTATTATACATCATCTTGGTCTCCATTAAGAAGACTAAATTTGGATTATGCATCCTTATTAGCCTAGTTAGCTTATTATACATCATCTTGGTCTCCATTAAGAAGACTAAATTTGGATTATGCATCCTTATTAGCCTAGTTAGTAGTTGCTCTGTCAGAGGCTGGCCTAAGCCTCTTTAGTTCTAGCAAAGAGAACCTTTAGCCTCATCAACCGCCATACTGATCATCAGCGATAGTACATGTGCATAAAAGACAGCCAAATTGACTACCTCCACTAGTTGCGACCTTGATTCCGGCATCTCCAGGATCGAATAGTTCGTGACTTGGGTGACATACTCATTTTCTGAGTTTTCCTCCTTCATCTTACTTCTTTGCACTGCACCCTAGTTAGTTCATGTTCCACCAGTCGCTACCGTTTTTTCGTCACGTTCTTGACTTCCTCAACCCTTTCTTCCAGAACCCAGCGTATCCCTTCCTTGATCTAGTCCTCATGTTCCACTTATGCGTTCGATTTTCGATGATTGTCCGATCTCAAACTGTTGTTTTTGTTTTTTCCTTGTCTTAGTGTCCTCTTTGTCTGATTCTGATGTGGAATCTGAGTCGTCAGCCCCCTTCTTCTAATCCATACTTGAGCATTAGTAGCCCTTCTCTGACCTTCTTCCCTCTATTCCTCGTTGCTTTTCACATTTTCCCCTGCTTCTTCTTGGTTTGGACTTGTTGACCAGCTCCGTCTTTTCCTTTATGGTCCGTCGGTGGTTGGGTCCTTTGGTGTAGAGATGGCCAACCGGAACCGATCCAAAACTGGCCCACCGATTTTGGAACCTGAACCGTGGTCCCCGGTTCCAGAACCGGAATCGGACCCGTCTCTAGAGGTTAAAGTTCCGGTTCCTCTTATCTGAGAACTAGAACCGCCGGTTCCAACCCTCCGGTTCTAAAGGGTCAAAACCTTCGGTTCTAATGTGAGAACCATAAAAATAATAAATTTTTCATTCCTCTTGCACAGATTCGAACACGCAACCCTTTGCTAGAATTGAAAGGCTTTTAGCAAAGTTATTTAACCACTTCAACTATTTAGTTTTTTTTGAACTTCTTTCTTATAATTATAATTATATTATATGTTTAACATATAATATATATATAAATTATTTCATTGTTTAAATGTATGTACCGTCGCTACATATTTTATTTTATTTTTGTAATTTTATTTATTTACAAATAATTGAGTTATTAATTGAGGCAAAATAAAATAACATTCATAAGTTAAAATTTTAAATAAACAAAAAGAATTGTTAAATAAATGAAAAAAATTGTTAAATAAATGAAAAAGATTGGAATTGGAATGAGAACCGAGACAAAATCGGAATCGTGATAGACTGGAATCGGAACCGTGACAGAACCGGAATTGAAACCGGAATCAACGGTTCTGGAACCGGCACGGAACCGTCCTCCCAAGGTTCCGGTTCTGGTTCCACTGATTCATGAACCGTAACCGCCGATTTTGAAACCGTAACCGGCGATTTTGGAACCGTGGCCATCCCTACTTGGGTGGATCGACAAGAGTATCCTGATGATGGCTGCTGTTAGCCCGAAAATACCTTGGCGTTGGAATCTTGGCCACGAGGGCCAAGTGAGGTTTTGGAGTACGATGCTCCAAAACAATAGCCTTTCATGAGGAAAGACTTAGAGAAAGGTTTGGAACCAAGACTAAGAGGTTCGGGACCAATCTAGAAGGTTCTAGGGAAATCTGGGATTTTCCTACGCCTTGATCTCCCAGCCGGTCACTTCTGGTTTTTCCCTTTTACCAGCACTAAGGAAGAATCCTCTATAAGGGTCTCGAGGGCCCTAGATGGTGAAAGGGAAGGTTGAGAAAGTCCTAGAATGTTGGAGAATGCTCTAGGCACGGGTCGAAGTCACGAGGGCTTTGAGTCGCAAGGGTGATCGCAGGGAGAAGTCTAGAATCTTCCGGACATGGCTGGAAGGTGCAAGAGGCGCCTGGAAGGACCTAGAATGCGCTGGAAGGTGCTGGAATGCGTGAGGCTTGGTGCGGAGGTGCTGGGATGTGCTAGAGACTTCTAGAGACGGGTAATGCTTAGGCGATGGAACATTCTAGGCGCAGCTAGAGTGTGCATAGGCTAGGTCGGTTAGGGAAGGCTCTAGAACCTAAGAGGATGGGGTTGTCATCCCCACTCACCTATAAATAGGTGGAGGGGCTCACTTGTGGAGGCACCAAGAGTTGGAGAGTCTAGCAAGAGTGTTAGAGTCTTAAGCCTCTTTTGTAAGTGCAGGCCCTTTTGAGAGAAATCCTTATAAAGCTTTCTTTGAGGGAAGTGTGAATAGAAGGTGAGCCAAAGTTTTGGCTAAGTGTTGCTAAGTGTTGGGCTTGGTTAGTCTTTCCGCATTGCTAGGGCGTTTGAGCCTTAGTCCGAGTTAGTGTCCCAGTTAGCGTTTGACCAAGCTTCCCAGTTAGCTTGCGAGCTAGCGTGCGATTCCGCAAAGAGTTGTGTGAATCGTGTGGTGCCTCGGGGAGGTGAAGTTGTAGGAGTTTTCGCATAGGAGGGAAAATTTCTATAACAGTTTGGTATCAGAGCCCAAGGTTGCAAGAGTGTTAACCGTTGGATAAAACACATAGCGACATGGGACCACGCTGTGGTGGAGCAGTTGGCTTAGTTGGAGGAAGCACTTGCCAGGCTCGAGGGCATTGTGGGAACAAACGATGAAGAGATCGACATATTCCGCACAATTACCGATATTGCTCAAAGGGTAGAGGCGTTGGAGAAACCGTGGCCAGAGGAAGCGTCCGCTTCGGCGCAGCCCAGCGAGCGAGTCGGTGGTGGAGTCGCTTAAGATCGACCTGCAGGTGGTTAAGCGATCGGTTGAGGAGTGTGCTGCTAAGATAGAGCGCGCTGGAGATTTTCATTCCCTCGAGAATCTGGTGAACGACGTTGCGCTCATCAAGCTCGCGATGGCAAATCCTGGTGGTTCGACGAGCGAAGTTTCGGGGCATCGGTCTAATGAGCCCAAGGTCCCCGAACCGAAGCCGTTCTCGGGAAAATGAGATGCCAAGGA
This sequence comes from Leptodermis oblonga, assembly GCA_016801395.1. Classification (NCBI taxonomy): domain Eukaryota; kingdom Viridiplantae; phylum Streptophyta; class Magnoliopsida; order Gentianales; family Rubiaceae; genus Leptodermis; species Leptodermis oblonga. Next base: position 22,549,374 of record CM028753.1, read on the forward strand.
TTTAGAGAACTTCTTGTGAAACTTAGAGCACTATTTTGAGACAGCTAAAGTTCCAGCCGATGACTAGGTAAGTTATGCTACTATGTATTTGTCAGGAGATGCTAAACTTTGGTGGAGAACTAGGTGTGCCGATGAGTCGGCAAGCAAGGTGAATACCTGGGCGGAGCTGAAGGATGAGCTGAAGGCGTATTTCCTGCCCACCAATACTTCATGGGTGGTGAGAGATGCACTCAACAAGCTCAAGCAGACAGGAGGAGTCTAGGAGTACATGAAAGAGTTCACGTCGTTAATGCTTGACATCCGGGATATGGCGGAACCCGACAAGTTGTATAATTTTATGAAGGGTCTACAAGGATGGGCTCAAGCGGAGCTCAACCGCCAAGGGGTGCAGACCTTGGCACAAGCAATTGTCGTAGTAGAAAAGCTGATCGATTTTAAAACCTCCACTTCTTCGTTGGGAGACAAGAAGAAGTTCGTGAAAGGCAAGGAGAAAGCCAAGGAGGTCAAAGGTGGGGGAAAAGTAGACAAGAAGAAGAAGTCTACGAGCGAGAGTTCAAAGTCATCGGGCGATGACAAGCAGCAGGCGAAGAAACGAGGCTGTTTCAAGTGTGACGGTCCGCACTTGGCCCGCAACTGCCCCTACCGGGAGAAATTGAGTGCTATAATCGGTCAGTTGTCTGAGGCAAAGTCGAGTATGGGGCGAGTAAACTCGTTGCAGCTGCTGAACTCGATTCCGACAACCAAGACCCCTTCATTGTTGAATAGCCTGATGTATGTCCAGGCTAGGATCAATGGCCAGGAGACGAGGGCCATGATCGATTCCGGTGCGATACACAACTTCATTTCCGAGAAAGAGGCCCGAGTCTGCATCTGAAGTTGGTGGAGCATAAGAGTAAGGTCAAGACCGTGAACGCAGACCCAGAGAAAGTTTGCGGTCATGTTTTGGCCAAAGTCAGCTTAGGCGAATGGAACGGATTCTGTTGGCTAACGACGGTGTGGAACTTGGATGATTTTGACTTCATATTGGGTAAGGAGTTCCTTTTTACTCATAAGACTTTTCCCGTTCCTCACTTAGATGGTCTCATGATTAGCGACGAGAAGAACCCCACTTTCGTGCGCTGCATTCAAGTGGGGGAGGCCACGAGTGGTGTTGCTAGCAGCATGCTGTCGGCAATTCAGGTGCAGAATGGCCTGAAGAACGGGGACGAGACGTTTCTCGCGGTTCTAGGGGAGGATGAGCAGAAGCAGAGCGAGGAGGTGGTGCCCGACGCTGTTGCGAGAGTCCTTGAAGAGTTCAAGGGCTTAATGCCACCAAAATTACCCAAGAAGTTGCAGCCACGGAGAGCGGTAGATCATCGGATCCAGTTGGTTCCCGGAGCGAAGCCGCCGGCCCAAGCACCCTATCGAATGTCCCCCAGCGAGTTGGTGGAACTCAGGCGCCAGTTGAATGAGTTGCTAGAGTGTGGCATGATTCAACCGTCGAAAGCTCCATACGGTGCCCGGCCCTATTCCAGAAGAAGGCAGATGGTTCACTCAGGTTTTGTGTGGACTATAGAGCCCTTAACAAGCTTACGGTAAAGAATAAATATCATGTCCCTAACACGTACGATTTGTTCGATCGGTTGGTGAAGGGACGCTTCTTCTCCAAGATAGATCTCCGTTCGGGATACTGGCAGGTGCGGATTGTCGAAGGAGACGAGGGGAAGACCACGGTGGTTACCAGGTACGGGTCGTTTGAGTTTTTAGTCATGCTTTTTGGTTTCACAAATGCTTCTGCTACTTTCTGTAACCTGATGAATGATGTCCTTTATGAGTTTTTGGACAAGTTTGTCGTGGTGTATTTGGACGATATCGTAGAATACTCGTCCATGCTTGAAGAGCACTTGGAGCACTTGTGGATGGTGTTCGAGAGATTACGGCAGCACGAGCTGTACGTCAAGCGGGAGAAGTGTGCGTTCTGCATGGAGGAGATAGTATTCCTTGGGCATATCCTTGGTCGTGGGTCGATTCGTATGGATCCAAGGAAGGTGGCCGCTATCCGAGAGTGAGCAGCACCAAGCAAAGTGCCGGAACTGCGGTATTTTCTTGGTTTGGCCAATTACTATCGTTGGTTCATCAAGGGCCTATTCGAGAATAGTAGCCCCAATCACCGACCTGCTAAAGAAGGGAGTTGTTTGGGAATGGAGTTAGGCATGCGAGAATGCCTTTGAGGCGATCAAGGAAGCAATAGCTACCGAGCAGGTTCTCAAGTTGCCAGATTTCAGCAAGCCATTCGAGGTACACACTGATGCCTCCAACAGAGCCATCGGTGGAGTACTGGTCCAGGACAAGCATCCAGTTGCCTATGAGAGCAGGAAGCTGAAAGAGCATTAGCAGCGGTACACGGCACATGAGAAGGAGATGACGGCGGTCGTGCATTGCTTGCAGCTCTGGCGCTATTATCTGTTGGGAACCAAGTTCACGGTGGTGACATATAATGTTCCCAACACCTATTTTAAGACCCAGCTGAAGTTAACACCCAAACAGGCTAGATGGCTGGAGTTTTTGGCCGAGTTCGACTTTGAGTGTGTGCACAGGCCCGCCCGAGAGAACAGAGTGGCCAACGCACTAAGTCGAAAGGAGTGCGAGGACTATGTGTGCACCATCTCCTAGATCACTAGCGGCTTCGTCGATGAGATTCGGGAGGAGTCCAAATCGGATTCGGGGTACGCAAAGCTGAAGGAAAATATCGAGAAGGGCCTCGTGAGGAGATATTGGCTCAAAAATGAGCTGATTTACACCAAGGGTGGGCGTGTTTATGTACCAGGCACGAAGTTGCGAAGTAAGATAATGCTGAAACCCATGACACCCGTTGGGCAGGTCATCCAGGACGAGAACGGATGAAGGCATCGCTAGCTCGGCAATTTTATTGGCCCAAGATGGATAAGGACATCGAGGCGTATGTTAAGTCTTTCTTAGTGTGCCAACAAGACAAAACGGAGAAGAGGAAAGAAGCCGGGTTGCTGCAGCCATTTCCTATTCCAGAGAGACCATGGCAGTCGGTCTCAATGGACTTCATAGGTGGGTTTCCGATGGTTGATGGGCTGTCGTCGGTGCTAGTCGTTGTTGACAGTTTTCTAAGTATGCTGTGTTCATCGGGGCGCCAGCGGCATGTCCCGCCGAAGTAGCCGCATAGTTGTTTTTTAAGAAAGTGGTGCAGTACTTCGGGCTGTCGGAGGACATCGTGAGCGATAGAGATACTCGCTTCACGGACAGGTTTTGGATGCAGTTGCTGAACTTGATGGGGACAGAGTTAAAGTTCTCTACGGCGAACTATCCCTAGACCGACAGGCAGACTGAGAGGATTAATGCATTATTGGAGGAGTATTTAAGGTATTACGTGACTGCTAGCTAGCAAAATTGGCCAGAGTTGCTTGATGTGGCCCAATTTTGCTACAACTTGCACAGGTCCAAGTCTACCGACAAAAGTCCGTTCAAGATTGTTAACGGACAGCAGCCGATGACCCCAAACGAAGTAGCGGTGAGTAAGGGTGAGGGATGCTAGGCCGCACATCGGTTTGTGAAGGACAAGACTGAGTTGATTGAGGAAGCTCGCGACAGCCTTGCCGTAGCTCGCGACCGGATGAAGCACTTTGCTGATCTGAAGCGAAGAGACGTGGAATTCCAAGTCGGGGATAAGGTGATGCTAAAACTCACTCCCCAAATTTGGAAGAAGATCAGCACGAGGACGGCACACAGGGGTTTGATTCCTAGGTATGACGGACCGTTAGAGATCGTGGAGAGAGTCGGTAAGGTGGTGTACCGACTAGACTTGCCGCCACGATTAAAAGTACACCTACGTTCCACATAAGTTTTCTTAAGAGGTTTAATGGAGACTTGCAAAATATGGATAGGGTGCAGACGAGGCGAGCCCCAAACGTCGAGGAAGCAATTTGAGAAGAAGGTCAAGAAAATTCTTGACGAGGAGATGTTGGGGCAAAGCAAAAAGAACCAAAGAACCTTGTTCTTGATCCAGTGGGACGGCGAAGAGGATGTTGACACAGAATGGGTCGACGAACGAGATCTTTGGTAATTTGAAGATGAGAGAGCCAGGTTCATTGCGGAGAAGGCGGAGTTGCCGAGGACATCAACCTCTCAAGTAGGGGAGGTTTGTTAGCCTGAAAATGCCTTGGCACTGGAATCTTGGCCACGAGGGCCAAGCGAGGTTTTGGAGTACGAGGCTCCAAAACAATAGTCTTTCATGAGGAAATACTTAGAGAAATGTTTGGAACCGAGTCTAGGAGGTTCGGGACCAATCTAGAAAGTTCTAGGGAAATTTGGGATTTTCCTACGCCTTGATTTCCCAGCCGATCACTTCTGGTTTTTCCCTTTTACCAGCACTAAGGAAGAATCCTCTATAAGGGTCTCGAGGGCCCTAGATGGTGAAGGGGAAGGTTGAGAAAGTCCTAGCATGTTGGAGAATGCTCTAGGCACGGGTCGAAGTCACGAGGGCTTTGAGTCACAAGGGTGATCGCAGGGAGAAGCCTAGAAACTTCCAGACGTGGCTGGAAGGCGCAAGAGGCGCCTGGAGGACCCGGAAGCACTGGAAGGTGCTGGAATGTGCTAGAGACTTCTAGAGACGGGCAATGCTTAGGGGATGGAACATTCTAGGTGCAGCTAGAATGTGCTTGGGCTAGGTCGGTTAGGGAAGGCTCTAGAACTTAAGGGGATGGGATTGTCATCTCCACTTGCCTATAAATAGGTGGAGGGGCTCACTTGTGGAGGCACCAAGAGTTGGAGAGTCTAGCAAGAGTGTTAGAGTCTCAAGCCTCCTTTGTAACTGCAGCCCCTTTTGAGAGAAATCCTTGTAAAGCATTCTTTGAGGGAAGTGTGAATACAATGTGAGCCAAAGTTTTGGCTAAGTATTGCTGAGTGTTGTGCTTGGTTAGTCTTTCTGCATTGCTAGGGCGTTCAAGCCTTAGTCCGAGTTAGTGTCCCAGTTAGCGTCCGAGCAAGCTTCCGAGCTAGCTTGCGAGCTAGCGTGCGATTCCGCAAAGAGTTGTGCGAATCGTGTGGTGCCTCGGGGAGGTGAAGTTGTAGGAATTTTCGCCTATGAGGGAAAATTTCTATAACAGCTGCCCTCTTTAATTGTCACTTAGGCCAGTAGTTAGTGATTGCCCCAAACTTTTCCCGAAAGACCAAACCTGGCCTGACATTCGGACGGACTGCTTAGAAAGCCCCGGGCTTTCTGTACCCTTTGTTGGGCCTCAGCATGGATGAGTCTCTGTCCACTTGGCCTATTTCTTTGGCAAGTACCACCGAGTTCTGCTCCTCATTTTCGAGTTTCAGCCCAGTCTGTCCCTGCTCGTCATCCTCTTTTTGGGCTTCTTGGCTACGCCTCTGGATTTTGGCCCAACCAACAGTTTTCCTTTGCGGATTTTTCTTCTGCACCTTATCTCTTCCCTCGTTAACCTTCATGATGCTCAATAAATTCTTCCACCCCCGACTCATCAATGTCAGTCGACTCATATGAGACATTCCCTGAATCTAATAGCCCTTGACTAGCATTTAATCTGCCTTCCTAAATTCGGATACCTCTAGTTTGACTTGTACCCCTAGTGAGATCTGTCTCCCTCATATTTAATTGCTTCCTTTTCTTGCGATCTTCTTGTTTCATGGGAGATCTCCCCGCGACTGATTGACTTATTCTTTCCCCAATTGATTGCAGCCCATTCCCAGAATTCACCCGTGACTTCACAAATAACTCCGTTTTCTTGACATATGAGTTAATGTCGTACGTCGTTAGCTCTATTTTATCATCATCACCACCGAACTTTATGGAGACATCTGCACCAAAATTAAATCCTTCTTCATGTTCCACCAACCTGTCCATCATCAATCACGGTTATTGTTTTGTTTGTGTACCAGGGATCATTCACCACGATTCCCAAATTCCGGTGGCCAGGATTATCGACAATGCTTGGTCTCCGATGATTTTGGAATGGTTCTTCAATTATCTCACCAATTGGCAGTTCTGTGACCCTCACCGGTTGGTGATTTTCAAAATCAGGTTATGTGCCCAGGAACCCTTTCGTAGGGAAGTCTGAGGGTTATGGTGTTCGGGAGAGAATATGCATGTCCGGCAGTTCTGCTATATTTTTTTCGACATGCCATTCTCTATCCGAGAAATGTCCGCACCTTGCCAACCTCCGTCTGATAACTCCTCCAGATGTTGCCCCATTGTTCATGGTGTATCTGTTGTTGGGCCTCAACTGGATGATTCCCCTAGTCTAGTAGCAGATCATTCGTATTTCCTTAATTCTATACTAACCGCCGACATCTTGTTGGCGTATGTCTTGCGGGTATCCATTTGTATGGGACATATTCTGGTTCGGCATTGGCTAGTGCGGCACGCCTTGCTGTCGGGGACGACTAACTATACATTTATCACTTCCGCCCTCAGTTGGTACCTGAAACCGTCCGGGTATCTCTCTTCCCTCTCAAGCAAGAAATAAACATAATTCTCCCTTAGGTATCCCAGTGGAAGCCTGGTGGTTCGACGCTGCGGTATGTTTGCATGGGCCTTAATGGAGTTTGGATAGAGGTCTCTACTATCATATAAGTAGATTTTCATGCTCATCTCGTTGCTCATATGAGTGAACGTCTACTTGAACAGCCTTTCCAGCGTGTCGTTGTCTCTAATTCTACACCAGTTGAAAGTGTGGCCAATAGCACCACATCTCCTACAAGTTTAGTGAACCCGCTCATAGGAGAATTGGATCCAGACTATTCCTCCGACAAAGTTTGAGATAGAACCTCACCATAAGCGGGTGAGTTGTTCTAGACCAGACGTTGGCTTTTAGGAAACTAGCACTCCGTATACCTGCTCGTCCCACTTGAACTCCTGCACTTCTCCCACCACCGCCGTTAATCTCCTCAATAGAACATGTGCGATCTAGATCTGGTGGAACATCATTTCTGGTTCCCATCTCCGCAGAACAAGGAGCATGCCATCCATAGTGTATAGACACCATTATCAAGGATCATAAGCAAATACATGCGGTTTGGAAATTTGAAAACAAAGAAGTTGCTATCTCTATCAGCTACATTGACTTTATTGCCCCAGTTTCTCTGGATAAAGGTGGTCATCCTGGTAAAACCAAAACTGCGATAGTCAATCAGAAAGCCCACCAGACAATTGCTGTAGAAATTTTGCTCTTCTTACCTTACGTCATTTTCTGGGTCCACGATCAGACCTAGTCTTCCCGGTTTTGATTCGTGAATGTTGATGGGGATGTTTTGTGATGCATCTCCTCTCCTAAAAGTATTCCGATCCCCCAACCTCATTGGAGCTATTTGACCAACGATCCACCTACTATCTCAGGTCCATGTTTGGAGTATTTTGTCAACTCTTGTGTAGCTTACACACACCAGTGTTTGAATCTCTTATGATAAAAATATTTTTTTCATGCATAATTACCTTTGTTTTGAGAGTTTTAATAAACAAAAAATTTCTTCTATAATTTTTTTTCCTTTTAAAAGTTTTAATATATATGGATATATATATTTCCTATTCTTATTACATTACTAATTTTCTTTTTGAGAGTACATCAAAATGATACAAATCAACAATAACAAAGAAACAAAGAAAAAAACACACACAAGAAGCTTGTCAGCCGTAATGTACCTATCAAATTCATTTGAAAAATGACAAAGAACAGATTGAATCCATTGGATAGAAATGTGCGTAGCTTAGATTGCCATGTACTTCCTCTTTTTGGACTCATCTTCATCATCATCCTAATCCACTTGAATATCATCATCTTTCATTTTAGGCTTTAGCAAATTCGATTTGGTCATTATATGTTCGGAATTGTTATCAGCAGGACACATTTTACTATTTGTAGGTCATTTTTTCAAATTTTAGCGTGTGAAATTACCAAAATGCTCTTCCCTATTTTTAAGTAAAAAATTTTTTTTTACTTCCCCATTCCTTCTTCTTCCAGTCGGATTCTTCCCCATTCCTTCTCCTCCAATTCAGTTTTCCGTGGGCAATTTCTCAACCGGATTCCGACCACCGGCGGCCGCCATTTCCCCGTGCGAAGCTATCCATTTCCGTCACTGGCGCAGCCGCTCCATTCCTCTCTGCCGACCACCGCCTCCGCTCTCCATTTCCGTCGGTAAGTGTTTTTTTTTTTTGTGTTTTTAAATTTTTTTCAAATTCTTCAAATTGCCTTTACTTGGTTGTTGTGAAGTTTATGGGCAACTTTATGGCTGATTTCGGATGCTTGTTGCGTTTTTCAGCTGTTTTGTGCGTAATTAACATGCAATTTCCATGAATGTATGTTATGGGGATTTCGGAGATTCTGTGAAATTTTGTTTCAATCTTGAAAGATTGCATTGTAATGGTTGTGTAGTAATGTTTGGTAGTGCTTATGTTGCGATTCAGGCTGTGTAGTTGACATATGTAGGGTAAATTTCGGGTTTGTTCGTCGGAAAAACGATTTTACGACGAACAAACCGGAAAATCGCTTCGGGGAAGTGATTTTCCAAAAAACAAATGCCACTACGGAAGCGATTTTCCGGGAGAAAATCGTCGGAAAGAGGCTTTTTTTTAAAACATCGCATCTTTTCGGCGAGTTTTTCCCGGAAAATCGCTTCGGGCTAGCGATTTTTTGGGAGAAAATCGCCGGAAAGAGTCTTTTTTTTTAAAACATCGCATCAGTTTCCAGCAAGTTTTTCCCGAAAAATCGCTTCGAGCTAGCGATTTTCCGGAGAAAAAACGCCTACAGTAGGCGTTTTTTCCCCAAAAAATCGCCTAACTCCTCATGTAGGCGTTTTTTCTCTTCTGTCTTGCTGTTTAATTTTCTTCCTGTGTATATGTTGTTTGGTTCTGTATTATGATTAATATTAATTGTTGTGCAACCTTGTAATTACAGATGAGGGATAGATTTCAAGGTAATATATTCCGTCGGACGGGAAAAAGATCCAAATCTGGAGAGTAGTAATCCGGAAACATCCCGGGAGAGTTGTTCCGGATAAATCCGGGGCTCCTATTATTCCTGTTGCGGAAATTGCTCCTCGTGTTCCTCCAACGGCGTCTGAGCGTTCGAGGAAGGTCGTGGCACGGTCGCGAGCATCTTCTGCGACAGGGAATGTCACTGCTCCCATTACGGAACACTCCGTTCAACCTTCCGTCTCGGGAAATGAGTACATCAGTGCGTCCTTTACCGAACAACCTTTCGCACCGCCATTTTCAGATGTTGAAATATCCCATGACGATGGTGACGGCGAGGGGGCTCTTGGAAGAAGTGATGGTGAGGGGGCGAATACAAGCATCGAGACAACTAGGAGAGCAGGAAAAGGATTAATGGGCAGTGAGGTTAGGGCATCGATTGCAGGGTGGAAGGATTACAGAGAGTTAGACCATCCGGTCGAAGGTGGTCCTGTAATTCCTGAATTGCTATTGAGTTTCAAAGGCCACACTGCCTATCACGTTTGGCATGGAGAGGTAATTCTATTAAATTGCGCACTTGTATTTGTTATGTATTCGAGCAATTAATTTTTTCCTAATTGTATATGCTTCATTACTTGTGATCCAAAGTGAAATAATAAAGTATGTTCGCATTGTTTACATTTTGGTTACAAAAGAAATGATTTATGAATTGTATCTCTCTGTTGTAATTCCATTCTTTGACTTTGGTAGGAACGGGGGATATTGAAATGTCATAATGGGGCCGATCGCTTGAAAAATTGGCCCTGCGATGATGACATGAAAAAGCTGGTAGAGGGTTCTGGTTTGGCCCATTTAGTACAGTGCATGCATGATGAGTTAGATGCCGCTCTGCTCTGTGCCTTTGTTGAGAGGTGGCATCCGGAGACCAACTCATTCCACTTGCCATTCGGGGAGATAACAATCACACTTCATGATGTTGCCTACATTCTGCGCATTCTGCTTGGGGGTAAGCCCATTTATGGATAAACAAAGACTGCACAAATAGCGACAGATGTTGCAGCTGTGTTGGGAAAAGATGAAGTGAAACTAGATAAGCCTGGCTTTGTGAAGTTGACAAGCATTGAGGCAAATTGTGCCGGTAGATTTGATCAAGTTAATGCCGCCTCGGGTTATTTATTGTGGGTTTTAGGGCTATCCTTGTTCATGGACAAGTTGAAAACCCACGTATCTGCGCAGTATTTAACTTTCCTGCGCGATATTGAGACAGTAAGTGAGTACTCATGGGGCGCAGCTTGCTTGGCGTACTTATATCGCCAACTTGGGAAGGTATCTAGGGCACAAAGTGCTCAATTTTTTGCTTGTTTGACTTTACTGGAGGTTTGTCATTGAATTTATTGCTTTCCTTATTAGTCAGTTATATATTTTACTCGAACATCTGTTTTAATTATTCTTCTGTTCATTCTTATTAGAGTTGGATATATGAATACTTTCCCACATTCAGTCCACCAAAGAAGAGGTCGTGGAATACCGGATGGCCTGCGGCAATGAAATGGCAAGTTGGTACCGGGAAGAAGCGTGTTGCAAAATATGATTTGGAGGCTTACAGGAGGGCGCTAGATGCATTGCAGCCGAATGAGGTAAGTTGTCCGTTCTGTGTGTTTGTGAACATGTTTATTCAATTTCTGTGCAATTTTAGGTGATTTCTTTTATTATCGGACAGGTTAATTGGATACCATTTAAACCCAATCCGGCATTGGTCCATAAGATTTCCTTATATAGGGGCCTTATATATTGCGTTAATGTTGAGGAGCCCTACATGCCGGATCGGGTGTTAAGACAGTTCGGTTACGCCCAACAGATTCCCTTTCAAGTCTTCAAACCGAAGGAGTGCTACAGAGGCCCAGAGACAAAGAAGTATGTCTGCAAGTACGTTGCTGACCTCAGTGATTGCCGAGTATACTAACGAAGCATGCGAGAGTTACCTTGAGTACTTCCAGTCGCGTTCGCACGTTCGTGTCAGTAGGGGTCCGGTCGAGGAATACACTCCTGACCCTACTCAATTGTCCCTCAATGCAATGAGTTTAGGATGATTTTAGATTTTCTATTTACCTATATATGTGTTACTAGTTGTTGATTTGGGTGTATCATTTTACTTTTTTGCAGCAACTTCAGTACTTAGCATCTCTGGCAGTTTTTTTCCATCCAAGGGTTGAACACGCCGTCAACCCTCAGACACGTAGGCAGGCTATTGCAGAACTTATCATTTGGAGGGCCTAATGCCGGGACTAGAAGAGCTTGCAATACGACCTCTTTTTCAGCCGTAGTGGATTGTGTACTTTATGTTTGGATTGTGTACTAAGTGAATTAAATTTAATGTTGGTTTGTGTTTGTTTTTTTAATGCTCCCATACAATGTGGTTGGATGTTGAATTGGTGCCTTGGATTTGGTGTGATGGTGAATGATTTAGAAATGATAATTTTGTCATTCAACTTTGTGGTTTGAACAGGTATTCAGGTGCTCATGTACAGGGGAGACTCTGCCCAAATTTCGCGATAATACACACAGTAGAATGAACTAAGACACTTCAAACCTTTTGAAACAGTAACACTCTTTAGTACCATCAAACTGTACATTTAATTTTCACCCCTAAACAAAACCACATTCCAAAATTATCTAAACCATTAACATCCCTAATACACTTTAAAATTGCTGAATAAGTAAACAACTTGAGTCTAATCCCCCACAATCTAAATTGCAATACAAACATAACCACACTCCAAACCTTTTGAAATAATAAACAACACTAGAATACAGTAATACACTTTAAATTTGCTAAAAAAGTAAACAAATGTAGTCTAATTATACTGTACATCTCAATTTCAATACAATCCAACCATAAACCCTAAACATGTTGAAATCATGAAATCCCTCAACCCTAATCGATAACTATCGTGGGTTCAGGGTCTATATTACCTATGCTATCGACGTACAGCCTATGATAATTATCTAAGCAAGATTGTAACATGTCCTTCAACTCATCCATCAGGTCTTCCTTATGGTGTCGCTACAATACACATATTGGGGGCAACAAGATTTCACCCCTCGTCTCCAAACAAATGAAATGGTTTCTCCGGATATGACCCATACTGATATACATGATCGGATCATCGGGTACGCCGGAATCCCGCAAGCGAAGTGGAAGGAAGGTGCAACATTCTGCGCCGTAGAATGCGAATACCCTCTGGTACCGCGTGGCAACAAGTAGGCCAAATAGATAAGTATCAAACCAAAACTCCTCTGTTGCAGGACTTATATGGTAATCCAACGCTGTAAGAGCTTTATCGTAGTTTTCTTCACCGAGAACTCCAAACCATAATGAGGCATACGCGTGAAGTTCATGTAACAGCTCCCGCCGGACTTGAGACTAAAGTAACTCGTCACCATGTACGAATCGAGATATTACCCTAAAATCACAGTGTCCATCCCCATTACATTTTTATAATCCAGCACATAATCGAACACAAACTGTTGCACCAAAGACGGCAAGTTAAAAGGCCATTTAGATTCATTAGAAGTCAGTCGAATTCTCCTGGTTGATGACCCACTTGACCTGCTGCGACCTGCACATGTTATTCGTATGCATGAAACAGTAATTTTACCATAATAAAGAAGACATAAAAAAGAAAAAAAAAAAAAAAACCCAATGATCAGTGGATATGGCAAATATATATACCTCTGCCTCTGGCTCTACCTTTACCTATGCCGGCTTCCCTCTCGGCATGCTCGTAGCCCATAGATCTCGCTGCGTAGAGTTGTTCCTCGGCCTTCCCCTATATGGCCTTTGTATCGGATCAGCGAGGTGAACAATCTCTGGATGCAAAGTGCTATGCATGACACCCGCAACTCTATAAATGTCCGCAGTGGGACGCTACAAGGCCGCAACATACATCTCATTCAGTCGCCCTTGTGCTGTTTGCCGTTCCTCATCGCTAGGCATGTTGCCCTCATCCAAAGATAAGGTCCTCCAGAAGAGGTTCACATCCAAATGATCAACAGGTCTGTAATTCCTGACCATTTCAACCATCTGATGCGCACACTGCAAGCCATAGCTGGTTCGTAATTCACAACCACACAACTCACTATTTACCCTATAGACTGAACCTCTCTTCTTGTATTCATTTACCAACAACAGTATGGCTTCTTGCGAAACTCTGTCATTGATCATACTATACAAAAGACAATTGGCTGCACGCAATGTTTTGCTCCGAAATGCCTCCATTTTACTACGGATCTCACCCAAATGTAACTTTATCATCTCATTTATACCCAGGAATATTGTAAGAAATGATCCTCTGTCAGTTTTAATGGCACGCTTCAACATTGCGTGCGCACTCTCAACCCTGCAGAGATTTAAAACGGACAAAATTAATGATTTAAATCATAGAATAATATATAATGGAGTCATATCTGTAACTTTATGCGACGAAATTTAATAGTCTCACATGTTGTTTGTGTGTCCACCATAATGTTTTATCTCCTTAGTCCAGAATGAGACAAACTTGGTCTTGTGGAATTCCAATCATGTATGGTGCATGTAATTAACTACAGATACCCACCGGCCTTTATATTTTGTCTCAATGATTTCCACAACTTTCGTGAACTTTTTATACATTAGAGCACTCACCACTCTTCTCCACATACCTTCAAACTCATCTAATATCTCTTTGTCAGTACACACAGTCAGTGTTTTCTTCTTCACATCCATGGCAATATGCCTTCTGCACAATAGTTGTTTAGAATCGGGAAAAACATGTTGCACAGCTTTCAGTAGAGCTGACTCTCTGTCGGTCATAACAACACGGGGATATGTCAATGGATCAAAAAGTTGCCTCAACCTAGTCATAGCCCAGACATAAGTTGCATGTGTCTCATCCCTCAAGAAAGCAAAAGCAACATGGATGTATTAATCCGTCGGAACATAAACGATTATCTGTAGCAGAGGCATGTCATACCTGTTGGTCTTGTATGTCGTATCCATATACAATACGTAAGGAAACGTACGAAGCAGACTAGAAACATCCGCATGGGCGAAGAACACGTTTTCAAGAGCATTGCGCTCGTCTTCCGCGATGTACCAATAGTGGTACCTGTAATCCTGCATCAGTTTCAAGAAGTATTGTATTAGACTTAAATCTCCCCTCTCATCTCTTCTAACCTTTGACGTTTCGTTGTACACCTGCCTGATGCGTGTGACATTAGTCGCATTGTCACATCGCAGTTTTGTCAACATCTGCTTTGGAGCCAAATTTATCTTCATCATTTCTGAAATTTTCTCCTTCTCCTCGTCATTCAACTTGGAGTGCTTTTGATACTAGTTTCTAACAAGAGGTAATTCATGATTGTGCTGACCTTTAATGACACTCAACTTCCAGCTACCCCCACTAATTTCTTTCTCTAATAACTGAAAGGGACAACCAGTCAGCTTGCTACTAGTGTTGTTCCGGGATATTTTCCCTTCGCCTAATGGTGGTTTGCTTCTAACTTCCCCCGATCTATCACAACTTATGGCGACTCTCCCTCTTCTCCCTTTTAGAGGCCCCTTCCACTTTTTAGAAGAAGTTATTTTAGTATCAAAATGATGCTACGCCGCTCTGGTTTCAACCCAACCAATCAAATCAGCTCTAGTCATGAACTCTTCCTCAGTCTGAAATACATCGGTGAAATCTGGGAAGATTCGATTATCCGAAACACGCAGAGCCTGTGTAGAAAACAAATATGAAATTAGAAATTGCCAAAATCGGGGGCGAGAAAAGAGTGGGGGAGAATCGCCCCTCGTGGGCGATTATATTCCATAGAATCGCCCATGAAATTAGAAATTGCCGAAATCGGGGGCAAGAAAAGAGTGGGGGAGAATCGCCCCTCGTGGGCGATTATATTCCATAGAATAGGCGATTATATTCCATAGAATCGCCCATTCTGGCTATTCTATGGAATATAATTGCCCACGAGGGGCGGGCGATTCTATGAAATATAATCGCCCACGACCCATGAGGGGCGGGCGATTCTATGGAATATATTGCCCACGAGGGGCGATTCTATTAAGGAGAATCGCCCTCCTGTAGCGATTTTATCAGATAAAATCGCTAGAGGGGGGCGATTTTATTATATAGAATCGCCTAGTGGGCGATTCTATATAAAAAATTCGCCCCCCTATGGTGATTTTATCAAATAAAATCGGTGGCTTGTAGCAATTTTATATGATAAAATCGCCTCCCGTGGGCGATTCTCATCCAGTGAATGAAAATCTCCAAAAAGCTGCCACCTTTGGTCCATAAACATCATAATGTGATACGTATCGTATAATATGGATCTTCATTTGCATTTCCGTCCATGGCACACAAACAAAATGCAAGTATTGTAATGGAATGAATGTAGTGTATGTAGTTAAGGAGAAGATTGAGAGGAAATGAGAGAATAACTTGAAAGGAAATGTAGTGCATGTAGGATGTTTTAGACAGAGTACTATAGTGATCTGCATATTCCAAGGGTTTGCGAATTGAGCTTTCTGTCAATGACATGGCGTTAGCTACGGAAATTGGATGCAATTCAATGCAAAAATACACCCTTAGATCCATCAGAAGCTTGGTAATTTTTTAATAATTTGTGGACCAAAGATTCAAAATTAGTTCCCGAAAATAACAGACTGACATTCCGAATCCAGGGTCAAGCCACTAGGACTAATGGGGTCATCATCCCAACAAAAATTACACTCTATTTACTCAGCTGTCAGCCCATCATGGGATGACTCTTTCTATTTCATCCCAGAAAAGAGAGTAATAATCCAACTTGAGAAAAAGAAAAGAAGAAACTCAGTAATGGAGAGGGGAGATTCACTGGCATGCATTATGCGAAGCCTTTTGTGATCACCCTTTCAACTCAAGAGTATAAGGCTTATCCTGAGGAACCATTACCCCTTCATGAAACGGAGAAAATATTGCATAATAATGCAGATGTTAATTCTTCATAATCAAAAGGTAATGGAGATAACAGGAAAAGGATAATGATAATTAGCAACATTAGAAGCCAAATTTACAAGAAAAAGTAAAAAGAATCAGACCCCAGAAAGCCATTTTTTCCCCACTCCAATACGCTCTGAATCTGAATGACTACCACCATTCAGAATCCTCAATCAATGCCATTTATTTATTCGGCCATATATTATTTATTTTTTTCCGCCCATGTCTACTTTAAGAATCTGAACTCTACAAAATGATGATCTGCTGGTTGCATTAGGGTAATTAAGTATATTTTGCTTTATCTCTAAATTTCAATTTCACAATAATTCAACTTGAAAGAAAATTTTGTTTATCATGTACGGAAACCTTTTTTTCTCTCTTTCCAGATTAACTGGTATGTTGCCTGATTGTTACGTATTATTCACAAAAAAAAAAGTATATTCTTATTCTTCACAAATTCCACTAGGTAGGATACTAAATGGTGTCCTATTATAGAAGACTCTTTTCGTCCCATATAGAGTCCTATTTCTGAAAGAATTTTTGTCCAAGTAAAGAGCATATTTTTATTTTTCTACCTTTCATACCATTACTAATATGGTAATGTGTGGTTCATAAAGTAAAGGTATAAGTAAAAAAATTTGCGTCAAAATTGACTCTTTTAGTGGGATGGAGGGAGTATATTAACCAAATCATTGAATAATTTTCCATATTTCAGTAAGGGTACCTCTTTAAGATACGACCTGATGTGTTGGCCATGCATCTTTCCTTCACTATATATATATATATATATATATACATACACACACATGCACACATATTGTTGGATAAATTAATTAATGAGCACTTTATGTTAAAGAAGCCTAAACATTTAGGGGTTGTCTAGTTTGTCAGGGAATGGAAATATGAATGGGTATAATAGTAGAGTGGAATTGGAATGAGAATGAAATTTGGATTTGAACCTAAACCCAAGGGGAGGTCAGATTGGGGAAAACCCCACTTTTTTTAGATATCAAACCCATAGGTTGATTCTCTTCATGTTTATCCAAACAACAATTGCAGGAAAATGCAACAAACAGCAAGCCAAAACCAGCAAATTCCCAGTAATCCAGTAATAGTAAAACGTAGTGAAAACCAAGATTAGAAACAGAAGCCAAAAACAGAAAAATTTCTACGTAGCAATGCAGTAAATGCTAGAAGACACTAGAGATATTGCAGCAACATCAAGAATTATGGTAGAAAATTGTAATTACCAGCCAAAAGACTCAAAACCTCCCATTTGACTCCAATTTATCAGAATCACCTGCAATAATCACAAATGATTAGCATACCTCTCATATAAGAGTTTAAATGCATATTTCAGAAAAGCAACTAAATAAAGAGTCAAGTTAGAAATGAAACAAGAGAATAAATGCACAGCATGTGAAGATAGATTTCAAATTTTACCAGAACATCCCTAATTTCAAAGTACACAAAACAAGTATACTATCTGTGGTTCCCTTTCTATATCTAACACAACAATATCAACAGCCGACAAAACGACAACAGACCTTCTAGGAGATAGCATTCCATAGTGTTATGGGGCAATCCCTCCCGTGACACATAGGCAGGGCCCATCCTTAGTCAATATCTGCACAAACATCATCCTATTTCCATTTTGCGAAATACCAATAATTACTGTCAAAAATCAAAATTCAGAAAATTGCCCTACTTAAGAGAAAGAAAAGGAAACTATCATCAGAATACTACCAGCTTTACAACACTGTGTCTCAATGAAATGAAAGAAATGTAATATAGAATTCAAGATAAAAATGGCTCATTACCATTGTTCCACCAGGAGATCATTTAACCTCAAATACCCACAAAAACATTTTAAAAATCATTATACTCTGTCAATAAAGTTATCATACTGTACAGTAATTATGAAACTATCACACAGACCCACACAAACAAACACACAACTTTGTATAATACGAAAAATTACATTGGGAGAAGAGTAATCAAGTTTCACATGAAACCTCATCCAGATATACCTCTGTTTTCCCATTAATGGAATGTAAATCTCAGTCTTTATCATGTACATCTTTCCAAGAGCAAATTGCTCATTGTCCATTGAAAATTTAATTTTTTTCGAAGGCTTACCGATCACATTTTACATTGAAAAAATGAGAATTAGGTTTACATATATATAAAGAAATTTGGGATGGGCACATTCTTGCAGAAACAACAAACAGCAAATTTTATCTCGCCGACAAATTATTTGTGAAATTGCCAAGAAGAGTTTCTATAAACTTTTCTTACATAAGAAGTAGCAAAGCTGGATACACGCATACAGTTATTTGGAATTATGAGAGAAATGTAGGGAGAAACCAAGAGGGAAAATATATGATCATCCCTTTGTTGTTTCTGCCAATGGATTTTGCAATGGAGGAAACAGTTTTGGTTTTCTTTTTTTTTTTTTTTTTTTTTCCCCTTAACTGAAAAAATGAAAAGGGAGAATCAAATTAGCAACAGAGTCCCAAGTACCCAAAGTCCACTGGAATGAGGAGCCACACCACTGGAGACAAGAGAACCAAATGAACATAGTAGTTAAGATACTCATGGATCCAGTTAAATTGGGGAATGGATTGAATTAAAGCTGTAATTTGAGAGTTTGAATGTCTTTATTTCCAGCGATTTTCTCGCCAAGGGGAGCAGACTTAGGCCTTGTAGGGTATCTCCTTTCAAACCAAGGTTTGAAACTCATCTAGCATATTATAACAATTTTTCATCATTCTCAATACACATTTTTATATTCCTAACATACCTTTTTACTTCCAATATAACTTTTTACATTTCCCAAACATTTTTAATATTTTTAGAATCAATCCAAACCGAAGTTTTGATACTAGACAGTGCTTAATCTCAATCAAACAGCCAAGATGTTGAGAATCTTATGCTTCTTGCACAACACACCCATTTGACACACAAAAACATACAACAACACCTGGTTTAAGATATTAACTTTTCACAAGTCCCTGACATTAGTGCAGAGAGACAAGCCAGAACCAAATAAAAATAAGCAGCCAATATGATGAAGTTTGAAACAGAATATACAGCAACATCTAGGCATTTGTTCCACTGTGTGGGTTGGCTACGTGGATCATATCTCGCCACCGTGAATGATCGAGACACGTTGATTCATTTATATTGAAACATAATACACAATGCTAACTCAAAAACAAACAAAAATACATAATATACAATGCAGAATGTTTTATCTCGAATTTGTGATGCTTACCTGGGAATATCAGGTTGCCAAACCCAGCAAAGCAGAAGACAGTAGTTCTTTGGTCGGCTGTCCTAGGCAGTGGCTTGAGAGTTGTGGAGCAAGGAGTCTGTTACCATATCTATTGGACAAATCATTACACATTAAAAAAATAAATAAATAACATTGCCATAAATGGCTCACACAAATCAATAACTTCAATTATTTCTCACAAAATGCTGCGTAGAATATTGGATTCAAAACCAAATTAAAGAGATACTCCATTCAATGTACAAGCCAAGGTGTAAACGGAATATAGAGTCATTACAGGTAGTGGCAAGGAGAAAAGCCCTATCATAGACTATAAGCATCCAAGGGAAGCCCAGAAAGAGTATAAACATCAATTCAACTTTCAATCCTTTGTGAACAATAAGAACAACCTAAAAAGCCCAACTTCAGCTTTTAAAAAACATGAAGGCCATTCTCTTAAAAGCACAAGAGTCCAACTGCAAAGAGGGACCTATAGAACCAGTTTGAAGAAACAAACAATATCTGATATTGCAACTTGAACCAAATACAATCTCATCAAGTTGCACATTACTTTACACGTTAATCTCAGAAACAATTCAGTTTTCCTTGGTAGAAGATACTTCAAAGAGGCTTCCTTTTTGTTTGGTTCAGCTAAGTAAACACTATTTTCTACACTTTTATGAATATTAATCTCAGCAAGCCAAAAAAGTTCAAATTTAGTTGGTAAGAAAGAGCCAATGAAACTTCCAAGATTAACCCTTTTTGTTTTGGTTTGGCTTGGCTATGTAACACTTAGGTTGGACAATATTCTTTGACAAACTTCAAAATGACAATCACATGGGTTTCTGTTAAGTTCTAGAACTCAATGTAAAAGGCAATTGATTTCGAAACACTTGAATTAAAAAGCCATAGGACTTACTTCCAATAGAGGACATTAACAAAACTTTCAAACTGAAATTAACACAACATTTACTTCTATCATAGAAACTTTTATTCATACAAAAGTTCATATGCATATTAAACTTTACTTAAGTCTGAAAAAATAGAAACAGACCAATTTACGGTTCTTATGACTGATAAAAATCCATATAAATAACCCCAACAAATAATTGCAGAAAAAAGAAATGGATGAATTTCAGCAAAGAAGAAAATTGCTTAATATTAGCACAACAAATTAGATTCAAAGTTGAAAAGACAATTATATACTTTTGCTTCTTTATAACATTCCAAATTAAATTTGATATGGATCTCACGTAGTTACTTCAATGCGTGCTAGTTGCAAATGTTTACTAATAATGATTCTTTAAAATATCAACCAATCATTTCCGCTTTAGTGTGGTCAGTTTATGAAAGTTCCTATGCTTTTGAGTTCTAGTGGATATCAATCAATACAGCTAATGTAGATTAGCATCAGTTGAACACACTTCAATCAATAATGTTAACTTCATGTTGCTACGGAAAGTAGAATGGGCTAATAATATATTCTTAAACTCTTAATATATCCCATGAACAACCTTAAACTAAAAAAGAAAAAACAATGGAGCTATCCAAAATGCAGTAAACTTCCTACATCTTTTAAGTTGCCCATTGTGCTGAGGCTATTACGACTAAATTTTATGCACTGCAACTGGAAACTGTTCTGCAACCTTTACAAAGGAAATCCCAGTACTTATTTAGCATGTGGTCCAATGGTCTCACTCGATCCCAACTCCCAGTACAGAATATTGCATATGCATCAGCAGCATACCTGGCCAACAAGAAAAGCAATTTCTCTTGCATCAGTTTTGACTAAAATTCTATTAGATAAGTGGCACTATTTAAAGGATTGAAACAGTATCAGGCTGGCTAATGCAGTAGGAATGAGTGAAAAATTATGTTGATGAGAGCAACCACTTAGACCTGAAATATATTTATATGATTGAAAATTAAGACTGAACAATTTATACAGGCAGAAAAAGAAAAGTTGTAGCTTCAATAGGAAATAATAGCAGTAATAAGAGGTATGAGTTCGTAAAAAATCACAGGACTTGACGATATCTTTAAATTGAAGCTCTTTAATACAAAGGTTAACAAATTTTCAGAAGAATGGATTCCATTTATCCTCTACTTTGAGGATTTTGATCCATAACAAGCATGTCATTCAAAAAACTACCTTTTAACCTTGCATACTGTAGATTAAAAAGTTAATCTAGGCAGAATATTTCAAATTAACAGAGTATACAACAACAAATTAAGCCTTTATCTCACTATTGAGGGTCGGCTATATGGATCATATATCGTCATCGTATACGTTACAGCCAAGTTGTTTCATTTACATTTAAATATAACACCTCATTTTTATTGTTATTTTCCGATTCTTTTTAGGTCTTCTCTTTCCGCTTTTAATATTTATCAATACCTCTTTTTTTTCTACCCGCCATACTGGACATCTAAGGGTCTCATGTTAAACCCTGTATTAGAAGAGTATACCAAAAATAAATTAGCCACTAAACACCCAGTTACTGTTTAGGAATTTTTCCCAACCTGAAAATTGCAAAGAAAAACAGAATCTTTAACACCATCCCAAGAAATTTCTAAATATTAAATCCCTTGCCCAGGATCTCCCGTTGTTGTCAATTTATGTTTCCATTAAGTCACCAGGTCATAGAGAACTAAAGCTTTTGCTCTTGTGATTTTGGCAGAAAGTATGCAGCAGAAGGAAGCGTAATGATAGATTTTCTGTTTCTCTTGAATTTTCTCAGTGCCTGAACAAGATTTAATATTTTTTTTCTTTTAACTTTCAAATGTAGGACAAAATGGGGGAGGATCAGGAAGCTAGACAGTCACAAAGCCAAGACTTTAATAATTTAATTAGTTATTCGATTAATACTCAGGAACAAAAAAGTAACTTTATGAATGAAAAGGTTTATATGTTACATATTTATGAACTTCTACCATTGCATAGAATCTCTTTGCTTATAATTGAACCATGATATTATCTTTCGAAAGAAATTAGCCTGATCAATGAAAATAATACCAACACATTTGGGTCCATGCAGGTACTAACCAAATGCTCAAAATCTGGTAGTCACAGCTGATACCACTGGTTATATAATGTTGACTCCAGCATTGCTAGAAAAGCAGTTTGACAATACTATAGATTTGTGCCAGAATCCATATTGAACAGGAAAGTGAAACTATTACTCCTTCCGTCTTACTAAAGAAAGAGTCCATTTTGAAAAATGTGTAACTTATTATGGGTTGTAAAATGTACAACACCCAAAATAGGTAATTTGGCACCATATTTTCTAATTATATCCTTACTGCCTAAGTAAGGAGCAATTGTGGATCACACATTATTACATTAGTTGGGATATCTAGTGTAAACAAATTGAAAGTGGATCTTTTATTGAGACAATAGTTTTTTTTTTAAATGAACTCTTTATAAAGGATGGAGGGGAGTAACTTTTTAATTGATTTCTGTGTGTGTATGTGTATTTTGAAAAAAAATTCTATGTAATACAGTTTTGAAAACATGTTTTGAGAAAATAAATTTTAATGTTAAAAGTGTATTGAAAATGTAAAAATATGCAGTTGAATAGTAAAAAGTTAGAAATGATGAAAAAGTATTATGATATATTAAATTTACTATAGAAACCAAAAATAAAACCAAAACATAAATAAAAATGACGAAAACGAACAACGCCTATGTTAGTCTGTGTGTGTGTGTGTGTGTGTGTGTGTAGGAGTTAGAGAGAGAGAGAGCAGGATCATCCAACTTCCGAAACTTAGAAGTAATTAGTGAAAAACTGCTTTCATGTCTTAAGTGTTTTTCCTTCCATTACTCTAGGCTAGAGTAGAAGCCCATATAAACAGTTAATAATTGGCAATGTAGCAAACATCAGTGTTACACAAAATGACCAACAAGCGTCATTAAGTATTTCCACTGGCAAAACACACTGCGTGAACAGTTTTCAGAGGAAAGCCAAATCTACGGTATTGATGATGCAAAGAGAGTTAGCAAACGTACTTTCCTATACCATGCAGTTCTGTCACGTGAGTCCAGCTCTCTCCTAGATATTCTTCAGAGAATCGCTGAATCATGACTGTCCTCTTCTTGTGTAAGCCTAAAGGCTGTATCAACTTTTCAATGTCTGCTGGATCAACCCTGGTAGCACTTTGAGCATCTGGACAGAGGGTAAAAAGCTCATTTATGACTCTGCTAGCCTACATAGACAGCAGCAACAGTTAGTAAGACATGTCAAATCCAACAAAATGCTCATCATCAATCAAATGCCTAGAAGCTATGACGTTTCTATTCAAAGTTAAAGCACCAGTTTCAAAAAATAGCTCTTTCTAAACGGTACTATCCACTAATCAGGATACATATGTTCAGGCCAATTATCCATCACGAAACAAAAGGTGACTATAATAAAATTTCCAAGTAACATTTCATGGTGGCATTTGAATCTCCTTGACACTATATAACAACTTCAAGAGCTTCTTTCCACTAACTAGGTTCTTATTCCAGATTAGGTATTATATCCAAGCCTCTTCTACTTCATGCCAAGAGAAATGTGTAATAAAGAATGCTCCTCTGTCGATCCTAAGAACATATCAAGCTGAGTAAGAACAATCAGAATAGATTTTTCTATTGGAACAACAACAACAACAACTAAGCAGTTGTCCCAACAACTATATTTCTCTACTGGAAAATGTCAAGACAATCTAAAACCAAAAACCAAAAAACACTGCTCTCAATGGAGTGTAGAAACCACAAAGTGAAGCAAAAAACCTGCAGACCAGTCGTGCGATTGAGAAGCATACAGATAACCAATACCCTCCAAGGATCATGAGCATGATCTTCCTGGAGTAGATTATATGGGGACTTTGGTGGCTTCCACAAGTTGTCTGAAGTCCTCCGCTTGTAAGCCTCGTCTCGCTTCTGTGCAGCAGAAAGGGTAGGCTTGATCCCGTCAACTTCAAAGTCTGCTTGTTTGCTGATGTTTTGGAAGTATGGACTGATCTTCCTTGCAATCTTAGTCTTTTTCTGTGACTTTTGAGCCGTAGTTTTCAAATGTTTATCCTTCTTTACCATTTCTTCCTTATCCTCAGACTTGGTAAAGTAAGGCGAAACAACTCGAACTTCTTTGTTTGCTTTCTTTCGACTTTTTCCCCCACTTTTTGTCTTGCCCAATGGGTCTCCAGTAATTTCTGCCTTAAACTTCTTACTTTCCTTCAACTTCTCAAAAGTGCAAGGCAAGAGCACTGCCTCATCAGCACCTAAAATCCCAGGTGGACAAAGCTTCTCCCCCTTTGTTACTTCTCCCTCATGCAGAGACTCAGGCTTTGCAAAATAAGGTGAAACATCTAGAACTTCTTTTTTTGCTTTCTTTTTTTCACCACTTTTTTTCTTGCCCAATGCATCTCCGGTAATTTCTGCCTGAAACTCCTTAGTTTCTTTCAACTTCTCAAAAGTGCGAGGCAAGAGCACTGCCTCACCAGCACATAAAATCCCAGGTGTACCAAGATTCTTCCCCTTTGCTACTTCTTCTCTATGCACAGATTCAGAATTTGCAAAGTAAGGCGAAACAACTCGAACTTCTTTATTTGCTTTGTTTAGATTTTTTTCACCACTTTTTGTCTTGCCCAATGCCTCTCCAGTAATTTCTCCCTTAAACTCCTCAAAAGTGCTAGGCAAGAGCCCTGCCGCACCAGCACCTAAAATCCCAGGTGCACCAAGCTTCCCCACCTTTACTACTTCTTTCTTGTGCACAGAATCAGGCTTCTCAAAGTAAGGCGAAACAACTCGAAATTCTTTGTTTGCTTTCTTGCGACTTCTTTCACCACTTTTTGTCTTCCCTAATGCATCTTGAGTAAATTCTGCCTTAAAAGTGCAAGGCAAGAGCACTGCCTCTCTAGCACCTAAAATCCCAGGTGTACCAAGCTTCCCCACTTTTGCTAATTCTTTCTTATGCACAGAATTCACAGTGCATGGCAAAGCAATTATAACTTCTTTCCTTGCTTGCTTCAAATCTCCTGGGCAACTAGTGCTCCTCAATGAAACCCCAGCGGCTTCCTTCTCAATGCCCATACCATCTTCCAAATCTTCACAAACACCATGCATATTCATTGCTTCAATAGCCCCAGAAGTCTCTGAAACCTCGCTCTTTGGTTGCAGTCCTTGTGCTCTATTAATGAAATGCTTTTCCCCATTTTCTAGTATTTCCTCCTCTACAGAGCTCACAAAGTAAGGTGAAGCACCTCGTACTTTTTTGTTTGCATTCTTTTGGCCATTCTCACTGCCTCTTCTCTTCTGTGATGACACACCAGCAATTTCCTTCCCAACATCCTTACAATCTTCCAACTTCTGACAAACACCATGCAAATACACTGCTTCACTAGCACCAGAAGTTTCAGAAATCTTACTCTTTGGTCTTGATTTTTGTGATCTATTACTGAAATGCTTCTCACCTCTCTCTACTGTTTCCTCCTCTACAGACTTCACAAAGTAGGGTGAAACAACCCGAACTTTTTTTCTTTCATTTTTCTTACCCTTTTCACCACTTCTCTTCCTCAATTGAACCTTGGAAACATCCTTCTCAGTCTCCTTATTATCTTCAAACTCCTGACAAAGACCATGCAAATACACAGATTCAACAGCACCAGAAATCTTAGTGTTATGCTGCAATTTTCGTGATTTATTACTAAGATGCTTCTCACCTTCCTCTCTCATTTCCTCCCCTACAGACTTCACAAGGTCAGGTGAAAGAACTTTAACTTCTTTTTTGCCATGCTTCCTATCCTTTTCACCGCTCCTTCTCTTCCTAGATAACAATGAAGCAATTTCCTTCTTGACCTCCTTAGTTTCATCTGACTCTTCACTAACACCACATGAATACCCTGCCTCATTAGCACCCAAAGTACCAGAAATCCTAGTTTGTGAATGCAACTTTTGTGATTCATTGTCGAAATGCTTCTGTCCCTTCTGTATTAAACCCTTATCTCCATCTTTCACAAAGTAAGGCGAAACAACTTGAAATTCTTTCTTTCCTCTATCTTTTTCACCCCTTTTTCTCTTCCTTGATGAAATCCCACCAATGTCTTTCTCAATCTTCTCACTTCTTTTCAACTCAGCCTCAACACCAGACAAAACCCCGGCCTCATTACCACCAATAGCTGAACTATTCCTTCTATTCTCCACATTAAAGTTAGTTCTTTTGATATTCCTATCAAATTTATCACCCTTGTAATCAAATTCAGCAAACAAATTTTCTATCTCCCCTCTACTTCTGCCCACAACACTACCGCTCTCACCACCGTCCATTGTAACAGTATCATTCTTCTTCTCCTTCAACTCACTGTCCACCCCCACTTCTTCCACTGTCTTACTACCGCAAAACCCAACTGGGCTCGAAGCTTTTACATTATTTTTCCACTTTTTCCCTAACCGATCACCACCAAACAAGGAACCCTTTTGGTTTTCCTCACATTTTTTAACCAGAGAGTCATAACCCTTCCTTGTTTCGACATAATTAGTCTCAAAACACACATTATTATTCACACTATTACTTAAATTACCCACAAAATCAGCACCGCCGCCGTGGTTCTTTTTCTTCCTCTTCCTTTTCTTTTTATTAACATCATAAAATGGAGAAGAGGAACTCGGGAACGTTACCTCTTCTTTCCTTTCGGAACGAGGGTTCTTGATCGCAGACGCCTTCGCCATTTCTTCGGTCGTCCAAAATTCGTTTGCCTATTTTTCAAAGCAACCCGCAATTTTATTGCTCTCCGGCGCGATTCTTCGTCACTGAGAATTTACATTTGGCGCGATTTCTCACTGAATGGAAGGAATCGTTGAAGAATTTTTTCCCAAAATAATGTAAAAAATGGCCGAAATTCCCAAAATAGAGATGTTTTTTTGGAGTTTCCGGAAATCAAGAAATCGAGGATGGGAACCTCGATTTCTTCAGGAAATTTTTTTTTGCTTTTGTTCCGAAGAAAGCGAGTTCTTCGGAACTATTTTTTTTGCGCGATTTCCGAAGAAAGCGAGGTTAGCAACCTCGCTTTCTTCGGGAATTTTTTGTTGCTCGTTTCCTGAAGAAAGCGAGGTTGCTAACCTCGCTTTCTTCAGGAAAATTTTTTTACTCGTTTCCTAAAGAAAGCGAGGTTGCTAACCTCGCTTTCTTCAGGAAATTTTTTTCCCTCGTTTCCTGAAGAAAGCGAGGTTAGCAACCTCGCTTTCTTCTCAAATAAGCTAAAAAAATAATAGTCCACAGAAAGCGAGGTTGGCAACCTCGCTTTCTGTGGAACCCAAATTTTGTCGGGCCACTTATAATCTGAAAACATTCTGGAACGGGTTTTAGTTTCAGTAGGCCGAACTCGAAAAGGTGATGGAAAAGAAAAGCTCCGGCGCAGTTCTTCGTCATCGGCAGCACGGATTTCGCCGGCCAATCTCTTTCCCGAACGGATTTGCACCGAGGCAGCACGGTGTGAGACGCATTTCCAGCATCATTCGCCCAGACATAAGAAGGCAAATGCAAGGTAATTTTTGTTCTGCAAACCTAAATTAAGAATGCTTAAGGATTTCAAACACAGTTGAATTCTTTTGTCTAAACACAGTGTTTGCCTGGGCATTATAAAAGAGTAGAAATTTGCCCAGACTACTCATTGTAGGATTGAATTTGAGTATTCTAGTTGATGGTCATGATGCACCGGAATGTTAATTAGATTGGGTTACTTAATTTGCGAAATTGAATGTTGCTGATGTTGGTAATGAATTGTATTAGATTGTGTTACTTAATTTACGAAGTTGAATGTTGCTGAGGTTGGTAATGAATTGTACTAGGTGGAAGAGCTGAATTCAAAAGAAGGTAATAATATGGAACTTGTTAGCTTCTCTCTTATGTTAGCCTAAAAATGAATTGAACTTGGGATTCTTGGTCTTTATTATCTTAGGAGTAATGTACATCGAGAAAAGCTAAGCCTTTCACTGTGAAGATGATTAGTCTTCTCTTAGTTAATGGATTAAACAAGTTACTAAATTATTTATCTACTTCTAGTTTTTGTTTGTCTAGTGTATCGAAGTGGCTTCGTTTCTTTTGGCATATCCATGTCTTTTATTGCTTCTGAAGGTCAATAATTCTCCTAGAAATGTTAGCATCTAAACCAGAATTACAATATTATCAAATGTTATCCAAAACTGAAGAAAAGAATGAATATCCAAAACAATCACCAAAGATCATATCATGACTTTTGCCTGATATTTTGCTTAGTCTATCTTGTAAAGAATGGTGAAGAGCAACTAAAATGTGCCAAGAAGTTATCAAAATAACTTCCTCAAATAGCTATATTTAGAGAAGCTTTCTGGCTCAGGTAAATTCTAGTAGCACAAAAAATTTCATACGAGGTACAAAGGTATTAATCAATTCATAGTAAAAACATCTCACTTCGGACTCACTTCTAGGATAATTTTCAAATATAGGATACCAAGCTTCATACATCCAATTTGTAGCTAAAGCTTTGTAATTCGGACTCACTTCCTGCTTTGATTTCAGCAGCCATTAATGTAGCTAAATTTCATGCATTGTTTAACCGTTTGGAGCTAGCCAGATGAAGTTGGATTTGATATTCAATGAGTTATGCTGTGGGATTTCCTTGAGTCTTTTATTTCTAATTTGTTATTTGGTTAAACTTGGAGTAAAATTTCTTCGTTTTCTGTGGTTAAACTGTTAACATATGGTTACATGACTATAACCTTGTAGAGGATCAAAATGTCTAAGTGTTCTGTGAAGATCGCGATATATTGGGATGGATGTATTGAGGAAGGACCTGCTGGTTCTAAATATAGCTGCCCTGCAAAACGCTTTACGTCTGTTGATGAGACTATGCGTTTTGATGAGTTAATGCAAATGTTATACAAAATAACCCGAACAACTCCTTCCCAACACAAGTTACGGGTGTTTTGCCGGTATCCTATGAGTAATTTCCAACATGGGACTATATGGGAACATCTCCCTGTAGATGATGATGAAACCTTGAAGGATATGCTCCTCATTCCGAAGCATTTCGCTTTCGCTGGGGCTGTACAAATCTTTGTAACGAAAGAGGTGGTTGAGGAACCTATCCAACCTATAGTTGGACCGTACTTAGGCGAAGGCGTCTCACCGGAGTTTTCATTTACCGAACTACTTAACGGTGGATTTGGACATGCAAGTCTCGAGGGTCCGTGGAGCCAGTATGGGGCTGTTTTGAGAAATGATTTTATTTGGCCAGAAACTAGTACTGGGCAACCAGGGCATTCGGGAAATCAGTCGGCTACCGTTCAAGAAGTTGTCCCATCCAGGCTTTCGGCATTCCAGGAATATGTTAACACGCAAAGTTTGATATGTCCTCCCCCTGTACGCGAGAGTATCACGCAGACAGACAATATTTTGGCAGTTAACAATTTAACTAATCTAGGGTCCCAGGGTGGTGGAGCAGTATTACATGATTATCAGACCGAAGGAGGATTTGAATATGGTAATGACGAAGAGATTGATGGGGGACACGGTTCAGACGCTATCCTCGATGATAATAACGAAGAAGGCGGTGATTATGGTATTGAAGCATCGTTTGAGGGTGGAAGCGACTCACATGAAAGCCTCGCTTGGCTAGACGAAGACGGAGATGATTACTGTAGCGAAGGAGAGTTTGATCATTACCACGAGTCAGATGATACTCTCGCGTCACCAACACCTTCTTCACCGGAAAATATTCCGATGGAGGATGACTGCACTGCCATTGGTTTTTTTCATGACATAGGGGATGAGAAATATCACATGGCTGATATGTTGGAGGATGGTGGACGGCCTATCTGGGAAGATGATTTTAGGTCGGAGCTTGAGAAGGGCATGGTATTTGAAAGTAAACAGAAGTTGCAACATGCAGTGAAAATGTGGTCTGCTCGGGTGCATAGGTACTTCAAAGTTCACGAGTCCAATTCGTCAACATGGTTTGTTCGTTGTATCTACTATAACGACAAAGCTTGCCATTGGTGTGTGCGTGGGTCTCTGAAGAAAAATCATGGTTACTGGGAAATTACCACTAAGATTTCTGCCCACACTTGCACACTTGAAAATGTTGGCTATAATCATCCTAATGTCGTTTGGCAAGGGATAATGTGGAGGCAAATGTCTCGTACAAGCCATGTGACGTCAGGACTGACGTGAAAAGGTTGGGTATTGATATATCATACAAGAAATCATGGCTAGGTAAAAAGAAGGCGATGAAGATGGTGTACGGAGACTGGGATGAATCGTATCATGAACTTCCTCAGTTTTTACTAGCTCTGCAACAAAGCAATCCAGGAACTGTTGTTGAGTGGAGACACGCAGAAGGAGTGAATTCTGGGTACAAGACGTTCCACTCTCTGTTTTGGGCGTTCAAAGCGAGTATTGATAGTTTCAAGCACTGCCGACCGGTAATAACTATTGATGGGACTCATTTGAGGGGAAAATATAGAGAGAAACTCCTGATAGCTGTTGGGATTGATGCTGCGGGACATATATTGCCATTAGCATTCGCGCTGACGGATGAGGAAAATTTGGCAAACTGGTCATGGTTCTTGGACAATTTGAACACACATATCATCGATGGTCGACGTGGCATTTGTATAATATCCGATCGTCATTTGGGTATACTTCATGCATTTGCGAATAATCCCCATTTGCAACCACCGAATGTTCATCATCGATTTTGCTCCCGCCACGTTAAGGCCAATTTCAGTAAGACATTCAAGAATCCTGTTTTAACTGATCTGATGGCCAAGGCTGCGCGCTCGCATCAGGTGCGCAAATTTAATGCAACTATGACTCAGATTCGTGAGTTAAGTACTAGCGCGTATAACTGGTTAGTTGCCTTACCATTGTAAAGTGGACACTTTGTTATGATGAAGGGTTTCGATATGGTATTACGACAACCAATCATAGTGAGTCACTGAACGGTGTACTTAAGGGGGCAAGGGCATTACCAGTTACGGCTTGTGTCCGATTCACCTTCTTCCGCCTAGTTCATTACTTTGACAAGTACGGTAAGGAGGCAAAGAAATATGTGGCGGAGAACGACCCATGGCCTAGCAAAGTGGTGAAAAGGTTCGTGCGGAATCAGTCCAGATCAAACTATCACATTGTTACTGCGTTTGAACGTGATAGTGGTTTGTTCCAAGTAGTGACTGGGGTACATGGTACGAAGGGCAACAATGTGCACACTGTTAATCTTCATGCACAGACATGTACATGTGGAAAATATCAAATTTATAAAATTCCATGTTCACATGTAATTAAAGGGTGTGCAAATATGGGCCGCGAGGCCATAGAGTTGGTGGATGGCTTCTATACATCTCAACTGATGCAGGCAACGTACTCATATCACTTCTCTCCACTTCTGCACAAAGACTACTGGCCAGAGTCACCGTTTAAGTTGTTTGCAAATGTGGCGCGTCGGAACACTCGGCGTGGGAGGAGTTCTTCATTGAGAATTACAAATGAGATGGATGCTCCAAGGATGAGACAATGCAAGGCGTGTGGGAGACATGGACACACTAAGAAATCTTGTCCAAATATTGCACAACTGCGTGATCGGGCAAATGCGAACAAATGAGAAAGATTTATTACAAATATGCAATGTTCGATTTCAGGACAAAACAGATGCCTTAGTAACTCCTTTTGAATTCCAATAATTATTTCTGCTGTAACAGGTTACCTTCGTGTTTAGCTCAAAAAGATGCGTTATGAATCAAAATGAGTGTGATTTATTGGCTTTTCTTGAACTCTTTAGTGTTGATGTTAACAAGTGAGACCGGTTTTTTTCGGTTTTCTTATTGGAATGGCGCGGAAGGCTTTCATTTTTTGTGGGTTCTGTTGAAGTTCCTGAATTTTCGAATGTAAAATGTGTCCCGTAAATGCTGCTGTTAGTCACTACATTTAATTCAATCTAATTTGTGGCCAGTTGATATGTTACCTTTTGTGTTTCAGGGATAATGTTGTTTTTAATAGGATTTGATTTTGCTTCAAATTCACATTTCGCTTTGAAACATCTTTCTAGCCATTCTTCCATTTTTGGAGGTGGGGGTGAAGTTCATGGTACTTGCAATGAATGGGGGATTCTGGTTTAAAGATGTCCAAATCACGAAAACTCGCATTACTTCCTTCATGCATGAGATGGCAATTTAATGAAGACATTGTTATTTGATATTTCAGGTCAATGTTTGTTCTGAGGACTTACTCTCAGCTGCTTTATTAGATTCTGTTCAAGCAATTGACGGATGCGAATGTCTCTAGAAGCAATTTATTTATTTTTGGTTGGAGGAAAAGAATTATATTTGCACCATAATGTTCATAACTAGTCTATTATGATTATGCATATCAGATTTTATAGGATATGCAAAATTCTTCATATTTCATCTAGTTTTCACTGTAATTCATGTAGTTTATGGTTTGAAAATGAAGAAATCTGCTTGGTTATGCTAGAGAATTTCAAATCTCAGTTTGAGAGAAAAACTGGAAGACGTGGACTCACTGTCTGAATATTTAATTGATGAATTTGTGAACTGTTTTCTGGAACAAGTGCAGTATGGCACTTGGGAGTCCGGGGGACGGCCACAAGTCTTTTCTTCTGAGTTCCTGAAGAAATCGAGGTTGGGAACCTCGCTTTCTTCGGAAATATTTTTTTTTCGCGTCTCCTGAAGAAAGCGAGGTTCCTCGCTTTCTTCGAAATATTTTTTTTTCTGAGTTGCTGAAGAAAGCGCTAACCTCGCTTTCTTCCCGCGTCTCCTGAAGAAATCGAGGTTAGGAACCTCGCTTTCTTCAGGAAATCAGGGAAAAAAATTTTCCTGAAGAAAGCGAGGTTGCCAACCTCGCTTTCTTCATGGAATTTTTTTTTCCCAATTTTGCTGAAGAAAGCGAGGTTGCTAACCTCGCTTTCTTCAGGGAAATTTTTTTTCTACTTTTCCTGAAGAAAGCGAGGTTAGCAACCTCGCTTTCTTCAGGAAAAAAATTTGCCTGAAGAAAGCGAGGTTGCTAACCTCGCTTTCTTCGGAAACGGATAAAAAAAATATGCCACAGAAAGCGAGGGTTGCAACCTCGCTTTCAGTGGAACCCAAATCGTTTCGTGGACACTTATAAACTTAAAACTTCCTGCTCCTTGGGTTTCATATTCAGTACTTCCGAATTCGAAAAGGTTGCGGAACGGGTCTATCTCAAGCGCAGAACTGACGTCCCCGGAAGCACGTACTTCGCCGACCAATATCTGTCCCGGCGTCGATTGGCTACGTGGCAGCACGGTGTGGGGTGCATTTAGGAAGGGCTACATTTATTTCCTAAACTTCTTTCGGTAAGACATTTCTAAAATTTTAGCAAATCATAAGTTGGCAAGATGGTATAATGTGTGAATACTCTAGGATGATACTATGTTACTTCTTCACATGATAATTTCATTTCATCTTAGATGTACTTGCAAGTGCTGTGCAAAATTTTGAGTTATATCCAGTTCTCTCTGTTTTGAGTTATATCCAGTTTTCAGGCTTCAAATTTTTTTTTTTGTTTGCTGCATTTGCTTTGTTTTCACTTTCATGTGCGTTTCTTGGAGTATTCGAACGGGCATTGTTCCTGATTCAACCTTGTAGTGAATTCTCTGTGCTGTTCTTGTCTTGGAGTATGTTAAACTATTGTGTCATTGGGATTCTTGTTCTGCGGGATATTTTGATTCCACCTTGTAGTGATGCTTTTCTGGGTTGGAAGCATGTGAATCTTTCAACTATTTTCAATGTTGACAGAGAACTGTGCCTTTCTTGTAGCTTGATATGCTGAGATTTTACTTACTGTGCATAATTTGAAGTTCTGATATTGCTAGCTATGGTCTTGTGCAATTGGATAAACAGATGCTGTATTCCATAGCAACCAAAAGATTCATCTTCTGAGTTCAGTACCAGATTTCTCATCATGCTATATGTAATTTCTTTTTTGTTATAATAATAGCTTTCTCTTATGTACATTCGTGATCACTTAATGATCATATGTTGGTATGCTATCTTGAAGTACTGCCACATGGTTGAGAGTTGTCAAGTGGCAATTAGCTACAGAAGGGAAACTGTCGAGTGGTTCTATAGTAACTATGGTTGTTTATGCATTCAGGATTTCAGTGTGCATTCAGGATTTGGTGATCAGTTTATGATCATACGGTGGTGTGCTGTTATAAATACTGTCACATTGTAGAGAGTTGTCAAGTGGGAGTTAGCTGCAGAACTGCATCTTTTGAGTGCTTCTGTTGTATCTATGTTGGTTTATGGAAGGCCTTAAGCTGCTGCAATTTTGTTGCCTCTGTGTGTTTTTGAGTCTTATATTGTACATTTGTATACTATGTTAGTACCATTTATTCAAGAAATGAAAATCCCCCAAGGGCGATGCTATGGATGCTTTAGGTCATCTTTGGAAGCTTTCCCTCTTCTGAATGGATGCTTTGTCGGATTTTCGGGTTTTCATCTTGGAAGTTTTCTTTTTTATTCCTTTTACAAAAACGATTTACTACTACATCTTTGCAGAAGTGCTGAATCTATTTCCACTTTTATGACCTAAAGTATGTTACTTTCATTAAGTGGACAAGATTTTGACAAAATGAAGGGCCAGAGACCTTGTTTCGTCAGTGATCTATGTCTGGTTCACTAAAGTGAATTTTTTGGTTTTGAATTTGTGAGCTTTCTCTATTGATAACGTAACAACAGAACTTGGTGGCTTCATCTTATTTGAAGCTTATTTTTCATCTTCAGGTCTTCATTGTTCATTTTGTTTTATAATTAGTGTTTTAGATTTGGTGTCTAGTCATATGTGTATCTTTTCTTTGAAATCAACTAACACATTTCAGTAGTCAATAATGTTTGCATGAGTTACAGTAGTGTTGGTAAATATGGTTTGACTTCTAAAAGTTTGATATGTAAAAAGAGATCATATAACCTTCCGATGTGCTATAATTTACCGTTTGTCTCCTTATATACCAAATTACTAGGTCTATTTCAATTTTTATCATTTTCATATGAAATTCATAATCACTGATCTTTGGCTTTTGTTTTTTTTTCAGACATCTGTACCGAATGGAGGATAGACAGTTATACCCTGGACCGCAAGATCCATCTGTGTTGACGCTCCAGCATAATCATCGTTCTGAATTAGTGTGGGATGATGCGGATGTACCTGTTCTAGACATTAAGCGATGTGATCATTATTTGTGGGATGGTCATCCATATGATGAACGGGTTGTAGGACTGCTTCGTGATGTGGGATTTCACGGAGTTTATGTTGCAAGTAAAATGAAACTTGATTGGCATTTGATAACTTCGCTTATAGAGCGGTGGCGGCAAGAGACACATACTTTCCACCTTCCGGTTAGGGAGGCTACTGTGACTTTACAAGACATTGCCGTTATTTGGGGATTGCCTGTTCAGGGCTGGCCAGTCATTGCCGATGAAGATGTCCGATCTATTATGGATTGGCAAGATATGGCTTTGGAGTTGTTGGGTTATGCGCCAGACCCCGATGATTTCGATGGTGACCGCCTGGCATTGAAGAGCATAGCAGGACATCTAAGACTTCACCCACTGACACCAAATTCAACAGTCCAAGAGGTGGAGCAACATACTAGATGCCGTCTGATGCAGTTTATCAGTTCACTTTGTTCGGACAAGTCCGGAACAAAGTGCAAATTAATGTACTTGCCGATGTTTGCAAATTTACAAGATGTGCCATATTACAGTTGGGGCAGTGCCGTTCTTGCATCCCTGTATCGAGGAATGTGTAGGGCAGTTACAAATGGCACCTCCAGTGTTTGTGGCCCACTTGTACTGCTACAGATGTGGGCGTGGGAAAGAATTCCACCACTGAGGCCAACGCTTCTAAATGAATATGTAGCTAACAACGCTCGTAATATACTAGATGGGCCACGTGGATGCAGGTAATTCAGCTACTACTATAACTTGGCATTTTAAACTTTTCATATGTTGGGTTCTCTAAACGTTTTTAGGGTGGATGCCTGATATTTTTTTATTGTTTTTTAGATGGATGTTTCCTTTGAGTTTTCCAAATGTCAGTACGCACGTGTTGAGGATTTATCGGAGCCAGTTAGACTATCTTCTGGAGGGTGATGTAAGTATTATTTTTATATATTAACCATTCATGTATGCTATCATGTCCACTCAAACATTAATTTTTTCCGCAGTTTATTTGGCAACCTTATTCTGAACCGGAGTTGCGCGAACTTCCCACATACTGTTTGAATGGACGGGAACTCTGGACTGCAACAGTTCCGTTGATCAATTTTGATATCGTTGAGTTTCATGCTCCAGACAGGGTCCTTCGTCAGTTTGGGTTGCATCAATCTATCCCTTCACCCATTGACACAAATGCTAAGCTACACCGTACAGACCGTAGGGGTCGTTCGGGGGAAAAATGGACCAGAAGACATTCCACTTTCATAGACTGGTGGACGGAGGCAGAAGAGTGCGGTTGCAATGATTTGGATGATAATAACCCACTACCATATCATTCTCCTTACATGCAATGGTATCTGACAATCACCCGACTATTAGTGGGCAATCCATCGCATCGGCTAAACCAAGGGATGCAACCGTTTGGCGTCCTTGTTGAATATTGGGTAAGCAATATTGTGGTTTGATTGTTGTGGATCTTCCCTGTTTACAATTGAGCATTAATGTTTACTTCGTCATGAAAATTTCTGATTGCATACTTGGATAGTGAAGTTCTTATTGCTTGGGAGTTGTTTACCATCAAAAAGATATTTTCATATTTTGGTATTTGGATAGGAATCTGATTGGTATCATTAACATGCAGTGCTCTTGCTTTATTTCTGGGTTATTTCCTTGTTTAGAATCTGCATTCTAGCTAGAAAGTGTTAAACTAGCTTTCACCTTATACGCACCCTATTTTTTTGGCTCTCCTTATGTGTTATAAAATGCATGTTCTATGTGCTAATTATTTATTTAATTGACAAAGTTCTAATAATTTCTTTTTTTTTTCCCATATCTATATATAGAGTCACTGTTTCAGTCAACTGCACGGTTCATTGGATGAAGTTATAGCAAATCTTCACATAGATGACTATCCAATTGAATCCAAGCTTCATACTGTACGCGATATGTGTGCGCAAGCCCTCGCAGTTGCTGGAGAGACTCGTCGGCTACAAACTTATGCGGATCGAGCAACCACTTCGCGACATACGGAATCGCGATCATTCTTCTCACGGTCTCCGCAGGGTGGAGCAACCACGTCCACCCACGACCATGGTGCCCCATCCACATCCGAACACCATCAACAAGGTGGCGATGATGACTCACAGCACCAAGACAGTTATTTCGCCGGTTACACGGTACAACAAGGTGGAGATCCATCTCAGCTTCAAGAATCGCCCACACAGCCAGGGCATAATGATGGATACACGAGTACCGATGCTGCCTTGTTAGCTGGCCAGTTTCATCATCATGGGGAACAAACCCCGCACGAAACCTTCCAAGCTTTTGGTTCACACAGCACACCTTCTCAGCCAAAAGTATATTCGCGTCGTAAGAAGAAGAAAACCAATGTGGCTGCCCCACTTCTTCTCTCTTCACCGGATCACACGTCGCATGATGAAGAACCCGTGGGGAAACAAACGCGTAGGCCGACCAATCGGCCCCGATGTGGGACAGGGGGGTGCCTTTGACAACATTATTTTGAGGGGGACTGTTTATTTGCAATGGTTAAAGGATGTTGTAAAAATGTTTCATTCTGTGCCTTGCGGTTCATTATGTTT
The DNA here is from genome assembly GCA_016801395.1 of Leptodermis oblonga. Taxonomy (NCBI): domain Eukaryota; kingdom Viridiplantae; phylum Streptophyta; class Magnoliopsida; order Gentianales; family Rubiaceae; genus Leptodermis; species Leptodermis oblonga. The sequence continues at coordinate 22,587,412 of CM028753.1, forward strand.
GTACTATTGGGTTGTGGTTACCTTTTTTAAGTAGGTTAATCGCTTTGTATGTCTTTATATGAATGCTGAGCTTTGCTGTTGGATTTGTTAATAGGGAGTTTCATCCATTTACAGGGGAAACTCTGTCCGATTTTTTTAAAAAATTCTTAACAAGGAGTTTCATCCAATTTTTTCACTGTTGTAACATGAATTAGCATGATAGATCAACATCTGTGAAAGTTCGTCAAATGTACAGTTAATTTGGTTTATTGGTAAATCATTTAGGTGGGGTTTACTTTGAACTCTTTGAATGGGAAATGATAATGGCGATGCATTTCCATTCCCAAAAATTTTGGTATAATTTCAGTACATTATTTATCATTACTCTGTCTTTCAATACTAACCAACCAATCTGTTATAAGAGAGGATATCGGTTTACGAGTGTTAGAGGATATTATATAGGATTATATTCGTGTATCTGTTGAAAAATCAAATAAGACGCTCTTTCAATGAAACGAATAGAGTATTACACTAAAATTGATTTCATAGCTTCCCTTTAGGCTGCAAAAATCAACCTTATTCTGCGCCAAAGTTTGAATATCCATGTTGCTTCAAATCCTCAAATCTTGGCATCTCTTTTCAAAGCTCCATCAGTCATCAACCTGACCTCTTTTTAATCAAATCTGCGGACAACATAGTGAAAACCAACCTCGCTTTCTTCAGGAAAGGAGAAAAAAAAATTTCCTGAAGAAAGCGAGGTTAGCAACCTCGCTTTCTTCAGCAAACGAGGGAAAAAAATTTTCCTGAAGAAAGCGAGGTTAGCAACCTCGCTTTCTTCAGGACACGAGCAAAAAAAAATTCCCGAAGAAAGCGAGGTTGCTAACCTCGCTTTCTTCAGGAATCGCGCAAAAAAAATAGTTCCGAAGAAAGCGAGGTTGCTAACCTCGCTTTCTTCGGAACAGAAGCAAAAAAAATTTTCCTGAAGAAATCGAGGTTCCCATCCTCGATTTCTTGATTTTCGGAAACTCCGAAAAAACATCCCTATTTTGGGAATTTCGGCCATTTTTTACATTATTTTGGGAAAAAATTCAATCGTTGAATAGTTGCGTGGAAAATTCTTATTAAGCACGTAATAATAACTAAAATTAATAAAGGTGTAAATTGGCTCAAAATTATATTTGCTGTTACACTTTTGGTTACACATCTTAATAACTCATCGTAAATATTATCTTTTATTGGTAAAAAAAGTTCAAATAAAAAAATAATATTTACGATGTTGGTGAAAAAATTAAAGGAGTACATAGGATTCTGAGCAGTGTAAATTCTTTTTTTAAAGGCGTACATATATTTGGAAATTTTTATTTGTAGTTATCATTTTACTAAGTGCACGCAACACTTCAGTGTGAAAATACAAAAATAACTCTGCACTAATACAAAGAGAAAAGTGGTTGGGAGGTGTTGATAGGCGAGACATTACCAGAAAAACGGGAAGAATAAGTGATGTGAACCCTTGAAAACTCAATGCGAAAAATTGCCAAGGAAAGTCTGTTTGCAAGACATAGCTCTTAAAACTCAAGAATCCTTATCATTGGATTCGGCAGACTACTAATTTAACAAGTTAAATTAAACACGCAATTTGAACCAAGTGATGAATTCTAAAGGCGAAACAATGTATGCATTAGATAGAGAAATTATCTAATAACCTATAGTTTATGTACTTCAGCAATTAACAGGTATGCAAATTATTAAGCCAAAATAAAAGATAACTGAATTAATAAAGTATAAACTTATCATTCAGTTAATCACTAAAGAATAATGAAGCTAAGCATCCCTATTTATAGAGTATAGGGTGCGAAAATTACAAGGAAAGAAAACAAGAAAAATACCAAATGTGGAAGTCAATCAAGAGATTGATTTCTTGCCAAAAAACTTAAAGGAACTAAGTAATTGGAAACACTTATTTTCGACTGCACACAAAGAGAAGGAGCTGCCGAAAATTCACAAAGAAAAGAAAAGGAAACTTAATCAAGAGATTAAGTAACCTTGACAAAAATTGGAAACAGCGAGAAAAGAAGCATCTCCTTATTTTTGGAAATAACAAAGATGGAAACTATGAAGAGAATTAGGTAACATGCATAAAACCTTAATTCTCCTCCTAACCCTAACCCTAATTGCGAAATTCCTCTCCGTGGGCTTGGTCTTGGCCGAATGTGGGTTGATGGAGTGGGCTTGATGGAATTCAGCCCAAATAGATGTAGCATGATGATGTAGATGTATGAAGTTTTTGGAATCTTCTAGAAGCTTCGGGAATCATTTTGGAAACTCAAAAACATTCCACTTCCAAAATTTTTCAAAATTGTGAAATCTCCATTTCTTCACTGGAAAGTCTAGTGGTTACCATTTCCACCATTTCCTTAACTTGTAAATACTATTTCCACCATTTCCACAACTTGGAAATACCATTTCCACCATTTCCTCAATTGGAAGGATTAGTATTCAGCATTTCCACTTTGATGGAGAGTGCGGTGACTCTTGTAAACTTCATTTCTTTCTCATTAAGTTCATTGGAGCTAGATATGAGTTGGGCTTCTGTAGTACATGTGACAACCCAGATCCATCACCCCGCATACAAGGGCTTGGCTTTACCGAATGCCTGCCTGGTTCGCACCAGGACTCAGAACTGGTAGAACATGATAATAATTTTTTTCATTTATTATAATAAAGTAAAACTTACACAGGCCTATAGTACATGAGTTATCAGAGTATGAGCCCATCTAAACAATCCCGCCTTCTAGCCATATCCAAAATTTCCAAACTCCGGGTGATTCTAGTGAGCATGATCATCTTCGTAACAAAGATCTGTAATTAAATTTTGAAAACATAAAACTGGAAACACAGGAAAAGGAATGAGCCCTTGCCCAGTGAGAGTACACCATTTTCGCAAACATTTACCAAGTTGCAAATATTACTCATGCATACAATTCAAGCATATCCTAACATATAGCATTCATGACTCATGCGGGATTCATAGAATATAAAATGAAAATGAAGGGCAGTCGCTTAAAGTTCTATGTGAACCATAAATGAACTAGCAAGTTCATCTCAAGAATAAGGGGCGATCACTAGCGTGTACATGGACGCTTAACGATGGCCAACTCATCTCGGCATACATACAGAGGATGAGGGTCTTTCGCCAACGTGTACATGTACGATGAACGAAGGCCAGCTCACCTCGACATAATCATAATCATAATTATATCGACAGCCACTCCCAAATGTATACTTGCATATATGGGCCCCTGTGGTCGAGATTGATTTCGAAATCAGAAACGCAGATAATCCAGACGACCAAGCCCTATGCTGGCTTGTGGGATCAAATCATATCAACATAATGGATCCGACACAACTTATGATCATATAACATATTTAGTGTCCAAAGAAAGTACAACTGAAGCATAACAAATACATATGCGTTCCAGCCGGTAAGTAAACACAACTGGCAGATTAAAACAAAAAGCATTTCAAGCATTTTTCGCAAATATTTCAAAACATGCTGCAAACAAGATTCAGTGCAGTTCAATTATTAATTATGTTAAAACGGAATCTATTTTCAGTGATAAACTCACCTCGGTTCGAAGATCTAAACTCACGTACTAGCTATCTAACTGATCTGCATATGTTTCAAGTTCCGGCAATTCAGTACTATTTCTAACTAATAGAATTCTAATTTCTAACTTATTTCAAAATTTTAACTAATAAGGGCATAATGGTAATTTACCTTTTTTTCTTATTTAAAACATGTATTTCTAGAAATTAAGTATTCTAAAAATTATCTATCTAGAAAATAACTATAAAATCGTAATAGTTATAAACTTTAAAGAAAATATAATCATTATGCCTAAACTGAAATTTAAATAATTTCTAAACATTATTTCTACTTTATTTATAAATAGTCCAAAATTGTACAAAACTTATAGAAATTATAACTTAAGAAAATACAAGTATAAAAATCCTTAAAATACTCTTTAAAATAATTTTAACAAGATTATATAAAGGATTTATAAGAAAATAATTTTAAAAAACGAAATTGTGGAAAAATCAATTTTCTCATTTTGGATCGATTTTACCCGAGGATAAATCGGTCAATACTGATTCAAAATTTCTCAGAAAACTCTAGATCGGTTTTTCCCTATTTCCAATCGGTTAAAACCAGTCCAGTATTTACAAAATAGTCCCTGACAAATTTTGAAATTCCAAAATTGCAAAAACAATTTTTCCCAATCAGTTTTCCCCGTTCACAAACGGGTAGAACTGATTGTTTCTGGGCTAGAATCGGTTTTACCCGGATCTTTATTGGTGAAAACCGATGCATGCCCAGATTTTGTGTTCTTCATCCAAGCTTCGGGTTTTCCAACAAAAGTGCATCCATATTCATTTTTCTTCGATTCTTTTTGCCAAAAACCATTTCTAAAATACTCCTAGAACATGTTTAACATTTGAAAACAATTTAATGTTTAAAGTTTAAAGAATAAATTAAATTCTAATAAAACATTATAAACTCTAAAAATTTAAACTTATGTATTATAATTACACTTCCTAACATAAAAATTCTTACCTCTTTCGATTTCTTATGCTTCCTAGATGAATTCCCTCGGATTGGATTGAAGTTTCCGCGTCCAAATCTTGCTCCTTCTTCTCCTTCCAAGCTTTTCTTCCCATTTTTAAGTTTAGAGAAATTTCTTCAAAGTTTTGACATGAAGTTTGCACGAATGGAGTTTATGAAGGAAGGGAGGGGGTATTTATAGAGGTTTAGGCTGTATAAGGCCAAAGGAAAGAGGTTAAAAAACTTCCATGCCAGTGGTTTGGGTGGCAAGTCTTAAATTTTATCTTCTGGCAACAAATCAGTTTTACCCGATTGGTGAATTGGTACAACCGTTCACAATCGGTTTTATCCAACAAATAATCGGTTAAAACCGATCAAAAGTGAAATCCCAAGTTTAATTAGCAACCTAAGAGGGGGAGGGGGTGAATTAGGTTTTTGACCCTTTAAAAATATTTCTTCTACGAAGAAGAACTTTGAAAAACCATTTTCATAGACAAGTGTAAAAATAGTTTTAGCAAGTGAGGTGTGTGATTGGTGATTTGCAAAACCGAAAGCAAATAAACAAACAAGGCAAGAACACACCAAAGTTATAGTGGTTCGGATTCCCCTTGAATCCTACTCCACTCCCCAAGTTCTACAACTTGAGATTTCTAATCTACTAGGAAACACTTAAAGGAGTATTTCAATCTCTTACACTTGCTCAAGATTAATCTCTTAATCTTAAGACTTTCCTATTGCCTAATCTAACTCTAGACTAGGACTCCCTTGCTTAATCTAGCTCTAGATTAAGACTCATTTGTCTAAGGCTAGCAATTGGATCTTTTGCCCTATCCTTCCTCAAAGATTTGAGGTCTTACTCAAGACTCCTCTTGCCTAGACCAAAGGACTTTTGCTCAATCAACGTCTTGATTAAAACTTTGACAAATGCCTAACTTAGCTCTAAGCTAGGACCTCTACCCTTTGCCTCATCCAAACTCTTGGATAGGACTTTAACCACAATGCCCAACTTACCTCAAATTGGGACTTGTACAATTGCCCAAACTCAACCTCTTGAGTTGGGTCTCTCCTTCTCTTCTTGCTCCCCATTTCTTCTTACCCAACTCTTAAACAAGAGCTTAGGACTTTGCCTCACTTACAAGATGCCTACAACACTTACTCAAGTATTTAATACTTCCCTCAATGTGTTTACAAAGTAGTAAAATAATGCTATGAAGAATAGCTAACAATTACAATGAAGTTTTCCTATTCTAGTCTAACTTTGAAATAATTTGCTAGAACTTTGAATGATCTTTTGAGAGCTTTTTGAACACTTGAAAATGTTGGAAATTAGATAGAAAGAGGTGTCTTTGATGTTCTTCAAGTGGAGGTATTTATAGGAGGACGACAGCCTTCAATTGGGTGAAAGAAGGAAGAGAAACGGGCAAAAAATAGGCCAACCCGAAAGGCTTGCGACAGAAGCTGCGAAAATCGTGGGCCTTTATTGCATGCCTGCAACAGGCTGTGATTTTCACAGCCCCTAGTCGCAGGCTAGGCCTGCGCGGGCGGCGTGCAGCACGCTGCGCGTAGCGCCTGCCCGGGCGGCTCGTGTCAGCCCCTTGTCGGCCTTTGATTTGACACTTTTTTGTTTGTTTGCCGTTTCTTCGTTTTAACTCCGTTTTTTCCGTTGTTTCACCCATGAACTCTTCTCTTTATTTTTTGACTGAGAAACACTGTGGGTCCCACCTCTGGACATGCTCGGGACGTGTTTTCCTTCTTTCTTCATTTGTTTGCCGTTTCTTCGTTTTAGCTCATTTTTCATTGCCCTTTTTTGTGTCAGTTCTTCCGTAAATATTTCTCTACATTTTCTCACTTAGAAGAACCATTAAATTAATCTCATATTGGTTAACTCATCAATCAAAATAAGGATTAAGACCAACCGGGTCTAACAAAAATGCGGTAAAACATTTTTTTATTAATTTACCAATTGGTTTTACCGATTGGTTAAAAGGTCAAAACCGTTTTCCTAAATGATTTTCCATTTATTTTATAATTTTCTTATCTTCTAATTCCTATTTCTGAAAATTTCGTAAATCTCTAAATCATAATACTCTTGCACAGATAGCATAACATGAATTTTAGAACAAAGTTATCAATTAACTCACACAATTAAAGATTTGAAAATAAAGAAATTCTTGTCAAAATAGTAGATCCGAGGACTTTAATAAAATTTCTTTAAAGAAATATTTTTAGATTGAAATTCCTTTACAAGAAAATCTTATAAATAATTATAAAATATTTATAAATACCTCAATCTATTCTCGAGGTGAATTTTAAAATATTAAAATATTACGAGGTTTCACATCCTTTCCCCCTTAGACGAAATTTCCTAATTTGGAACATTTGAAATCTTAGTTTTGAAAAGGAACAAAAGTAATATTAAAGTTCCAAAAATCTAAAATATTCTATGTCCTAGAACATAGGAAAACAAAGAATAAAATTTAGGATAAAATGAAACCATGAAAAAGGCTGTAGGAAAAGTTTTGGGGCTGAAATTTGAATTAACTAAAAATTTTGGGGTGAACTGTAATAAATTTTTTTTTTTGGAAAATTACAATCGGTTTTCGCCGACTTCCGATCGGGCTTCAGTACATAAAAATAAAAATTTTCTCCCCAAATCGGTTTTCTGACTTTTCCCCTTTTGTGAAGAACTTCGAACCCTAGGCTTAGGGCCTGTTCTTTTTGTTCTGTTTTGAAAACGGTTTTGGTTTCAACAGTAAATTTAATATATTTTAATCATATTTCATCATTTCCAATACAACTTTTTACTATTCAGCATCTACTTTTTACATTTTCAATACACTTTTTACATTATAAAACTATTTTCCAAAACTTATTTTCAAAATCGTTTTCAAAAAGATGAAAAAGAACAGGCCCTAAACTTTTTTAGCTTCTTGACTCACCTCTCCTAATTTCTTGTGGTTGGAGTTTCCTAATCATTCCAAGAACACTCCTAAGTGATTCCTTACTTCAAATTTCATCATAATTTAGTTCCAAATTTTTGGGTTCTTCATACCCGAAACTTTTTGAATTTTGTGAGGCTCAAGGGATTTGGTGGGTTAATCTTTGAGCTCCCTATGTCAAAAGCTTCTCTTGAAGGTGGGTTTTCATTTTCTTAATTTGGTTTCTTATTTCCATTACTTGAATTCCATGCTTAAGTTTTGAGTTTTAGGTGAAATTTAAATTTCTTAGTTGTACCCGATTTTGTGCTGGTATTTTGTATTTCTTTGTATAGTTGTTATTTATTTATGCTTCTCATGCCTTTAGATGACTTAGGTTTAATCTCTATATGGCCAGAATTGGTTTTTCAATTTTCCATTCTTGAATATGAAGGGTTATGGCTAACTTTAGAATAAAGTCTTGCCTAATGCTTCATGTTGTGTGGTTTAGAAGGCTTTCTTGACTTGTAGTTTTAAATTTCCAGATATTGGAATGGATTTCCTAATGTCCTCATTTTTGGATATTTAGGATTTAAGTTTAAAGTGTTGTTCTTTTTGGACTTTGTTTTGCATGTTTCTTGATTTCTTAAGGTTATATGGTTTAAATTTTAAAAGGCTTGAATGTAGTTCTTAGTTTTTTCTTCACTCCTACGCACTTAATGGTTTTAGAATTTTGTGCTTGTTTAGCTTCTCGAGATGGTTTTGTTTGGATTGGTGATACCTTAAGATGAGATGATTATGGTTTGTTTAATGCCTTGATTTGGAATTACTTTAAATTTTACTTGGAATCTAAGGTTGAGATTATGTTTCATATTTTCTTATGGTTATTATTTTGTGTTTTCAGGATTATGGCTCATAAAAGAAACACCCATAAGAGAAGTAGAATAGAATATTCTACCGCTAAGCCTTTACCTAGGTTTGTGGATGACAAGGCTCAGGATTTATATGAGCAGTTGTCGATTGGTAGGCTTTCGGATTGTTTTGTCCTTGAGACGGATAGCTCCGTAAGTGTTAATATCGATGAAGTTTTGGAGTACTTTAACTTTCAAGGCTTCATGCTTCTTTTACACATTAATGAGCCTATACATGTAGAGGGTGTGAGAGTTCTATGCAAACCTTAGAAATGATGAGTTTGGTGAACATTATTCTAGGGTAAATGGTACTCTTGTATGGTAGACGTTGTAAAATGCAAGGATCAATAGAAGAAATCAGAGGAATCAGGTCAATTGAGAGCTGAGCGAGCAGTGGAGAGACAGGGTAAAGGAGTTTGAGGGACAGGTCTTGTATGGCCTTATGGGATCTAAGGATCTTTGTATGGATATTTCCTTACTTTATTTTCATTTGGTTTGCACCTGCGTGTGCTATAGATATTTGTATTATTTTTTGTTATGGTTTTGTAATATTTAACTCTTTTGAATGATTTCTTTTGATTATCTTCGTGGTTTTTGATTTGTGTTCTTATTGAATGCTTTCTCTTGATTGCAGGGATGGATATTGTTATATAGATGAAAAGCTTGTGTTTTCTTAGCTTGATTGGGAAGATTCATTTACGGAACTTTAAATGATAGAGTAATAACTAGCATGCTTGGTAGCTTTGATTGGCATTTTATAGTTTGGCTGTCGTTTACTCTACATGTGGTTTCTTCGAAACACAAATGAAACTCTGCCGAAATTTTTCTAAAGTTGGTGTAAGGGTTCCTTTAGACGGTAATTCCAAACTTCCTTGCTTTAAGTTTGTTTTTTAAACAAGGTTAAACCTGCAAATGAGTTCTATCTTAAGATTCTAAAGGTAAAGTTTTGGGAAATCACTACTACTTTTCATACTTAGCTTAGGATTCTAAGGTTTCAAGGTTTATGAATCATACTTAGCTTAGGATTCTAAGGTTTCAAGGTTTATGAATCTTAAGGTAAGGTATAAAGGTTGCCATTCTTAAATCCTATAACTTAGGGCTAATTTTAAAGTCTTCCGTCATTTAAATGATAAAAGTCCTTCTTTCCTATTTTTTAAAAGAAGTCTTGTTCTACGAGTAAAATTTTAAGAAAATTAAAACTAAGTATCTACCCAACATAAAGTCATAAAATTTAAAGTAAAAGGAACTTTTAATCGTAAGTAAAAGAGACTTTATAAGAAAAGTGAATTGTAAAATAAAGAAAATTGTAATTAAGAAAAATAAAGAAACAAAGATAATCTAAACTTTAAAGAAAAGTTTTAAAATAGAGCAGTAAAAGTAAATATTTTTGAAATAATTTTTAAAGCGATAAACACATAAGTCAAGTAGGGGGATACAAACAAACAAACTTTTATCATATTACGGAAATATTTCTATTACACATCCAAACTATTACACATTTCAAAAATACATCCAAACTATTACACATGACTTATCAGAGTATGAGCCCATCTAAACAATCCCACCTTCTAGCCGTATCCAAAATTTCCAAACTCCAGATGATCTTAGTGAGCATAATCATTTTCGTACCAAAGATCTGTAATAAAATTTTGAAAACAGAAAACAGGAAAACCCACTGCTTAGTGAGAGTCCGCCGTTTTCGTAAACATTTACCAAGTTGCAAATACTATTCATGCATACAATTCAAGCATATCCTAACACATAGCATTCGTGACTCATGCGGGATGACGAGCAGATAATGAGGGCAGATAATGAGAATGACGAGCAGTCGCTTAAAGTTCTATGTGAACCATAAACGAACTAGCCAGTTCATATCGAGAATGAGGGGCGTTCGCCAACGTGTACATGTACGATGAACGAAGGCCAGCTCACCTCGGCATAATCATAATCATAATCGTAATCATAATCATAATCATAATCATATCAATAGCCACTTCCAAACGTATACTTGCATATATGGGCCCCTGTGGTCGGGACTGATTTCAAAAATTATGAATGCAGATGATCCAGACGACCAAGCCCTATCCTGGCTCATGGGATCAAATCGTATCAACATAATGGATCCGACACAACTTATGCTCATATAACAAATTCAGTGTCCAAAGAAAGTACAACTGAAGCATAACAAATACATATGCGTTCCATCCGATAAGTAAACACAACTGGCAGTTTAAAACAAAAAGCATTTCAAGCATTTTTTGCAAATATTTCAAAACATGCTGCAAACAAGATTCAGTGTAGTTCAATTATTAATTGTGTTAAAACGGAATGCATTTTCAGTGATAAACTCACCTCGGTCGAAGATCTAGGCTCACGTACTAGCTATCTAACCGATCTGCATATATTTCAAGTTCCGGCAATTCAGTACTATTTCTAACTAATAGAATTCTAATTTCTAATTTATTCTGGAATTTTAATTAATAAGGGCATAATGGTAATTTACTTATTTTTTCTTATTTAAAACATGTATTTCTAGAAATTAAGTATTCTAAAAATTATCTATATGGAAAATAACTATAAAAACGTAATAGTTATAAACTTTAAAGAAAATATAATCATTATGCCTAAACTGAAATTTAAATAATTTCTAAACATTATTTTTACGTTATTTTATAAATAGTCCAAAATTGTATAAAACTTATAGAAATTATAACTTAGAAAAATACAAGTATAAAAATCCTTAAAATACTAGTTAAAATAATTTTAACAAGATTTTAGAAAAGGATTTATAAGAAAATAATTAAAAGAAAATGAAATTGTTGAAAAATTAATTTTCCCATTTTGGATATGTTTTTCCCGAGGATAAATCGGTCAAAACTGATTCAAAATTTCCCAAAAAATTGGTTTTTCCCAGATTTCTGATCGTTTAAAACCAGTCTAGTATTTACAAAATAGTTCCTGACAATTTTTGAAATGCCAAAATTGTGAAAACCATTGTTCCCAATCAGTTTTTCCCGTTCACAAATGGGTATTGTTTCTGGGCTAGAATCGATTTTACCCGGTTCTTTATCGGTAAAAACTGATGCATGCATAGATTTTGTGTTCTTTATCCAAGCTTCAGATTTTCCAACAAAAGTGCATCCAGATTCATTTTTCTGCGATTTTTTTTTGCCAAAAACCATTTCCAAAACACTCCTAGAACATGTTTAACATTTCAAAATATTTTTCTAACTTTTAAAATTCCAAGAATAAATTAATTTCTAATAACACCCTATAAACTCTAAAAATCTAAACTTAAATATTATAATTATACTTCCTAACGTAAAAATTCTTACCTCTTTCGATTCCTTATACTTCCTAGATGAATTCCCTCGGATTGGATTAAAGTTTCCACGTCCCAATCTTGCTCCTTCTTCTCCTTCCAAGCTTTTCTTCCTATTTCTAAGTTTAGAGAAATTTCTTCAAAATTTTGATATGAAGTTTGCACAAATGGAGTTTATGAAGGAAGGGAGGGGTATTTATAGAGGTTTAGGCCGTATAAGGCCAAAGGAAATAGGTTAAAAGACTTCCATGCCCGTGGCTTGGGTGGCAAGTCTTAAATTTTATCTTCTGGCAACAAATCAGTTTTACCCGATTGGCGAATCGGTACAACCGATCACAATCGGTTTTACCCAACAAATAATAGGATAAAACCGATCAAAAGGTGGTAAAACATTTTTTTAATTAATTTACCAATCGATTTTACCAATTGGTTAAAAGGTCAAAACTGTTTTCCTAAATTCTATCCGCAACGAATCAGTTTTACCCAATTAGGAATCGGTCAAAACCGATTCCATTAATTTCTATCCAATTGCCAATCGGTTTTACCCGATTGGAATTGGGTAAAACCGATTGTCCAATCGGTTTTCCCTTTTTCCAAATGGTTAAAACCATTTATAGGTGGTGAGAAACTTTCATTTTTACTGTTCAAAGTGGTGCAATCGGTTTTGCCTGATTAGGAACTGGGTAAAACCGATTTGCTTAATTTTTTTTTATGATTTTCCATTTATTTTCTAATTTTCTAATTCCTATTTCTGAAAATTCTGTAAATCTCTAAATCATAATACTCTTGCACAGATAGCATAACATGAATTTTAGAACAAAGTTATCAATTAACTCATATAATTAAAGATTTGAAAATTAAAAAATTCTTTTCGAAATAGAAGATCCGAGGACTTTTATAAAATTTCTTTAAAGAAATATTTTTAGATTGAAATTCCTTTACAAGAAAATCTTATAAATAATCATAAAATATTTATAAATACCTCAATCTATTCTTGAGGTGAATTTTAAAATATTAAAATTTTATGGGGTTTCATAGCACACCTTTGCACATGGTTTGCAAGGTCAACCTTGAGCTTTGAAGTCCTCTTGCAAGTCATTTGTTCAACTATATCAACAAATGGATCTCTCTGATATGGACTTGGATTGTGGAGCATTGGCGGGCCTTGATGTAGCACTCGAACTTCAGCTGCACTCTCTGCATCATCTTTACTCGAACTTGGATCCACTAAGGATTGACTTATTGATGTGCTAAGGGCATTCACATCATTCCCTCCCGGTTGAAAAGGATTCAACCTTGAATTAATATCCTAATCATAATCAAACGGAGACAAGTCAGCAATATTGAGAGAAGAACTAATGCCATACTCACCTGGTAAATCAAGTTTGTAAGCATTATCCCCCATCTCAGATACAATTTGAAAGGGTCCATCGTCTCTTGGATGAAGTTTCGTCCGTCGAGCTCCAGGAAACCATTATTTTCTCATGTGAACCGAAACCCAATCTCCGGGGTCCAAGGTCACAGCTTTATGCCGACGATTTGCTTCTACGGCATACTTAGCATTTTTCTTCTCGAGATGAAGTCAAACTTTCTCGTGAAGTTTTTTGACAATTTCTGCTTTTTGTTCGCCATCCCTAATGGTTTGTTCCTTTAGGGGAAGTGGCAGTAAATCCATGACCATCAACGGATTGAAGCCGTAGGTAGCTTCGAAGGGCGAAAAACCTGTTGAGGAGTGTTTTGAGCGATTGTAACCTAACTCAGCAATCGGCAATACCTGTTTCCAACATTTAATATTAGACTTAATCAGTGCCCGCAATAAATGCCCTACAGTTTGGTTGGTCACCTTAGTTTGACCATCCGTTTGTGAATGACTAGAAGTAGAAAACAATAATTTAGTCCCTAATCTATACCACAAAGTTTTCCAAAAATAACTCAAAAACTTAACGTCCCTATCGGAAATGATTGTGCATAGAACTCCATGTAGCCAAACCACTCCATGAAAGAAGAGATCCGCAACGTGTCTAGCATCATCAGTTTTCCTACAAGGAATAAAATGAGACATCTTAGAAAATCGATCCACGACAACAAAAAGCGAGTCATTACCTCTCTGCGTTCTTGGCAAACTTAGAATAAAATCCATAGAAATGTCAATCCAATGCAGAGTTGGAATAGGCAATGGCGTGTAAAGACCATGAGGTTTAGATGTAGACTTAGCTTCCAAACAATTAATGCAACGTGCGCAAATTTGTTCTACATCTTTTCGCATTTTATGCCAATAAAAGTGTTCCTTTAACATATCGAGCGTCTTAGTTTCACCAAAATGACCTATTAGCCCTCTATTATGTGCTTCACGAACCAGCAGTTCCCTAGATGAACTACTTGAAATGCATAACTTATTTTCTTTAAACAAGAAACCATCATGTCTAAAGTATTTCAAAACTGCACTATGTTCACATGGTTTATATAAAGTTGAAAAATCATGATCAGAAGCATACAAATCTTTTAGATATGAAAACCCTAATGAAGAATGTTGAAGTAGAGTAAGAGCTTCATACCCTCTAGATAGCGCATCAGCCATCACATTCTCTTTTCCCTTCTTATACTTTATAATGTAAGGAAAAGTTTCAATAAAAGCAACTCATTTGCCATGATGCTTGTTCAACTTACCTTGTCCCTTTAAGTGCTTAAGGGACTCATGGTCAGAATGCACAATGAACTCTTAGGCTATCAAGTAGTGTTGCCAATTCTTGAGTGCCCTTACCACGGCATAGAGCTCCTTATCATATGTAGGATAATTTAAGGCAGCTCCCTTCAACTTCTCACTAAAATAGGTGATCGGTTTGCCTTCCTGCATTAAAACAACACCTATACCATTACTTGAAATATCACACATTAGTTCGCAAACTCTATCCAAATTAGGCAATGCTAAAATAGGGGCATGAGTGCTTAAGAACAGTAAAGGCATTTTCTCAGGCTTGACCCCACAGGAACAATACATTTTTCTTGCACAACTCATTCAGGGGTGCAGCCTTAGTAGAAAAATCATTCACGAACCTTCGATAAAAACCAGCCAAACCATGGAAAAATCTTACCTGTGAGGCCAAAGATGGTGTCGGAAATTCTTGAATAGCCTTAACCTTGGTGTCATCAACTTTAACACCCTCTTTCGAAACAACAAAACCAAGAAAGACAACTTCCGCCACACAGAATGTACACTTTTTCACATTGGCATATAATTTATGTTCACATAACTCAATTAATACCAACTTAATGTGCTCTATGTGTTCATGCTAATTTTGACAATAGATCAGAATATCATCAAAGTAAACCACAACAAATTTCCCCATAAACTTTCTAAGCACATGATTCATTAATCGCATGAAAGTACTAGGTGCATTTGTAAGACCAAAATGCATAACTAACCACTCATACAAACCAAACTTAGTTTTAAAAGCAGTTTTCCATTCGTCACCTTCTTTTAGCCTTATTTGATGATAGCTTTGTGTCAGATCTATTTTAGTATAGACACTAGAACTATATAAATCCTCTAGCATGTCATCAAGTCTAAGAATATGATGCCTATACTTAATGGTTATTTTGTTAACAGTTCTACAATCCATACACATTCTCCAAATACCATCTTTCTTAGGAACAAGAATAACAGGTACTGCACAAGGGCTTAGAGATTCCTTACCTGACCATTCGATAAAAGCTTCCCAACTTGACGCTACAATTCCTTGGTTTTCTCCGGGTTTGCTTCATAAGCAGGTCGACTTGGAATGGATGATCCAGGTAAAAAGTTGATATGATGTTCTATATCTCGAAGAGGGGGCACACCTGCAGGCAACTCTTCAGGAAACACATATGCATATTCCTACAACAGAAAATCAACTTCCAGAAGGAGATCCCTAGGAATGTCAGCAATGTTAGCAGCATTATCTTTAGCAAGAAGTACAAGTACACATCTATTCTGAGCTAACACTTGCTCGACTTCTCCTACTGTAGCAGATAAACTAATCTTAAATTCTTTTGAAGGCTTATCAGAGTTCGCCTTACTACCCTTTACAATTTCTTTACCCTTTCCCTTAGTTTGCTGCTTTTTTGTACCCCACTGGGCGGGCTTGTCCTTCATGCAAACGGATTCAGTATGAACTTTCTGGGGCAAAAGTGGTAGAAATGTATGGATCTTGCCCTGTTGATAGATTGAGTAAGTGTTAGCAACTCCGTCATGTGTTGCTTTCATATCGAAGAGCCAAGGTCAGCCTAGTAGAATATGACATGCCTTCATGGGGAAAATGTCACATGTCACTTGTCCTTCAAACTTCCCAATAGAAAAAGTGCTCCTAACCTGCTTACTTACTCTGTAGCCATCTGAGCTGTCGAGCCATTGAAGCCGGTAAGAATGATGGTGGTTGAGTCTGGGAAGTTTCAGCTTCTCGACCATGTATTCACTGGCCGCATTTGTGCAACTTCCGCCATCAACTATCAGAACGCAAATTCCTCCACTAACTTTAGCGTGGGTATGGAAGATATTGGTCCTTTAATCAGTATCCTGGACAACAGCTATAGTCAAAGCACGAGTTACAATCGCCAGTTGAATGTTGTCTTCTGGCCGATGAACATCTTCTTTAGTATCAGACTTACTGTCATCAGTCAATTCAAAAAATGGATTGACAGCATAACTATCCTCTTCTTCTTCAGAAATTTACTCACCATCTTTTTTCCAACATAACTCTGTGGACATTAGGGCAATCCCGCATGTAATGGCCACGACCAAAACATTTATGGCAAGTTATATTACTGATAGATGGTTTAGGAGTAAAATGTGACTTAGCTGAAGAGGAATGAGCTGATTGAGCAGGCTGAATAGCTTTCTTTTCTGAGTATAATGGCTTCTTTGCCTGGAAAGAGGGTGGTGCCGGAGTCTTTTTCCACTGAGTGCTGGTAGGTGTTCGAATAGGTGGAACAGTCTTCAGGTACTCCTCTATAACCCTGGCTTTATGTAACATTTTAGTTAAAGAAGTAGCATTCTGTAATTCAACTGCTAAAGCTATCCCACGATTAAGCCCACTAAGAAAACGAGCCATACTGGCACCATCGTCTTGTATTACATTAGCCCTAATTTTGGCCATCTCTAACTTCTTAAAATATTCATCAACAGATAAAGTTCATTGCACAAGAGTATGTAATTTCTTATACAGTTCACAAAAATAATAAGCAGGTACAAAAATCTTGTGCATCTCTGTTGCAAGATCAAACCAAGTAAGAGGTGGTGCACGAGCACGCATAGGCCTGGTGTTCCATCTCAGCTCCATCTGTTGATTCCACCAAACAAGGGCATAGTCAGTGAAGTTCACGACGATAAGAGGAGCTTTCCTGTGTTCAGGAATCGAGTGAAGCTCAAAGATCTGCTCCATCTTGATCTCCCAGTCTAAGTATTCTTGGGGGTCCGTACCTCCGGCGAAAGAAGGCACAGATGTCCTCAACTGACTTAGACCGTCGAAGGGCTTGTTGGAACTGCCTTGGGGAGGTTCAATGTCCTCCTCTTCCACGGGTCAATTAGCCTGGGTGGCCCTGATTTCTGTGACCTCACCACTTAGGTCAGCGAACTGAGTATTGAATTAATTGGTTAAGTTCGCAATAGTAGCTATGAGTTTTTCATTAATGATGTTAGAACTACCCCCTGACATGGTAACCAGAAAATATCCTACTAAGAATAAATAAAAGTGAGTAAAAGTAATCTTACCCCCTTGTTCCCCCAGTGCCCCCTAACAAACTACACACAAACCAGTGTATCGCTCTTTAGGGTTGGCGGCCCTTGTATATTGTATCATGATCCTATATGCTTAAGTGAAGTTCACAGATACTTTGGCAAAGTTAACAAGCAACAGTTAATCACACAATCACACAACTATATAGGAAAGTAGCAAAAAAAATTTTGAAATAGACACTTGGTTCTATTTTTGAAAAACACCTTGTAAAAACAAAATTTGATAGTAAAGCTCAAATAAGAAGTTCACACAAAAGAACTTTTGGGGAGAAGCCCTCAAAGTTTGAAAAATTAATGTAATGCCCACGATGACAAGGTTCAAGCTATATTGTTCAGAGTAAGTGTACAAGGTAACACGAAAAGGTCAACAAGGCTATAAAAGTAAGGCAATTCAATAGAAGAACAAGAACAATTAGCATATTTGAAACAAATTAAGAAGTACTTAAACTATCCAAAATGTGATCACCCTCCCAATAGGTAATCAAGAACCAATTCCCACCAATTATCCTAGTTTTTCGAAAATAAAAGCCTAATGGCGGAAAAATTCCTCAGATTTTTGAGTGTAGTGCTGTGGGGGAGTAGTGTCGGTAATCGAACACTATCAACTTTGCAAGTACACTGAAAAAGATGAAGATTTCCAATGAAGAAAATATTCCTCGTCGGTTTTAGAGTGTAGTGCTGTGAGGAGTAGTGTCGGTAACCGAAGAATATTAACTTTGTAAGTACACCTTAAACCTTGGAGAAAACTATTCTTACTCAAATTTTGCCACAAGAGACACAAAGCAAGAGATTTATCCCTTCAAGCAATTTTTAAGAAAATTTGGGCAGCACTACGACACAATTTCAAGAATTCAATATAGTTTCAAGAATTCAAAGCTAATGTATCAATCATAGGCATACCAATCACAATAGTAACAGAGGTGAGTTGCTTAACATCAGCTGCAAAGCTCACCAAAATTTCACAATGTAGGGATAATTAAAATCGCAAAACAAGAGCTAAGTGTCGCAAAATAGTGACAAAATTTCCAAAACCCTAGCAAAACCGAACAAGGCTTTTTCCAAATTCTTTTCTCTTTTTTTTCCTTTTTTTTTTCTTTGGGTGCCTCTTTTTTTTTTTTTGTGCTTTAAATTTCAGTTTTTTAAAGATCCCAAACAACAACAAAAACTGAAATTAATTTTAGTTAAGAAAAAAAAATTTCTCAAAAAGGAGCAATCTTTTTCACAAAATTCAGCACTTAAAGTATAGTTAAGGAAAAGAAAACACCTGATGAGTTGATTGGGTTACTCCAATCTCCTCTTATCGAGGAAATAGCCTTGTCTCTGATACCAATTGATGTGACCCCTTGATCTCGACTTGCGAAAACAAGAACTCAATGCAGAAAACTGCCAAGGAAAGTCTGTTTGCAAGACGCAGCTCTAAAAACTCAAGAATCCTTACCCCTGGATAAGACAGACTACTAATTTAATAAGTTAAATTAAACACGCAATTCGAACCAAGTGATGAATTCTAGAGGCGAAACAAAGTATGCATTAGATAGAGTAATTATCTAATAACCTATAGTTTTTGTACTTTAGCAATTAACAAGCATGTAAATTACTTAAGCCAAAATAAAAAGATGACTGAATTAATAAAGATAAACTTATCATTCAATTAATCGCCAAAGAATAATGAAGCTAAGCGTCCCTACTTATAGAGAGTAGGGTGTGAAAATTACAAGGAAAGAAAACAAGGAAAATACCAAAAGTGGAAATCAATCTAGCGATTGATTTCTTGCCAAAAACTTAAAGGAACTAAGTAATTGGAAACACTTATTTTCGGCTGCACACAAAGAGAAGGAGCTGCCAAAAATTCACAAAGAAAAGAAAAGGGAAACTTAATCAAGAGATTAAGTAACCTTGACAAAAATTAGAAACAAGGAGAAAAGAAGCACCTCCTTATTTTTGGAAATAACAAAGATGGAAACTATGAAGAGAATTAAGTAACATACACAAAACTGTAATTCTCCTTCTAACCCTAACCCTAATTGCAAAATTCCTCTCCCTAGGCTTGGGCTTGGCTAAATGTGGGTTGATGGAGTGGGCTTGATGGAATTTGGCCCAAATAGATGTAGCATGACGGTGTAGATGTAGGAAGCTTCCGGAATCATTTTGGAAACTCAAAAATATTTCACTTCCAAAATTCTTCAAAATTGTGAAATCTCCATTTCATTACTAGAAAGCCTAGTGGTTACCATTTCCACAATTTTCTTAACTTGTAAATACCATCTCCACCATTTCCACAGCTTGAAAATAACATTTCCACCATTTCCTCAACTGGAAGGATTAATATTCACCATTTCCACTTTGATGGAGAGTAGGGTGACTCTTGTAAGCTTCATTTCTTTCTCATTAAGTTCATTGGAGCTAGATATGAGCTTGGCTTCTGTAGCACACCTTTGCACAAGGTTTGCAAGGTCTATCTTGGGCTTTGAAGTCCTCTTGCGAGTCATTGGCCCAACTATATCAACAAATGGATCTCTCTGATATGGACTTAGATTGTGAAGCATTGGCGGGCCTCGATGTAGCACTCGAACCTCTGCTGCACTCTCTGCGTCATCTTTACTCGAACTGGATCCACTAAGGGTTGACTTGTCGATGAGCTAGGGGTGTTCACATCAATAAGAGGGAATAAGAGAATAGATGGGAAGAAGAGGACATGTGGGAAAAGAAGAAGAGGACGGCGAAGATTGAATAAAATCTTGGTCAACTTGTGCAAAAGTTTTAAACCTTCGGCACAGGCCAACGAAGGTTTTTCTTCAAGGGCAAGAAAAACCTTCGCCGACATATGGCAAAGGTTGAAGAAAACCTTTGTCGGCAAAATTTGTGTTTTTTTTTATTAAAAAAAAAGAAAAATAAAAAATTTAAGTGAAATGTTTTGTGAATGTGAGGATATTTTGGTATTTTCACACCTTAAAACTTTGCAGTGGTACTTGCATTTAGTAAATTGGTACATGCAAATAACACCTCCCATATTTTGTAGGGTAAATGTTACCATTGGTACCTTATCTTCAATCATTTCATTTGGTCCCTCAACTTCAAAAGAGTTCATTTTGGTCCTTTATTTTTCATTATCAATTTTAAATAGACCATTTCTACTGGGCATAATCGTTACCAGGTTTTAATGGAGGTTTTGGAAAATAAGTTTTCAAAAACATGCAAATGAACAACAGTTGAAAATTAGTTTTCAAAAACGATGAGAGATATACAGTTAACAAATTTGCGAGGTAAAGCAAGGAGAGATTTTTACATCTCAAGTTTGAGAGGCAAAGCAACAAGATCTTTTTTTTTTTTGTCTAAAGTTTGTGCGGCAGCGTTTCCCAATGCCAAATGTGGAAAAGGGTTTTGAAAACCTGGTCTTAGAAACAACTTTTAGGTTGGTGTCAAACATGGTTTTGAATTTTAAAATGGTTTTTGAAACCCAAAAACACCCAAAACCAGTCTGCAAAACCTGTTAACGAACCGG
This sequence comes from Leptodermis oblonga, assembly GCA_016801395.1. Taxonomy (NCBI): domain Eukaryota; kingdom Viridiplantae; phylum Streptophyta; class Magnoliopsida; order Gentianales; family Rubiaceae; genus Leptodermis; species Leptodermis oblonga. The sequence continues at coordinate 22,608,414 of CM028753.1, forward strand.
CCCTAAGTTTCAGGCCAAAAAAACCGACGGCCGAGCAACACCTAAGACACACGTGATAACATAACAGTTAAGAGCATTATCTGGAAACAAATAAAATTAGTGTGATCCACTCTAAACTCCCCAACCACTTCTTCGAGAAGAAATCGTTTAGATTCTTCAAAAAGCAAAACTTACTCAAAGTTGAAGCAAATATTGCAGAGGTCATGTACTCAACATCTTAAATTTAAGCAAACATTTGTTATTGTGTTAAACATCTAGGGAAATAGAAAACATCGGAACCCAAAATTGAGGACTCCATCCACAAACTAAACTCAAGTTCATAACAGAGAGGTCGGGGATAACAATACAACCATGAATAAACTTCCTTCACTCTCATTTATGCCTTATGTCAAGGAAATATGAAGGAGAAGACAAACAAATCCATGTGTAAAAATTTCCATGTTTCCAATTCCTTTCTAATGCTAATTTGGCTTGAGATGAGAGTGCTTTTAGATTAATTATTAAACATTAGGCTATGATTATGTGAACACATGGAGAATAGAAGATTGATAGTTTTAATTCTATTAATATTTCTTCCCAACAATCCTTGCAAACAACCAAGAAACTACAAACTCTAATGATATGTGTGCTGAAAAAGAAAGTGCAGCCCAAATTACCATGTCGTAGCTCGTAAGGTTCCCATTCTTTGTTCTTGTGTTTAAACTCTAGAACAATAGAAATCTCAGCTTCAATCTGCGACGGACTCAACCACACAATACTTAGATCTTCCCCCATCATCCATCACATTTGTAGTTACAGGCATATCCTATTTGGCTCAATGTATAGTACTCAAATCTCTCTAGGCTTGTTTCACAAAACGGCTAAGAGATCTTTATATATCCACCACCCCCTTTCAGTGTAGCAGATTGAGTGATTACATCACCAATGTTGAGATTGATCAATTCTCTTTATTCAATTGCACCTTTGTATTCGAAATCTTTATGAAATATTTCTTCTTTAGTAAAATAGTTGGGTTGGATGGAGTGTGGAGTGGGGTGTGACGAACCACAAATTTTAGATTATTTTCATGTAGGCGCTGTAACACAGATTATATCATATATCGGGCGCTGTTGATGAAAGCACCAATATGGGTATAACGGTCGTTGAAGACATGTGAAGTAACACTCGAAACTCCTTCGATCCCGAGAGTATCCTACTTGTCGTGTTTATTGGTTTCTATTATTTGATTTGTTTGGTTAATATTTACTATGTTATATGATTTACCATTTTCATAACTGTCATAAATTAAATCTATATTAAACGGAGGACATAATTGGGCATAAAGCTCATTCAATGTTTATATGTAGCATGACAAATCCAATACTACGAACGGTTGATCACCAGCGAGAAGATCTAGTTAGGACGTTGATCCCTTTTGCACTAAATTTTACTTAGGTAACTTGGCCTTCGTGCCATCAATTAGAAAAATAAATGTAAGTAGATCCTGGAAGGATAAATTTTGTAATGAAATTTACTTTATCTTTAATTTTGCGCATTTACTTTGATATTGAACTAAGTCCTGGCGAGAGCTAGGCATGCATCCGATCGGGTTTCCGTATTGATTAAGGAGCCGGGTTGGGGCGTCACAATTATTAATAGCTTCTCTACTAAGATATGGTGGAAACTGCAAGTGGGAGGTTGTGTATGGTTGGACTCCATGTGGTCCTTATCGATTCCACATCGAAATTATCTCACATGGAGACGAATCACTGAGATGGACACCTTTGTCTCATCCTGCACTCAGGTTCTTGTGGTAGAGGATAATGTAGCTTTTGGAATACAAATTGGATGGGGGAAGGGCCTATCGATGGCCTTTGGGTGAATGACCTGTATCCACTCCCAGATTTAAGGATAAATGAATTCATTTTCGATCCAAATTCAATAGTGGCAATGGTGGAGCCACGATTTGAGCCGAAACCGATACAACACTTATTAGCCCCAATGGGTTTTGGTATGGATCCAGATAAGTTAATTTGGACTCCTAATTCTACAGGAGAATTTTCAATACATAGTGCTTATGACCAACAGCGACCCCGACAACAAATCATGCCCTCCCTATGGAAGGTGTGGTCGCCTCAAGTACCTCCCAAATTCTCTATGCTAGTGTGGCGAGCCCTAAATAATTTGTTGCCTTTTAATGATATCTTGAGAGATATGGGGTTTTATCTCCCATCCATGTGTCTGTCTTGTAACAAAAAAGACTCGTTGCAACATGGCTTCAATGAATGCACATAAGCAGTTCGACTTTGGTAATATTTTGAGGGGTTGCTTGAGCTTTCTCACCTAATTTTTCCCTCTATCTAGGACAGGCTGTTTTACTACTGGAGGTTTACATCAAAGGATTCAATTCAATCAGTTTTGGTTTAAGTTCTCTCATGTGTAATGGTTTGGGTACTGTGGAAGGTGATGAATCGTTGGATCTATGATACTACAACCACCCATTTTCGCGTCCAAAGAGGTCTTGGAGAATTTTGCTATGCTCTTCCAAGGCAGACGTATCGGGGCGGGTGAATAAGGGTTTGTTGCCTTTTTATAAGCAACTGAAACGGCAGAAGCTGATTGCAGTAGCATGGGCACCTCCGACTTTTGGATACAAGCTTAATGTTGATGGGTCGGCGTTGGGAAATCTGGAGTATATTGAATATGGGTTTGTGGTGAGAGATGCACACAGAGTGGTCCTGTCGATAGGGGCGAATTTGGACTAATTTCGAGACTGAGTGTCTTGATTTAGTCTTGGGGTTTAGTGGCCTCCTCGAGCCCACCCCAATTTATATAATGTTTTTTAGTAGAATTATAATATTATATATATATAGTGGGTCACCTATTTTTTTTAGCCAATCTATTTTTTTTAAATAAAACTACTAACTACTAATTACTAAGCCTAACATAACTAAGGCTAATATAAGGTACAGTCAATCCCTTTGAGGAATAGAATTGGAGATAGTCTAATTGTATACATTGAGAATGATATATTTTAACAATCGAAAATAAGCTAATCTTGCAATATTCTAAACAGATTATCAAGTGTCAATCAATAAAGTAATTTGAATATTTATGCCTTTTATCGTTTATAGTTGCAAACTAACAATTTAGTTGTTAAATGTGTTTGTTTAAACCAATATTTTACCCTAGCCCACTCAAAAAAAATTATGAATCCATCACTGTTGGGGTTACAAGAGTGCTGCCGATTGGGCCCAAGACAAGTGGTCATCAAGTCTGATTCCCTAACACTAGTAAATATGGTGAGGAGAATATTTCGAATTCCATCGAAGGCGGTGGAGTGATTCAGACAGATATGGAAAATGATTGATGAGGGCAGTTTCAGTATTGCACATGTCTACAGAGAAGCTAATTCAACGGCAGATGCGTTAGCTAGAGAAGCTACTGCAACTCATACTTCTTACAGGAACACAATTAGTACGCTCTCCCAGAATGTAGTAGGTCTGGCTAGGCTAGTTAGGTTGTTTATTCCGAATTCTCGTGTAGTCTTAGTGTCTTGTGTCTTTAATTTTGAAGTCTGTAATTTTGATTCCATTTCATAGTTTTTATTTCAAATTCTTGTAATCCAGGGTAAGGTTATTATGCCCTCCCTGGTCCCTCTGTGATGTGTCTAAAAAGTACCAAAAAATTGGGCCTAGTCCAAGGATAATAGAGAAGCCCATAATAAACATGTTGGCAAGAAGACCAGTGAGGATATTATAGTCCAGATTCTGAAAGTCCGGTGAGAGGGTGAAGAGTTTGGATATATCTTAAAGTATGGAATGCATGAATTAGCTCTTGATATAGTAGTCCGAAAACGAAGTCCGGAATGCACAAATTAGCTCTTGATATAGTAGTATGGAAACAAAGTCCGAAATGCACAAATTAGAGTAGTCCAAAAACAATAGTGAAAATATAATCTAGATAAGTGGGACATTTATTGATAGGTATTTAAGTAAGTCATAAAGGCATTATAGAAAAGATTATGGAGGCTGCGCTCAAGATACGGAGGTTTAAATCACCTTTATTCGGGCAAGAATAAATGGGGTATTAAATTTGCATTAAGACATTAATGGCAGGAACATAACCTGAAGACGTTACAAAAGAGGTCTAATGTGACAGCCCCAGCCCCGACCTCCCTGTTTCACGAGGGAGTCGCGACCGAGATGCCTGTCTAGTTCGCACCAGAACTCATTCAAGATATAAGGGCCCTAATTAATAATAAAATATTTATACACTAGATTAGAATAAGATATCTCTTATTTCACTAATACAAAATGTACAAGCGTATTTCTATAACTATTACAAAATTCTCTCGCCTTAATTACCTAGTGTGAGACTTCATCCTATAATCCTGACACTTTTCATAACGTCGTCCTTAATCCCTGTTCATGCAAAACGTCTAAAGGGTAAGCTTCCATAAGTTCAGTGGGGTCACACTATTAAAAACATTACCAAATAAATAATTACCGGCACAAAGCAAGTATTTCCTAAACAAGTAAGGGGGAACACGTAAGAGATGGAAAGAGCATAATCAATAAGCTATAACGAGAATCGAAGAGACCTTCGATAAGCATTACCAATCATACTTTACCTTCCTTGGAATACTACATCTTCTTGATCACTCGTGCCGATACATACAGCCAACACTGAACACTGTGGCATACTTCGAGATAATACCAGACACGAACCCCCCAGTCATTTAGTCGGGCACTCTAGCCCAATACCGACATACCTGATTTCAACAACTGGATAGGCTTTGGGGACCCCCAAATAAATATGCAGTAACATTTAACATTGAACAATATACACTAAACACTAAACACTGAACATTTAACATTGAACACTAACATCGTAACGCATGCATACGATAAACGTTAATAAACATTTCTCTTATACATATAAGGCTTAATCACTATTTACCCCCCCCCCCTCCAGGTGTTATTGGCATTTGACTATTTGCCCCCCGTGTTTTTAAAACTAACTGGTTGCCCCCCCCCCCCCCCCCCCCCCCCCGGTGTTTCTAAAACTAAATGTTTGCTCCCCTCTTACCAGTCAAATGATAAAAATTATGAAAAGGCAAAAATACCCCCTCTGGAATACTGACATCACAATCTCAAGTTTAAGTAAAAAAATTTAGACGAATATACCCCCAAGCATTGGGAAAAATGGCTGGCGATAATTTTTTCCCTAAGAAAAAAGCTCGACTTCGGAAAAACGGCAATGGCAACGAGTTCTTTGTGAAAACCGCAATTGGAGAGGGAAAAGTGCAACGTCGTTGATAATAGAGTTCATGGCTCGACTCCCGAAAAACGATAGCAGTAGCGATTTAGAGCAGGAAAAGTGCTTCGGCGATTGTGTATCGAAGAAATCTTCGCCCGTTTTTTTCTTTCTTAAGTAATATGCAGTTAATATTTGGAGTATATTCGTCTGAAATTTTTTATTTAAACTTAAGAGTGTGATGTCAGCATTTCAAAGGGGTATTTTTGTCTTTTTATAAATTTTTATGGTTTGACTGGTAAGAGGAGGGGCAAACAGTCAGTTTTAGAAACATAGGGAGGCAACCAGTTAGCTTCAAAAATATGGCGGGCAAATAGTCAAAAGCCAATAACTCGGGGGGAGGGGGGGGTAAATAGTGATTAAGCCTACATATAATTCAACATTTGAGAACATTTACATGCATATAACACATTTATAAACATTTAATTTTGTACACTCAAAGGACATAATCATATATTTCACGTATAAGCATGCATTTCACTAGACATAATTTTAATATCAATATCATATATAAACAATAATATCAGTAAAGCATGCTAACTCATTTCGTTACTATTTAAAATATTTAACCCATTTAGTGAGAACACTCACCTTGGTCCGTAGATACTAGCTCACAATTTATCTAACCGATCTGTATATATTTCAGGGTCCCGAAAATTCAATATGTGTTTCTAACTAATAGAATCCTAAGATTCTTTAAACTAATTTATCTAATTTTTACCAAAAAGAGTGTAAAATAATATTAGGTATTTAAAAATTATTTTATTTTGAAAATAATTACAATAAGAAAGTATATTAATCATAATCTTAAAGAAAATATAAGTTTCATGCCGTAAACTATTTTACTTATTTTCCTTTTAAAAAGAGTTTATAACATGTAAACTTTATTTCTAATTTATTTTTGGAAATACCTAACAAAATTATAATAATTACTAAGTTAAGAAAATAGGGATTTAGAATCCTTGAAATAGTTGTTAAAATAATTTTAGTAAAGATTTATAAAAGAAATTATAAAAGAATAAACAAAAGAATTAAAAGTATTCAAAAATCAATTTTCAGCATCGTATTGGTTTTACCCGATTGCCGATCGGTTTTACCCGATCGTCAATCTGTTTTACCTGCTCTCCAATTGGTTAAAACCAATTGCTGCCAAGAAAAGTTTTCTTCAAACTTTTGCTTCGGGTTTCAACTAAAAGTGCTCCAAAACTCTTTTTTCTTTGGTTTCTTTTGCTCAAAATCATTCCTACAACACATATACAACATTCATATCGATCCATAACACTTTAAACAACGTTGAATCATAAAGATTTGAATCAAAATCTTCAAAACTAATTTTTCCTATTTTCATGCATTTCTCCATTTTCCTAACACAAACAAGCAAAACGTGATACCTTAATGTTCTGGAGTCTTCCTAGCACGAATTCAATCTTGCGGAATCAGCTTCCTACTCCAAATCTCCTCCTTTCCTAGCTTTCCTAGCTTTTTCTTCTTCTTCTTCTTCTTCTTCTTCTTCCTTTCTCTCTTTTTAGTTTGAGTTTACAGGAACTAAATGATGTTCCTAAGGGCTAGATAGGCCCTATTTGTAGGCAAAATTGACTAATACGCCAAAAGAGTTTGTGATTATCTTGAAATTTTTTTTTTTTTCATTTTCAGAGAGCAATCGGTTTTACCCGTTCTTGGATCGGGTAAAATCGATCGGAGTAATTTTTGTATTTTTCCGGATCGGTTTTTCCCTCTCTAGGATCGGTTAAAACCGTTCGTTTAAGTGGTGAGATATTTCTTACTTTTTGGATCGGTTTTACCCGTTTAGCGACTGGGTAAAACCGCTTCGTAAAGCAGTGGAATCGGTTTTACCCATTCCACAATTGGGTAAAACCGGCCCCTTATCCAGTGCAATCGGTTTTACCTATTTGTGGACTGGGTAAAATCGCTCCAATCAATTTTACCCACTCTGAGACTGGGTAAAACCGGTCAGTCCCTATTTTCCCATTTTTCACTTATTTTCTAATTTTTTTAATTTTTATTACTATAATTACTTTATCACTTATTACTTAAACATAATTTTAATTTTATTTTTAATATTTTAATCTTAATCTAAACATTAAAATCTTATGCTTCAAAAATATTTCTTCATTTATTAAAATTCTATAGAAAATCATACAAGTCTATATTTTCCAGATTTTCTCATTTTATCACCTTTCCAATTTTTTCATTCCAAAATTCCCAAAATTAAACTAATATATCTACTTTCACATATCCTTAAACATAATCCTAACTTAAATTAATACCTTAATTGTAAATTAAATATCACAATTTCTAAATTAAAATCCAAAACATTCAGATCTAAACCATAAAATTTCATAATTAAAATACTTAAAGAAAATTCACAAAACTTTATAATTACCCCTAATTGAGTTTAAAAACTAACAGTATGATAAAATATAATTACAAAGGTTAAGCGAGGGCTAGAAACTACAGGGTCTTACAGCTGAAGTCCGGAGGACATTTAATGAAGGGAATCGGATATCAATGCATAGCTCAACAGACACATTTCGGGAGAAGGCTATTTAAACTCAAAGACGATTCTAAATGAGGTACACAATTTCTACTTGACACAATTCTTACTGATTACAAGCACTTGTCAATCATAATTTCTCTCTACCTTGTTTACGGACTTGATCGCCAGAGTGAAATAGGGGGGATAGCCCTACTTTTCCTTCTTATTCCAGATCAATTGGTTCATAATATGGAAATACTTCAGTTCATCCAGCTATAGTCCAAATTACGCAAGCGAACTCCATATCTGGAAGAATTCTATAGTGCTTATTCCAGGTACTTGTTTCTCTCCAGCATTTTGCGATTCATCACTCGATTATCAAGGTTTTTTAATAAATGGTCGTCTGCCCCCAACCACTTAATCGGCTGTTTTCCTCCCCCCACAAAAAAAAAAGTTATATTTTATAAAATATTCAAATAAATATAATAATGATAACTATATACTCCCTCCGTCCCCTCAAAGAGTCCACTTTAAAAAAAAATTCATGTCTCATCCACTTTGGATTTGTTTACATTACATACCCTTACTACTATAATAATATGTGGGCACAACTAACCCTTACTTATAGAGTAAGAATATAAGTGAAAAAAATGGTGTCAAGTTATTTATTTTAGGTGTTGTACCTCACAATCTATAATAAACTGTACATTTTGAGGGTATATATAATACTAGGAAAAACTACAGTCCTTTCAAGGAACTATTCAGCCATTAAATTTGGCTAATGCAGTTGCATAGTTAATTTCTACAAGGCCAAATTCAATGATTGAATGATTTCTTTGAAGAACTACACCCTATAGTATTAAGGGTGAAATGCATGGTTTAACACTCAACTATCGCGTTTTGCATAAAATAACACTTTATTTCAAAATGCCTCTTTTCAGACACAAAACTTCAATTTCGCTCAAAAAGTAACATTCCGTCCATGTCAGACGTAAACTCACTAAAGGATTGAAAATTCCAGGGGTATTTTGTCCACAAAAATTCCAACGGCATCAATCAAACGGATAAACCAGAATCACAGGTTATAAAAGGTTCATATTTTTAATTGGTTAGGGATATCGAAGACAATGAGCCAATAAAAAGAAAAGAACCCGGGAGAAGCAGTCATGCCCCGTTCAAAGTCCATAAATTATTCCAGCAATTGTGGCTGCGGGTTTCCAGTGAAGACAGTGACGTCATGGACAGATGAGAACTCTGGTAGGCAGTTCACTGTCTGTCGGAGTTCAGAACAGCGGGCAAGAATAAGATATGGAAGAAGGCAATCCGTTTGTCAAATGGCGAAATTCGGCGAGGCTGCGGGTTTTGGGTATGGGTTGACCCTCCAATGTGTGAGCCCTCGAAACACATTATACCTGGGTTACTAAGGAGAATTAACGATTTGGAAGCAGAAAATGAAGATGCATTACAGAAACTTCACACTGCTGAGGAACTTTTGGAGAATTTGAGGTCAGAAAAATGTCAATTACAAACCAAGGTGCAGAGGCTTTTGAACGCTAGGAAGGGAGTAATTTTTTTTTTTTTTTTTTTTCTGTTTTGCTGTTTATGGTTGTTGGTGTCTGGCAACAATTTCCTCAGAATGGTGTAGACAGAAAGGGGAAATTTTTGGCATTAAATGGGTACTGACTTATGTATTTTTTTTTTGTGTATGGTTTTGCCCATAATGTTGTAGTTTGGTTTTGCTTAGAATGATGTAGTTTGGCTTAGCAGAGAATGATGTAGTTTGCTTAGCATAGAATGTTGTAGTTTGGCTTTGCTCAGAGTCTAGTAATTGAAAATGTTTGCTTCAATATTTGGACTTAATTTGATCACTTTTTGACATTATGAAACCGTAAACATCATTCACCATTCCAACACAAAAATCATCAAACAAAGCCTCAATATAGCTTTCTCCATAAATGCAAATTCAGAATGCAAAAGTATGTTGCATGAGTTTTAAACAACATCCAGAACATCGGCATCCACCTAAATTCAATACTATCATTCCTTACCCATTATCCAAAACATTCAAACTACAAAAAAAGACCATCGTGCCAAAACAGCAGGCAAACCAACAAATTGGATCCATAACAATCTTACTATACGTGTCTACACCAAAAACTTAAGCCTAGCTACAACAAATTCATCTAACCAACCCTTGCCCTGTCCCTTTGCACTGCCTATCGTCCAATCTTATATGGAATTGGATGTCCTAGATACTCTGCATTCGTATTGATGTGTATCTTATCAGAGTCCGTTAATTCTTTCTTCTTGGTTGATCTGGTACCTCTTGATCTCAATGCATTACCTATAGAAGTATTTGCCACATTTGTATCCCTCGCCACATTTAGTCTTGCACTATGCCTATGACTAGTACCCTGTAATTAAATACATACATATAACCCTCAATCACATTGCAAATAACCATCAATCATATGGCCCACACAAACAAAATATCAAACCTCTGCAGGTTGCTCTAAAGGTTACTGATGGGCATTTGCATCTGGATGATCTTGTGCAGTTTTGGATTAATCCACAATTTTGTGTTTCCTTAACGACCTGCGTAGACGGCCTGTACTTCTATGTGCATCACTTGCCTATTCAACATAGAAAATCCAAAACTAAGATTAAATCAAGCAAGCTGGAAATAACCAAAGAAATTACAGTTGAAGAAAAAATCTACTTGGCCTGAGGTTTCAGCTTCCGCTGACCATGCATCTTCTGCATTATCCCCTTGGACAATTGTATTTCCCCCTATATGTGAGACCCCGTAAATTTTTAGCATTTAAAACTCACCTCTAAAAGTACTTTGAGGTATTTAAAAATATTTTAGTAGTATTTACCGAATTATAGGAATTTCTTTTAAAAGAATTTTAGTTTAAAACCATTTTTTTTAGAAAATTTTATAAAATCATAAAATATTTTCTTTCAAAAGAATTTCCTTATTCTTATTTCAAATTTAATTTATGTGAATTAATTTGATAAATTTGATGCTTGATTTCATGATATATTGTTTGATTTGGAATGTTATTATTTAGGAATTTATGGAATTTTCAGAAATAGGAAATAGAAAATAAGATCATTAGAAAATAAATGAAAAATAGTTAAAAATGGGTCAATCGGTTTTACCCAGTCCCGGATCAGGTAAAACCGATTGCACCGCTATGAATAGTAAAAATGAAAAGTTCTAACCACCTATAAGCGGTTTTACATAGTCAAAGAACGAATCGGTTTTACCCAGTCCTCCAATTGGGTAAAGCCGATTGGGGGATAAGGATGAAATCTTTGATCAGTTTTACTCGGCCTTCAAGCGGGTAAAATCGATTGAATCGGTTTTTACCGCTTGCCTGATCGGGTAAAATCGATCGAGTGCTGAAAAAACTATCTTTCTCAATTTTCCAGGTTGAGCTACGGATTCTAAGATTTATAAATATAGAAAACTAGTTAAATGTGTAGTAAGAGAAAATAAAATGACTGTTATTGTCTTGTAAGATTTTATACGACAAAATGTTAGAAATTTAAATATATAGAATTACAATTAAATATCTAAGAAAAGACAAAAGAAGAAGATAATCATAATGATTAAATAAGATAAAAGAAAAAAAATAAAATAAAATAAACATGACTCACCATGTTAAACACACATAGAAGAAGGGGAAGAATGACAATTGTTGGGCTAGAAAAAAAAAAGAAAAAGAAGAGAAGATAAGTGTTGAAAAAATAATAATAAAAAAGAAAAGGAAGAGGCGGTGGAGGTTTCTCCACATAGCCTTCATTCCTATATATACATATAGCTATATTAAACCAAATGAAAAGAAAGAAAAGAGAATAACAACACCACAAAATCGTACGAAGAGGAGAAGAGAGAGAAAGAAAGGAAATAGAGAGGAAAGAGTGAAGAAGTAGGAAAAGAAGGAAAATACAAAGCTTTCAAGAATGTATTATTTCTTTAGCTTTTTTTGCAAAATTTGAAATTATTTATAATAGTTATGTATATAACAAGCTTTTATATAACATGGGATTAATAAATTTGATTATGAGTAAATAATTTTCATATCTTTGAACTACATAATAATAATTAAATTGATTTCATATTTTGATTTTTAGTATCTATAGGTTTAAAACTATAAATTGTTTGATTTATTGAATTTTAATTTGAGTATTTGATCTTATTAGAAGTTATATAAATATTTTAGATTGTTAGAAATGTTGCATATACTTTATAGGAATGATTTTAATCAAATCGAATTAAAGAAAAATATATTTAGTTAGAATTGATTTTTGTTTAATGATAATATAAAGAATAAATAGAAGTTTGGCTAAATGCATGTTTTATTTCAGAATAATAAAATAAGAAGAGATAAAACTAAATATTAATGGGATTTGGAAAAATAGATATATATATATATATAAAGAAAAATATATTTAGTTAGAATTGATTTTTGTTTAATGATAATATAAAGAATAAATAGAAGTTTGGCTAAATGCATGTTTTATTTCAGAATAATAAAATAAGAAGAGATAAAACTAAATATTAATGGGATTTGGAAAAATAGATATATATATATATAAAGAAAAATATATTTAGTTAGAATTGATTTTTGTTTAATGATAATATAAAGAATAAATAGAAGTTTGGCTAAATGCATGTTTTATTTCAAATAATAAAATAAGATGAGTAAATAATTTTCATATCTTTGAACTACATAATAATAATTAAATTTATTACATATTTTGATTTTTAGTATCTATAGGTTTAAAACTATAAATTGTTTGATTTATTGAATTTTAATTTGAGTATTTGATCTTATTAGAAGTTATATAAATATTTTAGATTGTTAGAAATGTTGCATATACTTTATAGGAATGATTTTAACCAAATCGAATTAAAGAAAAATATATTTAGTTAGAATTGATTTTTGTTTAATGATAATATAAAGAATAAATAGAAGTTTGGCTAAATGCATGTTTTAGTTCAGAATAATAAAATAAGAAGAGATAAAACTAAATATTCATGGGATTTGGAAAAATAGATATATATATATATATATATATAACAATATAAATAAATACACACACGTGTAGATATATATATATATATATATATGAATTATTAATATGATAGCATTAGGAATTTAATGAATAGTTATTTAAAGTTGTCATTTCTATAGTTTTAAATTTTTAATACTATTGGAATTACTTTATTGAAACAAACTTAATTTAATATAGAGTTTCTCCAAAAGTACTAAAGACTCACGGTGAGTGTTCTCACTAAAGGGGTTAAATATTTTAATTGAGTAAATAAATGAGTTGGCATGTTTTATTGATTTAATTGATATGTTTGGTGAAATGCTTACTTTTTATAAATAAAATGTATGATTATGATCTTTATATGTGAAAGTGAGATATTTATATATGTGCTATGTTTACATGATTGTTCGTAAATGCCGAGTTACGGTATAAGTGAGATATATGTTAAACTTTATCGTGTACTCTTGATTAAGTGTTAAGCATGAAATGTTAGTGTCTCGTACACCTGTGTTTGTGCACCATGTTACGTGTTGTTTGCGTGCTTTCTATTACTTGTTACGTGAGTGTCATATTTGTGGTCTCCAAAGCCTGTTTAGTTCGTTGAAATTGAGCGTGTCAGCGTCGGGTTTGAACGTTTGACTCAATGGCTGAAGAGGTCGAGTTTTGGTATTATCTCGAGGTATGCCACAGTGTTCCGTGCACCCGTGTATGTGCACTAGTGTTTTGGCGTAGTTGACGAGGTGACACACCGTGTATTGTGTCCGCCGCCCATTCCAACACAGGTAAAGTATAATTAGTAATGCTTAACGAAAGATCACATAGATCCTCGTTATAGCTTGCTAATTATGCTCTTTCTATCTTTTACGTGTTCCCCCCCCTTGCTTGCCTAGGAAATATTTGCTACATGCTGGTAATTGTTTATTCGGTAATGTTTTAATAGTGCGACCTTACTGAGCTTATGGAAACCCACCCCCTAGACCTTTTGCATGTAACAGATTTTTTGAAGTAATTGCTACTAGTGGGAAGCTGACGAAGGACCTTACTTAAGAGTCTAGTTTTAGTGTCTTGAAGTACTATTGTAATAGTGTGAATTAGTGCTTGTATCTTTGTAATATATAATAGAGCTTGAAGTTTGATAATTCACTTTAGTCATTTACTTATTTAATAATTACTCTGTATATCGTGATTGAGTCCTAGTGTGAACCAGGCAGGCATCTCGGTCGCATCTCCCGCCCAAACAGGGAGGTCGGGGCAGGGGCTGTCACATCCACTACCCAAGTTCAACAACTTGGGATTTTCTAACCCTCTCAAAATGAATTACTTGAAGGTGTAACCTTTACAAATGTCAAAATTCTAACTCTAGAATTTAGGAATTTTCACAATTCCTAACTTAGCTCTAAGTTAGGTCTTCATAGAAAATGACTAATCTAACTCTAGACTTAGGACTTCACACAAATGCCTAATCTAACTCTAGACTTAGGACTTTTACAACTCTTCTCCTTCTCTTCAATCTCTCCCTTTCTCGTTGCATATCTCTTCAACAAGAGATCAGGACTTTTACAATGTTCCTCAACCAAACACTAGGTTATAACTTAAACAAGGTTTACAAAGAAGTTCTTGCACTAAACAAGTGAGTACCAAAAGATGAGTATTGAAAAATACAAGTAGACTACGACAACTCTCTTTTTGAAGAATGCAATGCTTTGATTTTCTCTCTTGAAATGAGTTGGGATGTTGTAGATGAAGGTTGTACTCAATTTGGCATTCTTGAGCTTGAAATGAGAGGCTTGAGGTATTTATAGTGCCTCTTTTCTTTCTTTCCAACGGCTAGAATATTTGTGCTAAAAACTGAAGCTTCGAAGTCGACCTTCGAGCTCGAGACTTCGGTTTCGATACTTCCTTTTTGAATTTTTCTTTCTAACAGACACTTTGTATGGCGCGTAGTGTAATGAATATATTTTGGTGCATTCTTTGGTTTCATTATCTTCGACGTCGAGACCCTGTCGACGTTCGAGCTCGACACTTCAATTTTGTTTTAGGATTTTCAACCCAAGAGCTTGACTGCTGTTAGCTACCGGCCGACTCTGTCGAAGTCGATATTCTCTGGGCAAGCTTCGATGTTGAGGACCAGTCGAGACTGTCAAAGTCAATACTTTCTGGGCGAGCTTCGATGTCGAGGACCTGTCGACACTCGATATCGACACTTCAATTGTTTTATGGAATTTTGAGTTAATTCCAAACCGGAGAGCTCAAAGGGTGTCGACTTCGAGGTTGTCTCGACTTTGAGAGCCTGTCGAGGCTGAGGTTTGAAGCTTTCTGGGCTTACTTTCAAGTTCAAAAGCATGTTGACCCTTGGTGTCAAAATCTCTCTGTTTCTGCACCTTTTCCTCAAGCAAACTAATTAAATTTCCTTCTCATATTTGTTTGATCATCATACAAAACTTAGAAATTGAGACCATGGGTCTAATAGAAGGCTAGATATTCGAACGTGAAGTTGGCTTGTTGATCAGGAGGTTGTAATCTAGGAAGGCTCGAGAATCAAAAGGTAAGCAAATTCTAGTTACTATAACGTTAAATTCTAAAGTTGTAATGCAAAATTTAAGAATTTATGAAGTTTTGAAACTTTCTTAAAATTATGATGAATCTTTGATTTTTGAACATTAAAAATATGTTTTGAAATTTTAGAAGTATTGTAGGAGTATTGTATAAATGATGTTTAGCAAAAAGAATCAAAGAAAAACGAGTTTTGTGCATGATTTTAGCCAAACCCGAAGCCAAAGGTTGAAAACTAGTTTTCTGAGCATGAATCGGTTTTAACCGATTGCAAAGCGGGTAAAACCGATTGGCCATGCTCAAGAAAATTGGGTAAAACCGATTGCTACACGAGTAAAACTATTCCGAGTGATTTTTACCAACTTCGGAGTGGGTAAAACCAATTGAAAAATTACTGGAAAAATCGGAGCGGTTTTAACCGATCGGGAAGCGGGTAAAACCGATCTGAAACTGAAAATCTAGATTTTTGAATAATTTTAATTCTTTTGTTTAGTTCTTTATAATTCTTTTTATAAATCCTTGTTAAAATTATTTTAGCTACCATTTAAAGGGTTTTAAAGTCATATTTTCTTAAGTATGTAATTATTATAATTTTTAGTTAGTTATTGACTATTTCCAAAATGAATTAGAAATAAAATTTGAATGTTATAAACTCTTTGAAAATAAGAAAATAAGTAAATTAGTTTTGCGGCATGAAACTTATATTCTCTTTAGTGTTATAATTAATATGTTTCCTTATTAAGTTAATTATTTTTGAATTAAATGAAAATAATTTCTAAATACTTATTATGTTATACGCTTCTTTTTAATGAAATTAGGTAAATCAGTTTTATGCTTTTCCTTCGTTAATTCCTAAAATATATTTTAAAAAAAGTTAAGAATCTTAGAATTCTATTAGTTAGAAATAAATACTGAATTCGGGAATATGAAATATATACAGATCAGATAATTAGAACATGAGCTAGTATCTTCGGACAGGGTGAGTTGATCACTGAAAATGGATACTGTTTTAATACAATTAATAATTGAACTGCACTGAATATTATTTTGTGTTATGTTTTGAAATATTTTCTAAATTTTTTTGAAATACCTTTTTGTTTCGAACTGCTAGTTGTGTTTACTTACCGGCTGGAACACACACATACCTGTTATGCTTAAGTTGTACTTTCTTTGTGCACTGAATCTATTAAATTAACATGAGTTATGTCGGATCCATTATATGTGTGCAATTGATTTCACGAGCCAGCATAGGGCTTGGTCGTCTGGATTATCTGCGTTCCTGATTTCGAAATCAGATATGATTCTGGGGCCCATACCTACGTGTATCTGTTTGGGAGTGGTTGCCGATATGATTTTGATTCTGATAAGATCTGCCTGTAAGGTAAACTGGCTTGCTTGTTTGTCGTTCAGATAGAACCTTAAACGATTGCCCTTCATTCTTATTATCTGTATGTGAATTATGCATGAGTCATGCCTGCTACATGTTAGGATCTGCCTGAATTGTATGCATGGGTAATTTTTACAACTTGGCAAATGTTTGCGAAAATGGTGAACTCTCACTGGGTAAGGGCTCATTCCATTTTCCTATTTTGTTTTATGTTTTCAAAATTTTATTACAGATCTTTGGTACGAAGATGATTATGCTCACTAGGATCACCTGAAGTACTGAAATTTTGGGATACAACTAAAAGGTGAGATTGATAGAGATGGGGCTCATACTATGATAAATCATGTACTTTAGTGCTGTGTAAGTTTTATTGTATTATAATAAAAGGGAAAAATTATTATCTCTGACTGTTCTGAGTCCTGATACGAACCAGACAGGCATCCAGTGAAACCAACCCCTTGTATGCGGGGTGGTGAATCTGGGGTGTCACACTATGGGTTGGACTGGTTTAGTACACCTTCTAACATTGTGACCAACTCCCCCGCATCTTCTACAGTGAATTATCACATGTTTCTTCAGCCTTATAACACCATCGGCCCCCTTGATTTCTACTGGATTGGGTCGCCTGTTCTTTTTTGGTCGACCAGTTTGAGCACATGGCTGTGGGGGATCTAACTCAATTGTTTCGGAAGTCGGCCACATGTCTTGTCCATTAATTGGAATTAGGACATTTGAGTACAATTTTAAGAACGTACTCTTCTTGTAATAGTTATTGACAAACTTCATTGGATCCTCATCTACTTTGTTCATGCATGCAACAGCATGGCAGTAGGGTATTCATGTTAACTACCACAATCTACATGAACAAGTCTTCTCCCTAAGCTACACAACAAACTGCCCGTCCTTCGGACCCTTGACCTCATAGCCATCAGCACCATTACACACTAGCTTCCAAAATCTACTATAATATTCTACTTCTTTCAATATGCTTGTTACAACTTATGTGTACTAAGATTCATGCCTGCACATCCCTTGACCCCTTCTCTCGATTCTAGACATGACATAAACCCTAATCATATCTAGCATAGTAATTATGGGTTGTTCTCTTGCTTCTAAGATTTTAGCATTAAAACTCTTCCACATGTTGTTTACTAGGGCATCACACTTAATATGCAGTTGGAAAAATGCCTTAACCCAACATTCCTTTGAGGGCACACTCAAAACCCATGCATGAGCTGTACGATTAAAATTCTCAAGTTCTTTTACCTGAGCATTGTACAACTCATCTGTGGTGCTATTAGCTATGTTCCAAAAATGCATCTTAAGATCCTTCCCAGAATGACTCTTCTTGTAGTTACTGTACAAGTGTTGCGCACAGAACCTATGTTCAGCAAGTGGAAAAACTTCAGGGAGAGCCCCCTAGCTAGACCCTGAAACATCAGTTTTAAAAAGTTGTTAGCGGGTAATTTATCACATAAGAATGAAAACCAGCCAGTATGCTTTTAATCTTACTTTCTGTTGATCTAATACGAAGGTGTAATATCCCGGGTTCTGTACATTCAGATCATTGTAAAGATACTTCAAGAACCATTTCCTACAAAAAAGAAAGAAACAAAATTGAACGCAAACTTCAGAAAAGTTTCCTATAGGCCTAAACAGCATATTCGGCCAACAGTGTGTAGGCCCAAATTTTTTTTAATAAAACAGTATTGGCCATTATCCATTGTTTTCATCAACTCCCATTGCTGTGAGAAGCTGGCCCTTATAAATGGTCTTGACAAAACACCCATCTAGAAAAATGATAGGCCTACTATTTTCTTTAAACCCTTTCAAAAGTGGCCTAAAAGAACAGTACAACCTTCTAAACCTAGGATTTCTACCAGGTTCCCTAAAAGGCATATGTAGAATCTCAACGGTGTAATCAGGCATGACCCTCTTCAATTCAGCCATATATCTACCAAGCATCATGAGCTGCTCCTCTGCATTTCCAAATATTTTAGATTTTGCATATGACCTCGCTCTATATGCCTTGTGTCGGGAAATTTCACACTTGAATTCCTCATCAACATTCTGTCTTATCAATTTTATAGGCATATTTGTATCTACACGAAATCTTTTCCATAAATTGCTGAGCCACCAACTTTGCTGGGATGACTTGGTGCTTGAAATCTTCAGTGCGGGTGTGTTCAGTTCTCACTTTCCTAAGCACATAATCAGTCGTACCAGCTTCATTTTTCAAATCTATCAGGTAAGGGCAAGGTTTGTTACCTTTTTGTATTCCCTTGACACTTTGTCCTTATTCTCCTTGGGTTAGTATGTGTCACAGTAACCTTCCTATCACTAAGTATGTTATACTTCTTCAAAGCTGTCCTAAACCTTGTTTGCAAATCTAGTGCGAAGTTCGAACTTTGGTATCTCTTTCCCAACTGGACTAATGAACTTAGATATGTCTCTTGTATTCCATGTAAGTTTTCAGCATCTGAACCTAGGTTGCTATGCAGTTCTGCATTTACATTGTCTTCATCCAAATCTAAACATGCGTCAATTGAAGCTTGCTGACCAAAACCAGTCCGCAACCCTGCATAAGCATTAACCTCAACCCCATAATCTTGTTCCTTAGTATTGTGACCGTGCATTTCTAACTTTGGCTCGACAACATTGCCTTCCCTTGCATCATTTCCTTGTAATGGAACATCTGCAGTTTCAGGAACTTCAGTATGAGCATTTAAATGTTCTTCCTTTTGGATAATTTCTTCCACAGCTTCATCCATTTCTTGAGTATTAAAAAACTGTGAATAAATTTATGGATCAAGATCTATGTCATTTGTTGGCACGTAATTCTGCTCATTATCCACTTCAGTTACCCCCCACCCCCCCTGCAAATCTGCTTCTTCAGTTTCCTTTTCTTCAAGTAAACTATCTCAATTGCAATATGATGCATCGTATGTTTTTTCTTCCTCATCTTCAGTCAAACCATCACTCTCAGAGTATGGTTCAGAATTTTCCTCATCATCCACTCCCTCAACAATGTCCTCAATCTTGTCTTGATAGGGAAAATAAGCTAGTGGTACATCACCAGAACTTGTAGAGTTATTCCCACCACCAACACCATGGTCATCCTCAGCATCCACTTCCTCAACAACGCCCTCCATCTTGTCTTCATAAAGCAAACAAGTTGGTGGGACATCACTAGAACCTATAGAGTCATTCCCACCACTAACACCACGGTCATCCTCAGCATCCACTTCCTCAACAATGCCCTCCATCTTGTCTGCATAGGGCAAACAAGTTGGTGGTACATCACCAAAACTTGTAGAGTCATTCCCACCACCAACACCACGGTCATCCTCAGCATCCACTTCCTAAAGAATGCCCTCCATCTTGTCTTCATAGGGCACAAAAGTTCGTGGTACATCACCAGAACCTGTACGGTCATTCCCACCACCAACACCACGGTCATCCTCATCATTCACTTCCTTAACTATGCCATCAATCTTGTCTTCATCTCGCAAACTACTTGCTGGCACATCAACACCTCCTGAACATTGATTCTCACCACCAGCATCATTCAACACACTGGCACCATCACATAGCGGATACAATGGAGTGCCAAAAATTTCTGGTATTTGAGTTTCTCTAATTTTCTGTCCAGCCTACTTTGCCTCTAGACAGCCTGCAAATCAATTTCTTATTCTATCTCTTCTATCACAACATTGCTCTTAATTTTTTCTTGCAGAAGAGGCTCTCATACTTTAGCTCTAGCCTTCTTCATCAGCTTTTTAATCTCAATCATATTCCTATGATCACAGTAAATATCCAAAACTCGAGTAGAATCAATCCACTCCAAGAAGTTTGACACTTGAAGATAATACTGGAATTTCTTTAACCCATTGCTCAGAGTCTTTCCCGGTTGCGAATGCCAGAACATGCAGCTTTCAGATTTCGGATACCCAAGGGCAAGCAACATGGAATTCAACTCATCCATATCGAATTTCATTACATGACAATTGTCAAAATAATTCACATTCCCACCTACATAATCTTGTTCTACCCGGTGAGATCGTATCTCACTGTGATGCATGCAGACTGTGAATAAATCTTCTTTATCCTCTACAAAAACATATAGTAGCATGTTTTAGACAAAAATTAGTTATGTACACAACTTTTATACACAATTGTGTCAATTTCATTATGCATACATTATCCCCAACAGTCCAGTACACATTTTCAATGAATGTAAAGGAAAATCATAACATACAAACATAATTCACACTCTTCAAGACTAATGTCAAACACCAAACTGAACAAAAAAAAAAGGCTTATACACATTTCCTACAACAAAATAACCCTTCTCAGTGTATTTCAGGAGTTTAAGTATCAATATAAACTCAATAAACTGCTCCAAATTTATCAAAATAATTCAGAATTTTAAACTTTTCCATATCTCATTGCCCACCATCATCGTAAACCCACAAAGCTTTCAGATAATACACTATTCGTTATCAATAGCAAATACTATTAACAATAACTTATTAAGGGAAATAAAAATATTTCATTGCACATTTAGGGCTATAATAGACGAACAATGTATACATTGGACCATTCAATTTCCTAATACTGGAAGAACAAATTTTCATTGAACCCTATATTCACAAATGAATAGTAAAAGGGAATACTTACTATATTCTGATGCATAATCAAACCTACTGCCCTCCGGTCTAATAATCCATTTAGGAATTCGACTTCGACTATCTTTTTCCCTATTAGACCAGTTCAGTCTGCGAGATGGTGGTTCTTCGTAATCACTTTCCAGCATCTTGGAGAAATCGTCTTCGGATTCACTTTTCTTCTGGCTTTTTCCTTTACCAGCATTCTGCGTGTTTGGTCGTTTGCACTTCGCCTGGTGTCGAGTGTGCATTTTCCCCCAAAATTTGCTAGCCCTAATTCCCAATTTTCGCTTAGTCCAGATTGTGAAGAGTTAGCAAAAAACCTAAGTGAAGAAAACCAAAGGTCTCTTCTTTCTACTGAACTAATGAACTAATTAGACAAAAGTGTAGAAGTTTTGTATTTTCGTCCTTAAAGGACCGTCATATTTGAATGGACGAAAATACCCATGGAATTTTCAATACGTTAGTGAGTTAACGTCTGATATGGACGGAATGTTACTTTTTGAGCGAAATTGAAGTTTTGTGTATGAAAATGGGCATTTTGAAAGAAATTGTCATTTTCTGCAAAACACGATAATTAAGTGATGAACCATGCATTTCACCCTAATAGTAATAGTTATCATGTAATATATTTTAAAATTTTATTTAAGAAATGGTTTTGGACTCTATTATAAATTTCTCATTCGTTCTAAACAATACTATTTAACTTATAACTTTTACCTAAAATATTAATTATTATAAATTCATAATACTAAATTCATGAATTTTATTTTAAACTAAATATTTATTTTTATGTATAATCCTTAAAATATATAATGAAAACACATACATTTTCTATACTAAAATTATATATATATATAATGAATGTATATTAAAATACGGTATGTGTATTGTAAAATTTGATTTTTGACACGGTGCATATAGCAATTGAACAACTATGAATTGCACTAACATAATGAATAATTTTCTTCTTTTGTCCCTTACCGTATAACCATGCATATTTTTTACTTTCTACTTCAAGTAGTAAAATCTGTGATCCTCGTAACTATTTAAATTTAATTTCTTATCACAAGTCAAATTTGATAATTTCCTATCATTTTCTCACTGTTAATTGGATTTTCTCCAAGTTGATTTTAACTTCATTTTGTCCTCACAGCCCTTGTTAAATTTTGCAAAAGTCCGTGTTTTGTTTTCATAATGTATATTTAAGATTATAACTCTTTTATTCTAAAGAAAAAGTATTGTTTATAAAAAAGTATAATTTTTGTATGAGTTATAAAGTATAACATTTAAAATATATAACACATTACTATTTTTTCTACTTACCCCTTTACATTTTAAATTTAGATCGATTATGAATTACATATTATATTAGTAAAAGTATGGAATGTGAAAAATAAAAACAGAATTTTTCTATAGATATTAAATAAAGACAACAGGTTCGGGTTTTTATTTTGCAGCTTGGATTTTAATAGTAATAATCATTACTAAGCTTTGCAATTTTAGGTGTTGTAATTAATGGGTGAGACTATAGTCTCTTCAAAGTAACCATTTAACTCTTGAATTTGGCATTGTATAAATTAATTATACAATTGCATAGGCTTAATTCAATAGTTAATGGTCCCTTGAAGGGACTACAGTTTTTCCCATAATTTATCACTACTAAGTTTTGCAATTTTTCAAAAAATTAATTTCTCTAAATAAAATGCTAATTTTACAAGTATAGTTCTGTATTGCTCGCTCTTTGCATTTGAAGTGTTGCCAATGCGTTAGCCTCGTTTTATAATAGTGAGCAGTGGCATAGACGGAAGCTTGTTACGAACCGTTTGATATTATTGCTTGTAACTTCCACCAACCCCATGACCTTTCTATTTTCCTCTAATAATTTCCACTACCCCCATTTATCTCCTCCCACGACTTTCTTAAGTTACTGTTACGCAACCTTGTAATTCAGTTACTAGTTTAATGGTAACTGGAAAGTTAAGGGGTATGTTAATTGCAGGTATCATTTTACTAAACACAAGACACTTTTTAAAATTTTTAGTAAAAAGACATTTATGCCCTTGATTCTAAGTTAAAATTAAAAAAATTTACCCACATTTTTTACCTTAATTTACCCACCTTCTTCATTCATATGAATAACACAAAGCAACTCCTTCATCCATACTTCCTCCCATTTCCTCTCAATCTTCTCCTTAACCACTACATACACTACATTCATTCCATTAAAATACTTGCATTTTGCTTCTGTGCTATGGACAGAAATGCAAATGAATATCCATATTACACGGTACGTATCACATTACGATGTTTATGGACAAAAGGTGGCAGCTTTTTGAAGATTTTCGTTCACTGGATGAGAATCGCTCACGGGGGGCAATTTTATCATATAAAATCGCCCGGTGGAGGCGATTTTATTAGATAAAATCGCCACAAGCCACCGATTTTATGTAAGAAAATCGCCAGAGGGGGGTGATTTTCTTATATAGAATCGCCCTGATAAAATCGCCACAGGCCACCGATTTTATGTAAGAAAATCGCTAGAGGGGGGCAATTTTCTTACATAAAATCGGTGCCCTGTGGTGATTTTATCTGATAAAATCGCCTCCAGCGATTCTCCTTAATATAATCGCCCCTCGTGGGCGATTATATGCCATAGAATCACCCAGCCATAGAATCGCCCATTGGGGCGATTCTCCCCCTACTCTTTTCTCGCCCCCGATTTCGGCAATTTCTAATTTCATATTTGTTTTCTTCACAGGCTTTGCGTGTTTCGGATGATCGAATCTTCCCAGATTTCACCGATGTATTTTGGACTGAGGAAGAGTTCATGACTAGAGCTGATTTGATTGGTTGGGTTGAAACCAGAGTGGCGGAGCATCATTTTGATACTAAAATAACTTCTTCTAAAAAGTGGAAGGGGCCTCTAAAAGGGAGTTGTCATATGTTGTGATAGATCGGGGAAGTTAGAAGCAAACCACCCTTAGGCGAAGGGAAAATATCCCGGAACAACACTAGTAGCAAGCTGATTGGTTGTCCCTTTCAGTTATTAGGGAAAGAAATTAGTGGGGGTAGCTGGAAGCTGAGTGTCATTAAAGGTCAACACAATCATGAATTACCCCTTGTTAGAAACTAGCATTAAAAGCACTCCAAGTTGAATGATGAGGAGAAGGAAAAATTTTCAGAAATGATGAAGATAAATTTGGCTCCAAAGCAGATATTGGCAAAACTGCGATGTGACAATGCGACTAATGTCACACGCATCAGGCAGGTGTACAACGAAACGTCGAAGGTTAGAAGAGATGAGAGGAGAGATTTAAGTCCAATACAATACTTCTTGAAACTGATGCAGGATTACAGGTACCACTATTGGTACACAGCGGAAGACGAGTGCAATGCTCTTGAAAACGTGTTCTTCGCCCATGTTGATGTTCCTAGTCTGCTTCGTATATTTCCTTACGTATTGTCTATGGATACGACATACAAGACCAACCGGTATGACATGCCTCTGCTTCAGATAGTCGCTCATGTTCCGACGGATCAATACATCCATATTGCTTTTGCTTTCTTGAGGGATGAGACACATGCAACTTATGTCTGGGCTATGACTAGGTTGAGGCAACTTTTGATCCATTGACATATCCCCATGTTATTATGAAGGACAGAGAGTCAGCTCTATTGAAAGCTGTGCACCATGTTTTCCCCGATTCTAAATAACTATTGTGCAGAAGGCATATTGCCATGGATGTAAAGAAGAAAGCACTGACTGCGTGTACTGACAAAGAGATATTAGATGAGTTTGAAGGTCGGTGGCGAAGAGTGGTGAGTGCTCTAACGTATGAAAAGTTCACGAAAGCTGTGGAAATCATTGAGACAAAATATAGAGGCCGGTGGATATCTGTGATTAATTACATGCACCATACATGGTTGGAACCCCACAAGACCAAGTTTGTCTCATTCTGGGCTAAGGAGATAAAACATTATGGCGGACGCACAAACAACATATGAGACTCTATTAACTTTCGTCGCATATAGTTATAGATATGACTCCATTATACATTATTATCTGATTTAAAGCATTAATTTTGTCCGTTTTTTATCTCTGCAGGGCTGAGAGTGCGCACGCAATGTTAAAGCGTGCCATTAAAACTGATAGAGAATCATTTCTTACAATTTTTCTGGGCATAAATGAGATGATAAAGTTACATTTGGGTGAGATCCGTAGTAAAATTGAGGCATCTCGGAGCAAAACATTACGTGAAGCCAATTATCTTTTGTATAGTAGGATCAATGGCAGAGTTTCGCAAGATGCCATACTGTTGTTGGTAAATGAATACAAGAAGAGAGGTTCAGTCTATGGGGTAAATAGTGAGTTGTGTGATTGTGAACTGCGAACCAGCTATGGCTTGCCGTGTGCGCATCAGATGGTTGAAATGGTCAGGAATTACAGACCTATTGATCCTTTGGATGTGGACCTCTTCTGGAGGACCCTATCTTTGGATGAGGGAAACATGCCTAACGATGAGGAACGGCAAACAGCACAAGGGCGACTGCATGAGATATATGTTGAGGCCTTGCAGCGACCCACTGCAGACATTTATAGAGTTGCGGGTGTCATGCGTAGCACTTTACATCCAGAGATTGTTCACGTCGCTGATCTGATACAAAGGCCACATAGGGGAAGGCCGAGGAACAACTCTACGCAGCGAGATCTATCGGGCTATGAGCATGCCGAGAGGGAAGCCGATATAGGCAGAGGCAGATCCAGAGGCAGAGGTACATATATTTGCCATATCCATTGATCCTTTGGTTTTTTTTTTATTTTTATGTCTCTTTTTTATTATGATAAAATTATTGTTTCATGCATACGAATAACATGTGCAGGTCGCAGCAGGTCAAGTGGGTCATCAACCAGGAGGAATCGACTGACTTCTAATGAATCCAGATGGCCTTTCAACCTGCTGTCTTTGGTGAAACAGTTTGTGTTCGATTATGTGGTGGATTATAAAAATATAATGGGGGATGGACACTGTGGTTATAGGGTAATATCTCAATTCATACATGGTGACGATTTACTTTGGTCTCAAGTCCGGCGGGAGCTGTTACATAACTTCACGCGTATGCCTCATTATGGTTTGGAGTTCTCGGTGAAGAAAACTACTATAAAGCTCTTACAGTGTTGGAATACCATATAAGTCCTGCAACAAAGGAGTTTTGGTTTGATACTTATCTATTTGGCCTACTTGTCGCCACGAGGTACCAGAGGGTATTCGCATTCTACGGCGCAGAATGTTGCACCTTCCTTCCACTTCGCTTGCGGGATTCCGGCGTACCCGATGATCCGAACACATATATCACCATGGGTCATATCCGGAGCAACCATTTCTTTTGTTTAAAAACGAGGGTGAAATCTTGTTGCCCCCAATCTGTGTATTGTGGCGACACCATAAGGAAGACCTGATGGATGAGTTGAAGGACATGTTACAATCTCGCTTAGATAATTATCAAAGCCTGTACGTCGATAGCATAGGTAATGTAGACCTTGAACCCACGATAGTTATCGATTAGGGTTGAGGGATTTCATTATTTCAAATGTTTAAGGTGTAGGGTTGGATTGTATTGAAATTTAGATGTACAGTATAATTAGACTAAATTTGTTTACTTTTTCAGCAAGTTTGAAGTGTATTACTGTATTCTAGTGTTGCTTATTATTTCAAAGGTTTGGAGTGTGGTTATGTTTGTATTGCAATTTAGATGTTAGGAGATTAGACTCAAGTTGTTTACTTATTCAGCAATTTTGAAGTGTATTAGTGTATTAGGGATGTTAATGGTTTCAAAAGTTTTGGAGTGTGGGTTGGTTTAGGGTTGAAAATTAAATGTACAGTTTGATGGTACTAAAGCTTGTTACTTTTTCAACAAATTTAAAGTGTATTAGTTCATTTACTGTGTTTATTCTCGTGAAATTTGGGCAGAGTCTCCCCTGTACATGAGCACCTGAATACTTGTTCAGACCACAAAGAACACCTGAATACCTGTTCAGACCACAAAGTGAATTACTAAATTATCATTTATAAATCATTCACCAGCACAACAAAGCCAAGGCACCAATTCAACATCCAACCACATTGTATAGGGGCATTAAAAAAACAAACATAAATCAACATTACATTTAATTCACTTAGTACACAATCCAAACATAAGGTACACAATCCACTACGGCTGAAAAGGAGGTCGTATTGCAAGCTCTTCTAGTCCCAGCATCAGGCCCTCCAAATGATAAGCAACTTCTGCAATAGCCCGCCTACGTGTCTCAGGGTTGACGGCGTGTTCAACCCTTAGATGGAAAAGGATTACCCGAGATGCTAACTACTGAAGTCGCTGCAAAAAAAGTAAAATGATAAACCAAAATCAGCAACTAGTAACACATATATAGGTAAAATGAAAATCTAAAATCATCCTAAACTCACTACATTGAGGGACAACTGAGTAGGGTCAGGAGTGTATTCCTCGACCGGACCCCTACTGACACGGACGTGCGAACGCGACTGGAAGTACTCAAGGTAACTCTCGCATGCTTCGTCAGTATATTCGGCCCTCTTCATATCCCGCAGAAGCCTTGTATGAGAGATTTCCCAACCACTGAGGTCAGCAACGTACTTGCAGACATACTTCTTTGTCTCTGGGCCTCTGTAACACTCCTTCGGTTTGAAAACTTGAAAGGGAATCTGTTGGGCGTAACCGAACTGTCTTAACACCTGATCCGACATGTAGGGTTCCTCAACATTAACGCAATATATAAGGCCCCTATATAAGGAAATCTTTTGAACCAATGCTGGATTGGGCTCAAATAGTATCCAATTAACTTGTCCGATAATAAAACAAATCACCTAAGATTGCACAGAAATTGAATAAACCTGTTCACAAACACACAGAACGGACAGCTTACCTCGTCCTGTAAGCCTCCAAATCATATTTTGCAACACGCTTCTTCCCGGTACCAACTTGCACTTCATTACCGCAGGCCATCCAGTATTCCACGACCTCTTCTTTGGTGGGCTGAATGTGGGGAAGTATTCATATATCCAGCTCTAATAAGAATGAACAGAAGAGTAATTAAAATAGATGTTCGAGCAAAATATAAAACTGCCTAATAAGGAAAGCAATAAGTTCAAAGACAAACCTGCAGTAAAGTCAAACAAGCAGAAAATTGAGCACTTGGTGCCCTAGATGTCTTCCCAAGTTGGCGATATAAGTACGCCAAGCAAGCTGCGCCCCATGAGTACTCACTTACTGTCTCAATATCGCGCAGGAAAGTTAAATACTGCGCAGAGACGTGGGTTTTCGACTTGTTCACGAACAGGGACAGCCCTAAAACCACAATAAATAACCCGAAGCGACATTCACCTGATCAAATCTACCGGCACAATTTGTCTCAATGCTTGTCAACTTCACAAAGCCAGGCTTATCTAGTTTCACTTCATCTTTTCCCAACACAGCTGCAACATCCGTTGCTATTTGTGCAGTCTTTGTTTTTCCATAAATTGGCTTACCCCCAAGCGGAATGCACAGTATGTAGGCAACATCATGAAGTGTGATTATCATCTCCTTGAATGGCAAGTGGAATGAGTTGGTCTCCGGATGCCACCTCTCCACAAAGGCACAGAGCAAAGTGGCGTCTAACTCATCATGCATGCACTGTACTAAATGGGCCAAACCAGAACCCTCTACCAGCTTTTTCATGTAATCATCGCCGGGTCAATTTTTCAAGCGATCGGCCCCATTATGACATTTCAATATCCCCCGTTCCTACCAAATTCAAAGAATGGAATTACAACAGAGGGATACAATTCATAAATCATTTCTTTTGTAAACAAAATATAAACAATGCGAACATACTTTATTATTTCACTTTTGTAAACAATGTAAACAATTGGAGCAGTGACATTCCCTGTCGCAGAAGATGCTTGCGACCGTGCCATGACCTTCCTTGAACGCTCAGACGCCGTTGGAGGAACACGAGGGGCATTTTCCGCAACTGGAATAATAGGAGCCCCGAATTTATCCAGAATAACACTCTCCCAGGATATTTTCGGATTACTATTTGGATCCGGATTTGGATATTTTTCTCGTCCGACGGAATATATTACCTTTAAATCTATCCCTCATCTGTAATTACAAGGTTGCACAGCAATTAATATTAATAAAAATACAGAACCAAACAACATATACACAAGAAAAAAATTAAATAGCAAAACAGAAAGAGGAAAATCGCCTGTATTTTCCTAGGAAAAAACGCCTACATCAAGCGTTTTTCCCTAAAAAAATCACCTTTTCAGCCTACATCAGGCGTTTTTCCATTAAAAAAATCACCTGTTCAACCTACATCAGGCGTTTTTCCCTAAAAAAATCGCCTGTTTCCTAGGTTACTCCGCCTGAATCCAGCGATTTTCAGGGTAAAAATCATCGGAAAGAGGCGATTTTTTCACAAAAAATCACCTCTTTCCGGCGATTTTCCGGTTTGTTCATCGGAAAATCGTTTTTCCGACGAACAAACCCGAAATTTACCCTACATTTTTAACTACACAGCCGGAATCGCAACAGAAGCACTACCAAACATTACTACACAACCATTACAATGCAATCTTTCAAGATTCAAACAAAATTTCCATTCACAAAAGCCCCGAAATCCCCACAACATACATTCATGGAAATTGCATGTTAATTACGCACAAAACAGCCGAAAAACGCAACAAGCATCCGAAATCAGCCATAAACTTGCCCATAAACTTCGCAACAACCAACTAAAGACAATTTGAAGAATTTGAAAAAATTTTAAATACACAAAAAAAAACACTTACCGACGGAAATGGAGAGCGGCGGCGGCGGTCGGCAGAGAGGAATGGAGCGGCTGCGCCGACGACGGAAATGGATAGCTTCGCATGGGGAAATTAAGGGCTCTGGTGGTCGGAAGACGCTTGAAAAATTGGCCATGGAAAACTGAATTAGAGGAGAAGGAATGGGGAAGAAGCCCAACTGGAAGAAGAAGGAATGGGGCAGTAAAAAAAAAAAAAATTTACTTATAAAGAAGAAAGGGCATTTTGGTAATTTCACAGGCTAAAATTTAAAAAAGTGACTTACGAATAGTAAAATGTGTCATGCTGATAACAATTCCGAAAGTTAATAGTGTACATAAACCTTACAAATAATGACTTACAAGAAATGCATAAGATCGATCATGGGAAAATGGGAAAATCTTGTGACGTACGTACTATATTGCTCTTTAATTCTCTAATGATCTCTTCATTATAAATATGATCTTATCCCCTGAGTTCATATAGACTTGTGTGTTGTTTGGGTTTAACACAGCAAAATGAATCCTTTTCATCTCCATCTTCGTTTCAGTCCCACTCACAACAAAGTGATGAAACCAAAGACGATGATGAAGAAGAAAATCAAGGAGCAGAACGATTCTCCCACTGGAGAAGAACTTCCTTGGTCCAACCGCAAATCCCAGTTCTCTTTTGATTCCATCGTTGCTGTTACAGGATCGCCAGAACCCTTCAAGACGAAAAAGCAGAAAGTGAAACAGAGTACGATACGTGTGAAGGAGGAAAACAAAGATGCTAGTGCAAAGCAGAATTCTGAGTTTGAGTCTCTACCAGTTCCATGTATTCGTCTTCTCTTTGAGGAACAAGACGAGATCACCGTCCTGAAATCCATGTTCGAGTATGCCAAGTTCCTAAATGTCCCACTTCCTTTGCCTAGCTTGAAGGATTTTTATCCGTTTCTCAAGGGGAAACTCAGTTCTAATTTCTCTAACGCTCAAATATACGACAAGATAAGAAGGCTAAAAGGTAGGCATTTGAGCAGAATGAAGAAAAGTGGGGAAGACCCTATTTTTGCGGGTGACAATGATGCTCAAATCTATATGATGTGTAAGAGCATCTGGGGTACTGCGGGTTCAAACATGGTTGATCGCCATGATGAGGAAGATGACGCACAGGGTTTTTGCTCCAAGTATCCTCTGTTAATGGAATAGCTAGAATGGGAAAGTGCGTTGACTTTTTCAAAGATTGACACCGTCAAAGAGAATTACATCTGATAGGAAGTGCGAAGGCGAGTGAGATGGAAATAGAATGGATTGAGCTGAAATCCAAAGAGCATGAAATCCACTCCAAGAAGGTGAATCTCAAGATGGAGCCAATGAGGATGGTGTGCAATGTGCAATGCAATGAAGATGAAGGAATTGGGTCTTTCTTTGTTAAACTTCTCAATGTGTTCTTTTAAATAGATTTGTTTCTTAATTTTATTGATAATTTCAAGTCACTCACCAAAATTCTTTTAAATTTTAATAGTTAATTTATTTGATTACTGTTAATGTTTAATTACTTGAGGGTATTTTTGCCAAAAATATAATGATTAATAGAGAAAGGGTATAAAAGTCATTATATTATGATCATGGAAGGCAAGAGACTAATTAAAATAACACAGGGGACAAAGGTGGAACTACCGTTTACAAGGGAGGTAATTAATATTTAAGCCTAAAAGAAAGCTTGTGTTTGTCTTTTGAACTGAAACGAAAGAGATGACAGCAGCAGCTTTTGCCACTGTTGAGACTACTTGTGCCACTGGAGGTTACAGATACGTGTGAACATAAGAAGACCAACGGGCTGCCAATTAATACTCCTACCATGTGAACCAACACTGATGACCTTTTTCTTTCTTTTTTCTCAAAACTGATAACTAAAAATTGCGTACAAAGGTAATAAAGGGTCTATTTTTTTTCAAACAGAAAATAATAAATAATAAAAGTCAAGGTTTATCTTCTAGAACCGAAAAACTGATAACCTTTTTCTTTCTTTTTTCTCAGAACTGATAACTAAAAATTGCGTACAAAGGTAATAAAGGGTCTATTTTTTTCAAACAGAAAATAATAAATGATAAAAGTCAAGGTTTATCTTCTAGAACCGAAAAAGAATGGGGTTATAATGAAGTTTAGGTAAAATTTTTATAAAGGGCATAACAAATAAAGAACGTAACTATTTTTTTTATATTTATTAAAAAGAGTATTCTATCTTTCTTTTTCTTTTTGACTATTTTATCTTTTCCTATTAAATTGGTAAAATTTAATTCATTTAAATAAAAGTTATGTTTATTTTTGTAAGATATAAAAATATCTCTATTGCAAAGAGATTAACACAAAAATGAAACAACATATAATATTAAAGTGGATCGATCTCAAAAGATTTACATCCACTTCAACGAGACATAAGCAGGATTAGTCCTCTCTTATGATATCGGCCCCTCTGACAACACATGACAAAAGGCTCCCTAAAAAAAAACCAAGATAGAGAGCCAAAAAGCTATATTTCTGACCTTTCAAACTCCCAACCAAACTGAAAATAATACCGTATGGGTTCTTATATAGACCCATAACTATCAAATCCTTCCCTAAAACTAATTTTTTAAAACCAACCAAAATCTAATTGGAAACAAACTAAACAAGTATAATTATTAAATCCTACTACACATCGAATTTTCTAATTGAGTTTGGTTGAATTTTCCAACCGTCTATATCCAAACTCCTCTCCTTCCCTAATCAAACCGCATTTGATAATAGTCTCAACGCAAAAATCTGTATTCGACACGTCTGACGATCTAATTGCGCATGTATCAAATTTAACCTATGACGTATCTAGCTACTAATGTATTGTGATTAAGAATTTAACATGTGATCAGTGGCGGATTTAGGATGGGGGCACATGCCCCACCGTAGTCCATTAATATATATATATATATATATAAATATTGTACACAGTTGTGGAGCTAGCCCTCCAACGTCAGGTGGGGCAAAATTTTAAAGAAAAAATGCGATATTACATTAACATTTTTTGTGCGAAAAAATGCAAAAATTAATAACTCCATTTGAATTTCGTTTGGTGAATTTTTAAACTCATACAGTATTTTACTTTACCAAACTTAAAATTCACTAAGAATGCTTCTATACAATCTAACAACAAGCACACTTTCAACTATTCAAATACTAAATTATTTTAGTTTCACAGTTCTCCCCTATTTTTCTTAATTTTTTGGTGGGGCAAAATCATCTATTTAATCTATTTTTTGTAATTTTTATATTAATTTAGGGTATTTTGAAAAAATTGAGGTGAGGCAAGGCAATTGCCCACCAAGCCACCATGTGGCTCCGCCTCTAATTGTACATAAAATAATTATTTCAATGTAGTATAAGTGCCTTCAAAGGGAAAAGAAGTTAAAATAAAGCAAACAAATAACTGTTTTAGATAGTAAAAAGAATAAAGTTAATCCCAATTCAACATTTCCCCTCTCCAGTGACCCCTCAATTATTGTTCTGTTGGGAGCTTTACCTCGCATTGCCTGAGGCATATTTGTTAAACCTATGATCTCAATCTTAGTTTTAATGATAAGCTAACAAATATATGATTTTGTTTAATGTTTTGCACTTGAAGAGTTTTATAGAAAAATGTAGATAAAGTGCAAAGAAACAGAGTGTGCGAGACCATGTACGAGTCGCACATAATATCGCATGGTGGCCAGTTGAGAAATTAAAGAAAGAGAAAAATGGCAAGAAGGAAGAGGTCGTACGAGTTATCATCCGAGTCGGATCTCAACACCCTCTTGAGCTCGAAGTTTGCCCAGAAAGATTCGAACTCGATCACCTCGGCAGGCGAACAGCAGCAGTCAAGCTCTCGGGTTGGAAATTAATTGAAGATTCAAAATTCAAATTGAAGAGACGAAATAGACCTTGACACCCTCTCGACGTTGAAGCTCGGCCTACGAGTTACCACATGACTAGCATATCCAATCGTAGGTACTAGCCGTTAGACACAAAAATGACAACTTTGAGAGTGCTGCGATTTTCCCTGCGAGGAACCATGCGACTCGGACAAGAATTTTTCCTAACACTTTTCAACTAGCCGTTAAGAGCCTTTGCAAACCATTTGGACACTTCTATAAATACCCTAAAGCCACAAAAAGATGGGCAATCATCCCCACATGTCTCCTACACTCAAGCATCATTCAAGAGCATTATTTACATTTTCACTTGTCAAATTAGCTTGTTGTGTTAGATTAGAAATAGGCTTTCATGTCCATTTGTGTATGTCAAATTAGCTTGTTAAAATAGGATAGTAAGAGGCTTTTGTGCCCAATTGTTGTGTCATTTTGTAAAATCCATTGTGGAGTTTTCCATCCTTGTAAACACTTCATTAGAAAAGTCCTAACTCAAGAATTTGAGTGTAGGCAGCTTTTAGTAGGCAAAGTCCAAAACTCTTGGTGAAGAGTTAGGCAAGAAGAAGTGGGGAGCAAGAAGAGAATGAGAGACCTAACTCAAGATGTTGAGTTTGGGCAATTGTATAAGTCCTAACTTGAGGTAAGTTGGGCAATTGGGGTTAAAGTCCTATATAAGAGTTTGGATTAGGCAAAGGATAAAGGTCCTAGCTTAGAGCTAAGTTAGACATTTGTCAAAGCCTTAATCAAGAGATTGATTAAGCATAAGTCCTAATTGTTAGGCAAGGGAGTCTTGAGTAAGACCTAAAGTCTTTGGGGAAGGATAGGGCAAAAGATCCATTGCTAGCTTTAGACAAGAGAAAAGTCTTCATCTCTTGATAAAGAGTTAAGTAAGTGTATAGGATTGAAACACTCCTTTTAGTGTTTCTTTCTTAGTAGATTAGAAATCTCAAGTTGTAGAACTTGGGGAGTGGAGTAGGATTCAAGAGGAATCCAAACCACTATAAATTTGGTGTGTTCTTGCTTTGTTTGTTTATTTGCTTTCATGTTTTGCAAATCATCAATCACACACTTCACCTAGAAGTCTAGTTTTAAAGTGTTTTAAAACTTGTCTTTGAAAAATCAGTCTAGTTTTAAAGTGTTTTAAAACTTGTCTTTGAAAATGATTTTTCAAAGTTCTTCTTTGTAAAAAAAATATTTTTAAGGTGTCAAAAACCTAATTTACCCCATCTCCCTTTTAGGTTTATCTTAGGTTGCTATTGATAATTGAGATTTAATATTAATCGCAGTTAGACGAATTCCAACATCTTTCCTTCAAAAAATATAAATAAATAAAGTTAATCTCAACCCAACCCACCTCATGGTTTTACACTCTAGATAACCATTCTTTTGTAGTTTTCTACGAGTAAAAACAAATTAATATATATTTTTTCCTTACCAAACAAAACGAAATTTATTTTTTATTTTTTTTCAAACAATCGAATATATGTTGCTATAATTTTATTTGTTTGTTGAACTAACGTTTAACATAACTGCAATAATAGCTTCAATATTTTCTTCTCTGGGTTAAGAAGAAATAGAAAACACATTATAATCCAAAACTTCAAATTGAAATTTAAAAATATATATACAATTTAAAATAAATATACTTTAAATATTTATTTATGATATAAATGTACCCCTACTTATTTTTTTCTAGTTCTGTTACTGCCAGTTAGAGGTGGCCACCGGAACCGGATCGTTGGTTTCAAAACCAAAACCGTGGCCCACAGTTCCAGAACAGGAACCGCCTTAGGAAGTTCCGGTTTTGGTTCCACCTTCCAGAGAACCGGAAACCGCCGGTTCCCAACTTATAGTGCTAAAAATTATATAGCACTTAAAATAAAATATACCAAGGAAGGATTTGAACACTTGCCCTCAAATTTCTACAAAATCTTAAAGAAGACTCAATAACCACTCAAACTACTTTCTATTTTGTTTTTTTCTTCTTCTTCTTCTATTATTATTATTATATATTATATGTTTATTTACATATAAAATTACATAATTATTTTATACTACATATGAAATACATAATTATTTTATACTATATATATTATAATAATATATAAACTCATTGTCTAATTTATCTTATTTACATTATTAATATAAGTAATCATTAAATTAAATTAAAGTATATATAAATATAAACTAATTATAGATTAAAATTGCTACAATTGGAACAGAAATGAAACCGTGACGGAATCGGAATCAGAATCAGAATCGGAACCATGACAAAACTGGGAATCGGTGATTCTGGAACCGTTTCGAAACTGGAACCAGTGGTTCTAGAACCGTTCCCCCAAGGTTCAGGTTCCACTTTTCATGGAATTGGAACCAGCGGTTTCGGAACAATAACCGGCGTTTCTGGAGCCGTGGTCATATCTACTGCCAGTGATGTATTACATATCGAGTTTAGTTTTTGATGAATTGCATATCGATTGTTATTGAGTTTAACTGTTGACGTATCGCGATGAATTTAGCATATCACTTATTGAGTTTAGCTTATATATCGCGTATCGAATTTAATTACTCCCCCGTTCCATTTCAATACAAAAAATTGAAAAACTTTCAATATTAACCCTTATAGATAATGAGTAAATTACCATTACCCTTCAAAATATGGGTGAAACTCCTATAACCCTTGTGAGGTCTTGAAAAATTACCATTACATCTCTAGTGTGTAATTTGAAGGACTAAATGTTCAAATATTTTCCAACTAACAGAAATACCCATGAGGGTTGTATTCAATTTTTTTAGGGGCATGTTATTTGCAGGACGGGTTTTACTATTCATAGAACATTTTTTTAAATTTTAGATGTGAAAAGACAAAAATAACCTTCATCACTAAATTACCAACATAAAAGATTTTACCTCATCTATTCACTCACTTTTACCTTCATAAATTTCACAACACCCACCAAATAGTAAAATTCTCTCACTCAAACTATCTTGCATTAATCTTTCTCACATCGAATACAAGTTCACAAAATTTATTGACTACAATTATGAACGATAGCCACGTTAACGATCCCTGTTCCGGCGTGAGTATAATTTTTTACGCATCTCTTTGGGTGAAATAGATTTTTTAAAATTTGTTTTTACTGTCCTGCTATGGGTACGCCTGTCCCAGGCGAAATTTATAGCTAGTTTCACCCACAACAAGTGAAAAATATACGTATTTACACCCAAAATCGGTGAAACTTTGAAGGAGATCTGCCTGGGACAGGTGAAAAAATTGGAAAATTTCAACCAGAAAAAGCGAAATTCCGTAATGTTTTCGCTAAGTTCAGGCGTAAATACTGGGTTTTTTCGCCACAAGACGCACAAGATATCATAAATTTGCGCCCAACTCGAGCGAAACTTTATGATATTTTGTGCGTCCTGTGGTGAAAGTTCTTGGAGTTTCGCCCTCTTAGGGCGAAAATTATTTGGAGTTTCACTCTCTTCGGGCGAAATTGTTTTGAAATTTCGCCCTCTTCGGGCGAAACTTACTGAAAATGATTTTTTGCCCTTTAATTCTTTATTTTATACTGACTTGTCTTTTTTTGTGGACAGGAAGGTCGTGCTCAGACTGAGGTGATATATTCCGATTACACTCATGTATTTCAGACAGGCGAGGAGTTTCCCAATAGAGATGAGTTGAAATATTGGGTGCGAACTAGAGCCCAAGAGAATAATATGACTACTAAAATTACGTCCTCTAAGAAATGAAAGGGGCTTTCTTTCCTAAAAGGGCGAGTGGATATCGATTGCGAGAGATTTGGAGAAATTAGAAGCAAGGCACCCCTTGCCGAAGGAAAAAGAGTCGCAAGAATACCAGAAGTAAACTGAATAAATGTCCCTTTGAACTCATAGGACGTGAAACTGCTGGGGAGACATGGAAGCTGAAGGCCATAAATTGTCAGCACAATCATGAACTTGTTGTGGTTAGAAATTGGTATTCAGTGAACTCTAGGTTAAATGAATTGGAAAAGGAGAAGATTGGAGAAATGATGAAGATAAATATGAGGCTGAGGCAGATATTGTCACAATTGCGAGCAGATGATATGGAGAATGTCAGTCGTATTAGGCAAGTGTATAATGAAACAGCAAAAGTTAGAAGGGAGAAGAGAGGGGATTTAAGTCACATACAGTATTTCTTCAAACTGATGCATTATCACAAATACCACCATTGGTACACGGTTGAAGAGGAGCGTAATGCAATTGGAAGTGTCTTCTTCGCTCACGAGGGTGTGCCTGATCTACTTCGTTTGTTTTCGTATGTACTGTATATGGATACGACATATAAAATAAACAGGTATGACATGCCTCTATTTCAGTTAGTCAATCATTTACCCTCAGATTAGTACTTTCACGTTGCTTTTGCATTCATGAAAGATGAGACTTACGAAAACTATTTCTGGGCAATGACTCAACTGAGACAGTTATTTGAGCCCAAAAAATACACATTGGCTGTCATGACAGATAGAGAGTCGGCCTTACTGAAAACTGTGCACAATGTATTTCCACATGCTAAACAATTACTGTTAGAAGGCATATTTCTATGGATGTGAAGAAAAAGGCACTAGATGTTACTAAAAGTATAAGGACATCAGATGGGTTGGTATATCGGTGGGGTGAACTAGTGAGTGCCTTGACAGAGGAGGAGTTCAAGAAAGCTGTGGATTATATTGAGATGAACTATGGCACATATAGATCAGTGACTAGTTATTTGCATAAGACATGGTTGGATCCGCACAAGGCCAAGTTTGTATCGGTTTGGACTAAAGACATAAAGCATTATGGAGGGCGTACCAACAACATGTGAGAATCTTAAAGCTTTCTTTGTTTAAATTTTTCTTATGAATTTCAATGCCTAATTTTTGTTGTTGTATCTGAATTTCAGGGTGGAGAGTGCACATTCTATGTTCAAGACTCATATAGAGACTGACATGGGTTCCTTTCCTACTATTTTCAAGGGCATTAATAATATGATAAAGGGGCATTTGCATGCAATCCGATCTGAATTGGAGGCTTCTCGGAGCACAAGGTTGAGTGAAAGCAACTATTTGTTGTACAGTAGGCTGAACGATGTAGTTTTGCACCCTGACATGAAATTGATAATAGACGAATATACAATAAGAGCAAGCTTATGCGGTCTAAATAGAGAGTTGTGTGGTTGCGAAATGAGAACTGCTTTCGGCCTTTTTGCGCACATGAGATTGTAGAAATGGTGCAAAACCATAGGCCGATTGATCCTCTAGATGTATACGCGTTCTAGAAGACTCTGTATTTGGAAGGTCCGAGTACTCGCACCGAGGAGCAGGAGAGACAAACTGCAGAAGGCGTCTGCATGAAGTGTATATGGAGACATTACTATGTCCATCTGCGGAAATATATAGAGTCGCAGGAATCATGCACAACCAGCTTTGGCCAGAGACCGTCGATCTAGCTGATCCAATACACAGGCCACGTAAGGGTCGGCCGAAATACAATGCGACACAGCGAGTTGGATCAGGATGGGAGCATTCCAAAAGGAATGTAAGAGGAGGTACATATGCTTTAACATATTATCACATTTGTTCTGCTAATGGTGTTTGTTTATATATTGATGGTGTATTAACTGTGATTTATATATGCAGGCTGCAGATCAACAAGAAAATTTAAAAAAAGAAGGTGTTGAAGGCTAGTGATATCGATTGGCCTTTCAACCTTCCTTCACTTGTGAAACAGTTCATTTTCGATTACGTCGTAGACTATCTCGATGTAATGCGGGATGGACATTGTGGATTTAGAGTAATTGCGCTATTCATCCACAATGATGAGTCGAAATGGTCCCAAGTGAGGGCTGAGCTATTAGAAGAACTCCAACAACATTCTGCTTTGTACAATAGGGTTCTTGGGGAAATTGAGTGCAACTTAGCTTGTTCTGTAGTGGATTGTCATACAACTCCCACAGTAGAGGAATTTTGGTTTGATACTTACCTATTTAGACTAGTCGTTGCAATGAGGTACCAGAGGGTTTTTGCCTTTTATGGACTGGAATCCTGTACTTTCCTTCCACTGGAGTGGCAAGGTTCCGGCGTCTCTGATGATCCAAACACTTACATCAGTATGGGACATATATTTAACAATCATTTTATTTGTTTGTTTACGACATGCATAGTATTGTTACCCCCAATTGCTCACTTATGGCGTCCTCACAAGTCAGCTATGATGAAAGATTGGGCGGAACATTTAAAAAATCGATTAGAAGAGTACTAGAAAATGTATGTTGAAGAGTCTTAGTCTTAGATGTTTTGTAATGATAATATGTATTAATATTGAATGAAGTTCTTAATTGTGTAGTTACTTATGAAATTTTTTTTTACCACATGTCTTTTCTTATGTCTTTTTTATTTGTTGAGGTGACGCAAAACATACTTAAAAAAGTTGTTAGTTTCTTATGTGTTTTTTATTTGAAAATTTTTTGACAGAACCTCCCATATAAAACGACTAGTCTCATCCCTGTTAACAGCTCAAAAAAATATAACTATTCCAACTACTCCAAAAATCTTAATAAGTACTCGAAAATATGAACATCAACACAAAAAATCTCAATTTCTACTTAAAAATCTCACAAACTAATCCAAAATATCGAAACTACCATGTCTTAATACATTAAATAAGAATATAACTAAATCAACTGTCGCACACAAGAAAATCATTAATGCGCGCTGCTCAAAATATAACAGGCTAGAACGATCATGAATGCTCATAAGGCGGTCTTGCCGCAATTTCTTCTAGCCCCGTCATCCAATCCTCCATATGCACAGCCATCTCATCAAGAGCGTTCTGACGCACCTCAGGGTTGAAGGCATGCCTAGTCCTTGGATGAAGAAGAACCAGCCTAGCTGCTAAGAATTGCATGCGCTACAACGACAATAAAAACATAATAAATAAACATACAATACTTGTAATACTATAGAAATTAACAAAGAATGACCTAACGTAAATTTTTCTTACTGCAGCCATGATAGCTGGTTGGGTGCAACATTGTCCTCTTCTTCCACAGCGTCTATACTGACACGAATATGAGATCGTGCTCGGAAGTACTCAAGGTACTCGTGGCATGCTTCATCAGCTACATCTGCCCTCTTCATTCCGCTCAAAAGTCTCATGTGATAGACTTGCCAACCCATGAGCCAAGGTTCGTAATGACAGACATATTTCCTATGTTTCGGGCCTCTATAACAATTTTTGGGCACAAACACTGGATAAGGAATCGTCTGCGTGTACCCAAACTGTCGCGTGACACGATCCGGCATATATGGCTCTTCAATATTACAGCAGTGGATAAGGCCTCTAAACAGTGAAACTGTATGGACCATTGCAGGATTTGGCTCAAAAGGTATCCAATTCACCTATTTTTTTTTATTAAAAAGTCAACTACATAATAGTCCGAAAGAAAGTACGCAAAAGAAACAACACACAAACTATGAAGGGGAAAATATTACCTCATCCGACCTCAAAGCATCTAGCGCTCGCCTGTAAGAAAGCAAGTCCCTGTCTGGAATACGCTTCTTGCCGGTACCAACGTGCCACTTCATTGCACAAGGGAGACTGTTATTCCATGACCTCATCTTTGAAGGACTAAAAATGGGAAAGTACTCATATA
The DNA here is from genome assembly GCA_016801395.1 of Leptodermis oblonga. Taxonomy (NCBI): domain Eukaryota; kingdom Viridiplantae; phylum Streptophyta; class Magnoliopsida; order Gentianales; family Rubiaceae; genus Leptodermis; species Leptodermis oblonga. Next base: position 22,650,329 of record CM028753.1, read on the forward strand.
TCCAGCTCTAATAAGAACAAAACAAACCAAAAAAAAAAAAAATCAGTTAATTGAATCATAAAGCCTTATCAGTTAATTGATTCATAAAACCTTAAATAGTTAGTCAAATTAAAAATGAATCATACACACGTGTAATAATGTCAAACATCCCCCAAGCTGCGCACTATCAGCCCTAGATGCCTTTCCAAGATGGCGATACAAGTTTGCCGAGTAGGTGGCCCCCCAAGCGTGGCCACTTACCATCTCCATATCACGGAGGAAAGGCGGAAAATTTCCAGACATGCAGGTTTCAACTTATCGACAAAGAGGGTATTTCCTAACAACCACAGTAAATACCCAACGACAGCATTCACAGGATCCCTGGGTCTATCTGTGCAGTGTGATTAAAGGGTAGACATCTTCACATTTGCAAAATTTTTATCCAATCTCATCATGGTCAAGCTCTGATTTTAATGAAACAAGCTTCAATTTCCCATAAATGGGAATTTCGACAATCGGCACGCCCAAGATATACGCTACATCATACAAGGTGATGGTCATCTCTCCAAATGGCATATGGAAGGAATTTGTTTCACGGTGCCATCTCTCCACAAATGCACAAAGTAATGCAGCGTCTAACTCAACATGCATGCAGTTAGCTAACTACCACAAACCCGATCCCTCAACTAGGCTTCTCATTGGCCCTGCTTTAATATTCCATTTTGAGACACGATCGGCTCCATTGTGACACTTCAATACTCACGTTCTTGTCGCATAATATCCAAAACCGATATAAATAAACTATAACATAATAATGAAATATAAACAAATGTACTTTATATATGCATTTTAAATGAAGCATATTTCAAAATGAATGTAAATGCAATAATCTATTAAAAAAATTACCTCTCCATGCCATATGTAATACGCCACATGTCCCCTAAAACTCTGCAACAGCTCTGGATTTGTAGGGCCACCTTCAACCGAGTGATCTAGTAACTTGTATGTCTTCCAACCTTCATCACTTGATCTGCCCTCACTGCTCATGAATGACCTACTTCCACTAACCATTAATTCTTTCCCTTGCCCGCTCCTAGTGGATTCTGAGCTGGTATTTGGCTCCTCATTGTTGTTGTCTAATTGACTTTCATAATGATCAGAGGTCCATTCCATCTCCCCGTATGCAAGGGCCCTCTCAACATTTTCAGCATTCTCCCGGGCCTCGGCATCACCCACATTTCTAGAAATTGGGGGTGCAAACTCAACATAAGTCTCAGCATCATTCCCTAAACCCTCAACAGTGTTACTGTTTGAAGAACCACGGGATCTTCCTACCACCCTTCTCTGCCGCTCAGATGCTGTAGGTCGGATTTCACGCTCAGATGTTGTGGGTCGGATTTCACGCTCAGATATTGTCCGCCGGTTATCCTTATTAAGCTTAAATTTAAGGCCTTTCACTATTCTGGCCATCTGAAATAATAACAAGATCAATAATGAAATTAGTAAAAAAGGATGAATAATAGTATACGAAAATGTAATTAACCTACAAAGTTAAAAAAATAATAAAAATTTAAACCAGGTTTATTGATTTTCGCCTGACAGAGGTGAAAGTTTACAGAACTTGCGCCCACACCGGGCGCAATTTTCCCAGGGGTTCCGCCAAAGGATGCCGAAATTCTGGGAAAATTGCGCCCACACCGGGCGAATGCGAATCTTTCCTAGTATTCCGACGGGAATTCGACGGAATTCTTCTACGCCCATTGGAAATTAAGATTTTCGATACCACAAATCACCCAACAAATATTATAATCACCATAATATGCAACTAATTCATGCTATGAACTAAACCCATACGAAATTAGAATCAAAATTTGAAACAACTGAAAAACGAAAATTCGAATGTGAAAACCAACCTTCTTCTTCGATTTGCTTCTCCTTCGCTGTCGACCGACAGGTTTCCATCGAGCTTGGCAGGCTTCTTCTACGCCTTCAATTTTCATCAAGCCTCTTCGTGGATTTTGGATGCTTCTAGACGTTGACGTCTCGGTTTCGTGCAGAGCCCGAACTGAAAGGAGGAAGAAAGGAGGTCAAATGTCTCTTGAATTTTTAAAGGGTATTTAAGTAATTTCACAACAAAAAATTTTGAAAATGTCTTACGAATAGTAATTCCCGTCATGTAAATAACATTTTCGTTTTTTTTACAGATAGTGGGCGGCAGTAATTTGACCGAACCAGGGTTAATCAATGGGTTAGCACAAACCATATAGGGATAATGGTATTATAATAGTATTGCAACACCACTAGGGGTTAATAGTAATTTCACCAGACCTTGAGGGGGTAAATGTAATTTACCCAAAGATAATTAAGCCGCGAAATAACCCCTATAAGGAGATTGTTATCTACAGGTCACCTTTCTATTCGTAGGCCACTTTTTAAAATTTTTATACGTAAATTTACATTTTTACCCTTTATAGTTTTTAACTTTATAAAAAAATTACCCAACTTTTTTAAATCTATGAAAATCGCCTGGACTGGGCGATTTTCTCAAGGAAAATCGCCTGACTGGGGCGATTTTCCTTGAATCGCCCAGTCCAGGCGATTTTCCTTGAGTTAAAAAAGTTGGATAAATTTTTTTTTTTTTAAAGTTAGAAACTATCAAGGTATTATTTTTTCACCACTTAAAATTTTAAAAAGTGTCCTGTATTTAATAAAATGGTCCCTGCAAATAACATGCCCCAATTATAAAGCAGAAGATAAAAAGGCTTAAAACACAAAATGGCAACGAACTGTCCGGCATCTTCAGCGTCCGCAGCCCCGGCGTCATTTCCCGGCAAGAAAAAACAGAGGAAAGGCCGGCGCCCACAACAAGAGAATGCTAATGTTGCCGAAGCTACTCGGATTAAGATCTCCCGAATTCTCGAGCAATTTTGCGCTTCCAGTGACCTAGGTGAATTTGCTAACGTAAAGATGGTTACTCCTATTTTGTTTGCTAGGTTCTCTGCGGATGCTTTTAATTTTTTGATGTTATCGTCTTCACCTGCCATTTTCGTTAACTGAGGTTTCGTTAAAGCGAAATATGTTTCTGCTCTTATGATAAACCGTGAAAAAGTAACATTTTTATGCTTGTTATTATGGAATGAAATGGAAGCAAGTAAACATTCCTGTCTGCTTCTGCTGCCGTTCAGTTGATGAGAAATAACAATGAATATTGAGAATTTGTTTGGCTGAAGGTGAAACAACTACTTTCTAAGTATGGGAAAGAAATTTTTTGTTTGTTGTTTGAGAGTAAGACTTGGAAGTTATGAGTGTTTTTTGGTTAAGATGTATGAGTGCTGAGATATCTCGGTGATTAGTACCTCCATACTGTTTACTGTATTATTTATCGCCTGAGTGGTATGACATTTGACAATATAACCTTGTTGTCAGAAGCAACATTGTTGTAGAAAGAGTGTTTTAGAAATCCTTGTTTATGGTATGTTCTGTGTTGTAAAAAGGTTTCCTTTGCAAAGGTATGTTGCTATTGCTCTAGGATAATGATAGTTTGCGTCATTAATGTTCATTCTACTGTCTGTCCATACTAAATGTGAGAGAGTGGGCTATGTTCTCATGTCAATGGGCGAAACTTATTGGTTCTGCTCAATCAGGGTCCATAAAGTTACATTAGTGCCTGGGATGAGTGTGTTCTTATGATCAAAGACATGGACCCAATGCTAAATGTTGTACCTTTGAAGCTCTTCATTATCTCTTGGAGCCTCCCCAGGTTCAATGTGTATCCACTGATTGATTTTCTTGAGTATATGACATGTTATGGAACAAAGTTTTAAGTTTCTACAGACAAATTGTGCCTGTAAAGAGTTCCTTTATGACTGCTAATTGGTTGAAGTTGCTTGAAACATAATCAACATTGAGAGAGAGAGCATTAATCTAAAAACAACAGAACTCTCTGATTAGGAACATATGAGACATTTGGCTCGAAAAGAGTGTAACTGTAAATGATGGTTTTGAAGGATCTTGAATTTTTTTTTTTGCTCCATATGATTCTGATTTGATAGTCAAGTCTGCACATAGGCAGTTTATTTGTTACCTTGTTGGCTGTGCTGTAGAGCAGTGGCATCAGATCCCATCCCCATTGTTCACTGCTTATTAAAGTTCAAGTCATTTGCCTTTTGGTCTAAAATTTCAGAAATGTAGAAGGAATATGTTTTATATGTTCCAATTATGCAGTGTACACGTTTGAAGCCGGCCTGACAAGCCATGAGCGCGCAGCAGTACATACATTATGTAGGAAAATGGGTATGAAGTCCAAAAGTTCTGGGTCAGTTCTTCTACTTTTCTCTAGGTCATTATCATTTTTGATAAACTATTGAGAATATATCATTTGATCATAAATGTCTACTCCAAGTTGTATATTTTAAGGACTTTTTGTTTGCAGGTATGGGGATCAACGCCGTGTTGCTGTTTATAAGACTAAGAAAAAAGCTGATAACATGAATGGAGAGGAAAAACTTACATCTTTCACATTTTCAGGAGAGGCAGAAAATGTCTTACTTGATACATTCATGCGTTATCCCCCAGGTGACGATGAGATTAGCCAGTATGTGCCCAAAGATATAAATGAGAAACCTGATAAATCGCGAGGAAAAAAGGATGACATATTTGGGAAACCTTTGATGAGCAAGGCTGAAATTGCAAAAAGTATGGGAGAACTCAATTCCCAAATTGAAAAGAGCCCCAACCTCAGACAGGTTTGTGATATTTTCTTCAGATGTCTTTGTCATGCTCCTCATTCTATTGGTAATGATAATTTCTCTTTGATGTTGGCTATGGTTACAAGAAAACCTGTACATGAATGGTCTTCTCTGATGAATGCTTTCAGATAACTGAAGGAAGGGCTAAGCTTCCAATTGCATCATTTGCTGACAACATCAAGTCTGCTGTAGAATCTCATCAGGTTCATTTCACTGCAATTTTTGCCATTGCCATTTGGTGTGGGTTGAAATCAGTATAAATAACCTATCCATGACCTTCTTAACAATTTTTTGGGCATTCTTGAGAGCAGGTAGTTCTTATATCTGGTGAAACTGGATGTGGAAAAACTACACAGGTATGCCTTATGTGCTCTTGCTTACTTTTCTTTTTTATTATATTAGAGCTAAATATCATGATGAACTTCTCATGGCTACTGCTTTTTGCCAATGTTCTTCTGTATTTGTGTATGCGTACTGTTCCCAAAGTTGAAATTCTTAACATGGATAATTTTTTCCCCCTTGGAATTAGTCAGAATAAAAATGTCATGTCAGATACTGTCTGATCCCTAATGGCTATCAACTAACTACTCTCGTCTTCTTTTAATCTCTTTCCATTAATTATTTTGACCTGGGCAGACACGAATGCAAGCCTTTGCTGGGTTGAGTACAAATTGAAACTAGTTAGAGCAGCTTTATCTATTCTCTTTCTGTGTGCTGTTAACACAGCTAGGGAGAACTTTTTCTTGTAATGCCTTCTTTTACTTTCCAAAAGTCACCTTCACCGTGTATCTGATTGTCCTTAAACAAGGATAAGCTGGTTTATTGGGATAGTTTGACAAAATCACCACAAAAGTTTTCTACTTTTCCAAAACTAATTGGTAAACAGAAATAAGATCACCCTTCTCTAAAACTTAGCTACAAGAGTCAACCTTAATCAATAGTTTGGAACCCTTGGAGGTTCTGGTATTTGTTGTTAAAGTGTGTTTGCTACCCCAATGTTGAGTCCCTCGGTTAACATGCTTTCAGTGGATAATTGTCCTTCTATAATGATTTAATAAACTTGCCCGAAGTAAAAAAAAGTTTCTCTTCTCCTTAATATTATTTAGGTTCCTCAGATTCTTTTGGATCATATGTGGGGCAAAGGGGAGATGTGTAAAATAGTCTGCACCCAGCCGCGGCGAATCTCTGCTACATCAGGTGGGAATTATCTATCTCGATAGTACAATTTTTTCTATACCCTTGTGAAATTTCTTGCATTCTATGCTTCTGGATTTGAATGAGTGCCTCCTCCTATTTAGTTGCTGAAAGAATTTCTGCCGAAAGAAGTGAAAGTGTTGGAGGTACTGTTGGGTACAAGGTACTAAAATCTGTTATTATCTTAACTTTGAAATCACTCTTTCTTCAATATATAATGTTTCAGTTTTATGTGGTTTTCATGTTATTCTTCTTTGTGAAGTATGAACAAATTATAATAGTTGCATGTGGTCTTCATTTTCTCAAACAAATGGTTTTCACAGCTGTCGCAATGCTCAATCGTTTCAGGGCCATTGTTAATTGGTTATCAGTTGTATTGTGATCTTCCTTGTAATGTATGTTTTGTGCCATATCTCTACAGCTTTAGACTCATTCATATTTTTGGCAAATGGTAGATAAGGCTGGAGAGCAAAGGTGGAAGGCATTCATCAATTGTATTTTGCACCAATGGGGTGCTATTGAGGGTTTTAGTTTCCAAAGGAAGTGACATGAGAAAAGTGACAAGGGATGTAGTATCTGATATAACTCACATCATTGTGGTTTGTCTTTTCTCCAAACTTGTCTATGTATTATTTAACTCACATCATTGTGGTTTGTCTTTTCTCCAAACTTGTCTATATATTATTTGTGCATAAAGAAATGTGAGAGTTTTGTCCCCTCTAAGTTCCTCTGTGCTACTTTTATTTATTTATCATTTTTTCTCCGAAGTCACTTTGATGATTTTTTAATGCACCAGTATGATAGGTGAAAACCGAAAGACATTAACTAATATTTAAAGGGGAAGAGGAAGAGCTAAAAAGAATTGGAAAACAACTACAATAAATGACATGTTATATTTATTTAAATATAAATGAAATAATGTTTTCCAACTGTACATGACGGAGAGATATGATACATATAGCCGACCCCACAGTGGGATAAAGGCTCAGTTATTGTTGTATACATTCAAGCCAAAACATAAAGAAGCTGAATGACTAGTTTGGCAAAGAATGGTGGGAGGATACTAAATTTGGATTCCATTGACTTATTAAGTGCAATTTCCCTGATAAAAGGGTTCCCAAACAAAACTTCAAAAGGGGTACGTTCTAATTGTCTGCACTGTTTTAGCATTTGAAACTTTTAGGATCTTAGAAAGTCTCAGTTTATCATTTGAAACTGTTTTAGCTTTGGACTTTTGGGGACAAAATTATAGTTTCTGGCTAGAAGCAAAGCTGAAATGGCTGTGATGAGCTGTGTCTAGCAGATTTTTGCTTAATGACTGATCTCAAGCCTCAACAGGTTCTGAATAGAGCCTTTGTTCTTTTTTGTCAATTTTTTTCCCCTATCTTATAATAATTCAGACTTCTGAAGAGAATCTGTACTAGCTTGATTTGGAGGTGTACTCCTGTTGAGCCAAGCTTGAGTAACACTATCTATTTATTTTTCTTTCCCTCGAGAGTAGGCGTAAATGTTCAGTTAGAAGTGGGAGGGAAGCATTAGAACTAAAATGTTTTACATAAGTAAAGTTAATACTGAATATATGCAGATGCCACTTTAGTAATCATGTAGATAACAATACGATAAAAGTTAAGATTGACGAACATGAATTAAATAATCGAAAAGAGTCAAATACTTAGGGTTTAAAAAGCAGAGGGTTTATTATAGAGAAAGCATAGCAATTGATAAAAATGTAACACATATGATTCAAGTGGAATAAATGTAGAAGTGTGTCATCTATACTTTGTAATTGTAAAATGATTCTAAAACTAAGAAGAAAATTTTATAAAACGACTATAGGAACGGCGATGCTTTAATATTCAGAGTAACGGGTGACGAAATATGAGCAGGAACAAAACATGCGGGTAGCAAATGAGTATGTTGAGATAGATGTGTGAACTTACTAGGTTAGATAATACAAATAATGCAAGTACTAGAAAGAAAGTAAGAGTAACTCCAATAGATGAAAAAAATGAGAGAAACACGTCTAAGATGGTTTGGACATGTATGTAGGAGATCCCTAGATACTCACGTAAGACGTTTAGAAAACAGAGAATCATTAATTAATATTAAGAAGGCGAGATGAAGACCTAAAATGAATGGGATAACAACTTTAAAACAGGACATGTTATATTTAAATATTAATGAATCAATGTGTCTCAACCGTACACTACAGACCCCTCAACGAGCGCCATTTTTTTTATTATTATTATTATTCACTCTCAACTGGATTAACAATTTTCCCCTTAGCAATTCATTTTCATCATATTGTTTTGATTTTGTTAATTGTAAGTTTTAAGTTGTAGAGTATTAAATCAATTTCGGTGTTCGAGTTAAATTGAAATTTTAATTTTTTATTTAAACTGAATTTAGGGGTTCTAGAAATTGAATTTGGGAAATTAGAGATTGTAAATGTGATTTTACATTAAAAATTTTAGAAATCCAATTCGTGATTTTAAAAATTCAATTAGTGAGTTTAGAAATTTCGAATTTAATTTTAGATTATGAATTTTAATGATTGAATTAAGGATATTAGGGACTTCAAATTGTAATTAGGGAACCCCCATTTAGATAAATCTAATTTATTCAATTAATGTTAATTCTATATGATTATGAATTGTGATTAAATGACATGATTTACATTAATTTATTTAATTGCAAGAAACAAATTTTGTTTACACTGGCCCTGAAAGAAACAGTTCTGGTTCCGCCACTGGTTGTATCCAAGCTGTTTTCAGTTTATGCTTTATATCCTATTGCTTTGTCATGTTTCCTCCGGTTATTTCTGTTTATTAGATAATCAACTCTATTAAAGTTATTTAATATCTGCAGGAACTTGTTGGACTTTAAATATGATGTGCTTGATATTTATTAATGCTATAAACAGATTCTCTTGAAAGCAATTTATTTCTTTATCATATGGATTCCAATGGAACAATGTTTCTTGAATTGTGAAACTTCATTAGATATGGATCATCACAGTAACTTATTTGTATCTTTACATTGATCTATGTCGCTCATAAGCTCTAGCATTCATGTTTCTTATTGTAGGATGAGATTCATGAGAGGGATCGCTACTCTGATTTCATGCTGGCAATTCTCAGGTGTTTTTATTAAACTTGAATTGGCTAATTTACAGGAAAGTTGGTCACGAGGTTATTATGTCAAAAGCATATAAATTTTCTCTTTACTTCTTTTTTTGGGGGAGCTGGGGTATGGTTAGGTTTTATGGCTTTTTATTTTTTGTTTTGTGATATCAAAGTTCTTATAGTTGAGTGTACTCTTTATTTAGTAATTTGAAGTAGTTTGGTATAGCTCTTCAGCATTATTAGCTACTTTTGCAGATAACTAAATGGGAGTTTTTTCTTTTTTTAATTTGTTTTCCTGCAATCAACATTTTGTTGCTAAACATTCAACGAAGCCTGATAACTCAACTGTTTTTACCTGCAGAGATATGCTTCCATCGTATCCACATTTACGACTGGTAAGCTCAAACTTTATGATTCATAATCCAAACAGTTATCACTGGGAATCTAGTTTCTCTTACCCTTTCTATTCTCTGTGAACATTGGATTGCTTTACCAGGATTAGTAGGTTTGCTGACCAGTCACTCCTTTACAGGTTCTAATGAGTGCCACATTAGATGCTGACCGGTTTTCAAAATATTTTGGTGGCTGTCCAATTATACGAGTTCCAGGGTTCACTTATCCTGTAAGTAGCTTGTTGAGTATGTGTCATCTATTGATCTTTTATTAGTTCTCATATTTCTTGAGGCTTCTGTACCAGGTTAAGATATTCTTCCTGGAGGATGTACTTTCTATCGTGAAATCAAAGGGAAATGATCATGTCAAATTGCCTTCGGAAAGCAATGAAACTGAGGAATCCTTGTTAGCCGAGGAATACAGGGTTGCGCTGGATGAAACCCTTACTTTGTCTCTGTCAAATGACGAGTTAGATTCCCTTCGAGATCTGATCTCTTCTGAAGGTGGTCAGAAATTTCTAAATTACCAACATTCTTCAACTGGAATAACACCATTAATGGTGTTTTCTCAGAAAGGCAGCATGGGTGACATTTGCATGCTGCTTTCCCTTGGTGTTGACTGTCACTTACATGCTAATGATGGAACTACTGCACTTGACTGTGCTGAACGAGCAAAGCAGGGAGAAGCTGTTGAAATACTAAAAAGGCATATGGATAAGACTCTTTCCAATTCTGAGGAAGAGCAACAACTTCTTGATAAATACTTGTCAAATATTGACCCTGAACTAATTGATGATGCACTTATTGAGCAGCTTATAAAAAGAATATGTATTGACTCACAGGACGGTGCAATTCTTATTTTTCTTCCGGGATGGGATGACATAAACAGAACACGGGAAAGGTTAAACTCTAGCCCTTACTTCAGGGACTCATCTAAGTTTGTAATTATTTCTCTACATTCTATGGTTCCAGCTATGGAGCAAAAGAAGGTGTTTAAAAGGCCACCTCCAGGATGCCGGAAAATCATTCTTTCAACCAACATTGCTGAGACAGCTGTTACCATTGACGATGTTGTTTATGTCATAGACTCTGGGCGAATGAAGGAAAAGAGCTATGATCCTTATAATAATGTATCAACTCTCCAATCTTCTTGGATTTCCAAAGCCAGTGCAAAACAACGAGAAGGACGGGCAGGACGTTGTCAACCAGGTATCTGTTACCATCTTTATTCCAAACTTCGAGCAGTCTCTTTACCAGATTTCCAAGTTCCTGAGATCAAGAGAATGCCAATTGAAGAACTATGCATGCAGGTACGTATATTTTCACTTTTGGTTGGAAAACAATATGTTTCTTTCCAGTTTCATTGAATTGGATGAATGACACAATAATCTCATAAAGTTATTGCTTTGACTATAAGCTGTTCAATCTAATTGTTCAGAAAATTCTATTTTAATACTTAGTTTCCTTGTCAGAGAAAATGTGAGAGAATAACTGGATATTTTTGTTATGATCCATCATATAACGTATCAATGCTCCGGTCTTGAATGACTCAATAATCTCTTCTGAAATTATTGCTTTGCTTACAAGCTGTGTCACATAATTTTTCAGAAATTCTATTTTTGTAGTTATATTCCCTGCCAGAGAAAATGTAAAAAAGAAAGAAATTTCAGACTATTATTTCTAGCAACATCCTAGGATATTATTGATTGTGTGATTGCTCAATCCTTAGGTGGTCCATCCAGGTCTAGATTAGGGTTTTATTCAAGGCTTCCTGTTAATTACTTATGAGTAAGGCTGACAAATTATTATACGTTATGAAAACTCTACACGAAGCTAACACGTGGGTTGAGGTTTGACAAGCTTGCTGGTTAATCGTGTTTGACCCAAATAATGCAAATAATAAACAGGTTGAACTCGGATCAACCCATCTAACCTATTTAACCAGTTTAACCCATTTTTATATATTAAAAGTTTTGGACCACCATTTAATAAAAAGTGTCGGGCAATCTGCATAACCTTAAAGTTTTCTAAGTATCTTGTATTAATTTAAAAAAGTTATTTTGTGTAAGTATAATTTTCAAGTTGAATATGTTGTGTTATATTGGTTATATGAGTTATTTGGGTTGGGAAAAAATATGTGGGCTGGGAAAATATACAATTCAACAACAAGAACAGAGGTTGGCCATATGAATTATATCTTGCCATTATTTTCGGTCAAGGCATGTTTTTATTTATACTTACATAAACAGGTTAGTTTGGGTTAAATTCGGGTTTCACGAAAATAATTAGGTCGGGTTCAGGCTCATAAATTTGACATGAATATTCCATGGCTTTGAGTTCGGTTCATTCTTAGATGTTAAGAAAGAAAAAAAAAAAAAAAAAAAAAAGAGAGGAAAAGGAAACCGAATTGCTGAAGTTAAGAGACTGGAACATCAAAGAAACTGCAGAAAACTGAAATTTCTATAGGGAATCTCTCCTAGAACACTTTGGCTTCACACCCTAGACAAGTTTTGTCAAACAACCCTCAAAAGATGACAGCTGTCGCAGGAATTTTTATTTGAACTCAACTCGACTCTTGAAGATGTACATCATTTGTAGTATAGTAGTAGAGATATGCGGAATACTTCTTTCATATATTCTAGTACTATATATACAAGATACAAAGCCCTATACATGGTAACTAGATCATACAACTGTATACAGAATAAAATAATCTATTCTAGGTAATTAAATCAATCATATAGCTAAATATTTACTTTCCTAATTTATACTATATCTTATCTTTACTAATATCTTATCTTTACACATCATTCTTGCTAACTGTCCCCCTCAAGTTTGGGCATAGATGTTACATATGCCCAACTTGGAAATGGTTGTATGAAATGATCCACTATTGACTCCATGAGTCATAATATCAGCTAGTTGATCTGAATTTCTTGTGTAAGGGATTTCTATTGTGCCTGAATCAAGATTGTCTTTAATGTAGTTTCTATCTAACTCAACATGTTTGGTTCTATCATGTTGTACTGGGTTATTGGCAATCTCAATGGCTGCTTTATTATCACAAAACAACACCATAGGCTTTTTCGGACCAAAACCAAGTTCTGTTAGGAGAATTTTTAGCCAAGAAAGTTCTATAGTTGCATCATGCATAGCTCGATATTCTGCTTCTGCACTGGATAATGAGACCACTTTCTGTTTTTTACTTCTCCAAGTCACCAAGTTGCCCCCAACAAATGATAGGTATCCTGACGTAGATTTTCTGTCCAGCCTATTACCTGCAAAATCTGAGTATGTATATCCCACAATATCAAGATGACCATGTTTAGAGAATAATACACCTCTACCTGGAGCTGATTTCAAATAAGCTAGTATCCGATTAACAGCATGCATGTGTTGATCACTTGGATTGTGCATGAACTGACTCATAACATGAACTGCATATGTTATATCTGGCCTAGTATGAGTTAAATAGATCAATTTTCGAACTATCCTTTGATATCTCTCTTTATTTGTTGGAATTTGATCTTGATAAATAGATAAACCATGATTCACCTCAATAGGAGTATTTATGGGTTCACATGCAGAATTACCTGTTTCAGCAAGGAGATCAAGAGTATACTTCCTCTGAGAGATAAACAAGCCTTGATTGGATCGAGAAACTTCAATGCGTAGGAAGTATTTTAGTTGCCCCAAATCTTTTATCTCAAACTCTTTGGCTAGAAAATTTCTAAGTTTCTCAATCTCATCAATGTTATTACCTGTCACAATCATGTCATCAACATAAACAAGAAGGAAGGTAATATCGTTGAGAACCTGTTTATAGAATAAGGTGTGATCTGCCAATGCTTGCTTGAATCCATACTTTTTCATTGCATGACTCAATCTCCCAAACCATGCCCTAGGTGACTGCTTTAATCCATACAATGCCTTTTTCAGTTTGCATAACTTACCTTCTTTCACTGTAAATCCAGGAGGAGGATCCATAAACACTTCTTCTATTAGACTTCCAAACTGCCATAAAGGCCAATTTAAATTAACTGCGAGTGATAAAATGACACGGACAGTATTCATCTTAGCTACAAGTGCAAAGGTTTCTTGATAATCAATCCCATTTGTTTGGGTATAGCCTTTTGCAACCAGCCTAGCCTTGTATCTTTCAACTATCTCATTTGACTTGTATTTTACAGTGAATACCCACCTGCTTCCCACAGTTTTCTTACCTATTGGTAACTTAACCATTTCCCAAGTAGAGTTTTTCTGTAGGGCCATCATTTCATCCACAATTGCACTCTTCCACTTAGGATCTTCAAGAGCTTCCTGAAAATTACTAGGAACATGTATAGAGGATATTTGAAGAGCAAATGCCAAGTTAGCTTTAGACAAACGATGATAGGATACAAAGTCTGAGATTGGATAAATGACATTAGAGACCTTTGAGAATCCAAACTTATCAGGTGCTTTTCTTTCACGAAGAGGATATCTCCTATCATGATTAGTGTTAGAATTTTCAAAAGAAGCAGGAGTATAGGTACATACCTCAGTACTAACATTAGAAGACTCATTCGATGGCATGGTGGTATCATCAAGAGAGGTACTATATTCAGGAGGCACAACTCTAGTATCTTCCTTTTTTCTGGAATATTTTTTATCAAATAACTGAGCTGGTCTCTCCAATCCTTTACTATCATGTTCAATTTTATTTTCTTCAATAGGTGCTTTAGGTGATGAATCAGTTAAGACTAAGGATTCCTCACTTTCCGTAGTATTTTTTGTATCTGATATCCATATTTTCTTTTCTCCTAACCATAATTTTTCCTCTTCTTTACTTTCAATCTCCCCCTGAAGAGGAACCATGGGTACTTTTTCAGAAAAATATGACTCATTTTCACAAAACTGAACATCCATAGAGACATAGAAAGTTTGTGTAGGAGGATGATAACATTTATAACCTTTTTGGGAAATTGAGTAGCCAAGAAAGATACATTTAAGAGCACGAGGGTCAAGTTTATCTCTATGAAAGGAGTGGACATGAACATAACACACACAACCAAACACCTTAGGGCAAATATTAAGGGCAGAAGGAAGAGGATGAAATTTGGATAGCATTCTTAATGGGGTTTGAAAATCAATGATTCTAGCAGGCATTCTATTAATAAGAAAGACAGCTGTTATGATGGCTTCAGCCCAAAAACGTTTTGGAACATGCATAGTAAAATATAAGGCACGAGCCACTTCAAGAATGTGGCTATTCTTACGTTCTGCTATGCCGTTCTGTTGTGATGTATAAACACAAGTTGTATAATGCCATGCTGAACCATAAACTTAGCAAGAGAATGATTTGCAAACTCACGTCCATTATCAGAATGAAAAACTTTTATCTTAGTATCAAATTGTGTGAGAATCATTTGATAAAACTGGGGAATTATTTCTGAAACATCACTCTTAGATTTCATCAAATATATCCAACTGACCCTAGTACAATCATCAATAAAAGATACAAAATATCTATTTCCTGAAGTAGGAGTAGAGAAAGGACCCCATACATCAGTATAAACACAAGAAAAAGGAATAGTACTTTTATTAGAACTTATTTTAAAAGGAACACGATGGTTCTTGGCATATATGCATTGTTCACATCTTAAACTAGAAACAAAATACTGTAAAATAGTTTAGGAAACAAACGCTGTAAATAAGAGAATGATGGATGCCCTAATCAGCAATGCCAAAGAATAACCCTTTCTTTATTAGTTGTTTCTCTCTTAGTTTGTAAACCAGAAGTGAGGGCTGCTACGACTCTATTGTCCTGAAAATAATATAAACCATCCCTCTCCTTACCAGTGCCAATCGTCATCTTCGTGAGATTGTCCTGAAACACACAGTGAGTAGAGTTAAAAATGGCATAGCAGTTAAGTTCCTTTGTTATCCTACTAATAGAGAGAAGGTTATTTGCAAGGGTAGGGGCAAGTAAGACAGAAGACACAGAAAAAGCTGGTGAAAGAGACACATTTCCAGCCCCTGTGATTGGCATAGATTGGCCATCAGCAACCTGTACAGACTTTATTGGTGGAGGCTTTAGAGACATAATAAGAGAAGAATTACTAGTCATATGATCAGTTGATCCTGAATCAATTACCCAAGAATTAGAACAGTTAGAATTAATGGATAAACCAAAATTACCGTCTTTAGGAGATTCTCGAGTTATATTGGAAGCAAATGCAGTAGTAACACTTTGAGCATATTTCTTGTTGTTGCTTGTAGCTTGTCTGAGTTTATACCACTCTGGGTAACCATGCTTCTTCCAACACACATCAACTGTATGTGTATTCTTATGGAAATGGGTGCAAAACCGAGACTGAGACTGAGGTGTTGTACTATCTCTAAAAACAGAAGTAGGAGTGCCTTTTTGGACTGCTAGAGCTGAAGCCTCAGAGTGGACATCTGCCCCCATTGTCAGTTGTCGTCGTACTTCTCTACGAACCATGGAATATTCTTCTTCCAACCTTGGTAAAGGAGAGGTAGCTAACACACGGCTACTGACCTGATCTGGATTATGATCAAGGCCTGCAAGAAAGATATAGACTCTTATCTTCTGCGATACGATTTCTGTACTTTTCAATATCAGTAGCACATGTCATATCATTTGGTCTACGATGATCAAGTTCCATAAAAACAGAGTTCAACTCATTGTAGTATTCGGCTATAGGCCGACCACCTTGGCGTAATTGAAAAGACTTCTTCATAAGTTCATAGACTTGAGAAGAATCAGATAAATCAAGGTAACTTCTGTTCACAGCATCTCAGACTGCCTTTGCAGTACCACATTGCACAAAGTGTGACATCCTGGGCTCATTGAATTTATAAGCCAAGACTTTACTAGTGCATTTTCAGCCTCCCATTCATCATAACCTGTACTGTCTTCTGATGGTGCAGTTATTTTTCCATTGATATAGCCCATTTTTTTCCTCCCAGCAATATGCATCTCCAAGATCTTGGACCAGACCCGATAATTAGTACCATCCAACTTAATATGAATGGCTGAAGAAGTATCTTGAATGGTCATGGTGGATAGGTTCTTGCTATTAGAGAATTCAGCCTCAGATTTGGTCAGAAGAATTTCAGAAGAACAGATTGGCTAAAAAACTAGGAAGGCAGGGAGAGAGGCAACTGGGAATTGTGTGGAGAATTCGAGCAAAGCTCTGATACCAAGTAGAGATATGCGGAATACTTCTTTCGTATATTTTAGTACTATATATACAAGATACAAAGACCTATACATGGTAACTAGATCATACAACTGTATACAGAATAAAATAATCTATTCTAGGTAATTAAATCAATCATATAGCTAAATATTTACTTTTCTAATTTATACTATATCTTATCTTTACTAATATCTTATCTTTACACATCATTCTTGCTAACTATAGTACCAAATCCAAAACTCGTATTATGATTCTCTTATTCATACAAATATCAAAAAGCTGACTCTTGCCTAAATAAAATTAAGAAACAATACATAAATTAGAAAATTACTAAAAGAAATTCCCGGAAATTACTAATGGCTTCAATTTTCTAAACTACTTAGTTCCCAAATTGGCTCCTTAGCATCCAAAGCATGCAAAATTTCGGTTTGGATTTTGGAAACCTCTTAGCATTTGCCTTTGTGTAGTTTTTCTTCTTTTCCCCTTGACCAGTGCCTTTTGTAGACTTTAGTAACCTTTGTCTGTCCCCATGAAAGAACCAACTCCAGAATTTTTAGTCAACTTGAACATGCTTTGCTAATAAACTTTACCTTAGTTGGCTTGCATCATAGGACCTTTATGGCTGATTATAGTCCAAGTGCTATGAAAGATCTTTACTCTATGTTGGCCAAAAAGTTTGATTGCTCTCAAGATTATAGTATTATTCACACCTTTTTCAAAAAATTTCGCCCCTAGATTTTGAAGTCTCATGGAGCTATTCAAATTTGAGTAATGTGAGTGGGCAATTGTGAAATTATAACAAAATACAAATGTAAAACTTAAGCTTCCTGGGACAGTTCCTTTTCTCAAGATGGAGGATCTATAAATTAAACTATTTAAGATGCATAGGTAATTGAAACCTTTGTACTTAAATTTGTTGTGTGAAATAGCTCCCCATGTTAATTTCAGAGGCTCCATGAACTGTAAGTCTTACCCATTTTTCGTGTTAGATGCATTGTGAAACTCACTGAAAATAGTCTCTAGTTGGCTTATCAAACCATGAATAGTTTTTCATCCTGTCCCCCTTATTGCTCAAGTGGCAATGGGAAAAAGATTGAGCAAATTAGTTGGGCCTTCATGAGCAAATTAGTTGGGCCAACAACATATCATAAGCTAGACTATTTGTGCAGAGATCTTGCTTGGTCTGTGTCAGAAATTCCAAGTTCTCGTGGCCCTGCAGCTTTGTTGTGCAAAAACAAAGATTATTTATTGTATTAATACTGAATTTTAGTGGAACAACTTGACTCTGTTTTAGAAAGATGATTCAGAAAATTGCATGTTTGAAAGTTGCTAGGATCATTGACTCTGTAATTTTGTGTCTCCATCCCATCTCATCTCCTTTTTTGCATGTGTTTGAGATCCAATAAAATTTTATGCCTCTCCTGAACCAACATCTGCTACTTTATTGAGATCTACGAGCCACATGGTTTAACATGCAGAATGTAGATAGTGATCCTTGCATCCAACTAATAAATGGCTTTCCTTTTCTAAGAGAGAGAGAAAGAGCTGACAATAACACAAGTGATCATCATCAATAACAAAATGTAGGGGCAGGTTATTAATGATTAGCAGTAATATCCAATCTCTGCATCATTAAATCTGCTTACATTTTGGATAAATTACCAAAATGCCCTAAGGCTTGTGCAAATTACCAAGTGAACCCTGAAGTTTGGAAAATTACTGGACGACGGACCCTATCTTGTCAATTTTTGTACTAATTCGGGGGGGGGGGGGAGGGAGGGAGGGGTGGGCGTTGGTCGTGCTTTTACAAATCTCAGGATCATCCTCTCGGTAATTTGGACAAACCTCGGGGGGTTTTGGGTAGTTTTCCCCATTTCTTACTATGCAGATTGGTGTTGCTGAAATGACCAAGTTCCTGTTTGGACAAGAACTATAAAAAATGTTTGTGTTTTTAGAGTTAAAAACCTTAAAAATCTGTGGGGCATGTTATTTGCAGGTACAATTTTACTAAACACAGGACACTTTTTAAAATTTTAAGTGGTGAAAAGACAAATATACCTTTGATAGTTTCTAACTTTAAAAAAAAAAAAAAATTTACCCAACTTTTTTAACTCAGGGAAAATCACCTGGCCTGGGCGAATTTATCTGGGAAAATCGCCCATGCCAGGCGATTTTCCCTGAGAAAATCGCATAGGCAAGGCGATCCTAGGCGATTTTCCCAGATAAAATCACCCAGGCTAGGCGATTTTCCCTAAAAAAATCGATTTTTCAAAAATTTAGTGGTCGTTCGCCGGAAAAACGATTTTTCGACGAATGACCGGGAAAACCTGAAAAAAACGCTGTCTTGTGGCCTTTTTTTTAGGGAAAATCGCCATAGGACACCGATTTTCTCTGGTAAAATCGCCCAGTAGGCGATTTTCCCAGAGAAAATCGCCCAGTCCAGGCGATTTTCCTAGATTTAAAAAAGTTGGTAATTTTTTTATAAAGTTAGAAACTATAAAGGACAAAAATGTAAATTCACGTATAAAAATTTTAAAAAGTGGCCTACAAATAGTAAAAGGTGGCCTGCTAATAATAATTCCGAAAACTGTTTGAAAAGAATTTGTGAAAAGCTTTTCAAAAAAGTGTTCTTAAAAACACTTTTTAAAGAACAAATGAAACATGCTCTTTAAAGTTTTCGTTCCCTCTATCCCATCCCATATTTCTTCGCACCCCAGCTCCCACGTCTTACTGCCTATTTCGCACTTTACATCCGCCACCGCCCCCCCACCAAAACCACCACCTAATTCCACCCCACTCCCTTCCCCTGCCCCTGATTCCACTCCCTCGCCCCAATTTCTTCATTTTTTTTTTTTTTTTTTGTCCCTCTTCTAATTTTGAGTTGTAATATACTTTTTGCTTTGGTTTTAGTCCATTTTTTTGGAGATACTATGAATTGTCATTCTATTTTGGTCTATAAAAACATTTTTGTGAAATACCAATCCAAACACCTTTTAAACTATTTTTAGCTACAAAAACGTTTTTGTAAAACACTATTTCAAACACATATTTGTTCCTAAAAAACCTGCAAAGACCTTTTTTAAAAAACAGTTCACAAAATTCTTTTATAAAAGCGTTTTTGAAATATTTGTCCTAACATGACCCGAATATTCCATAATAATCCGAGGATTGAGAAATTGAAAAGCAGTTTAAACTTGTGATGTGTACAGTATAGGCATACACACCAACATATTCCTTTTATCGTATTTTGTTTCTTCCAGGGCATAAGAGATAGTTCGTTACCCCTCGTCTACATCCATGTTGCATAATGGAATTTTGTTGTAATATCTCTGTTGTCTATACTGGCAGGTCAAGCTTATTGATCCGAATTGTAAAATAGAAGACTTCTTACGGAAGACTTTGGACCCACCTGTTTATGAAACCATATGGAATGCAATTATTGTTCTCCAAGATATTGGAGCCTTGTCTCCTGATGAGAAACTAACTACACTTGGGGAAAAGCTAGGCTCTCTTCCTGTTCATCCACTTACTAGCAAGATGCTTTTGATTGCCATATTATTGAACTGTCTTGACCCAGCTTTAACTATAGCTTGTGCTTCTGATTACCGTGATCCATTTACTCTGCCAATGCTACCTAATGATAGAAAGAGAGCTACTACTGCTAAATCTGAATTGGCTTCACTATATGGTGGCTTCAGTGATCAATTAGCTGTTGTAGCTGCATATGAAGGTTGGAAGTGCGCAAAAGATAAAGGCCAAGAAGCAAGATTTTGCTCGGAGTATTTCATCTCTTCAAGCACAATGCATATGATATCAGGAATGCGGAAACAACTTCACTCTGAGTTACTTCGAAATGGATTTCTAACTGGAGATGAATCTTCTTTTAGCATAAATGCACATGATTCGGGAATACTTCATACTGTTCTTGTAACTGGTTTGTATCCAATGGTTGGGAGATTGCTTCCACCCTTAAAAGGTGGAAGGAGATGTGTTATAGAGACGGCAGGTGGTGATAAAGTGCGGTTACACCCTCATTCCACAAACTTTAAATTATCATTAGAAAAACATTATGATAGGCCTCTAATTGTGTATGATGAGATAACTCGAGGAGATGGAGGTTTGCACATTAGAAACTGCAGTGTGATTGGTCCACTACCATTGCTATTGCTTGCAACAGAAATTGTGGTGGCACCTGTAAATGACGATGAAGAGGAGGATGATAATGATGATGAAAGTGACTATGAAGATACGGATGATGATAGTGATGAAGATAAAAGAGGGAATCCTGTTGCATCAAATGTTCAGCAAGAGAAAATTATGTCTTCTCCTGGTAATAAAGTTAAGGTCATTGTTGATCGGTGGTTGGCTTTTGAGTCTAAGGCTCTTGATGTTGCTCAAATATACTGCCTGAGAGAAAGATTATCTGCTGCAATTTTATTCAAAGTAATTATTCTCCCTCCATGTGTGACCTTTCTGATGCACACCAGGGAAAGTAAACTTATTTGCTCCGACAAGTTTTCCCGTTGCAATTGTTGAGTATGATAGTTACAAATCTGTACTTAATAAAATTGGAATCTTATACTGTTTTTGCTGTTATTTTCTAGGTGACAAACCCAGGCAAGGTTCTTCCCGAAATGCTTGAGGCCTCGATATATGCTATGGCGTGCATTCTTTCGTATGACGGGATGGCGGGAATTTCGATACCATTGGAAGCTGTTAACATGCTTACTTCAATGGTTGATACAACTTTTATCGGACCATCAACTATTGGGAGAAGGAAAGGAATGGGTCAAACTCCCAGCAGCCTTGTAAGGTCGCTTATATTCCCAGGTAGAAATCAGAAGTCCGCTTCAAATGATGAAATAGTTTGTTGTTCTGAAAAGTTTCCATCAATTCATCACCACTAACCCCCAATTCCTTCAATAGGCATGAATGTGCAGCAATACCAGCAAAGATCTTCAGGTCAAGGTTCAAGGGAGGATTATAGTAAGCGGCAACGTGGAAATGGATTGTGACAGTTGTGTTGTGGACCTTCTGGTGCTTGAATAGGAGAGATGAAGAAAACGAGCAGCGGATTTGTAAGCTTATAAAAACGGTTAGAATTCGCATGTATAGTCTCCAGAAGAGTTTTTTAACCAAATTAATTCCTTTTTAGATACTCAAAATAGGGGTTGTCAGGACCTATACCAGAACAATTTTTTTTTGGGGAAAATTTCCATTAAGGGCTACCAAAGAAACATAATTATTAAAGAGGGCGTAACTTTTTTATATTTATTATTAAGGGCATTAAAATACTTTGATAAAATTTTAATTAATAAAAGTCAAATTTATCCTCTGTTATTAATTAAATTTGTAATAAGCTACGTCCAAGCTATCTGATTAACTTGTGTTCCCGGAAAAGCTCCAGAATGCTGTGAACCATTGGACTTTGGAAAATCCATCGTTTTTTAATTAACTTTTACTCTTCCAGTTCCATTAGCATCCTTCTCCTTTTCTTAGTTTTTCATCTTTTGCTTCCACAATTTGCTCTCGTTTAGTCGGCGATCAATGGGAAGCCGCGCGCGCCCATCAAGCAAGCATGCGAAATATCCTATGGCTATTGTTATTCCACCGGCGGAAAGATTGTTAACACTGTTCTATCCAATTATGGAAAGGTAAGCAATTATGTACCCAACTCATAAACCCAATCTCATATCCGCCTTTTCGATTACAAATTCACCCAAAACTCTGCCATATATGCTCTCGGGGAAAGCTAGAAGATACTCCCAGTCCCATGTCTGTCAATTTATACATTTTGCTTCTAGGTTAATGTTTATTCCATTGGCTCATTTACATGTTTTTTTATTTTGCTGAAAATTTATGCCGGTTTGTTTTATTGCGCAGGTGGAAAACCATTCAACGAAATTGTTGTTAAAATTGTGTGTGATGTCAAGTCAGAGATCCAAAGCAGAAAAGAGCATGAAAAGGTTGGTGGTGGTCCTGGTGGGAATGATTCCACTGACGGGGATTCGCCGGAGCGAGATTTAATTCGAAGCAGTGGTGTGTGGATTTGGGAGGTGATAGGGCAAATAACACCATAAAAGTGCCGGAAAAGGTTGGTGGCAGTCCCGCCGGGAATGATTCAACTAGAGGGGATTTGTAGGAGCGACCGGAAATATGGAGCGGAGGTATGAAATTGGGACGTGACATGGCAAATACATAGCCGAAAGATCATGTTAACGATTTTCATGATGAATAGAGCTTTTTCGGGAAGAGGAGGAAGAAATTTAATATCAGTGAATACTGCATAGCTAGGCGGGTAGTTTTTTAACTTAATTAATAATAAAGGATAAAATGGACTTTTACTAATTAAAAAGGGGGCATGTTATCCGCAGGACCCATTTTACTAAACACAAGATACTTTTTAAAATTTTAAGTGGTGAAAAGACAAATATACCCTTGATAGTTTCTAACTTTATAAAAAAAATTTACCCAACTTTTTAACCCAGAGAAAATCGCCTCTGGGCGATTTTAACCTAGAGAAAATCGCCCAAAATCGCCCAGGCCAGGTGATTTTCTCTGTGAATCCCTGGGAAAATCGCCGTCCTGTGGTGATTTTCCCACAAAAAATCGCCTAGACCCGGCGATTTTCCTCTGAGTTAAAAAGTTGGGCAAATTTTCGCCAAAAAAATGATTTTCCGATGAAAGACCGGGAAAATCTGAAAAAAAACGCCGTCCTGTGGCGATTTTTGCAGAGAAAATCGCCTGGCCTGGGCGATTGCGATTTTCTCTGGAAAAATCGCCCAGGCAAGGTGATTTTCTATGAGTTAAAAAGTTGGGTAATTTTTTTTATAAAGTTAGAAACTATCAAGGGTATATTTGTCTTTTCACCACTTAAAATTTTAAAAAGTGTCCTGTGTTTAGTAAAAAGTGTCATTCAATTAACAATTCCGTTAAAAAGTTATTAAAGTATTATTAATGCCCTTAATAATAAATATAAAAAAGTTACGCCCTTTATAATAATTATGTTTTTTCGTGCGCCCTTAATAGAAAATTTCCCTTTTTTTTTTTTTGGAAGAAAACGATTTTTCTTTTTTTTTTTTTTTTTTTTCTTTTCTGGTTGAGGAAAGTCATTTTCTTCAAAAATCAATTTTATTTATTTATTTACTTTGTTGAGAAGTCGTTTCTTCATATCGATTTTGTTCTCTTTCTAAAACTCATTACCAAAATGTATGAAATATTATAGTTTATTTTTAGGAAGTGAACTAACTTCTTTTCGAAAAAATTTTTGGTTAAGTTTTCCCTAAAATTTGACCTAATTTGATCGCAAATCATGAAAATCGAACAACATCTCTCTAACTTTCCAGCACTACCATTTTTCAATGTTAGAGATATTCAAATGTTAAACGGTAATACACTTGGGATAATGAACATAAAACTCAAATTGGTATTATACAAACAAATAAACTCATAACTCTCGTGCTAGTTGATCTCTTCTTGTCATTCGTCTATATCTATGTGGTGAATCTTGATTTTACGAAGAGTTGAAAACGAAATGACAGACGACATGATTCTTCACCAATTGTTGTGCGACTAAAACGATGCTCATATACTTGTCTGAAGAAACCAGAAACAAGTCTAATTGGTGATGATGTGCTATGCTTTCCAAAATGTTGGAAAGTTTGTTCGTGCGGCATCTCATCCTCGAAATGGTTAGTGTGCAATGACGATGCTCGATCTCCTCTATTATATGTCAAATGGTGATCTTGACCGCTTACATTAAGAATATGAGTTCATAAATCTCTAGTCATATGTGTTCTATTCTGATTTGCATCATCTAAACCAACATTTTCCATCAATAGTGGTTATTTCATTGTACACTTAAACTCAACCTTGAGACTGTGTAAGTTTCAACATAAAGAAGAAATTAGTTCAAAAATAACAAAATCATAAATCTAAATCATATAAATAATAATAAATGAAGTACTTACCGAATACTTCATACTTGACCTAAAATTGATACGACGGTACCAATTCATATATGGAAAATACCAACTCAAATGTGTACTGTCACAATCACCCACAAGTACTAATGATCTTGCTCGTTTCCACTGAGTGATATTAGTAGTAAATCAATAGTTCAAACCGCACTCAAAGGTAGGGCATTTCCCATTTTTATAGGAACTTCTGTACCAGAAACAATGGTATCTCCAATTATAGCCCCTTTGGGATGTAAAATATATCTCTTCTCACCATCCCCATAGTCTATGAGACAAATGTCTGCATTTCGATTAGGGTCGTATTCTACGGTTACAATTTTACCATACTTGTCTTTTTCATTATGTCGAAAATCTATTATCTCCTTGACCAATCCTCTCCCCCCCACCCCCACCCCCACCCAAAATAACCTCTACAATCAATCTTATGAAGTGTATCATCGGTGTCTACAGGCGATGGCGCATGTTGGTAATATCCAAACAGTCTCATCACTTGTTCAGGTAAATGGAGCTCAACCAATTCAAAGTTTAGAAGTGGAACAGTGGGTGACCAAATTTTCTTTCAACTTTTGCAGTAGTTAAAGAGGCCTTCCAATATTTCTCCAGTATAAGGTTGCCAAATAAAATGTATAAAAGGAACCTCATGTAAATACCATGGAATAAAATAAGGGTTGATCCTATTCATGGAGATTCCGTAAATATTCCATTCCAAAAATGAAGAGTTCGACACAATTGGTTTTTTTTGGAAATTGGATGCAGTTACTAATTCATGATCTGGCATGTACAGAATGAAAACTTCATTCTCGATTCTACGAGAATTTTTATGAAAGCCTTTCATTTACTTCTCTTCGATGGAAGTTTGATTTTCCCAGAATGTATCCTAATTTTTGGCCTAATTCTTCTTCTGATGATCGATCAATCTATCTATTCAGCAAATAAATCAAAATTCTATCTATCAATATGTCTAGTCTTGGGTCATTATTAATGATTTTTCTTTAGAATTCGGCTATTTGATCGATCCACTTACTTCTATTATGTCAATATTAATCACTACTGTTGGAATTATGGTTCTTATTTATAGTGATAATTATATGGCTCATGATCAGGCGTATTTGAGATTTTTTGCTTATATGAGTTTTTTCAGTACTTCCATGTTGGGATTAGTTACTAGTTCTAATTTGATACAAATTTATATTTTTTGGGAATTGGTTGGGGTGTCTTCCTATCTATTAATAGGATTTTGGTTTACACGACCTCTTGCAGCAAATGCTTGCCAAAAAGCTTTTGTAACTAATCGTGTAGGAGATTTTGGTTTATTATTAGGAATTTTGGGTTTTTTTTGGATAACGGGTAGTTTCGAATTTCGGGATTTATTCGAAATATTCAATAACTTAATTGTGGATAATGAAGTTAATTTTTTATTTGTTACTTTGTGTGCTGTTCTATTATTTGCCGGTGCTGTTGCTAAATCTGCACAATTTCCCCTTCATGTATGGTTACCCGATGCCATGGAGGGGCCCACTCCTATTTCTGCTCTTATACATGGTAGCAGCAGGAATTTTTCTTGTAACTCGTCTTCTTCCTCTTTTCATAGTTATACCTTACATGATGAATTTCATTTCCTTAGTAGGAATAATAACGGTATTATTAGGAGCTACTTTAACTCTTGCTCAAAAAGACATTAAGAGGGGTTTAGCCTATTCCACAATGTCTCAATTGGGATATATGATGCTAGCTCTGGGTATGTGGTCTTATCAAAATGCTTTATTTCATTTGATTACTCATGCCTATTCCAAAGCCTTATTATTTTTAGGATCCGGATCCATTATTCACTCAATGAAAATAGTTGTTGGGTATTCTCCTCATAAAAGTCAAAATATGGCTCTTATGCGAGGTTTAAGAAAACATGTACCAATTACCAAAAGCACTTTTTTAATAGGTACACTTTCTATTTGTGGTATTCCACCGCTGGCTTGTTTTTGGTCCAAAGATGAAATTCTTACTGATAGTTGGTTATATTCAACTAGTTTCGCAATAATAGCTTGGATTACTGCGGGATTAACCGCATTTTATATGTTTCGTATCTATTTACTTACTTTTGAAGGGCATTTAGGTGTTCAGGTTCAAAATTACATTGGTAAACAAAAAATCCCCTTCTGTTTACTATCTCTATGGGGTAAGGGAGTTTCTAAAAGAATTAATAAAAATCAAAATTTGAATTTATTAATAATGACTAATAAGGAACGTTCTTCTTTTTTTGCAAAAAAGATATATCCAATTGATAATCGTGCTAAAAATGTGACACGGCACTTTATTACTATTGTTACTTTTGAGAATGAAAAATTTTATTCCTATCCTTTATTCCCTCTACTTGTGTTGTGTTTATTTACTTTGTTCGTTGGAGCTATAGGAATTCCTTTAAGTCAAGAAGGAATGGATTTAGATATATTATCTAAATGGTTAACTCCCTTGATAAATCTTTTGCCTGAAAAATTGAATAATTCGATGGATTGGTACGAATTTTTCAAAGATGCGGTTTTTTCAGTCAGTATATCTTTTTTAGGAATATTTATAGCGGCCTTTTTATATAAATCGTCCTATTCCTCTTTACTAAATTTTGATTTAATTAATTTATTTCTTAAAATTAAACGCGGTCCTAAGAGGCTGCTTTGGGACAAAATGATAAATGCCATATACAATTGGTCATATAATCGTGCTTATATAGATTCCTTTTATACAGTGTCGTTAATTGGAGGAACCTTATACACATACAATTTTCAAAAATAAATAACCGATAAAATTAACATATTAGCCGATTAGATATTCACAATTGTATAAGGTCTACCAAACCACACAGGTCTTGGGCATTCCTTTTAGACTCCCTACAGAGTGCGTATAGAGTGAGAACAATATTACCCCAACTGTAATGTCTTGTCGTTTTGAAATCGGCAACCAACAGTAAGTATACTAGTTTAAGCTTAGTACCTGAATGGTCCACAAAAGTATCGAAATCAATTGCATCATATGACACCGTATATGCTGTTCTACATCCAAATCTGTATATTGTGGCAGCTAAATGGTTAGCTATACTAAATTGAGAAAACTTTCTCGGTTGAAATTATCTGGATCCGGATAATACCCCAACACTTGATGGCACAGATTTCGCTAACCTTCAATAGTCGTGTCCCCCTTACTCAAACAAATTGGATGTCCATGAATAGTCAAACCCCATAATATCCTGTAATGTTATTGTTGTCTCGCCGACGGGGAGATGAAATGTATATGTTTCTTGTCGCCAACGCTTCATTAAAGTAGTAATGAATAATCAGTCAAAACGTTAGTGGCCTCCCATAAAACTCCATAGAAACCTACGTAGTTCAACCATCTCTCCACATGCACATCAAGTGGGCATGTATCCCAAATATTCTTATGTCCCTTATGGCCAGATAAAGTAAAGTTGGCTCATCAGGATTTAACCATGCGTTCTCAGATCTATGCTCTGACTGAAGGCGGAAAATAGAGGTACAAATGGATCCAACAATTAAATATATATATATATATATATGAGTAATCCACTTATTTTCTTTCCATCGCGAGCAATAAATGTGCAAATTTATATATTTAACATATGGTGAGTGAGTAAATGAGTTATTTTAAAAGTGAAAATATACAATAGGTAGAAAACTTATTATGTATAAGTCAATTAGGGCAAACAAAGTAGGGTGAATTGAAAATTTGGTCACCTTACTATCAAAATGTTCACGTTTGAGTCACCTTTATATTTTAATTGCGTTCGTAGTTACCATACTTTTTTTTTTTGCATTTTTTTAGTCACACTATGAAATGCCTCCGTTAACTGGCTAACAGAGCTATTTTCTAAGGACATTTTCGTCAAAAAATCTCGAAAACTTTTTTTTATAACTTTCTTAATGGCATTTCTATCTTCAACGACAATTATAATTGTCGCTGAGCGAAACCCAAAAAAATTCCCATTCCACACATCAAACCCTGAAACAAACAATTTTTCTCCCATTTTCGCTGCTCTTTCTCTCGCTCATTTTGTTTCACACCCATTGCCCACACTTTCATACAATCATTCAAATACTATTTTCATCACTTTCTTATTCTTCTTATAATTTATTATTTTATTTTGACTCCATTCTTGAGAGTATTTTAGTCATCATCCATTTTGGCAATCCAACTTTTGTTAACCCAATTTCGTTGCCTCCTCCAATTTCATTTAGGAGCCATCACCGTCCTTGTTTTTTGTGTGAACGTTTAGCCATAGATCTTTGGTGGGTTTATGAAACTTGGTCGCTTTTAAGCTCTCGATTGGAATTCCACCATCATCACTCCAGAAATTCTGATAAAAGAAAAAGCCCCAATTGAAATGAATAATAAAGGAAAGAGGAATTCTTGAAAGCATGAACCTTTTTACCTTGCTTTTACCTCCCTTTAGTTTTCAGAAATTATTGCTTCCAAATTTTGTTCAAATCTGAGAAGAAAAACAGATAGCCTATGACGTAAGAAGAGAGAAGCTGGAAAAAAAAGGCTCAAAGAATGAATATTTTTTTTACCACTCTTTTGTTTGCTCAACCGATTGCTTCCAAATTCTTTTCACATCTATGAAGAAAAACAGAGAACTGATTTTGACAGAGGAAAGAAATGGAAAGAAAGCTCAAAAAATGTCTAGAAGGGAAAAATGCTCATTTTTTACCTCCCTTCTAAAATTATTTCAGATTTGAATTGCTTAACCACACAGCTTCTTGGTTCGGCAGCAAACGGTGGCAAAATATCAGTTTTCACACCTCCAGTCCCCTTCATGAACATCACCACCTTTCATCATTGATTAGCTTGTATAATTCAAAGAGCAATCCTTGCTTTTTGGCAATTTTCCGTTGTGAATCACCGTCTAACGCGATGCTTACAAGAGTCTTCACCGATGCATGTTTTCTTATCCAATTTGCCTTTCTAGAGATTCCGAACGAATTTTGACAAATTATCAAAATCGCTAGAAACTTTGTATTTAATAGCCCTTTCACTCCATTTTTTGTTAAAATATGCTCTATAGAATAATCTGTTCGCAAACATCAATTGCCTCCGACTTTCTCAAAATCTTTGGAGACCACAATCGACTGTATCCCCGCTGCGAAGGAGTCCTGCAAGCCGTAGATTCAAGCCCCAAATGGGTTGTCTAAGATTTTTGATTTGGAGATAAATTGTGGGGGAGATTCCATTTGTTTAGTAAATCCACTCATTGAACCTTCCAATTTCAATTCTAGCAAGAGCCACACTATTTTGCACAACGGAGGATTTTTGGAGAAGAAAAAGAAAGATTTTTTTTTGGGGCATGTTATTTGCAGGTACCATTTTACTAAACACAGGACACTTTTTAAAATTTTAAGTGGTGAAATGACATAAATACCCCTGGTAATTACCTTGGTGAAAAAAAATTTACCTACCCACAACTCTACCCATCTTCTCCATTTCTCCTGCATTCCTCCATTTCTCCATTTCTCCATTTCTAACATTCATACATTCCTCCTACATCCATACATTCATTGAAGATCCATTTCTTCTCCATTGCTTGAGTTTCATGGCAGAAAATACAAATGAAGATCCATATTACACGGTACGTATGAAATTACAATTTGTATGAATTAAAGGTAGCACATTTTTCTTGGTTTTGCGTCACTGGGTGCGAATCGCCCACGACGGGCGATTGTATTAGAAACAATCGCCCAGTATAGGCGATTGTTTCTGATACAATCGCCCAAGGCCACCGACTTTAGTAGAAAAACACGCCCCACACTGGCGATTTTATTGGAAAAAATCGCCAGTGAGGGGCGTGTTTTTAATAAACAAATGCCACTAGAAGGCGATTTTTTTTAAAAAAATAGGTGGCCTTTGGCGTTTTTTTCTAGAAAACGCGCCCTTGTCAAGCGATTTTTCTGGAAAAACTCGCCCACCCTGGGTGTGTTTCTCCAATATATTCGCCAGGGAGAGGCGATTGTATTGGAAAAACACGCCCCCAGGAGGCGATTTTCTCCCTGAAATGTCCTTTCTCGATTTTTTACATCGACTGCGGGAATTTCTAATATCATATTGGTTTGCTTGACAGGCTCCGCATGTTTTGGATGAGGTAAACGGTCAAGATTACACGGATGTATTTACGACTGATGAAGAGTTCACTACTCGAGCTGAGTTGATTGGTTGGGTTGAAGTCAGAGCTGCCGAGCATAGGTTTGATACGAAAATTACCTCTTCTAAAAAGTGGAAGGGGCCTCTGAAAGGGAGAAGAGGGAGAGTTGACATTTGTTGTGATAGAGCGGGGGAAGTTAGAAGCAAAGCACCCCCAGTTGAAGGGAAAATATCCCGTAACAACACTAGTAGCAAGCTGACTGGTTGTCCCTTTAAAATATCAGGGAAAGAGATTAGTGGAGGTACCTGGAAGCTGAGTGTCATTAAAGGGCACCACAACCATGAATTACCACTGGTTAGAAACTGGCATCATAAGCAGTCCCAGTTGAATGACAAGGAAAAGGAGAAAATTGCAGAAATGATGAAGATAAATGTGGCTCCAAAGCAGATGCTGTCAAAACTGCGATATGACAATGCGACTAATGTCACACGTATCAGGCAGGTTTACAATGAAACGGC
Source organism: Leptodermis oblonga (assembly GCA_016801395.1). Lineage (NCBI taxonomy): Eukaryota > Viridiplantae > Streptophyta > Magnoliopsida > Gentianales > Rubiaceae > Leptodermis > Leptodermis oblonga. The sequence goes on from CM028753.1 coordinate 22,681,608, forward strand.
AAAGGTTAGGAGAGAAGAGAGGGGAGATTTAAGTCCTATCCAGTATTTCTTGAAACTGATGCAGGATTACAGTTACTACTACTGGTACACAGCGGAAGATGAGCGTAACGCGCTTGAGAACGTGTTCTTCGCCCATGCGGATGTTCCTAGTATGCTTCGTAAGTTTTCGTACGTTTTGTATATGGATACGACATACAAGACCAACCGGTATGACATGCCTATGCTTCAGATAGTCTCTCATGTTCCGACGGATCAATACATACATGTTGCCTTTGCTTTCTTGCGGGATGAGACATATGCAACTTACTTCTGGGCTATGACTAGGTTGAGGCAACTTTTTGATCCATTGACATATCCCCATGTTGTTATGACGGACAGAGAGTCAGCTCTAATGAAAGCTGTCAACGTTGTTTTTCCCGAGTCTAAGCAACTACTGTGTAAACGGCATATTGCTATGGATGTGAGGAAGAAAGCACTCACTGTGTGTACGGACAAAGAAATATTAGATGAGTTTGAAGGACGGTGGAGAAGAGTTATGAGTGCTCTAACGTATGACAAGTTCACGAAAGCTGTGGAGATCATAGAGACCAAATATAGAGGCCGGTGGATGTCCGTGGTTAATTATTTGCACCATACTTGGTTGGATCCCCACAGGACCAAGTTTGTCTCAGTGTGGATTAAAGAGATAAAACATTATGGAGGGCACACAAACAACATGTGAGTCTATTCAATTTTGTTGCCTTCAGTTATATTTATATATATGATACCATTACACATTATTCCCTTATGTACAACATTACATTTGTTCGTCTTTCATAATTGCAGGGCTAAGAGTGCGCACGCAATGTTGAAGCGCGCCATTAAAACTGATAGAGGTTCATTTCCTACAATATTTTTGGCTATAAATGAGATGATAAAGTTGCATTTGGGTGAGATCCGTAGTAAAATGGAGGCATCCCGTAGCAAAACAATCCGTGAAGCCAATTACATGTTGTATAGTAAGATCAATGGCAGAGTTTCGCAAGATGCCATACTGTTGCTGTTACAAGAATACAAAAAGCGAGGTGCAGTCTATGGGCAGAATAGTGAGATGTGTGGTTGTGAACTGCGAACCAGCTATGGCTTGCCGTGTGCGCATCAGATGGTTGAAATGGCCAGGAATTACACACCTATTGATCCCTTGGATGTGGACCTATTCTGGAGGACCCTATCTTTGGATGAGGGGAATATGCTGAGCGATGAGGAACGGCAGACAGCACAAGGTCGACTGCATGAGATGTATGTGGAAGCCACGCAGCGTTCGACTGCGGACATTTATAGAGTAGCCGGTGTCATGCACAACACCTTGCATCCAGAGATTGTTGACCTCGCAGATCCCATTCAAAGGCCACGTAGGGGAAGGCCGAGGAACAACTCGACGCAGCGAGACCTTTCTGGCTACGAGCATGCCGAGAGGGAAGCCGGCCTAGGCAGAGGCAGGTCAAGAGGCAGAGGTACATATAGTTGTCATATCCTTTGCAATTGGTTTTTGTTTCACTTATTTATTATGATGCATCTATTGTTCATGCATTCAAATACTATGTGCAGGTCGCAGCAGGTCAAGTGGGTCATCATCCAGGAGTATTCGAATGACTCCTAACGAATCCAACTGGCCTTTCAACCTCCCATCTTTGGTTAAACAGTTCGTGTTCGATTATATCGTTGATTATAAAAATGTAATGGGGGATGGACACTGTGGGTTCAGGGTAATCTCTACCTTCGTACATGGTGACGAATCCTTTTGGTCGCAAGTCCGGCGGGAGATGTTACATGAACTTCACGTATATGCATCATTATGGTTTGGCGTCCTCGGGGAAGATATGTACTATAAAGCCATTCAAGTGTTGGATTACCACATAAGTCCGGCAACAGATGCGTTCTGGTTCGATACTTATCTTTTTGGACTACTTGTCGCCACGAGGTACCAGAGGATATTCGCAACTTACGGAGCGGAGTGTTGCACCTTCCTTCCACTTCGATTGCGGGAGTCCGTTGTAAGTGATGATCCGACCACTTATATCACTATGGGACATATCCGGGGCAACCATTTCATTTGTTTGGAGACGAGAGGTGAAATCTTGTTGCCCCCTGTCAGTGTGTTGTGGAGACACTACAAGGACGACCTGATGGATGATTTGGAGGAAAGGTTAACACCTCGATTGGATAGATATCAGAGATTGTACGTTGCTAGCTTAGGCAACGTAGAAAGGGAACCCACAATAGTTATCGATTAGCTAGCTTTATGTTTTCAAATTTATGGATTCCTCGGTTGTGTTTGTATTGACATATAGATATATTGTATATTTAGAATATATTTGTCATGTTGTTGATTTTAGCAATAGTTTACGATTGTGGACTGTGGAAATGTTTGGGAATGTGGTTTGCTGTTCAGGTGGTCATTTTGGTTGAATGAGGTTCTGTCAGCAGCTAAAAACGCCTCAGTGAGGCGTTTCTTTCTGATAAAAACGCCTGAGGGAAGCGTTTAAATACACAAAAATCGCCTACCTTAGGCGTTTTTATTGGATACAAACGCCTCTGTCAGGCGTTTTTCTTGGGTTGAAACGCCTCTTTTAAGCGATTGAATAAAAAACCAACGCCTCTGTCAGGCGTTTTTATTACGGACAAACGCCTAACAGAGGCGTTTATCTTGGATAAAAACGCCTTACTTAGGCGTTTATATCCAGGATAAACGCCTAAGTGAGGCGTTTTTCTCCAGGAAACACGCCTAAGTGAGGCGTTTTTCTGCCATTCAAGTGGCATTCCTTGTGCGATTTGATACAAAACAAAGGTGCTTTCAACCCAACAATGTTACCTACATCCGGGAACGCAAAATTACTTACTAATACAGTACTACTGTGTTTAAATTGTATGAAATTTGGGCAGAGTCTCCCCTGTAGATAAGCACTGAATCCCTGTTCATAACACATAATAAATCACTAAATTGTTTTCTGCACTTCAATCAACGGCACACCCAATAAAAGGCAATAATTCGACATTTCTATTGTATTGGGGAGTGGAAAAAAAACAATCATCCAGAGTTACACGAAAATCACATTATACATCATCCAAACATAAGGAATACAATGCACTAAGGCTGAAATGGAGGTTACAGCGCAAGTTGTTCCAATCCCGGCATCAGTCCCTCCAAATGATAAGCAACATCTGCAATAGCCTGCCTACGTGTCTCAGGGTTGACAGCGTGTTCAACCCTTGGATGAAAATAGACTGCCCGAGAGGCTAAATACTGAAGTCGCTGTAACAAGTAAAATGACGCTCACAATCAGCAACTAGTAAGACAGACAAATATATGTAGGAATAAAATAAATTAACACATCTTCATATACTCACTGCATTGAGAGACAGCTGGGTAGGATCTGGAGTGTATTCCTCGACAGGACCACTACTGACGCGGATGTGCGAACGCGACCGGAAGTACTCAAGGTAATCCTCGCTTGCTTCGTCAGTATACTCCGCTCTCTTCATGTCTCGCAGAAGCCTTGTATGCTAGATTTCCCAGCCACTCAGATCCGCAACGTATTTGCAGACATACCTCTTTGTCTCTGGGCCTCTATAGCACTCCTTCGGTTTGAAGACAGGAAATGGAACTTGTTGGGCGTATCCAAACTGTCTTAACACCTGATCCGGCATATAGGGCTCTTCAACGTTAACGGAATATATAAGGCCCCTATACAAGGAGATTTTGTGGACCAATGCCGGATTGGGCTCAAATGGGAGCCAATTAACCTGGCCGTTTATGAAATATATCACCAAATGTAGCACAATAATATAAAAGAACTGTTCGTAATCACAAAGAATGGACATATTACCTCGTTTGGCTGCAGTGCATCTAGGGCCCTCCTGTATGCCTCCAAATCATATTTTGCAACACGCTTCTTCCCAGTACCAACTTGCCATTTCATTGCCGCCGGCAATCCGGTATTCCACGACCGCTTCTTCGGTGGGCTGAATGTTGGAAAGTATTCATATATCCAGCTCTAGTAATAATGAACAGAAGAACAATCAGTACATATCTTGTAACGAAATACATCAAAGTATGACAAGGAAAGCAACATGTAAAGTGACAAACCTGAAGCAAAGTCAGACAAGCAGAAAACTGTGCACCTTCTGCCCTCGACGCTTTCCCAAGTTGGCGGTATAAGTACGCCAATGTGGCAGCTCCCCACGAGTAATCACTTACTGTCTTGATATCGCGCAAGAAACTTAAATACTGAGCAGAAACGTGGGTTTTAGACTTGTCAACAAACAGGGAAAGCCCTAAAACCCACAATAAATAACCCGATGCAGCATTAACTTTGTCAAATCTCCCGGCACAGTTCGCCTCAATGGTTGTCAACTTCACAAAGCCAGGCCTATCCATTTTCACTTCATCATTCCCCATCACAGCTGCAACATCCGTCGCTATTTGTGAAGTCTTTGTTTTGCCATAAATGGGCCTACCCCCCAGCGGAATGCGCAATATGTATGCAACATCATGCAATGTGATTGTCATCTCGCCGAACGGCAAGTGGAAGGAGTTGGTCTCCGGATGACACCTCTCCACAAACGCACATAGCAAAGCGGCGTCTAACTCATCATGCATGCACTGGACTAAATGGGCCAATCCGGACCCCTCAACAAGCTTTATCATCTCTTCATCGGCCAGCCAATTTTTCAATCGATCGGCCCCATTATGACATTTCAGTATCCCCCGTTCCTACACAATGTAAACAACGAATTAAAACCAGAGGATACAATTCCTAACGCATTTAAGTTGTAAAAAAAACTAATAAATAAACCGTGCAACCTTTCTTTTTTATTCCATTATGGATCGCAAGTAACGAAGCATAGATAATTAGCAAAAATACTAATTCATTGAACATCGCATTTGAACGTGCACAATATAATAGAATTACCTCTCCATGCCAGACGCGGTAGGCAGTGTGGCCTTTGAAACTCAAGAGCAACTCAGGGATTACAGGACCACCTTCTAGCGGATGGTCCAGCTCCCTATATTCCTTCCACCCTTCAATCGCTGCCCTAGCCTCACTGCCCATGAGTCCTTTCCCAGCTCTCCTACTTGGTTCGCTGCTTGCCCCTTCAGCATTACTTCTTCCATAAGCCCCCTCGCCGTCACCATCATCGTGGGACATCTCAACATCTGAAAATGGTGGGGCGAAAGGTTGTTCTGTGAAGGACGCCCCAATGTACTCATGTCCAGACACTGAATGTTGAAATGAGTCTTCAGTTATAGGAGCAATGAAATGCTGTCGCAGAAGATGCACGCGATCGTGCAACCACCTTCCTCGAATGCTCAGATACCGTCGGATGAATACGCGGGGCATTTTTCGCCTCTTGATTATCCGGATTAACACTCTCCCGGGATGGTTCTGGATTGCTACTCTTACCGGACTTGGATCTTTTTCCCGTCCGACGGAATATATTACCTTTAAATCTGTCCCCCATCTGCAGTAAAAGAAAATCATAAACAAACAACATTTTATATGTAAACAACTGTCAGAACTAAACAGATCTTCAACAAACGCCTGCACGAGGCGATTGTTTTTGGAACAAATGCCTCGATGAGGCGTTCGTTTAAGAAAAACACGCCTCTACGAGGCGTTTGTTCCAGAAACAAACGCCTCGTGGAGGCGTGGTTTTCTTGAACGAACGCCTCATCGAGGCGTCTGTTCCCGAGAAACACGCCTCCACGGGGCGTGGTTTTCTGGAACAAACGCCTCGTAGAGGCGTGATTATCGGGAACAGACGCCTCGATGAGGCGTTCGTTCAAGAAAACCACGCCTCCACGAGGCGTGTTTCTCGGGCAGAGGCCTCCGGGAACCGTTTTCCCTGGTTCTTCACCGGGAGAACGGTTTTCCAGAACCAAAACACAACCAATTCAATTCAAAGCAATCACAGCCGGTAACGCAACTTAGTAACTAAAACACTACCAAAACAATGCAATATTTCGAGTTTCAAGCCAAAATTTCATTCACTTCACAAAATGGAACCAATTACACATCCAATTATGCACAATAATTCTAATTATGCACAAAAGGGCCGAAAAACGCAGCAAACATGCATTCAAAACCTTGCCCATGAACAAAACAACAACCAATTCACTTCAATTCCAACATTTGGAACAAACATTTTAAAAACTGAAAAAAAAACTCCACACACCTAATTAAAGCTTCCGTGAGCGTGAATGGCCGGAAATGGAGCTCCGCACGAACTGGAAGAAGGCGGCCGAAAATGGAGAAGCCGAATTTGGAGAGCCCACCGAGCTGAGAGACTCACCGAGATGGACGAAGCAACCAGCAACAAGCAACGCACGCAGCAAGAAATAGACGCAGCAATGTCTTGGCCAAGGAAGGAAAGGTTTTTTACTTTATAAGGGGAGGGCTTTTCGGTCTTTTCACACTCTAAAATTTTAAAAAGTGACCTCTATTTAGTAATTTGTGGCCTGTAAATAACATTTCCATTTTTTTTTAGAAGAAAAAGAGGTAAGATTTTTGGAAGAGAGAAAGGGGTGATTATTTAAAAACAGAGGGGAAAAAATGTGAAAACCTTGTAAGATAAGGGGTTAGAAATAATTAAGATAAAAAATGAGAAGGGATTAAGAAGTTTGGAGTTGTTTTGACAAAATACCCCAAAAATTGGTCTGTTAGCCATTTAACGGAGCACTTTCATAGAGTGATTAAAGAAATACAAATATCAAACTATAGTGACTATGAAAATAATTTTAAAAGTAAGGTGACTAAAACGTAAACATTTTTATAGTAATGTGACTATATTTTCACACCCAACAAACAATCGTAAACAAGAATTCAGTACCCATTATATATTTGAACAAAACATAACTATAACCAACAAACACCACATCAATAGAACTCGAATTCTCAAAAACAAAGTCAAATTCGAAGTCATAACTTAGAGTTTGAACATTACAACTAATGCAAAAAAAGTGTCAAACCAAAAAATACAAAGTCAATTAAAAAAATATATAATGAAATATTACCTAAATGTAAGATTTATCATTTTCAATTAAAAATCTATAACAATACAATCAGTAAGGTGTCGCTGCTCTTGCCCACAGTTGTGCTATTCTGGGACAGGATTTTAGGCTGTGTCCATTGTGAGGACCCGGGTCATTTGACCTGAATATAACTAGTAAATGATGTAATCAAATAAAGATTAGTATGTATGAATATAAATAGTGGAGTGTAAGTAAGGATTATGTGTGTGACTAGTGAATTTTAAATAAAATCCTTATTAGAAATAATAACATGTACAATTTAAATTCTCTATAAGAAATTATTAACTCTAAAAATATGATTAAATTTACACATGTTGAAATATAAACAAAACTTCAAAAATTAGATAATCTAAAACAATAATCTACATATATATATTTAATGCAATGAATAAAAGATCTACAAATAAGATAATATATATATATATATATATATATATATGCAATGAATAAAAGATCTACAAATAAGAAATGAGGGACTCACACGTGTACAGGATCCATGAAGCCAGCAAATCTTATTTGTTTATAATTAAAATTAAGAATAGTTTTTATTTTGAAGGTAACTAAATTGCCCTTAAATAAAACCTTTTCAATTTTTCTAAGCCATTATTGAAAGGGTAAATTTGTCCAAAGGAAATCAAGAGTTCTTAGCTGAATTTGAGAGAAACTCCCACCTCCCCAACCGCTCAAGACAACCAATGAGGATATATGCATGTAAACATAATCATGAAACCTACATAGCCTACCACCCACTAACCCAAGAAACAATTGCTATTCCCTCACCATTTTGGACAAAAACCATCCAAGACCTTTCATTTCTCATTTTAAACATCTGAGAATCCCTTCTCATCTCTTCTTCTTCCTCTCACAACTCTAAAAAATTGGAAGAAAATAAGAAACATTTCAAAAAACTTCATCTGCAGAAATCTTCCTCAGTTGCAAAGAAGAATCCATTGCTTCCAACTGGGGTCACCTGTAGAAGTGGGGAGTTAGAGCTCAAGAACTGAAGGGTGGTAGAATCTGGAATCTCAGGAGTTCTGTCTTTAAAAGACCCAACCTTGATTGAACTAGATTCTCGAGATGAGTGTTCTCACTAAAAACTACTTTCGGCTAGTGTGTGGTTGAGAACATGTATTATGTGCCCAATGTGTGAATATACCCGTAGTAATAATTGATTTCAAGGAAATGTTTTATAGAGCGGAAGACTACTTTTTGTTTTGACTCGGATATTTGGGATTCATGAATTGATGTATTTTGCTTGTATATCTTGTTGATTTGTGTTTGACAACGTGTTGAATATGAAACTGGCATTATAGGAGACGAGTGCACTTTATCATCTTGACTTGAAAATTGTTGGCATGTTACATTTGATAATTGTTTGCTTGATGCGTTGTTGCACGTGCTTTATAAAGTTGGGATCCCACAAAGCCATGATCTACGGTATCTAACGTGCCAGGTAGGGCGTGGGGGTTCAATAAGCGGTGACTTGGTTCACGTAGGGCAACTCATGAGACCCAGTAGTGGTGGGCCACCATCTTGCTTGTCATGTAGTTGATTGTGGGCGTTGTTGCCAAAGCACTGTGTGTGCGTAAAAGTCTCAAGGAATAAGTGATCTATGTAATAAAATAACCTCTATAGTCCCTACAGACTGCTGCGTATCATTTACGACTTGTTTTACCGTTTTCCAACTTCTATTATATGTATATAAATTGCGTGCTATGTGTTTCATATTATGATTCATATTTACTGCTTTAATTGTTTTTAACGGAGAACATCAATGAGCTATATAGCTCATATGTGTTGCATGGTTCCCCCCCCCCCCCCCCCCCAAGATCTCTATGGACAGTATTGTTCTCAAGATAGTGGACTTAACTAGATCCGATCGTGGACTTGGCAAGTGGTTTCCACCTTTATGTATAGTTTTGATTTATATATATATATATATATATATAGGCCTGCGTGCCACTTAATTATGTGTGACTTGAGCTACGATTACTAGGACTCTTTTATGTAACTTAAAGTTTGTATTATGATGTTTAGTTAAATTAATTAATTCCGCATTATTACTCTGATAACTCTCGAGTCCTGGCATGGCTAGGCAGACGTCCGATCGGATCCCGGTATCAGACAGGGGGTCGGGTTGGGGCTTCATAAGTGGTAATAAAGCCTTGGGTTTAACAACGAATAATTAAAATTATTAGAACTCATGAGATAACTTCAATACATTTAAGTTAAAAACTTTTGAGGAAATTGTCAGCGTAGGGCGATAAGTGAATGCTTATCTAATTGATGTTATTCCACGGTATAGTTAGTTCTCGTATTCCTTTTGGCGATAAGTGAATGCTGTTCTAATGGATGTTATTTTGTGGTATAGTTAGTCCTTGTAATCCTTTTATTTTACTTATATATATATATGTCATTATATCTAATGTCTTACCTTTGGTTGTTTTGTTAATTGTAGGAGACTTACCATGGCAGGACAAGTTGTGCAGCCTTATCAGGGTGTTCCCATTCCGATTGCCTATGTTGAGCCTGGAGATGATAACATCCGTATGTGGAACCTTGTCCGTAGACATCCTGGCTATTCTTGTGGCTGTTGGTGGCACCACTCCTATCCCGACTGGGTTGTGGTGCTAGTTGCACATGAGCGAGACCAGATGCGTATCGAGTTAGCAGGCTTTCATACACGTGTCCAAGAGAATGATGCCGAGATAGTGGGTCTGCGTGCTCGTATTGAGGAGTTAGAGAGTGAGAATCGTCAGCTGCATGGCAAGAATCTAGACATTACCACTCGATATGTTAGAGAGTGAGAGTCGTCAGCTGCATGGTGAGAATCTAGACATTACCAGTCGATATGTAATGTCCCTTGATGAGTGTGATGTTCTATGTGATTAGCTGTCTGCCCGTAGAGCCTAGGCTGTTGGACCTCATAATGATTTACTTTTCCTAAGAGATCTCCGTTCCCGTTTTAGCGACATCGTCGTTGGGGCCCAGGTTTTAGGAAGGATAGCTAGGCGAGGAGTGGACGAGCTGGCCTGGATTGATGAGTGGGGCACTCGTGAGCATGACGATGCACTGGTTGGTTCATGCATGGACTTTGATGAGCTGGGACCTTCTCGCAGGACCCGGAGGGGACTAGGACCATTCGTAGGGATCCTGGACCATCCCGTAAGTATTAGATGACTCTTCGTACTTCTCGATTGTTTACATTATGTTTTACTTTTATGGCTTGCTTGCCACTAGACTTAATGTTGTGAAATGCTAAGTATGTAAATGTAGTTTAGAGGACAATATAAGGGAGTATTTTGCACCACTAACTCCTGTATTTTGTTTATAGGTAGTTTGCTTGAAAATTAGGGATTAAAAACTAGTACCATGTAAAATATTTGAAGTACTTATTTTCATGCTTTTATGCAAACAATCGTAGTATTTTAAAAACTTTCCTGAATTTATGTTTTATTTCTATAACTCAATTTAATATATATACATATACATGAATTTACACTAACGAATATCTAAATGCATGAACTTTTTATAGATGGAACCTACTAGAACTGGCGAAACTACTTTTGAGAACATTCCTGAAACTCAACCAATTGATCTTAATATTCAAGTTATCATTGCTCTTAACTGTATCTCACAAGTTCTTGTAAACCAAAATCACAACTACAATTCAAGCTCAAGTCATACCTCACATATCACTAAGGAGGACGTGGCACTTGAAAGATTCTAGAAGTTTCACCCCCCAAAATTCCATGGAGATCTAAACCCTGAAAAAGATAAAGCTTTGCTAGAGGATATTACTAACATCTTCACCACCCTTCAATACACAGATAAGCATCGGGTAGCATTTGCACGCTTCCAGATGGCTGGAGTTGTGCCAGCCTGATGGACTTTGGTAGAAGCTAAGAGGACAGAACAACACACCGCTCATACTTGGGAAAATTTTCTCACTGAGTTCCAAAACAAATACTTCCCACCCATAGTTCGAGAAGCTCGAGAGGAAGAGTTCATCCGGCTACATCAAGGTAATCAGTCTGCTCCAGATTACATGGCTCGATTTGGCTACCATGCCAAGTTAATCCCCGGACTTGTTAGCACTGAAGCGGATCGAAAGACTCGCTCTATTCAAGGACTAAAATTTGAATTAAAGAAGGGCCTTGCTTCTTTTGAACAATCCTCGTACATGAGTGCAGTGGAATTTGCCCAACACCTAGAACGGGTTAAAGCTGAACGTCGACAAGTACAAGCTTGTCGAGTGGGACCGAAAAATTGGATGAGACCCCAGGGAGGAGTGAATGTTCACAACAGATTCCATAATTCCATATCCCAACCATCTGCTCAGAATAGGCCAGTTCACCCTACCCACCCGCCCAAGGGATCTGAGCCTAATCATGTTGATATAATCTGTTGTTTCTGTCAGAAACGAAGTCATATTGAAAAACACTGTTGGACTAAGAATAAGAAATATATGCTTTGTGGAAATGATAGTCACATGGCTCGTGATTGTCCGAAAGGGGAAAGAAGAGTGGCACCTTCTCAAATGACTAGACAAATTCCCAATTAGACGACCAACTCACCTGCACCTCGGAAAGCGGAAACTGGAGCCAGTAGACCCAGAGCACCTGCCAGAGTCTTTGCACTAGAAGGCACGGAGGTACCCAACTCCAATGATGTAGTTGAAGGTACAGTTTTCATTCTCAACCAACTTTCTAAATTTTTTATTGATCCTAGTTCAAGTCATTCATTTGTAGCACCTAAATTTGTAGAGAATACAGGAACTAAATTTGATTATCTGCCTGTGGTATTAGAAGTTAGCACCCGTACCTCTCCAAAATTAATGCTTGCTGACAAAGTGTATAGAGGGTGTTTGAAATAGCTGACAAGAATTTCCTAGTAGACTTAGTGGTACTCCTGCTTCGGGATTACGAAGTAATACTAGGAATGGATTGGTGGTCTAAACATCATACCCAACTAAATTATCAAGCCAAATCTGGTCGGTTATGTATACCAGGAGAGCCAGAAGTCAAGGCCAGTGTCAGGGGTAGGTTAGCATCTTCAGCGCTTATTTCAAGGATGAGAGCCGAGAAACTTTTGACAAAAGGCGCTACTAGATTTTTAGCCTATATAATCAATCAACCCTTTGATCAAAATAAATTAGAAAATGTTACAATCATTAGAGACTATCCCGATGTTTTTCCTGAAGATTTAGTGTTCTCACCACCAGAAAGGGATATTGACTTCACTATTGACTTAATTCTTGGAACACATCTGATGTGACGCAAAATGTCCGTTGATGGACGCTTCGGGTGGCCCAATAGAAATCTCGAATGATCAAGCCCTACTGGGTAACTGCTAACCCAAAAAGAAAGAAAACAAAGCTGGAAACTGGGCTGGATGGCTCGGAACAACACAGACGAAGAGAAAACCGTTGACTGAAGACTATTCCGGTGACCACTGTTAATGAGTAAGAGAAGAGCGGGGCTTTCCCCCCAGTATAGGCTCCGACGGTCAAGTTAGTGAGGTTGAAGATGATCAACAGTATTCACCAAGAGCTCAAATGTGAAAGATTGCGTACCTCTCTAAGCCTTATGACTTAATATTTATATCAAGACTCGGATATGTCCGTTTGAGCTATGATGACCTGTATTCCCAACTGCTCCGTTTCTCTGCACATCCAACTGCTCCTGTCATCATGATCTGACTTTTGGCTTCCTTCACGCTATCGTGCTGAGTGATTTCTGCATGCATTCAAAATACATATCTAATCATATAATGATTTTTACCTACTGTGTCAGCGAGTTATGGCCTATTCCGACCTAGCTTCCCCAGCTCGGTTATGGTGACCGATATGATGTTATGTAAGAGATGTTAGTAAGGCATATTGAGGCTATTGAATGACCTAAGCCATTGGCCGATCTAATCTTTGGCTCGGTTTTAAGGAACTATCCGACCTAAATTTGGTTTTGGACTTTTTAGGCATCTCTTTATCCTTACTGTTTACCTTTTCTTTTGTTCATTGGGCCTGGCCCAATGAAAGTTCAATTTTATACACATTAACAAGTCCCCCCAGTATTATGTTTTACCGAGCTAAAACTTAATACTTTTTTGTGTTTTACAGAGCCAAAAATTTAACTAAGGTATTTATTATGCATCCACCCGATATCTGCCCAAACCGCTTTTAAAATTTCTTTTCCGACCTAAGCCAGCATGAAATGTGGATTGTTCTGACCTAAGTTTACTAGAAGTGTTAAACTATTTCAAGTGAAGTAGTAGAAAGTTGCCGACCTACCGAATATCATAACTATCAAAGGGGAAGCATGAGTTACAACTAATAAAATCCGACCCAAAACAAATAATATGTTAGCTGGTCTATAAGAAATTAAAGCAATATTGACCTGGAGAAAGTGAATTTGTCAATAAATGCGTACTTTTGCGTCACGACCCAAGGACTCCGGCTTTTAAGACGGGACATGACGGGACAGGTTCATCGACTTTCGAGGCGTCTGATACATCTTCCCAGGCTTTTACGATATTCGAGAAGGTATTAAGTGCTCCAGCAGTTGGTTTGTCTCCTTGCCCGTTTCATCTTCCCGAGTTCTTTAAAATACGAAGAAACTGGTATCGTTGTTTTTACGTTTCCTGAAAAAAAAACTTTCTGTCCTTCTCCTTTCTGCCGTGACCGTTTGTGCTGTTGGTTCTCCGCTGCGCCTGTTGGTATTGCTGCTTCCGTCCGCCGCGCTAGTTTGTGCCACCGATTTCCTCCGTTACCCCTTTATCATCATCTCGCAAAACTCTATGGCTGAGGAAAGGAGCTCTGGCACCGGCTTGTCCCCAATAAACTCGTCCGCAGGTTAGTCGGCTCTTCCCCCTTCTTTTGGTATTTGTAACTGAATCGCCGGCTTAGGAATAGTTTTCCGGCAAGTATGATGCATGAGCCCCTTTGATGTAAGTTGTATCCTCTCTGACTGCTAGTTTAAACTTATCTATGGGATCTTCTGTTTTCTCGAATTTGTACAATTATGCATGATTTCGACGCTTCTATATTGCTTCCTGTAGATACGGCTGCCTATGAATTCCACCTAGATGAGATACCTTCTAAACTAACTAGGGTAGAATTAGAAACCCTAAGATCGACCCATCACTTTGACCCAACTATCCAAACCCGACTGGCCACAGCCGAAGAATGAATAACTAATACCTCCGATGGTTGGGTCGGCGTATACGAACACCACATAAGATTTGGGCTAAGATTTCCTGTCCCGGCTTTTCTGACCGAGCTATGTAACCATTTAGAAATCGGGCTGAGTCAATTAGTATCCAATGCCTTTAGGTTCCTAGTGGGTTTTATATGTGTCTGATCCGGGGCAAAAATCCGACCCACAATAGATTTTCTGTTCCAATTTTATACCATCCGTCAGTACCCCTATGGGCCGGGGTGGGTTTCTTTCCAAAAGTGTAGGAACGGACCCATTCTTACAACCGACTCCCCATATACCATAAAACACTGGAAAACATGTTTTTTCATGGTGAAAGCAGACGAGGCTAACCTTCCTTGCCGATGGTCGGAGTTTACCGCACCGACAGATCAAATCCGGGACAAGTCCAATCCCATAGTGCTGTCGGATTATAAGGCTTTAAAATCTTACACCAATTCAGAGAAATATTTAGTTAAGTATCCGTCCGAGGGCCTTCTTGTCTGGGCCGGGCTGAGCTAGGCCCCCAATGTTGAGAAAGAATGTAATTACCCGCCTCTGAACTTTTAACTGTTGTCTTCTTTATCTTAGGTCGGCTTCTTAGACCGGCTTTTCTGATATTTTTATGTCTGTCTTCTTTGTTCTCAGGTGGCTTCAGTGGATATGGCCGGAAGAAAAAGTCCAATAAGCAAGCAGCGGCCTCAGGGTCTTCAAAAAGACCTTCCGCAGAGATTGATCTGACTCAAGAGGTAGAAGTCGTTGATTTTCCCGCTAGCGCCTTAATCCCTCGGGCGTCCAAGAGAAGTAGGCCGACCCCCACGGAAGTTCAGGTGGCCAGAAATGCTAAGGCTCCTCAGTTGTTGACTGATCCGACTTTCGGAGCCGAGATACCCAGCCCTGATGAGTTGCTGGGGCCTTTGGACTCATCTATCAGCCCCACTTGGCGGGGCCCCTAGTTGAAGATGTCCGGCCCTACTCGGAGATAGTGGCCGACTCCCATGGTTGTTTTGCCGAGATAATCAAGGCAAGTAGCCAGATGCGGCAAAGCCTCGAGCAGTTGGCGAAGCAAGAAGCCTCTTTGGCTTTGCATATAAAAAGGGTAAACTTCTGAACTCTTAACTTGTTTCCTGAGATATACGAACACTTGTGTAATATTCTATAAGGCTCATAATCGAGTTTTGTAGGTCTGTATAAATTACGGGGCCACGGCCAAGAGGACGGCGGCTTTGGACCTCCTCGCCCAAAGCTATGAGCGGGAGAGGTCGAAGAGGCCGACTAAGGAGATTGAGGAGTTGGAGATGAAGCTGGGGGTCGAATCCAGCAGAGTCACCAAGCTCCAGGCCACAAATACTGAGCTCTACGCAGAAAACCAGGAGCTCAGTACCAAGGCTAGCCATTTGGAGACCAAGTCCCAAGGCTTGGCAGCGGAGGTGGAGGAGCTGAAGAAAAATAAATCGGCTCTGGAGGAAGAGATCATCGCTCTCACGCAGGAAAAGGCCGACCTTCATATAGCTTTGGAGAAGGAAGAGAATAAGTCTACCGAGCTGCTGAGCCCAGAGGAGGTGGAAGCAGCGCGTCAAGCTGCTCTGAAAACCTTTAAGGAGGGCCTCTACTGGATTTGATGAATCGCCGGTTCATGGAGCTGATCCAGTGTGGTTATTCCATTTGCTGGGATGAGTTCAAGGGCCTTGGATTGGTGGACGGCCTTCCTGAAGACTCTTCGGCCCATGCTTCCCTGTTGGCTCCGGGTCGAGATCCCTTCGACCTGATAGACGAGGTCAAGCAGGAGTGCCGGGACACCGGCATTCCTTTGCCGGAGAACGTAGAAGAAAAAGATCCCGTTGCCGACCCAAACGGGGCATCTAAAGAAGTGACTTCCTAAGCTCCACTATTTTAGTCTCGCCTTGTAAAAATTTTTTTGGAATGTTTCATTTGAACAACTCTGTATTGGGTCGGCATAACATCTTTGAATAAATACTCATATTTTTTCCTTCATGATTTTGACTCCAACTGATTCATAGATAGTATTTTCTTAAGTGCGTTGTGTTCCAGGCTCGCGGAACCAATTGCCCTTGCAAATCTTCTAATACATAACTGCCGGTAGGTCGTGCTTCTATCACCCGATAAGGTCCTTCCCAATTAGATACTAACTTGCCTTGATCTTGCAGTTTACTGATAGCCCGGTTCCGCAAAACCAAGTCCCCCGGTATAAAGGCTCGATGCTTGACCTGGGCATCATAGTGTTGCTGGACTAAATTCTTGTAATTTAGCTGATGTATATAGGCCATGTCCCGAGCTTCCTCCACCAAATCCAAACTCAGCTCCAAGTTCTTTTGATTCTGGTCCCTTTCAAAGTACATGACTCGGGTGCACTATTTTGTACTTCTGGGGGTATGACCGCATTGACTCTAAAAGCTAACTCAAAAGGAGTTTTTCCCGTAGCAGACTTAGGGGTAGTTCGGTGGCACCACAATACATGAGGTGGCTGCTCCACCCAATTTTTGCCTTTATCTTCTAGCCTGGTTTTTAATCCGTGCAACAAAGTCCAATTAGTGAGCTCCACTTGTCCATTTGCAGGAGGATGAGCCACAGACGCAAAACGCTGAGCGATACCAAGCTTTGTACACAAGGCCGTAAACTCCTTAGATTCAAACTGAATCCCGTTATCCGAAATAACCGAGTTAGGTACGCCGAATCAATAAATGACTTGTCTCCATAGAAACCGAGCTACAGTCCGCCCGGTAATATTCGTCAATGCCTCGGCTTCCACCCATTTTGTGAAGTAATCTATAGCCACGACTAGATATTGACAAGAGCCGATCTTAAGAAATGGCCCCATAAGGTATATCCCCCATTCTGCGAAAGGCCAAGGTGCAATTATCCAGGTAAAACTGGACGCCGGCAACCTATGAATTGGTGCGTTATACTGACAGCTGGGACAACGCTGAACATATTCGACTGCTTCTTGAAATAATCAAGGCCAATAAAACCCAGCCCCAATTACTTTTTTTGCCAAATTCCGAGCCCCGATATGAGACCCAAAATCCCCTTGGTGTATTTCCTTAAGCATGGCATCCGCTTCTCCTGGACCCAAACATTTTAATAAGGGCATCAAGAACCCCCTTTTATATAGATCTTCCCCAACTATCTGATAATGTTCTGCCTTCCTTCGTATTCGTTGCGCCTCCTTTCGTGAGTCTGGCAAAGTACCATTTTGTAAATACTGCCATAAAAGAAATCGCCAATCCCGACCTTCATATATGGACAAGATAGTTGGCTCGGCTGTACTCCTAGTCTGCACTTCTTCTACCAGAACGCTCTTAATTAGGTGAGAGAAAACCCAAGACGCCAATTTGGACAAGGCATCTGCATTTGTGTTTTTGCTCCGTGGGACTCGCTCTATAGCCCATTTTGGAAAAATTTTTAGCTGTTGTTGAACCATTGCCAAATATTCCTCCATTTATCGATCTTTGGCCTTATACTCCCCCAAAATTTGTTTAACGACCAACTGGGAGTTTGAACAAATTTTCAAGTTTCAGACCCCCAGCTTCCGAGCTAATTTTAGGCCGGCTAACATGGCTTCGTACTCCGCCTTGTTGTTGGTGGCTGTGAAACAGAACCATAAAGCATAAGTGTGGGTTTCCCCGGTAGGGCAGGTGAGGATGATCCCGGCACCCGACCCGGACTGGCTGGAGGCACCGTCTACATAGAGTGTCCACGAATCATCGCCTTTTGCCACGGTTAAAAGAAGATCGGTTTCCTGTGACGGACTGGGCATGTCCTCCGGAATGTTAGATATCCCTTCAGCTATAAAATCTGCTAACACCTGGCCTTTGACTGCGGTACGAGGCATGAAGGTGATGTCATACTCTCCCAACTCAATGGCCCATTTGGTGAGACGATCTAAAACTCCTGATTTTTGCAAGACGGCCTTCAAGGGTGCATCGGTGTAGACAGTGACTCCATGTGCGTTAAAGTAAGGTCGGAGACGTCGTGTGGAGTGAACTAGAGCCAGGACTAACTTTTCCCGGTTAGAATAATTTTTTTCTGCAGTTTGCAAAACTTTGCTAACAAAATAGATGGGTCTTTGAACCCGGTTATCTTCTCGAAGTAAAACCGAGCTAATCACAGATTCGGTAGTGGCTATATACATGTACAATTGTTCCCCAGGAATTGGCATAATTAAAGATGGTAAAGATGCTAAGTATATTTTCAATTGTTCAAAAGCTACTTGACATTCTGGAGTCCACACAAATTTATCAGATTTTTTCAAAATGGTAAAGCTAGCTCTGCAGACCGAGCTAAAAACTGATTTAAAGCTGCTAGTCTACCCGTTAATTATTGTATTTCATGAATTGATCTAGGAGGGTGCATTTGTAGAACAGCTTCTACTTTCTTAGGATTAAGAGAAATACCATTTTCAGAAACCATATACCCTAAGAATTTACCCGAAGTGGCCCCAAAAATACATTTTTTAGGATTTAGTCTTAATTTGTACTGAACTAGAGTTTCAAGTGTCTCACGTAAATCAAGTAGGTAATTAGATTCATCCCTACTTTTAACAAGTAAATCATCAGCATATGCTTTCATATTCCGACCTAACTGTTTCTTAAAGATCTTATTCACTAAGCGTTGAAAAGTAGCTCCAGCATTTTTCAGACCAAAAGGCATAGTAACAAAGCAATAAGTACCTTTGTCCGTGATAAAGGATGTATTCTCCTCATCTTCCTTAGCCATGAATATTTGGTGATAACCCTTGTATGCGTCTAAGAAATTGAGAAAGTGAAATCCAGCTATGGCATCGACCAGTATGTCAATTAAAGGCAAGGGAAACCAGTCTTTGGGGTAGGCCTTGTTCAGGTCGGTGAAGTCGATGCACATGCGCCAGATACCATCTGGCTTGGGGACTAATACCAGATTAGCTAGCCACTTCTCGAATGATATGCACCTCCAGTAAAGCATTGACTTCCATCTCTATGTGTTTACTTCGTTCTCCTCCTAGGTTACGTTTCCGTTGGCGAACCAGCCTATGAATAACTTGTGTTCAATGATACTTCGAGAAATACCAGGCATGTCTTTCGGCCCCCAAGCAAAGACTTCCGCAAACTCACGCAATAGGTTAAGTAAATCATGTGATAACTGAAGAGATAGATCAGCCCCTACCTTGATTACCTGATTTGGGTCGGCTGCTAGAGAAACTGTTTTGATTTTAGCCCCAGCCTCGATGAATCGCTCCGAGCGACCTGCTAGGTCGGCGATGTCTATAGTGTGGGAAGTACTTCCTTTAGGAGGTATCGGCAAAGCCAGGGATGCGGGGGTCGGTGCAACGACCAGGGCGTCTAGCAATTTTGAATCTACTAACATCGGTTCTTTTAGAGAAGCTGTGTAACACTGTTTAGCCTGTATGACATCACAACGAAGAGAAGCCACACCCTCCGAAGTAGGGAATTTTAAAAGCATATGCATGGTAGAAGCAATGGCCTGGAATTGATTTAATCCAGGCCGACCCAAATACACATTGTAAGGTGATGGTTCATTGATGACCACGAAATCTATTGTTTCTGTTCGTTTTAGCTGGCCAGCTATCAATGTGATCGGTATGCTTAACTGTCCCACAGGAATAACATGGTGGTTGCCAAAGCCAATCAAAGGTGTGCGTACTGAATTTAAACGTGCCTTATGCAATTGACATCCAGTTAATGCCTTGGTAGTAATAATATTACTAGAGCTACCCGTGTCTAATAGTATTTTTCGTACTTGATAATTAGAAATATAACAATCAATAACTAGAGGGTCATCACAATTATAAGGTAAGAAAAGATCACTGTCATCAAAAGTAATAACTGGGGCCATGGTGTCTGCTTTACACTTACCAAGGATGTTTTTCCTTTGTTGATATACCTGTTTTCTCTGACGATTGGAGTCACCTTGGGTCGGTCCTCTAGCTATGGTATTCACAACCCCAGCTATAGTTATGTCGGCACCAGCCCCAGCGTTTGGGGCCCGGGGGTCGGGTTGGGAACACTCTCGGGCAAAATGACCGGGCTCCCCACACCGGTAACATCCGGTAGGTCGTTCTCGATCTGTAACTACGGGTTTGGGCAAGGGAGCCACTTGCGTATATTGGGGTAACTTTCCAGCTTGGACGAGCTTTGCTATTTCTGCAACTAAGTCTCTACAGTCATTAGTATTGTGGCCAATATGCTTATGATAATTACAATACCTGCTGGGATTGAGTCGGTCCGTGGGGCCCATCATAAGATGAGCTGGAGGTAATAACCCTGGTGTTGAATGGCCGCATATATGTCGGCCCGGGGCACAAAAAAGGTTCGACCACCTGCAAGGCATTAACACCGACTCCGGCCTTTGGGCCAGTGTTATTAGTACTTACGAAGTCCGGCTTCTTACTTATTCCAGGGGGAGGAATCGGAGGAGAAGCTTTTGTTTTACCATAAATGTGAGACAAAACCTCTTTCTCGTTCCTGTTTTATTGCTGCATCATCCTCAATAACAGCAAAATTAACAGCAGTAATCATCATTTCAAAGTAAGAGTGTGGAGGTCGGATGGCAAGTTCAGTAGCTAAAGGTCCTGACCATTACCCATTAATAAACGATCCCATCATAATCCTATCGTCTTTTTCATGGCATTGCCTGGATTCTACATTAAACTGATCTATATAGGCCTGCAACCCTTCTCCCACCCTCTGGGTTATCTTGTTGCCCATGAAATTAGCTAAAAGCAAATTACCAAATTGATCTAATGAATGAATAGAGTTTTGAGGCAGAGTACAATACCAATTAATAGCCTGACCTTTTAGAGTAAGATGAAAGGTCATGCAGCAGTTAGCATCAGATAAATTTGCAGCATCCATGACATCCAATGAGCCGTCGGGTCAGCAGTACCATCGTATTTGTCAACCTTACCTAAACTTTTGTAGCCCGGTGGAAATGGAGCTGTTTGAATTTCCCAGCCAAATGGATGAGAGACGCGAGATATGGGCCCGGCCCTTCCCAACTGAGCATATCCAGATCTAGGTAAGACTGCTTGACCGGGTTGGGCATATCCTGTTTGACCTAAGGGATATCCCCCTATTCCCGGGTAAGCAGGTAACGACCCTCCATTCGCAAAGTTCCCCGTGACAGGCCCGGTATATAGCTCAGGTTAAGTAAGGGAGAGTACCCAGTGAGGGGCTGCAGGGCTCGGCTTGTGCCTACACCGTAATGTTGAAACTGGGCTAAACTTGAAGGGGCTACGTATCTGGGATAACCTAATTGATTAACCTTGGGACCAAGGTGGCTAAACTGACCCAACTACTGACCTAGGCCAGGCTGACTTATTTGACTCAACTGCGAACCTAAACCAGGCTGACCTAACTATCCTACTTGCTGTCCTAACATAGGAAAAGGCAAACCTGACATGAAAGGGTAAGTATTGATTGAGCGGTAGGAACTGTGAAATGAGCCGGGAAGGTAGGAGTGACCTGGGTATGGGCTAAGGTAGTGTAATCAGGAGGAGCAGTAGAGAGGGTAGGGAGACCAGCTGCATGGTTAGACCCTGAAAAAGGATGAACCTCCCCAGGGTAAGGAGGACATCCAGAAATAGCAACAGACTGAGGGGGGAGACTGGAAACTAATACAACAGATGGGTCAGTCATGGGATTGAACAAAGCTCCTGGCGGAGGAATAGTAGGAACAAGTTGTGAACCAAGAGGATTCTCAATGTTAACAATATCTGGGACAGTGGTTGTAGCGTTTGAAACGGGGAGCCCCAAACTAGGAGTAGAGGTGGTGGGAGGGCCAGGATTAATTAGGTGAAACAACTGTGGGAACAAACGATAAAATTTTTCTTTTTCAGCTTGTTCTTGCTGAGGGGTGAGAGACTCAGTGGTGTCAGATACGACAGCGGTGGTGTAACTGGTGGAACATTGGTGGTGGTGGTAGAAACTAAAGTGGCGGTTGGAACAATCATAGCTGTAACAGTGGATGTAGCGGTGGTCCTGGAAGAAGAAGCATCCACTCCCGAATAATCTTGAGTTTGTGTTATGGTTTCAACAAATTTCTTTGAATATGGAGAAAATTTGATGAAATAATTTGATCAAATGTTCCCCACAGACGGCGCCAGTTGATATGACGCAAAATGTCCGTTGATAGACGCTTCGGGTGGCCCAATAGAAATCTCGAATGATCAAGCCCTACTGGGTAACTGCTAACCCAAAAAGAAAGAAAACAAAGCTGGAAACTAGGCTGGATGGCTCGGAACAACACAGACGAAGAGAAAAACGTTGACTGAAGACTATTCCGGTGACCACTGTTAATGAGTAAGAGAAAAGCGGGGCTTTCCCCCCGGTATAGGCTCCGACGGTCAAGTTAGTGAGGTTGAAGATGATCAACAGTATTCACCAAGAGCTCAAATGTGAAAGATTACGTACCTCTCTAAGCCTTATGACTTAATATTTATAAGACTCGGATATGTCCATTTGAGCTATGATGACCTGTATTCCCAACTGCTCCGTTTCTCTGCACATCCAACTGCTCCTGTCATCATGATCTGACTTTTGGCTTCCTTCATGCTATCGTGCTGAGTGATTTCTGCATGCATTCAAAATACATGTCTAATCCTATAATGATTTCTACCTACTGTGTCAGCGAGTTATGGCCTATTCCGACCTAGCTTCCCCAGCTCGGTTATGGTGACCGATATGATGTTATGTAAGAGATGCTAGTAAGGCATACTGAGGCTATTGAATGACCTAAGCCATTGACCGATCTAATCTTCGGCTCGATTTTAAGGAACTATCCGACTTAAGTTTGGTTTTGGACTTTTTAGGCATCTCTTTATCCTTACTGTTTACCTATTATTTTGTTCATTGGGCCAGGCCCAATGAAAGTTCAATTTTATGCACATCAACATCCTATTTCTAAAAACCCTTACCGTATGGCCCCAGCATAACTAAAAGAATTGAAGTTACAATTACAAGACCTATTGTCACGAGGTTTTATTTGTCCAAGTACATCACCATGGGGGTACCAGTCTTATTTGTAAAGAAAAAGGACGGTAATCTAAGGTTACGTATAGATTACCGAGGGTTGAATAGTGTCACTGTTAAAAACAAATATCCCTTGCCATTGATAGATTAATTGTTTGACCAACTGAGGGATGCACATGTTTTTTCTAAATTTGATTTGCGACAAGAATATTACCAGTTGAGAGTGAAAGAAGGAGACATATCTAAGAATGCTTTTAATACCCGATATGGACACTATGAATTTTCGGTCATGCCATTTGGGTTGACTAATGCACCCGCAGCTTTTATGGACTTGATGCACCGAGTTTTTCAACCATACTTGGATCAGTTTGTAGTAATCTTTATCGACGATATTTTGGTGTATTCCAAAAACTCGGAGGAACACGAGCAACACCTAAAAATCATCCTTAAGACACTACGAGAACACAAACTTTATGCCAAATTCAGCAAATGTGAATTTTTGGGACATATCGTCTTGAAAGATGGGATTGCCGTAGACCCTTCAAAAACCGAATGAGTGACAAATTGGAAGAGACTCGAGAATGTTACTGAAATTCGTAGTTTGTTGGGATTGGCCGAATATTACCACTGGTTCGTTTAAGATTTTTCAAAATTAGGGGCACATTTGACTCGATTTACTTAGAAAAAGGTTTAATTCGAATGGAATGACAAAGCGGAAGCTAGATTTCAGGAATTGAAAAAGTGACTGACTACATCACCCATCTTGGCATTACCATCAAAGGAGGGAAGTTTCATCACTTACATTGAAGCCACGAAAGAGGTGTTTTAATACAGAATGGACAAGTGATAGCCTACACGTCGAGACAATTGAAACCCCATGAATGGAATCATCCCACTTATGACCTAGAATTGGTGGCAATCGTGTTTGTATTGAAAAAATGGCGACGCTACCTGTATGGAGTCACGTTCGAGATTTTCACTGACCATAAAAATCTAAAGTATTTATTTCAAAAAGACATGAACTTACGACAGCGTAGATGGCTTGAGTTTCTTGAGGATTATGACTGTACAATCAATTACCACCAGGGAAAAGCTAATGTAGTAGCTGACGCTCTAAGTAGGAAAGTTTGAGCCGCCAAGACTTCACTAAAGTTGTGGGAACAGTTAGAAAGTGCAGGGGACTTGAAACAAGACAAAGCCACAGAGAAAATTATCCTTGCCAATATCCGGGTAGAACCAACACTACTATCCTGTATCAAAGAAGCCCAAGAGAAAACCCCCACTTTAAGAAAAAAAAATTGAGAAGGCACATAAGGGGGAAAATACAAGATTTCACCCTAGGATCATATGAAATTTTGAAGCACAGAAATAGAGTCTATATTCTGCAATATATAGACCTTAAGAGAGATATACTTCAGGAAGCACACAGTTCATGATATTCGATTCATCCAGGAAGTAACAAGATGTATCATGACTTGAAACAACATTATTGTTGGGATGACATGAAGCGTGAGATTGCTCAATTTGTTGCGGCATGTCTCACATGTCCACAAGTTAAGGCCGAACACCAATGACATTCAGGACTTCTACAACCTTTAGAAATTCCAGAATATAAATGAGATCACATCACGGTGGATTTCGTCGTTGGTTTGCCTCTAACCCAACGAAATCACGATACCATTTGGGTTATTGTAGACCGACTCACCAAATTCGTGCACTTCTTACCAATGAACATCAAGTACACACTTGATAAGCTCGCCCAAATGTATCTCAATGAGATAGTCAGGTTAAATGGAGTAACCTTAAGTACAGTGAGATAGGGATCCTAGATTCACTTCTCGATTTTATTTCTAGCTGCAACAAACCCTTGGAACTCAGCATAAATTCAGTACCTCACCGCATCCACAAACCGATAGTCAATCAGAGCAAACTATCCAGACATTAGAATATATGTTGAGGGCATGTGTACTAGACTTCGAGGGAAATTGGGATAGTCATCTTTCATTAGTTGAATTTTCATATAACAATAGCTATCAGACATCGATACAAATGACACTATGTGAAGCATTGTATGGTTGCAAATGTCGATCTCCACTATATTAGGATGAAGTTAGAGAATGAAGATTCATTCCGATAGGAAACATACCCTTGATGGAAGAGGCTTATGATAAGGTGAAATTAATTCGTCAAAGACTTCAAACAACAGCCATCAGAAGAGTTACGCAGATACTAGGTGTAAGGGCTTAGAGTTCAAAATTTGAGACAAAGTATTTCTTAGAATTCACCCACTAAGGGACCCCTTAAACATGGAAAGAAAGGAAAGCTCCGTCCAAGATATGGGACCCTTTGAAATTATTCAAGAATTTGGAAAAGTCGCGTACCGACTAGCCCTACCATCCCATCTGGAACAAATACATGACATCTTTCATGTTTCGTTACTCAGAAAGTACCAACCCGCTCCAGATCATGTGCTGACCTTAGAAGAACTGAAGCTAGATGATAAAATGACCTTTGAAGAAGAAGAACCAGTGAAGATCCTTTATCAAAGAGTTAAGCAGCTAAGAAATAAAGAGATTCCTTTAGTGCTAGTCTCATGGGAACATCATGGATTAGAATAAACAACCTGGGAGACGGAGGAGCATATGCGCAAGAATTACCCTCACCTGTTCGAGACAACCATAGAGAATTCCGAGGACGGAATTCCCTAAAGGAGGGAAGATTGTGAGGACCCGGCTCCTTTGACCCGGATATAACTAGTAAATTATATAATTAAATCAGGATTAGTATTTATGAATGTAAATAGTGGAGTGTAAGTTAGGATTATGTGTATAACTAGTGAATTTAAATAAAATCCTTATTACAAGTAATAATATTTACAATTTAAATTCTCTATAAGAAATTATTAACTCTAAAAATATGATTATATTTACACACGTTGAAATATAAACAAAACTTCACAAATTATATAATCTACACACACACACACACACACACACACATATATATAATGCAATGAATAAAAGATTTAAAAATAAGAAATGAGGTACTCACATGTGTACAAGATCCATGAAGCCGGCAAATCTTATTTGTTTATAATTAAGAATAGTTTTTATTTTGAAAGTTACTAAATTTCCCTTAAATCAAACCTTTTCAATTTTTCTAAGCCATTGTTTGAAGGGTAAATTCATCCAAAGGAAATAAAGAGTTCTCAGCTGAATTTAAGAGAAACTCCCACCTCTCCAACCGCCCAAGACAACCAATGAGGATAAATGTATGTAAACATAATCATGAAACCTACATAGCATATGACCAACTAACCCAAGAAACCATTGCTATCCCCTTCGACAAAAACCATTCAAGATCCTTTATTCCCATTTTAAACATTTGAGAATCCCTTCTCATCTCTTCTTCTTCTACTCCCAACTCTCAAAAGTTGGAAAAGAGAAAAGAAACACTTCAAAAAATTTCATCTGTAGAAATCTTCCTTAACTGTAAAGAAAAATCCATTGCTCCAACTCGGGTGACCTGTAGGAGTGGGGAGTTAGTGCTCAAGTACTGACGGGTGGCAGGATTTAGAATCCCAGGAATTCTATCTTTAAAAGACCCAACCTTGATCGAATTAGATTTCCGAGGTGAGTGTTCTCACAAAAAACTATTTTCGGCTAGTGTATGGTTGATAACGTGTATTACGTGCCTAATGTGTGAATATACCCGTAGTAATAATTGATTTCAAGGAAATGTTTATAGAGCGGACGACTACTTGTTGTTTCGACTTTGATATTTGGAATTGATGAATTGATGTGTTTTGCTTGTATATCTAGTTGATTTGTGTTTGATAATATGTTGAATATTAAACTTGCATGATAGGAGATGGGTGTATTTTATAATCTTGACTTGAAAATTGTTGACATGTTATATTTGATAATTGTTTGCTTGATGCATTATTGCGCATGTTTTATAAAGTTGGGATCCCACAAAGCCATGATCTACGTTATCGAATGTGCCAGCTAGGGCATGGACGTTCGATAAGTAGGAACTCGGTTCGAGTCGGGCAACTCAGGAGACCTAGTATTGGCAGGCCACCATCTTGCTTGTCATGTCATCGATTGTGGGCGTTGTTACCGAAGCACTGTGTGTGTGTGTAAAAGTCTCAGGGAATAAGTGATCTATGTATTAATAGAATCACCTCTATAATCCCTATAGATTGTTGCCTATCCGTTACGACTTACTTTACAGTTTTACAACTTGTATTATATGTATATAAATTATGTGCTATGTGTTTTATATTATAATTCATATTCACTGCTTTAATTATTTTTAACGGAGAACATCACTGAGCTCTATAGCTCATACGTGTTGCATGATTTTATCCCCCCAGATTTCTATGGACAATACGATTCTCAAGATAGTGAACTTAACTAGATCTGATCGTGGACTTGGCGAGTGTTTCCACCTTTATGTATAGTTTTTCTTACTATATATAGGCCTATACGTGCCACTTAATTATATGTGACTTAGGCTATGATTACTGGGACTCTTTTGTGTAACTTTTTAAGGGCATTTTCGTCATATTTTGAAATGACGTCGTTTTTAGAAGAAAATTGTCTTCTTCTCCAAGTGAATTTTATTTTACCTTTCTTTTCTTTTTTTGTTGAAGAGAACAACCAGTTAAAGTGGTGAGACAAACGAATCAACTAACTTCCAGCAACCACCACGTCCTACAACCGGCCACCACCATCACTGTCTTCCACCATTAGAACCAGCAATGCATTCCACATTGTCTGCATCCTTTGTTAACATAGAGCTAGTGAAGCTAAAACAATAAAGGAGTCTGTCTTTTTGGGTGAATTATGCGGGTCAAATGCGGCAACACAAACTTTTATAGAAAACTCCAATTGGCCAAAATATCAATTTGTTAGTCAAACTATTTTTCTATACATCAATTAACAAAAAAGTTGAAGAATCAAAGTAGTTCTTGATATGGAGAGAAAAGGAAAGAGGAGCTAGAAGCAATAATCCACCTCCTAAAAATTTGGGTGGCATCAACGATGCGACGCTAGCTTTTGTTACCGAGTTGGTGCTCCACTGGGAGAAAGAGAACGGAATCTGGCCGGTCATGAATGTTGATGAAGAAGATGGAGGAATTAGAAGGGAGGGGAAGATGAAGGGAAGAATTAGAAGGGGAGGGGGGGGGGGGGGAGATGCAGACAAAAGGTATTTCAAGATGCCGGAAGGGTGGGTGATAGAAATTGGAGAGAGAGAGAGAGAGGGGGGGGGGGCAATGACTGGCTGGGAGGAAGAGGGGGTGTTTTGGGTAGGGTTGTGACTGACAAAAAGTTTAAAAGGAGAGAGAGTGTTTGGAAATAATATTGTTTTAAAAAAAGAAAGGAAAAGAGAGTGTTTGGAAATAATTTTTAAAAAAGAAGGAAACAGAGTGATGTGAAAGAATGTGTGAAGACAAAAATGCTCTTTAAAAACATGCTCTGTTAGTGACTTAACGGTCAAATTTAACGAAGTAACTAAAGAAATGTAAAAATAAAATTAAGGTAACTACGTATAGGATTTTCAAAATATGGTGTGTGAGGACCCAAAAATTTCAAGCTAGAAACCATAACGTATTAAGAGTAGAATAGACATTTTGCTCACGCTTAAATTCCGGAAACCCGAATAATTAAGTGCTTGATTGATTGCCTGAGTGATTGTCTAATTGATTGCGTGATTAATTGCTTGATTGATTTCTAGATTGATTGCTAGAATTAATGCTTGATTGGTAGTTAATATAGAAGTGATAATTACCTAAAGTGAAACAAGGAAAGTGAGAGAAGCATAAAAGGAACAAATCTGGGAAATCACGTCGTACGAGTTTCCATCCGAGTAGGATAGAAACTCAGACAACAGAAGAATTCGAAAAGGAAGAAATTTGCGGAATTAGACCGTGTGAGTTACCGTCCGAATCAATGAGTACTCGGACAGAAGAAAACTGAAAACGGGAAACGAAATCTTTAATTAAGGAATCAGGAATCACAATCAATCGATAGAAGGAAACTACCCGAATTTACCTTATCTTAATCAAAAAAATTCTAATCTCCCTTAACCGAAAGGATGCCTCACTACAAGAAAACTGACCTATTGCGACATATTTACATGCGGCATTACATGTAGGTGTCGTGAATATACAACACTTACGCATTTGTGTCTTATATTTGTGACATCTTTGCATCATTTAGTTATTGCATCGCAATTTTGTGACATAGATTCGACATCCTTTTTTTTGTCTCAAAATTGTGACAATTTATTTGCTACACTTGAATTAAATGTCGCAGTTAGACAACACAATTATAATTGTGCCGCAAAATCGTGGCTTAATTGCGTCATATTATTAGCATGTCACAAATTAGCGGCATAATTTGAGTCATTTTAATTATTGCATCACACTTTTGTGACATAGATTCGACATCCTTTTTTTTGTTTCAAAATTGTGACAATTTATTTGCTACACTTGAATTAAATGTCGCAGTTAGACAACACAATTATTGCGTTATTTAATTATTGCATCATAATTTTGTGACATAGATGTGATACTAAATAGACGTGCCTCATAATTATGATAGTTTTTTCGCAACACTTCATAAAATGCCAAAATTATACTATACAATTATAAATTTGTTGTAAAATTAAGGCACAATTACGTCATATTATTGGCATGCCACAAATTGGTGGCATAATTGCGTCATTTTAATTTAATGACAGAACAACATCTGAATCCAAAAAGGGGAAAAATTAGTAAAAAATAAAACTAAATGAAAGCGGAGCAAATATCATCATCATCAATGAACACTAACTTTAGTTCTTTGAAAAATTAGAACAAAAAGCAAACGAGGATCTTCATAAACAAGATGCATTCAAAACAAAAATAAGTACCTTGAAAAATAAGATGCAACTAAGCTTAGCTTGCCCAAAAAATAGCATAAATGAAGTTGGAGGTCAAAACAAATGCAAAAAATCCATTAACGAACTAATACAAGATTATGAAGATGCATTTATGAAAAAAAGATATAAAGATGCCTATTGGTCTGGGTCTTGGTTTCCATCCATAAGTTCAGTGATGTTGCACTATTAAAAACATTACCAAGTAACCAATTACCGGCACATAACAAGTATTTCCTTAGATAGCAAAACGTGACACGTAAGGGATAGAAAGAGCAGAACTGGTAAGCTATAAGAGGATTTATGTGACTTTTCGTTAAGCATTATTGATTATACTTTACCTGTACTAAAATTCTTTTGTCAGCGACACAGTACACGGTGTGTCGGGTCGTCAACTACGCCAATGAACTAGTGCACATACAGGGGTGCACGGAGCAGGGTGGCATACATCGAGATAAAACCGAACAGGACCTCTTCAGCCATTTAGTCAAACATTCAAGCCCAATACTGACATGCTCGATTTCAATGAACTAAATAGGCTTTGGAGACCCTAAGTATGACTCACAAGTAACAGGTAACAAGAAACACGCAAGTGGCACATAACAGGGTGCACATACAGGAGTGCACGGGACACTAACATTTTATGCTTGACACTTAAATCAGTGGTATACGACAAGTTTATTCACAAGACAAGGTTTAACAGCCAGTTTAGAATAAAACCTTCCAATGCATTTGTTCAAGTTGTAGTTGAAAAAAGACAACAAAATCTATGTGCTATAATTTTAACACCACGAGGGTTTCACATGTCTTCCTATACCAGAATTAAAATTAAAACTCCAGCTTCTACCATCCATATAAAACAATACAACTGAATTCAGAAAGCTTCAAGTTAATAACAAAATAAATCAGATTAATGATTTCAACATTAGACGAATCATAATTTTATCTTCTTCATCCTCTAATCTTCATAGTATAACACAATGGAAGGAGAGGAGAGGGATTTGTTTAAAACTGCAGCGACAATTCAGAATATACTTATTTAATGATCAAATAGAAGTTAGACTTATGTCTGGAGTGTGACTTCTACCCTTGCACTCCAAGCTGACTATCACAATTTGAAAGGAAAATTTTATATCTGCACCATAGAGCTTAAACTAACAACTGGCCAAAGCACACTGTCCTCATTTTCAACATAAAACTTTAAAAAGGTAGAACTAGGCCTTTTATAGTCTACTAGTTCACACTACTTTCATTAAGTGGTCAATGAATAGGAAATTCAGGGAACAAGTTTAACTCAATTAGTCTCCCAAACAGAGAAAACAATATGAAATAAATAGAACAAAGACAGTTTCATGATTTAGCAAAGTGACCAACCTTTATTTTGTTGCCCCGTCAATTTGCTCCTCCTTCGATATTGCTTGACTTTGTTTGTCTAAGTCTAATAACTAGGAAAGAAAAGGAAAAGGAAAAGAAAAGAAAAGTTATCTAAACATCAAAAGGAACATGTGAATGTAGGAAACTAAATCTTGCTAACAAAAATAAAACCTTCCTTTACATATAAGAAAAAAAGACACACAAGCACACACAACAGCTATAGAAGCCTCCAAAACTCCACCTACATTGGTAAGAGCTGCATTTTTTAAGAGTGACATTTTTCAGGAGTGTTTATGTAAAATACAAGAAGAGAGGGAGAAGAAGAAGTTGAGCAAAGCTTATCCTTATATGCATGGGCTGGCAGCAGCATCAACTAAAAAAGAGCAATCAATCCTTTGATCAGAAACCTTGTACAGTCCAACTTGTGACAACAGTAACTAGAGTTTCCTAAAAATTCACAAAAGATGGACCAAGCAGATCAAATAATTACGTAGGAAATCTGAGAGCAACTCTTAGTAGTCCTAATTAACTGCTGTAACTACAATTAACAGCCAAATGGACCCAAAAGCACAGCTAAAGTCTAATTCTTCATTAACAGAAATATGGCCCTATTTGGTACCACTCTCGAAACATATTTTTGGGAGAAAAAAGTAGGCCCCACACTCAAAATGTGTTTGGATTCCAAACACATTTTGAGTGTGGGGTCCACATTTTTTTTTTTACCAAAAACATATTTTGAGAGTAGGTACCAAAACTCAAAATTCATACGAAACACATTTTAGCTATGTGGCCCACAATTTACTCTCAAAACATGTTTTGAGAAAATCTTCCAAACAGGGCCATAAGTGTGGGCAAAAAGTTCTTAAAACTCACCACAGAACAAATGCACAGCTAATTAAATTAACTCACAGCACAAATAAAACAGAATTACAACAGAGTTCTCTACTTGAACCTGATTTCTGATGCAGGATATTATTGGCTCAGCTACAACTATGATTTGTTAAAAGTTTCTACATGTAAGCCACAGCACCCAACAACAAAATGTCAGTCAATCGTTATCTTACTTAAGTCACATAAGGGTTTCATCATAATCTATAATCTATAATCTTTGTAGATGCAGTTAAGTATGACAATCACACATTGGTTTAGTGATTAGGTTCCATTATCTACTTCTTAAAGTACTACAGCCACAACCTAAAAAGAAAAAGAATTTAAATGATTAATTTGAAGAGAAATGCAGCAAATAGAAATTATGAGTCTGGGCCACCAACCTAAAAAAGTATTTAAATCACTAGATCAAAAGATTCCAAAGCAAGGTCATCTATTTCATTGTACTTTTTATCAAGTTTTCAACATTAGACACATTAGCATGCTCAGTCTCATAGTATAAGAGCCAAGCTTAAGGTTTCTTTAACTCTCTATGCACCAGTAAACTTCTCAAAGTTGAAAATCTTTCCCAAAAAAAATGGAAAAAAATGATGAATTATTTGCACCATCTGTTCTTAACCACACTTTCTTTGAACTAATTTCCTTTAAAATACTTGTTGGTCTACTCTGACCACAACCACTCTTCTACTAAGGATGTACTAAAAGTTCTAAGGTCTCTTACAACCAAATTGAGTGATGGCAAGTCATCATTCCACTCCATCAAATGATGACTTCTCTCCTCCTCTTCTCATTAACAACTATTTGCAGTTGTTTTAGTTTTTTTCCATAGAATAATAGTGGTCAAGAAAGGCATGTTGCAACAAGGTAGCAAGGGCAGAATGCCTAAGTAACACTACCCTCCAGCTAATGTTCTCCCAGCTTTTCCAACACCAAATTGGAATTTCTTTAGCTTTACATTTTGCACCTAGAGGATCCAGAAAAATAGGAAGCAGACAACCTACTCAATAACCCAAAATTAAAGGAACTTCTCACACAAGACTGATGATATATTTTAATGTCTCTAGTTAAACCAGGCCACAACAATTTTTTCTCAAAACAATCATTTAAAACTGAAAAGCAGAATTTGATGGTAGCATTTCAATAATCAACATCCAAATTCAGACTCAATCCGATGCAGTGGACTATTTAACTATGATCAAAGCTCATAAGGGAAAGCATATCATTTGCAATTATAATAAGAAGCATAGAAGAAATTTAACAGTAACAGGAGCCTCTCTTTCATCTTTGGTACATAATTCTATACTAATTAAACGCTCTATTCAGTTTTTGGGCAAATCACCAACATGAGCATACATGGTACCCACTACATATCCAGTCTTGATTCTTTCTATTACTTCTGCAACATACCTGCAAATAGTTTCAATGATTCCAGTATGGGTGAAGTGCTTCAAATCCTTTTGGGAGAATTTGAAAAGGAATCGGGTTCACTGCTACACTTGTATTTTCAGAAATGGGGATTAAAAAAAGCAATTCCAAATGCCAAAAGTGGTGGCTTCTTCTTGTGTTTTGCTAATTGTTTCTCTCCCTCTCTCCTTCTCCTTCCTTCCAAGAACCCAGATCAAAGCCCTTATATTCTCTCTAAAATGCGTCTCTGGGCGGTTATCTAGATTCTTCCTCCAGACAACCTAAGCTGCAAACTTTCGCCCGCAAAATAATCGAAAGAATGCTGCTGTGCAAGCAGCCGTCCGACACTTGCATCTGTTAAACATTCATAACAAAAAAGGTTTGTTCTCCCTTAAATATCGAATTCATCTAAAAAATGTACTACAAAAACAGATAATAAAATTTGATTGAATGAGTTAGAGTAGTAGGATCAATATTTGATTAGAAAGTTGGTACCTTTCCATCCTCTGGATAAGCTAGAGCCGTGGCCAGGAGTGAGTAGCAAGTGCAAAGGCCAAACCCAATAGGGAATAGTGACCCAAAGGAGATGGTAGTGCTGCTCAAAATTAAATCTCAGCTTGCTACATGGCAAAGTGGGAAAAGAGGAAATACAGGGCACGTTGAATACATCCGGACTCAGGGATGACGGCAGTGGACAACGAATACACGACAATTGACGTTGGGTTAGGGTGAAGCTCAAGTGATATGGTGGAAAAAGAAGAAAAAACAAGACGTTTCCAGGAACTTGTAAATTAATTCTCCAATAAATGAAATTTTTAATATATTTATAAACAGAATTTTCAATTTTAATATTTTTAATTTCTGTTTGAAAACTGGACTATAATTTTATAGTCCTCAACATAAATGGGCACGATAGTATTTTTATTTTTATTTTTTTGGATTGTCAATAAATTATAAAGAGATGAAAGAATTAGAACAAAAAAATTGATGTTAAGGGTATTTATTTATTTAATTTATTAGATTTAACAAAAGATAGAATACATATATACAAGTTCCTAGTAAATCTAAACTTGAAAGTAAAATTCAAAATTTTGATATACATTTTTTTTTTTAATTTCTACAAAATTTTAACACTATTTTATTTGTCCATTTATTCTAAAATAATAATTACCTTTGACAAAAGTAAATAAATTAGCACTTTATTCAGTAACATGAAACTATAATTTTAGTTTTCAAAAGGAAAAAAAGGAGAAAAATTACATGATAAGAGGGAAATTAATTTGATTTGGGCGGAAAAGAGAAACCCAAAAAAGAGGAAATTTCAATTTGAGAGGGAAAATGTGGCGCTATTTACACTGAAAATAATTTTAAGGAAAAAATACATATGGTGCTATTTTTCACCCTTTCTCGCAAAAGCCCTACTTTCTCATTTGTCCATCATTCTCCCTAAGAATAACTATGAAGCCTGCAATTGTGGTTTCTCACGCCTCACAGTCACTCAAATCACACGCATATCCACAATCATGATGAAACCCCATCGATCCCCGACTACGACTCCAATCCACACGCATAGTATTGCTCACAAGTTTCATAACTCAAACCTTGACCTTCTGGGACCCTATCAATCCGGCGTATTCTGATTTCCATCTCAGGAACGGTAAGGTTGGCAATTGCCTTCAGATGCTTGATTTTTTATTTTCATTGTCATGATGGGCTTCATCTAGTTTGCTTAATTTCTATACATCAAAACTATTGTGGGATTTGGGTTGGGGTAAAGGTTGTTTTTGCACTGAATTGGAAGATTTTTTGTTGTTGTCTTGACTACTAGAGATATGGGCGTTCGATTTCTTTTTCATTTATGAAGTGTTTAGTGTAATCATGGAAGCAAATTGTGGGGACTAATTTACGTGGCCATCGGTTTTCTTTCCTTTTTTTTAGGCTGCCCAATTTTGTCAGACCCCAGAAAGATGATATAGTTCAAGTTTTGTTATGAAAATATCTTATTTTCTTCTCACTGCGATGACAGGGATCCTTGCTAAAGCGTTAGATTAGTGGGGAGTGACTCTAATGAGTATGAGGGAATAACTTATGAGGCCTTATGTGTTTAAAATATCCTTGTCTGGGTGTAAAACAAAGGTAGCTTTTCTAACTCTGAAGCCCTTTGTCTCATAGGGCTTTAGACAACAGTAACAGCAATTGCTCCCCACAGCTGCAGGCATATTCCTCTGCTCTTTTAGTAGCCACTCACTTAATTTCGGCGACTATAATAGTACTTAGCTGAGTATTGACTGGGATGCTCGGGATGGGATTTGAAGCCCATTAATTGGAAATTGGTTAGAATCCCCCCTTTAATCTCACTTTGCTAGTAGCCAACATCTCTTAATGTGAACTTGATCCATTTTTTAATTTTTCATGTATGTTTTTTTATGCATCAATTGTGTGCTTCTATTGGTGGAAATATCTCTATCCCGTATTACTTTGTGCTAGTGAAAATAAGAGGTTGTTTATTTTCTTGTGTATACTGAAAGGGAATGACTGCGGATGAACTTCTTATCTCTTTTCTTTTCTTTTTTTTCTTTCTTTTTGTGGATAATTGTGTGTAAAAAACTTCCCAGAAGCATCTGCTCCCTAAACGGGAAAAAAAAAATTCCCAGAAGCAATTGGTTTGGACTGAAACCCCGATATTCTTTTACCTTTCTGTAGTATTTGTCTCTCCATATGATGTTTGAATTATAGTGTCATTCAAGGCAAACTTATCACAACTTTTTGGTAATGTTGATGAGGTGCATAACTACCAAAAAGAAGCACAATGTAAAAGTATACGCCTGAGTATTTTTGGCAGGAATAGGCAAATTGTTACTCAAAAATGAAGGCTAAGGTCAGAGCAGGGGCACTTTATATTAACTTCATGGTGATTGGTTTCAGTATTCAGGTGGAAAAACACAAAATTGGAACAAAATCTAAATAAGATCACAATCAGCTGCAATCTTATATGCTTCGTTTGGCCCACCTGTATCAAATTCTGATGTATTTAGAATCTTTTGTTGAGATGCAAAATGGAACGTATTTAGTGTTCCTTGGAAGATTTTATATTCTGGTGGAACTGATATTAATTTTAAAAGTCTTGACCATATTAATTTTAATTGATAAATGTTTGAGAAGACTTCAGTATATGACTGCTGATTTAATCATGAATTAAGGGCTTTGTTATAGCTGTATCAAATTTTTATTGAAATGCAATATGAAATTTGGTTAATGTTTCGTGGCAGAGTTTAAGTTCTGATGGAGCTGATGTAACAGGGTTATGGTAACGTTATCAGCAGAACAATTAAAGTGTCCATATTAATTTTGCTTGATAAATGGTTGAGAAGGCTATCGGTTACATGACCGCTGATTCAATCATGTATTATTAAGGGCTGAGTTTCAGCAAAATACTTGTATGCTTGGATTTCATTTCTATTAATGGGTTATTATTGTCTTCTGCTTCAATTTTAAGCGAAGAATGATTTTTTTTTTTTCTATAGTTGTTGCCAATATTGTGTTGATTTAGTATTCAGAGACTTGTGGTTTTTTGTGATTCCATCTTGGCAACTGAAGTTGAGCGGTTGAAGTCAATTAAAGCAGATTTAGTGGTAAGTACATAATTAAATCTCTTCAACTAATAAATTATTTCTTGGCCAGTGTTGTTAAGTGGTGATAGTTTTAGGATTATTCTTGTACACCTCTCCTTGAATTACAATTTCCTTAATACCATGTTACAGTGCACCAGTTTTTAGAAAGATGTTTCTGCAAGCTCATTTTCTGCAGAAAAATTACTTTCCCACACTATGTCTTCCCTTGTTCGCCACCTTCCTAATCATGAAATTGCATAGACATCTTTTTCATTGATTTAAACCTTGAATTTATTTTTTTGTTTGAGTTGGGCACAAGTTGGATTGCTAAAACTTTCTGGAAATATTTCAAACCATGGATTTGAGTTGAAGCTTTGTGAAACTCAGCCTTAGAACATTTTAGTTGTTTTTAAAAGTATACTAAATTCCTAAAAATGTATCTTTCAATGGGATCTTGGTAAATAACATTTTCAATCTAACATTTTGAGTTTTGGAGAATGAAAACCCCTCCCCGAGCTTGGAAAATCTTCTTTTACTGATGTTTGGAATCATGTGATGTTGAAAAATGGTTATGTGATGCAATGGTTTGATTTGAGTGGCAAAAAATATATTTTCAATTCTTGAGAACTATGGCTTTAGTTACTTTTATTCGGTACCTGTTTCTGGATAGTTACACACCTGAGTTGGGAGCCACTGTCCTTTCGGTACTATAATGAAAACCAGATAAAATGGGGCAATGTCATGGCCTGAAACATTTTAAGACATGACCCTGTAGAAAAAACTCTGAAACTCCGTTTGCTTCGAAACAAACTCTAAAGCTAAATTCTTTTGTTTTGTTTTATTTGGTTTGAATCTGGATGATCAGATATTGCGCTTTCTTCTGTTTCAAAAGTTTAGATGCTTAAAAGTTTCTGTTCTGTTCGGATATTGTGTCAGATTTGTTCGGGCAATTCAAACTCACAATTGATTCTCTCTTCCAATTTCTGAATTCTATAGGCTATTTGGGTTTTATTGGGGGGTCTTTTTTTTTTGCTATTTCTTTTTATTCCCAGATTATTACACTCAAAGTTGGGATTTTGTTCTTGGCCGAGGTTGAAGCGTGAAGTCAGGATTTTGGTGGGTCTTGGCTTCGGTCGAATTTCGGCCATACCCACTTTGGCTTGTGGATTTTTCTGTAGTTTCTCAGCTACCTTCAACGGGGTTTGGTAGGATTTCAGCCTGGAGCTAATAAAAAATTTTAGAATCTGGAGTTTTCACCATTTTTAGGTTGCGAAAGTACTGTTCACCGAATTTGGATTTTGAAAATTAGTCTAGGATGAATTGATTTTGTTGTATTATGCTTGAGAATAGTCTGGGCTAGAAAGAAACTTCCCTCTTGCTATGTTAATGCCCCCAAAATCGGTCTTGATATAAATATGCTTGTATGCCAATTTTCTAGCTTCCAAAATTGGCTATGAGTTTGCTGGCTTTATATTCATAAGATGTTTTGAACTTTGGAGTGACTAAGCTGAAATTCTATGGTTTTTCTGAGCGAAAAATATGTACTGTCTGTAAACTCAGTTTATGAAATGGTCCCTCAATTGTATAAATATTGAGTAAAACTATTTACATAAAGGTGAAGGTAGAAAATATGAGATGTATTGAAGAAGAGTGTAGTATATGTGAGCATCAAAGAAAGTAGAGAAGCATAATACTGTCCCTGTTTCTTCATGTTATATCAGATTTCATGTGTTTGGTGTGTGTACCACGTTGCGGAATGTATGCTTCTGTTTGCTCTTTTCTTCAGCTGTCCGAGATATACTTTCCACATGCAGGGTGCTATAAACTTGCTACTTGCTGTGTACAAGGAAGAGTTCAATGCTTTGGGTGGCTATTTGACAGACTTAAGCAAGGTATAAAGTTGGCTGGTCCTGACTTTGATTCTCACTATAGCAGTTTTCCTTATATTCTGCAACTTCTTTCTTTGTCAGCCAAATCTCAGTAGGGTGGGACACTTTATTCAAGTTGTGGGATCATTTGAAGATAAAATATTCCAGAAGAGAGTTCGGTCGCATCTGGTATGTTTAATGCGATCTTCTTTGTTTGGTATCTTCTCATTGTCTTTTTATTCTGCTGATTTTATTCTCATGTCTTCTGGTGGAAAATCAATTAGTAATTGCATGGATTGGAAACTTTTGAATGTATCTGCACAAAGATATTCTTGTAATCTTCTGGGACTGACTAGTTTTACATTCTTTGTTTGTGATGGAACTCTCTTAACTTGTACAACCTCTGTCCCAGAAGATTCCACTTTGTAATGTTTTTCTGAGTAGTACAAAGTAGACTCTTCTAATGGAAAGGAGGGGGTATTGTTTATGAAAATATCTAATAGCTCCTATCTTGTCACAATGTCATTGCTAACCTGCGTGATTTTGAATTGCTTGGCAATGAACCAAACATTGAGGCACAACTGTGCTGTTATTGCTTTATTTGAATTAGGCTCTTTTAGCAATTTTGAATACTATAAACTTGCATTTTTGGCTATAACTTTGTAGTTTTGGGTCAGTTACACTTATACTTTTGAGGTTTCTTGGTTTCCTATTTTGCTGGTGCTACATCTCTGAGTATATACTATTTCTGCAGGGATCAGGCTGTTCCTGGGGTGCGTAATATTTCTACTCAAATTGGTAAGAATAATTCCTAGAAAGCTGGTTTTTGAATTATAAGCATAATTTTATGCAATTGGACATTTCTGTACAGTTTTCACCACTTTAGAGGACTGATTATATGCTTAAATCTGTAGTTCGGAACCGTATGAAGAGTGTCAAAAATTCTTCCTCTAGCTGCAGGAGCATTCCCATGATGGTTATGAATACTTGAGTATTGCTCTATAAGCTGTTCATGTTTCAGTTTCGGTACTATAATGAAAAACAGATAAAATGGGGCAACGTCATGGCCTGAAACATTTTAAGACATGACCCTGTAGAAAAAACTCTGAAACTCCGTTTGCTTCGGAACAAACTCTGAAGCTAAATTCTTTTGTTTTGTTTTATTTGGTTTGAATCTGGATGATTAGATATTGCGCTTTCTTCTGTTTCAAAAGTTTAGATGCTTAAAAGTTTCTATTCTGTTCGAATATTGTGTCAGATTTGTTCGGGCAATTCAAACCCACAATTGATTCTCTCTTCCAATTTCTGAATTCTATAGGTTATTTGGATTTTATTGGGGGGGTCTTTTTTTTTGCTATTTCTTTTTATCCTTGGGCTCACAGGTCAAAATATGGTTTTTTCCCTTTCTTTTAAGCATTGGTGGCTAAAGTATTTATCATTCTCTTGAAGCTTTTGGTTCTGAAGTTAATATTGTGTTTAAATATATCTAGAGTTAACACCTTTGATTATTGATTTGCAGCTTAGTATGGCACCACTTGGGAAGAAATATCGATATGCTATTGGATCTATGCAAGATCCCTTACCTCAAAATACTCAGATTCAAAATGACAACCATGATAATTCTGATGACTCATTTTCAGATACCAATTCGGACAACTCATCAGATGACAGAGCTCATGACCAGCTAGAAAATAGCGGTGATGATGATACCAACGAACAAGGTGCATATTCATAACTTAAAAACTAATAATTTTTTTACGTCTATGTAATCATGTGTAAATAATATTTTTTCTTTCTAATTACATTCCTAAATAAATATTGATTCGTAGAAACAATTAGAAGGGGACCTGCAAAATTGGGATTCCAGTGGGGTACAGGAAAAGTCATGATGTTGGATCTAGATGTTGATAATCAAGTAGTTGGGAACAATGCTGTTCATTTATCATCTCAATTGGGAATCCTGGCAAAAGATGGAAACAAATTACCCATTTCATTTACAGATTGGAGGGCAGTGCCTCAAATGCAAAAGGACATGGTTTGGGATGACGTCAATTTTGTTTCATTTTTGATAATTCGTGTCCTAAATTTTCATTGTCTCCCTATCAAATGAGAATGAAAAGACCTATAGATGTTTGCGTACTATTATTTGTTTTTAGGCATTATTCATCAATGGAGTTTTCACATTTGCTGTGACCTCCAACTTCATTTCTAATGTTTTGTGAGCTTAGTTATCCAGCAGCCTATTTTTAATCGTAGTGAGCTGATTTTTACATGCATGTCTATTTTTTGTTCGTAGGAGAATACAAACTTGCCTGACAGTTACAAAAAAAAATGACTCCAAAGACTTGGGAAACTTTGGAAGGATTGGAAAAGTAGATTGAAAGCAAAACATTATACCCCACATAGGCATAA
The DNA here is from genome assembly GCA_016801395.1 of Leptodermis oblonga. Taxonomy (NCBI): domain Eukaryota; kingdom Viridiplantae; phylum Streptophyta; class Magnoliopsida; order Gentianales; family Rubiaceae; genus Leptodermis; species Leptodermis oblonga. The sequence continues at coordinate 22,723,344 of CM028753.1, forward strand.
CCAAACTTACATACTATCCAAATGTCCACTAAGGGTGGAAACTGATCAATGGCCCGTGCTGGTGAACTATTGGAGCACTGAGAAAGCAAAGGTTAGTAAACAGGTTTAACATTATGTGTGTGTGTGTGTGTGTGTGTATATATATATTACACGCTCTTTAAAAATGTAACTTTTGGCATTTTGTTGAATTACAGAAAGTTAGTAAGAACAACAAAACTAGTCGAAAGAATGTCAAATTGCCGTCTAGACTGGGAAGAAAGGATACGAACAGTGCTAAACATGAGGTATTATATATATATATATATATATAATACTTTCCACAAATTTTCATTTAATTCAAATGTGTTGTATTATGTTGTTATAACTTGTTTCTCTGTTCCTCTGTTTGAAGTACCGACAGCAATATGGTCAAGAACCATCCAAGCCAAATTTGTTTATCGCTACAAGAGTGGGGAAGAGTAGAAAACCACTTTTTAAGTTTACTTCAGAAAAAATAGTAAGTACTCTTACAATTAATAATAACTACCTACTATTGAAATACTAAATTGGAGTAGTGTTTTCACTTTTTCAACTAAGTTTTTCTTCATTTTATGTTTTGTAATTAGGCTATTTTAAAGCAGAAGATGCAAAAGTTTCTAGAAGGTTTGCGCGATGATATTCAGGCTAATGATGAGATTTATGAAGAAGTTATTGGAAAAGACGCACCGGGATGTTTGCACAGTAGTGGTCTTGTTTCAAAGAGTAAGAAATTGATTTTCATATCCCGAGAAGAATTCGATCAAGCTATGAAAGACAAAGCTAATGACCAAGTGGCAAGTATTCAGAAGGGTTTTGAAGAACAATTATCAAAATTTAAAGATGACATGTGTTCAAAAATGGAGATGGTCCAGGCTCGATTTCTCCCATTTGAGGATCAAACTACACATGTAAGTCAACACTTTGTTCATTAATTACACACACACACACACACACACACACACACATATATATATACTCATATTATTAAATTATAATCTACAAGGTACCGGGGTCTTCAAATTCTAAACGCGTACAGGCTTCAAATAATGGGTCATCATCGCAAGGATTTATGAATTTAGAGAACTCTAATGAAACTCTTGAGGTAAATAATCAAATTTTCATTTATTTCCTTTTATGTTTTAATTTAGTGCATTAATATTCTTTTTTGTTATCAATTGTCGTAGATGAGAAAAGAAATAGATAACACAGATACGAACAACACAAACATCCATTCAAATGGTACTTCATCAAAGGTAATATAAACAATTATACTTTTCTATTAATTTCTCAACTATATTTGTTAAATATAATTTATTTTTGTTAAAATTGTTAGGAACAAGGAAAAAGTCTTAGGAAGAGCAAGAGGAAGGCAAAATAATCTTCTTCAAAATGTGATAATTTGACTTATGGAATTTGCATTCTACCCTTGGAAGATAAATTTAGACATTTGTAATTTTTATTTATATATTTTGAGTGATGAATTTAAATTAAAATATTCCCACTTTGACATTTAGCAGCTATCTAATTTTATATTTTGAATAATATTCTAGTTATCTTATAAATACAAATAGTGAATTATTTACTCTATTAATGCTTTTGTGTTGACAAAGTTTATGCAACAGAAAAAATTAATGACGTAAATTGTGTTGTCAATTATTATGTGACATAAATTTTACAGATAAGATATTATGTCACAAAATAACAATATGACATTTCAAATAATGATGGCACGTGTAGCAAATAAATGTGACATTAACCGTAATGACACAAATTAATATTAATAACGCGTCAGTGCAACTAATGACACGTAATGGGTCGCAAGATTTATGCGACAGTAATTAAGTGATGCAAAAATGTCATATCTTTTGTGGCACAACTAGTGAAAAAAAAATGCCAGAAAAAGGCTATGACACGATTAAGTTTGTTGCAAAATTGTGTCTCTAATTTGTGTATGCAACACAAATTACATGTCGCAAATACCCTTTCACGTTTCAAATGTGATGCCACATTTGTAGCAAATAATCTTGCAACAGTCATTTTAATGATACAAATCAGTGTCGTAAATTAGGGTGCGTCACTAACACAAATGAATCATAATGTGTCGGAAATTTTAACCGACAATTAATTTAGTGATGCAAAAGTGCCATACATTTGCAGCACAAGTGAAACAAATGCTACAGATTTGCTACACCACCTTTTGCGACTCAATAACTAGAGACGCATAATGTGTAGCGAATTAGTATTTGCTACACAAATTTGACTTTTAGCGACACAATTTGCATGTCGCGAATACCCTTTGGCGTTTTAAATGTGACGCCACATTTGTCGGAAATAATCTTGCGACACTCATTTTAATGACCCAAATAAAGGTCGTAAATTAGTGTGCGTCACTAGGAATTTTGACGCATAATGTGTCGTGACTTTTAAGCGACAATTAATTTAGTGATGCAAAAAGCGCGATACATTTGCGGCACAAGTGAAAAAAAAGCGCCACAAATTTCCTACACCACATTTTGCGACTCAATAACAAGAGACGCATAATGTGTCATAAATTAGTATTCGCGACACTAAATAGACTTTTAGCGACACATTTTCTATGTCGCAATAGGTCACTTTTCTTGTAGTGCCTATAAATACATTCTTAACTTTCAAGAATTAAACTCTGCAAACACTTAAGAAAAAGGTTAAAGAGCAGTGAAGCTTGCAGCGCCACCGCCGTCGTTGAACCGCCGCCGTGCCGCCTCCATTGAAGTTGTTAGTTTGTGGTATTCGTAGGAACTCACGATAAGTGTTTGATTTGGGATTAGAATCGAAATACAGAATTAAAGGCATAAACATATAGGAAAACTTGAATAACAAGTAATTAAGAAATTCGTATTAATTGAAGGATAAAAAGCATGTTTAGGATGTTTGTTGAATTCTTTACATGTTAATATACTTAGGATGCATGCCTCTAGATTTTTATAAGCCGTAATGCTTTAGATCTGAGAACCAAAATTCGGAAATATGCATGTTATAAAAACAGTGTTCCGAGCCTAGTTCGGGATGAAATTTGATGTAGTTAAAGAACTTGTCTTCACGTAATTTAAGTTCCTACCGATAGCTTATATGTTAGACTATAGATCTATATCTTTGGAATGGATTAAAACGGATTAAAAACCTGTTTAAACTAGCCCCGAAAGTAGTACCCTGAACCAGTAGTTTCTGGAAAACTGAACCAGCCATCCGATTTTCCATCCGAGTCGAACAGCAACTGGGACGAGACCCAGAAAGCCTTTTCTTGAATTTTAAACCTGAAAACTTGAAGAACACGAAGAAAATGAAAACCCAAGTGCGAGTTTCCACTCAAGTCGGACCGAAACTCCAACATAGCCCATAATCGAAAATTTGCCTTATTTTTCAGAAATTGGTTTTAGCCAAAACCTTACCTTATTTTTGAAAGTGACCAAAAGCTTACCTTATTTTCAACATTAGCCAAAAGGAATTGAGAAAGACCATTACTTGAAAATTGAACACAATTCGAAACTAGACGTTAATTGTAAACTTGACATTAATTGAAAACTTGACCTTATTTCTCAAGACTTGACCTTATTTTAAGTTGACCCTATTTTCACATCATTGACCTTAACCTTCAAACAAAGTTGGCCTAAAGTCAAAGTCAAATATAATTGACCTAAAGTCAAAGTCAAACTTAGTTAACCTAAAGTTAAAGTCAAACTTTAATAACTCACGCTAGAAAGCTCGCTTTGTAGGAGTTGATCGTTGACCGTGAATCAATCTAGTCAACCGTCGTCGTACTCACACCTACTAAAGGTGAGGGATTACTCGCTATTTTCATAAGACTTAATTGGACTATCTAATTAGTAATTGTGTGTAACAATACCTACTTGCTTGCTTGATTTTCTAAAGAGGTTTCCCACACCTCCCCACTTACCTATTTTAAATACAACTTATAGCTAAGTGTGTATACGTATTTGCTTAACATGATGATGCCATAATTGATTATGTTATGCCATGCTTGACTTGACTTGAATTGAATGTACATGACTTACCATGATCATTTAAATACTTGCGATTGTATGAACCTATATATAAAAGCATGACATACTAACCATGAAGGATTGTGCCTTCTCAGAGTTGATCACATGTCATATAGGATTACATATTTGCCTCTAGAGATGTATGCCCAAGAACACATACTAGCATCATGCATCGGCCAAGAAAGGACTAGGCCCGTCCCAGGATAATGATATCTAGGATTGCATGATTGCCTCTAGAAATGTATGAAGCATTCTAGGGTTGCCATGATCACCTTAGCGCAAAATAGGTCATAAGGACCTACCTGAAATGACTAGGGCACCGAGTCTTCCCGTTTGACTAGATAGTAACTGCTTGCCCACTATGTAGGGCTTGTTGGCGAAAGACGTGTTGCTGGGAGCCAACACTCTTTCTATATTATAGGAACACCCGTTTTGGCCCGATTTGGAAAAATGCCAAGGATCCAAAAAACCCGCCGTCGAACATACCTGGTTCTACCGATACTACTGCCGTGGGGCGATGTACTTTGCAAACCATCACACAAGAACAACCTGATGGTTGAATAGATTCCGACTTAGCTTTAATATAAGAAAGCTAGACTGTGCTATTTGCCTGCTAGGAGTCTAGTGACTCAAATGTGCTGCATATAAATGTTATATCTATGCTGCTATGCCTACATTAGTACTTGCTATATGCTTGCCTATACTACATGACCTGCTTGACTCGATTTACGTGCTTGGCTTGATTGACTTGCTTGCCTTGTTTACCTGCTTGCCATGCATGCTTATAATTTGCTGTTATATAGATATATGCATGAATTCTTTACTCGCTTACTCTGCCTATTTGTTAAAGACTTACGGTGGGAATTTCCTAAGGAAACCCGAGATCTCTTACCGAGTTTAGTGAAACTAACCCATTTCCATCTTATTATTTTACAGGGGCTTGACTTGAGTGACGATAGAGGTAAGGCCGATGGGCATGAACGAAAGCAGCAAAGACAAGAACTCTGTAATAGTTGGACTAAGTACAATTATGGTTTGGGAGGATAATTTGGTCTACGACCGTCCTCAGACTTTATCTTTACTTTTTCTATTGCCATGAACTGCTTAAACTACTGGGGTAATAAATACAGTTTTATGGTAATTCTTATTTATTATCTGTACCGATTTTTGGGCACGAGCCCTGAATGACGCCCACTCGACCCGTCTCGCTCTTCCTCGTCGGGAATGGATCCGAGGGAACTGGGGTTCAGGGCGGGGCATCACATGGTGACCAAGCATTAAATGTTTGCAAAGTATGGCGACCAAAAAAAAAATCACCCAAAATTTAACAACCCTGTAAAATGTACCTTGTACACAAGATGTAATATGTATAACTTTAAATCCCTAGAGGACACTGTTGAATGCCTTTGACCAGCTAATAATCATCACACCATATCAAATTCCACCGTCAAAACACAGTGTCCACTTTTTCTATAGGATGGCACCTAACCAGTTGTATGCATCCAGATCACATAAGATTCATTATACATGAGTTGTATTTCCTCACTAAGTGTGCACACACTGGCATTCTCCATTATATTCTTTAATGCATTGTTGCCGAATTCGTCGCTAAAAATAGCCATGACATGTCGCAAACAGAAGCCATGGTGCGCTACAGGAGGCTGCAATTAAGGTTTCTTTCGATTGCCCGCACTATCCCCTTAAATCAATCTAAAAGTAAACATATACCTTGTCTACCTTTGGTGACATTTCTGATTTGAAAAAATCCATGACCAGTTAGCCAAAGTTTCTTCGTCCACTATCGCAAATGCTAATGGAAATTTCAAAAATTAGTTTTTTCATCCCAAACCTTTCGAAAACGTTACAAAACATAACATTCTGTCTACCCCCTCCATTAACCCACTAACGGCTCATCTTTTTCAAGGGCAAAATTGTCCAATTTCAAATTCTTTTGTCTTATATTTCCCTTATTTTACTGTATTTATAAACTAAACCCTCAATCTTTCATTTCTTTACATATATTTATATATTGTACTTCTCTCCCCCCCCCCCCTCCCCCCTCATTTCTTTACAAACAAATTGACAATACAGATAATCACACCTCTCTTTTCTCCCCTCCCCCCCCCCCCCCCCCCCCTCCCTCTCTCTTTTCCCGTATCTTTACTTCCAATTCACTCAATAAACAAATACTAATCCAAAACAAGGAAGGAAACTTAAAACACACACTCCAATTCAGCCATGTGGGGGTAAACCCTAGCTTACTCCCTTTGTGATCTAGTAAGTGTTCCCACACGTGTGCTCTTTTCTTCTCTTTCTGGATCCTGTAGAACCTTCTCAAACCTTCTAGAATCTTTCGGGACAAAATAACTCAAGAATAATTAATAAAAATCAAGAGATGTAATTATCTTCAAAACTTAGTTAAATATTCAAGAATCTTGCCCTTTAAGCTGAGAACTGTTCTTGGTTTTCCCTTTCTAGGTTTCAACTTTCTAAATGGATTTCATCGTTGTTCTTCTTCCATCCCTTCATAAAGAACCATTTCCTTTTATGAGGATCAAAGTCTTTTCCATTTGATCTGTGAGAAGCCAGGTGTTGACTTTGAACATTCATACCCACTTGTCGACTGCTTTCCTTCTTGGACTTCGAGAATTTGCTTTGGATGTCCACGTAAAAAATCCCCCGTACCCTGTGCCACACCATCTACTAACCCCATTGCCTCTAGGGGTATAAGCTCCTTCCGCTAACTACGAGGACAACTAAAGTAGCATCCTCGATGAGAGAGCAAGGTGCTCATCTACGGCTACCTATTAGCTCCATCGCTAGCAATGATACAGCTGCATCTGCCTCCTTCGGAGAAAATACATCCGGAGTCCTCCTCGCCATCCCATACAACCACCCTGCCATCCATATTGCAATAGAAAACCCCTACCGCTACTCTCCGCGTGATGGAGTGGTAAGCTGTATCAAAAAACACTCTGGTGGTCCCCCTAGAGGGAGTTTGTAGTAGTGGGAAATGCATGAGGGTTGCACTGTCCTTTTCCAAGCTAGTTATGGCAGCCTGGAAATTCCTCAAAGCTGCAGACGCCGACTGCACCACCCCTGGCGGGTCTTGATTGGGTTCTCCTTGCAGTCTTTTGTTTCGTTGGAACTAGACCAGGACAAGCACGATTAACACAATCTCAAGGAAGTCTCCCTGACCCTGTAGCAAAAACTCCCTCATCCATACGTGACCGTGCTCCTAGGTATGAAAATGCACCTCTGTGTTGCAACGTAGCCACTCTCGTATCACTTGAGCAAACCTACACTCAAAGAATACATGACGAAGGGATTCCACTTTAGCATAAGACTAATTAGGGGAGGGGTGCGAGTACATGTCACCTCCAGAGGGCTTCCCTCGTCAGAAGAGTAGCACAACGCCACAAGAAGTGATGCACTCTAAATTTTCTTCCAGACCAGGTCAACTTCGACCCCTTGCTGCCCTATTCTGGGGGCCTAAAGGTGTTGGGCATAGTGGTAAAATAGTGGTACGAACTACGTACTGTGTGTTTGCCCTTCCTGCCTGCAGTCCATGCCCAAATGTCATTTCCCCTCTGAGCTCTTAACGACACCATACAAACCTGGTTTGCAGTCTGGGGTGGGAACAATGCCCTAACCAAAGGCTTGCTTCAGGACCGAGTTTCCTCCATCATCAACTCTGACACCCCGTGTTGTAGCGCAAATCCAGAGGTTAAGCTCTGCGGTACAATATGGCCGGCACTAGGGACCCAGGGGTCTTGCCAGATCCTGGTGATCCTCCCCGTCCTTGCTAATCAAGAGTATAGCGAAGATATGCTATGTAACTCTTTTGTTAGGATGTAATTGAAGATATGTTATATAACTCTTTTGTTAGGATGTAATTAAAGATAATGTAACTCTTTTGTTAGGATGCCAATAAAAAATGTTGCAAAAATGAGTCCGTCATAATCTTGGATCTTCTGTAATTAAAGAGAGGAATAAAAAATTAGTTTATATACAAGTAAATATTTTAGGCGAGTTAACATAAATAGGTTTGCAACTAATTGTGTGTGTGTTTTTTTGTTTTTATTTATTTTAGTAGTAAATGGGATTGTTAAAAAGTGATCCTTGAATGTATGTTATTTACAAATAATATAATTTTGGTTGGTGAAATGGGAGGTGTATCTATTCAGTTAGAAACGTGTGTAGGCACCAAAATTGAAATGATTTAATATAAATATAGTTTAAAGAGTGAATTGCTCAGTTCATCAACCTTTGGTCATGTTACCTGAATTGACACGATCATTTAAAATTATTTTTTCAACACAAACATTTCGAAAACGTTACAAAACATGACATTACATCCATGGTCTTTGTTAATCCACTAACGGATGCAAGATTTTGAGGGAAAATTTGTCCAATTCCCTATTCATTTGTCATAAATTTCCGTTATTTCACTTTTATTACCAAACAAGCCCCAATCTTTCCATTGTTTACATTTTCATCCAATACAATTAATTTAATATGAACCTATTTATTCAAATCACTATGTTTCATTCTTTTTTCTTTACATTTTATTTTCTATTTTTTTTAAGTGTTTCATTTTCTTTTAATTTATTTCAAATTTTAGTTTTCTCATTGGTGAAATACTAAAAAAGTTAGAACATTAAATGTTAAATTCAATTTAAATTTTAAAAAATTTAAAGAAAAAATAATGAAAAATAATTGTTTTAATATATAGGTTCATAGTAAATTAATTGTATTGGGTGAAAATGTAAAAAATGGAAAGATTGGGGGCTTGTTTGGTAGTAAAAGTGAAATAAGGGAAATGTAAGACAAAGGAATAGGGAATCGAACAATTTTGGCCTCAAAATTTTGATTCCGTTAGTGGGTTAACATAAACCATGGACAGAATGTCATGTTTTATAATATTTTCAAAAGGTTTGTGTTGAAAAAAAATAATTTTAAATGATCGTGTCCATTCAAGTAACGTGGCCAAAAGTTCGTGATGAACTGAGTAATTTACTCTAGTTTAAATTGTTTGATTAGCGACTGCTCAGACGTATTAATAGGAAGCCTGAAAACTATTGGATTAGCGAAAGTTGATCAAATGATTGACGCAATGATAATATTTATTGAGGAAAAGAACTAGTTGAGGAGCCATTGGAAGCATAGCAGATCGTATAAATTCCAATTTGCTTGTTATAATGCCCAAAGCTAGTTGCTTTGGATATATGACACTAAGTGGTTGTCATGGAATTTTCGCTTTCCGGCAGCCTACCGTTTACTTCATCAGGTTCTAGCAACGTTCGTCGAGTTTACTGTTATCGGTTAATGTGAGGTTCACGATTATGAAGTTGTTAGAATTTAAAACTAGCTAGCTTTCTTTCTCTGTATTTATTTTTGTGTTTTTTCTTCTTTTTATTTTGGAGAGTGTTCATGAAAGTTAGTTTGAAGGAGATGAAGATGGGTTTCAGTAATCAAAGTGCATTTGACTAATGATTATAACAGTTCTTTGTTAATTGGGTTACAAAACCGTCAAAGTGACTAAAATTGCAAAAGAACTGAAACATTGTGGACTACATTTCTTAGTTTTAAGAGAATGTGAACTACATTTGTTATTAGGGTAAAAATTATGGACTAAAAATTAACTTTTCCCATATGTTTTTACACTAGGAGAAAACTCCTGCAAGGCAAGCGTATGATGTGTAGGGCAACCAGGTTGTGTTTGGGGTTGACAGGTGGTGTGTCGGGTGACAATCAAGTCATATATAATTTAGAACACGACGCAAAAATCACCTATATAATTTAAAATATATATTCAATCCAAAAAACACAGCCCTTCCCAACACGAAAATATTAAATTGACCCAAAAGTACTTATTTTACCATAAATTACATATTTTACCCAAAATACTTGTATAAGTTTAAAAATATAGAAAGTCCTAAAAAGTCAATTAAAACATTTTAAAATTAATTAAATGCGTTTTGAGAGAAAAATTACTTAAAATGTCTTATAATTACATCTAATAAATTTTTGAACATCACAGGGTGAGCTAATACATTACATATTATACATATATATATATATATATATATTCGTGGGAAAAAGTACGTGTTACATAATAATTAGGATTAAATATTTTAAACCATTTGTGTGTTGGCCATGGTCAGTTTAACATTTCCCCTCTCTACTCTTTCAAATACATTTTTTTTTCACTTTGACCATCAGTCAAAGCTCGGAAAAGTGCAGTGATTCCCCTTCACTTTTATTATAATTCTTATGAAAATAAATATTGTCCAATTAGATATTTGATATTTATATTATAGAAATATGCAATGAAAGGTTGTATAGGTTCTTTGATAGTATAAGTTTTTTTTTTTTTTTTTTGGTGTCATAGTAAAAAAAATTGGATTTTAGAAAAGGCCGTAGATGTTACAAAACTAATCAATAAGTGATAACCAATTATTAAATTAGAAGACACTATTGAAGCCTTCGTCTCCGTCAAGACTCTGAGCCCGTCCTACGCCGTGATACCTGCAGTCGGGACTAACTCCCGAATTCTATTATGATGATTAAGTTAGTTCCTTAACAAATGTCACAGTATAAGACTAGATATATGATTATCCGTTACCTTTACATGGTGCGGCGATCGAGTATATATAGGCGGAGGTATTCACAATAGTTTGTTGAACACGAGACTAGACACGTCATCTCCTGACCTCGTCCTGGAGATCTGATGTAGATCCTCCCATATCCGGTTCTAACTACCTCCTCATCGCCATGCCGAACCAATTAGCACGCTACACGTGTTTGTGACATGTGTCCCCTCTAGAAGGTTCTGTTTAGTTTACCTGGACTTCATGTTGGGCTTTGTTATTCGCAGCCCACTTTCCGTTCCGGGGTGTTGTCTTACCTTGCCCTCGGCGATATTTATATATCCAACATACATGATGATGCAATTATCTTAGAAATATCAATATTAGTTAAATGTATAAAATAAAATTAAAAACCCTGTGGTTTGGGAAATCCTCCCCCCTTGTAGTTTCAAAAGTACACTGGAAACCTTCTTGTGTTTTAAATACTACAAAGTACCCCCTGTGATTTTCAAAAATGCTAAACCAAACCCCCTTTAGTTTTGGAAATTATAGAAAACGTACAACAAAAAGTATTTAGAACACCCTTCTGCTTTCGAATGTGCGATGAGATTCTTGGTATAATTTTTCAAAACCACATGGGGGTTCTTTGTAGTGTTTAAAACACAAAAGGTTTTTGGTATTCTTTTGAAACCACTAGGGGGTTGTCCGTTGCTTTTTAAACTATAAGAGAGTCATTCATAAATTTCTTAAACCACAGAGGGGGTTTTAGGTATTTTTTCCTTTGAAAAATATGAAGAAAAAAAAAAACTCATTGGACTCGCCAAAAGGCAAAGTCAAAATTGAAAAAGTTGTAAAAGACTAAAAACCTGAAGAAAAAAAAATCGTGGAAGGTATTTTAAGAAAGAAAACAAAACGACAAAGAAATATTTATATTTCTCCGATTTTGACTTTGACGTTTGATGAGTTTAGAGAGTTAATTGTATTTTCAAAATAGCCGGGATAGATTCGTAGTTGTACCCAAAGTTTAGGGAGAGTTCAGGAAGTAATTTGTATTTTTCAAAATAGCAGGGATAGATTCATAGTTATACCCAAAATTTAGGGAAAGTTCAAGAAATTATTTGTATTTTCCAAAACAGCATGAATAGATTTGTACTTATACCTAAAGTTACAAAGATTATAAATGTAATTTGCACTAAGTTATAGTCTATGCATGATTGGACAATGTGACCCAACTTGGGAATTTTTGGTTTTAGGGAATATTTTTTTGGAGGGAATATTTTTTTTTTTGAAAAATTGTGTAAGAGAGAGATGAAAGTGTAATAATTGTGTTATTTTTTAAATTTATGTGAGTGGAGATTTTGAGGGAATTTTAAATTTTGAATTTTAAATTGAGTAAAAATTAAGGTTGTTTCTTTAGGTTAGATTTTATAAGAAAAAGTGATGATTTTTTTGAAATGAGAATGAAAAAGAACAGAGCCCAAGAGAATCGCACTAAGTTATAATGAGCCAACAGTTGTCTGTACAATATTGTTTTGAATCTGGTTGGAAAAGTAAAAAGATAAAAAATAACTTTTGAAGTGTGGTTCGTGGATGGTTTCAGATGGATGGAAACCTGCATTGTTTGTGTGGCTGCCACATTTTGATCCTTCTTCAGTGGCAGAAAATATTCACCAAAAGGGAAAATTGATTCCATTCTGAAATTGGCGAAGATTGAGCAGTGAAAAGGATCTGATTCGGAGGCATAGTTAATTACGGCTTCAGATCTTCTGCCCACTTTTATTCTGTATGCACCTGTCTAACTCTTAAAACGAAGTTGTTTTACTAAAATTTTGTAAACATACTCTTTCTGTAGTGTAATCGTTTTTCTGTTCTTTTCTTCTTCTTCTTTTTTTTTTTCCTTTTCACCGGTTCTGTTCGTCTTCTTTACAGAGAAGAAAGAAACGAGCAGACCTCAACAAATCGGATCAGAATTTATTCATATAAAATTGTTGGACAAGTTTAAGGAAGAAATCAAATCATCATCCCCTTCCTCCAAGCATTTCTTAATCCTTCAATGTTTATTCACAGAAGACATTACCACAAGTGGGATGTTATTCCCAATTTTTGAATCTCTATATGCAATAGAAGAGAGCAAAACCATTTGCCCAGTACCCATTCTTTCCAGTTTTTGAATCTATATATGCAAGCAAAGACAGCAGAGCCATTTGTCCAGTACCCATTCTTCCCAATATTTGTTTACTTTCAGTGAATGCCCAAGAGCAGAGATGGATGACAAGCTTGAGAAAAACAATATCAATAATGATCAAGAAGTATCACTGCAGTTCCAAATTTAAGAGGGTTGTTTTCCGGCGGCCGGTTGTGAAGGGAAATCATCGGCCTTGAAATTGCAAAAAAGGAGAGGAGATTTTAAGAAAAATTATTAGAACTATAATGAATTGCAGAAATTTTGATGAGAAAGACGTTTTGATGAAGAAATTTGCCCATAACTTGGTTCGATCTGATGGAAGCAAGATAGGACTTGAATATTGCTGCAGAGAAGCTTATCAGTTACAGGAACAGATGCCGACGAACACCTCAGCCACCGCAACGAAGGAGAAGTATTATTCTAGGTTAAGTCTATTTGTATTTTATTTTTAATACTGTAATTAATAAAGTAAAATAATAGAAGTAAGTTGGAAAAAAAAAGTTAGTAAAACTATATCGTTTTAAGAGTTAGACTGGAGTAGACATAGAATGAGTAGACAGAAAATCTGAAGCCAGTTAATTACTTCCGCGGGCTGACTCTGAGTGAATGAGTGGATCTGAAGGAAGCTGAAGGGCAATTGCCATTGGTGTTGGTGGAGAGATTCTTGATGAGAGGGATTAAAGATTGTACAACGTCTGTCATTAGAGGCCGATAATCTGCTTCTGTTTGCACGCACATGGCTGCTATAGCTGCTATCTGTTTCGTGCCCGTTGACCAGTCAACAAACAGTTAAGGATACTCATTTCTATATATAGATCATCAGCAGTTTTTTTTATTGATTCATTTTACCTGAATCAGATCCTTCTTTGAGTACTGCCCTTGTAGAGCTGGATCAACCATTTCCATCACCTTTTCTCTGTTACTTAACCTTGGGAGAGCCTGTAAATTAATTTAGGAGAGTATATATAGAGGTTAAACAAATTAAAGAAAGATCATTAATTTTGACAAATATGAATACTCTTTATATGGGACGAATAGAAATAGAGATATAGTATTAATTACTGACCCAAGATACAAGGACGTGTTCTCCAGGCGATCGCTTGGTATTGATGGGTACACGGCCTGTCAACAGCTCCAGAAGAACCACTCCGTAGCTGTATACATCTGATTTTGTAGTAAGCTTTCCAGTTGAAGCATACCTGCGTTTCAAGGCAGTCTCAATCAGCACGGCAGCACGCACAGATTTTTAATTTGAAGCAAAATTGAGTATAGATAACAAAGGAATTAATGTGATAACAAACTGGACCACAGCAATCTATAGAATTGGTACTTTTGCAAGATTGATTGGTTCAATTATATTGTTTCTTTAGCCAACAACCTTCCTTCAATGATTAGTAAAAAACAGAAAATGACAGTGTGCCTGAAAGGGACCTTAATGGTCCTTCCATGTGCATGCATGCAGATATACATATAATTGTGTGTGCATGGAAGTATTGCTAGCTATAATAAGATACGAAAAATAAAAGAAGCTCACTCTGGGGCCAAATATCCCGTGGTCCCTGACACTCGTGTCGAGATGAGACCATTGATCTTGTCCGACCCAATTTTTGCCAAACCAAAATCACACACTTTAGCTCTGAAACTTTGATTCAAAAGAATGTTACTGGACTTGAAATCGCGGTGAATGACTGATGGGGTTGTGTATTCATGCAAGTATTCAAGGGCTCTTGCACAGTCCAAAGCTATTTTCAACCTCATTCCCCAGTTTAAGATCCTGCTAAACTGAGGATTGCGAGAATGGATAAGCTGCTGCAAAGAGCCATTGGGCATGTATTCAAATATCAGCAGCCTATGATGTTGATCAGCGCAGTAACCAAGAAGATCAACCAAGTATGGGGAGTGAAGCCGGCTAAGTAAATCAACCTGTCACATTATAATTAATGAGCAAATGTTAGCACAAAATTCTTAAAGAAACTGCATTTTAACTAATTTGTCTTTGATTTTTGACACCCATGCATATGTCTTTTTCTTTTAAAGGTTATATCAGTGCTAGCAGGACTTTTAGTGCAGTTTTTACAAGGCAATTGGATAACAATTTGGCATATTTGTAGGCTTGCATGCAGCAGAACTAGAGGATAGTTTACTTGTGGTGGACACCCTGGCTGTGGGTATCTTTTTCTTTCTTCTTTTTTTCATTTCTGGTTTGAAGGGTTCAAAAGTTCAACTTGGTTGTACTTAAAAGATGTAGTTGCTCTTAACTCCTATTTATTAACGATGGTGACTATTATTTCCGTACAACTAAAATAGTCTTGTTTAACTTATAATATAATACTCTCTCTGTCTCACTCAAAGAGTCCATTTAAAAAATATATATATATTGTCACATTTAAAGAGTCAACTTTGAATTTATTTACATTACATACCCTTACTAATATAACAATGTGTGGTTTACAATTAACCATTACTTCTAAAGTAAAGATATAATTGCAAAATATAGTGGTAAATTACTTATTTTATGTGTTGTACCTTACAACTCATAATAAGTTGTACACATTTCAAAGTGGACTCTTTGAGTGGGACGGAAGGAGTATTAAAAACAAAACTCTTTTAATTTAAATAGGGGAGTATTTATTTTCATTTTTCTTTAGGTTGTTGGTTTTGGTACTTGTGCATGTTTACATAAGGATAACATATCTACTACACCTTTCGCTTTAAGTGCAATTTTTAGGTGATAAGCAGCTATAGAAACAGATTCAAATTTATGCCAAAATAAAAGCAGTACGTCATGAAACAAGTTCAACTAGGATGTTGAAAGAAAGTCATTTCTTAATTTCTAGATGTAATTTGACCAAAATGCGCTCATTATAAAGGTTAAAGCAAGAAAAAAGAAAATTAGGACATCACATATCCAAAATAGTAAAACTTAATTTAATGAAACGATATATAATGTCAAAGTAAAATCATGTTATTTCACAAATTTGAATGGAATATGTTGAATATGTGATCCTCCCGTTTCGTTTTAAAGAGGGGAAGAGAAAGAAAAACAACAGGCTTTCCCTTTTGAGTTGTTCGGTTTCCTCAGTTTTATGAAATATCTATATCTATGGTGCAAGGCGGCAATTAATAAATGAGTTGAAGCTAGGAGTACTAATTACCTCTAACCGAAAGGCACGTTCCCCTTGCTTCCCTTCTCTGTGCAACATCTTAATTGCAGCCAAAGTTCCATCACTCAAAGTCCCTTTGTACACAACTCCATACCCTCCATTTCCGATCACATTTGCTCCACTAAATTTGTCAGTAGCCATCTCCACCTCTTTGAAAGTAAATACTTGTACTCCCCTTAATTTTTTTTGAACCATTCTACTTGAAGCGCTTCCATATAAACACCCACCTTTCACATCTAAGCATCAATTAAAATCCAAATGCACCAATATATGTATATATAAAAGCAATGGAAAATCAATCAGTTAGTTAATTACCTGGGCTAAAACCCATGTTTATGGAAGTACTATGAGCGATGAACATGCAGTCTTGGTTGCTGATGATGCTTCTTTCACTTTTGGTGCTTCCATGGGATTTATAGGACTGAATCTTTCTAAGCATTATAACTAATAACAGGATTACCAATAGAACAATGACTATGAAGATGGGAATGACTATTAAAAGAATAGAAGTAGAAGCGAGGGGCTCATGATGATGATGGCGATCTGGTTCGAAATGATGCTGGCCATGGTGAGCTCTGTTCTGGTTCTCTCCTTCAGGACCCAAGATGGTGCTATTTTCCATGACAACTGCACAAGTTTTACAGAGCAAATTGAATCAACCGATGGAGATCTAGATAGAAAGAAAGAAAATGGGCAATACATGAGTCATGAGTAGCTGCATTTATGAGAAATTTTGAAATATTTCCTTATAACTTCCTGCTACAGAGAGCTACGTCCGTGATAGTATTAATGACAAGTTTGGATTATATATGCGCTCAACTCCTACTTCAACAAAAAAAAAAAACAAAAATTTGAACATGATAACAACCCCACCACAAATGACTTGTAACTGATTGTACTAATGCTGCAGAGAAAGGAAGAAGAAAAGAATGGTGGAATTGATGCTGCTGTCAAAATATATAGCAACTTTTTGACATAAAAAAGTAATCCTTTATCTGGGCTTCATATTTGATAACAAGATAATAGAGCTGCCTAACAAATTCATCACCTCAAGAACAAGTGTTTAGGTAATTCGATTTCAGGGATAATTCTCAGCCATTTTTAACAATATTTCTTTCCTTACTTTTGCATTGAAACTGGCAATGCAACAGTCGAAATGATTGAGTACCTGCCAGTCGCCGACGTCAATGTCACTGTTCGGGTCGTCGCCGTTCACGGACGGAATATATATGGCTACGTTTCCCCGTCCTGCAGGTAAGCTTCCTTTCCTTCTAGAGAGAGGATACAATGTAGGGAGATAGAGCGAGAGAAAGAAAGTGGGGGGAAAGGGAAAAACAAACAAAAATAAACCCACACCCACACCCACACCCCACACCCAATGAATCCACACAACTTTTTCTAATATCTAATCCAACGTCAAGAATTTCGTCTTTTCACCCGCATATGAATCAGGCTTCGGAATCGGGTGGGATCCGTCTTCATTTTTTTTTTTTTTATTACACAATAATAAAATTGTCTTTTGCCCCTTATATTTTCATGTACTTTGACTTTTGTCTTTTACCCCTTCATTATATATTTTAATCACTTAACTTTAATTAAATAATTTATCCAAATTACCCGTTCAACTACACAAGAGTACATTCCAAAAACACCTATCAGGGTTTGATAAAAAAAAATTATTATTAAAAAAAATCGAGGTTTGGCAAATATCAAAATATTATTGATTCATCAATAACCCACATAATTTTATGAAAAAAATGGCTAAAATTCCCTCAATCCCTGAATAAAAATATGACTTGGTGAAGGGCGCATTTTCTCGGAGCATATTTTGTAATTCACCAGCCAAAAAAAGTAAAAATTATTGCTGTATATTGTAATTCAACTAAATAACCGAAATGATATTTTGGGTAAATTATTTTTTCTAACATTCTTTAATAATATTTTGGAGATTACAATACGAAGTGAATGACATAAATGTCATTTGATTTTTTTGGTCAAATGAGGTAAAATAAATATTCTATTAATTCAAAGGACAAATGTCAAAGCCCCATTAAATCACAATGGGGTCTAAAGATAATTAAACCTAATAATAATAATAATAATAAATACATCTTGAGCAAATTACTCATAACTGATCAAATGGTGTAACACTTTTGAGTACAGATAATAGGTCAGGAGTTTGAATTTTGCTATTCGAAAGATTTTCAAATTTTAAGGCTGTGTTTTCATTGTGATCAAATTGGAATTTTTTTTTTTTTTTTTTTTTTTTGAGTAAGAGAATTTCTTTTATGAAAAATTGTGTAGGAAGAGAAAAAATGTGATGATTATATTATTTTTCTGAAATAATGTAGTAAAGATTTGAAAGAAATTTTAAATTTTAAAATTCAAATTCAGTGAAAAATGACTGTGTTCGGGTATAAAAAAATTTTGAGGAAAAAAATGATGATTTGTTTAAAAAGAAATCAAAGTAAACGTAACCTTAAGCTTCGACACGGGAACTTGGTATTAAATTCCATTTTGGGTTATCAAGAAAATAAACACACACACACACACAACAACCTTTTAAATAACAAACATGTTTTAGTTGCAAAATCGAAAAGTTTAGATGTTTTATACTTTTGGCCTTTTTTGTTTGATTTATTACAAAAATACCCTTTTATGTTTTCACTTTGTTACACTTTTGATTTTAGTGATCTGCTTTAGCATGTTTTCGTTGGTCTACAATTTTGTCATGCTTTTCTAGTTACCAATTGAAAAAAAATGCGCCAAAACTTAGTTTCTGAAAGTTATTTGGGGACCAAAAGTGTCAACACTCAAATATAAGGAAACAAAAATGTAAAAATACCTACATATAAGGGATTAAGATTGCAAATTTTTACAAATATTTTCTCATATATCACATTAAATTTATTTTTCTTTTTTCACAAGTCATTTAAAGGTCCCTAACACTAATTCTGACTGCAAGTGCAAATGGGTATTTTCAAAATTTTAAAAAATTACTCAATTTAGGCTTGTCTCCAACTTGGCACCTCAACTCAATTTAATACCAAAAACTTATATTAAGAATATATATAAAAATAAGAAAACACTCAATTACATTTTGCATTCAAATTTTAACTGATCTCTATTTGAATCGTAATCTAAATTTTTAATGTTGAATGAGAATGATAAATTTACTAACAGTGAAAATAGTGGATTTTTTCAACCCCATCATTTGATTCCAAGTTTTTGGGTGGACTTAATATTTTGGGTTCTAGACACCATTGTTGGTGTTGATATTTGAAGTAAAGTTTTCAAGTGAATTGAACTTTTGTCACACTATTATGTTGGTGTTTATCTATTGTGAATGTTAACATTGCTCCATTTTGAAGTTATATATGTGCGTTAAAGTTTGGAACTATGGATGTTGGAACTTGGAAGGATATTTTTGAAATTAAAAATAAGAGTAAATTGGTCCATTGAAAACGACACATCTTAATTTTGTTTAGTTTAAAACCTTTTTTAATGGATTTTAGTTTAAAGACTTTAAAACACTCAATTTGCCAATTTGACATTCTGTTTCTAATTGGTTACTATTTATAATTTTGTCCCAAGTTTTAATTTTTTGATAAGCATGTGCACAATAATAGACTCAATATAGCTACAGTATCGGAACTTAACTTCCTTGCCCAAGAAATAGGCATATATATATATATATATATATATATATAGTTATATTTTAGTATCAATAAAATTTATATAAATATTTAGTCCTTACAAAAAAAAATTTATTGTTATTGATCAATTCAATTTTGAAATCCAAATTCTGTCATCAGTTGAAGTACTAAAGGTATTCATAGAATATATAAATAAATAACCCTTGAATGAATATTTAGAAGAAAAATTTCCTCGCAACACGAATCATCTAAAAGAAGAGGCAAAACTAAAGGGACTCACAAGTCGGAACCCCTTATCACCACCAATGGTGGAGGAGTGGGGACGGTGCTAACTTCCCTCCTCAACCAACTTCTTTTCCTTCTTTTTCTTCCTCTTTCTACAAAATTCTCTGTTTTGCTTTTGGCTATTCATTTTCATAAACAAGTTAGTCAATTATTTTAAATTTTGTTAAATATTAATTTAAATTTATAAATTATTAAACTAATACGAGTGTTTGGGTTGATTTGCGTTAATATTTATTTTTTTATTTAAAATGACATGAAAGATATTATAAATTTAACTAGGGATATGAAACACTTTTCATGTGAACTTACATTAGTAAGTTCAAAAATTGTTTAGATTAAATTAATGAATTAAAACAGTGCCTTATGGTATTATTTTGGTGCTATTAAGGATATTTATTTTTTACTTTTAACTTTAAAATAGTGAATTAGTTTTGCATAAATGGTGTATTTAGTTGTCAAAATATTTGGTATGTTTAATTGCCGTGAAATGATTGATAGCTTCATAATGTCTATGCGTTGATCTAATAAGTCTTTCTGCCAATTGACATCCATGTAATATTTACAAAAAGATGAATATAAATTCTTATTTTTTAAAAATAAAGGGTGAATACGATTTTGAGTCACATAATTTTCGTAGCATTCACTTTTTGGTCATATTACTTTAAAAGTTCTAAATTTGATCATCAAACTTTCAAATATGCATCATTTTGGTCAATCTGTTAAATTGCTCCGTTAGATGACTGACAGAGCCATTTTTTTAGGGTGTTTTGTCAAAAACAGTTCCGAACTTCTTAAACCATTTTCACATCTTTTTGTTTTCCAATTGTCACCTCATTTCTGTCATTTTGTTAAACAATATTTAATATTATTATTTTTTGATCATCTTCCTCCCCTACCTCCAGTCGCACAACCTCCACCATTTCAGGGAGAAAATATTGGGTGATTAATAACTACTACGTTATCAACTGACGTGGTGACTATTATTCCACCCAAATTTTGACACATGAAATTTTTTTATCTACTCAGCAAATTTTATTACCACATTAGACAATTTTTTTTTGAAACCAATCTTCTCTTTTTCTCAACCACCGCCGCTACAACACCATCCCTACCTTCTTCTTCAACTCCGCACCAACAAACTCTTTCTCCACATTTCGTCCCTCCTCGTCGCCGCCTAGTTCAAGCTCTTTTTGAGAGCTAACATCACTTCAACATCGTCGGAGGTTGTTTGGGACTCAACAGCAACAAAAGACAAAGAGAACCCAAAGAGTACAAAGCTACAAACCTTAACCCAAAATGAGGTTCCATTTACACAAGATTGGCTTTTTCAGAGCAAAGGCCTTCTCACCCGTAGCGCCCTCTCCCTTGTAAGATTCCATGTCCCAATTGCTAGACAGAGGAGTATTTTATAGTAAACTAGGAGAAAATTGGTAGTAATATGAAGTTGTCATAAAACTACTACAATATTATAGCTATAAAAGTATGTAGTAAGAAATAATATAAAATACAAGAACAAGAACAAGAGAGAAATAGAGGTAAGTTTTTCCTTTCTTTCTTTTCATCCTCTTATTTCTTCACCTAAGTCTCTATTTATAGACTAGGTAACAAGTTACAAATTTCAAGTCTTATCTAATCATCTATGAACTAATGATGCATAATGGGGGTAGTGTAGAAACCTTATGATAATAAGGGATGTAGAATAGTAAAGGACATTCATAATATTCATAACACTCCCCCTTGAATGTCTATTATTAAGATAAATGCATAGTTAAAACCTTACTAGGAAAACCCAGTGCAAAAAAAACCTAGTGAAGGAAAAAGAGTGGAAAAAAAACCTTACCAGTAAAAATCCAGTGGGAAAAAAACTTGATTAAGGAAAAAGAGTACAGTGGGTAACTCTCCCTCATGAGCACATCATTTGACATCGTTAAATTGTTGCCTTTCGATCTTGTATCTCAACTTTTCAAAATGTTGAATTTGAATCTGAATAAATCTTTTAAGTATCATTCCTGCAATTGAGCAATCCATGTAACACCATCTTCAAACAAAGTAGTGGAAACTCTGAAAATTTGAGAGCAGACCACTTGATTTTCAAATTTAATGGATTACTGATCTTAGCCAAACATGCTCTCGACGTGCATTCTAAGAAGTAGGAGATATGTTTTCTTTCATAAATTTAGGGCCCAGAAATAACTGTACAACTGCATGAAATCATATAACTGGTTTGATCGAGCATTATAAAGGATCAGTCAAAAACCCAACATCTGCACAAGCTGTAGCCTGTAAGACCAGACTTGTGTGCGACTTGCAGTATACAATATTTTTTGTTTCAATAGCCTTAAAATATGGTTCTTCTGGACCAAACAAATTTTCATCATCCTCACAATGACAACATTGATCACATCAAGTGATTTTACAAACATAACTTTCCTCAAAGTATGTATTATGTTCATAAAAGTGTTTCAACACCTTTAGAATTATAAGAACATCAATGCAAAGAGACATCATCTACTACATGCTCAATTTGCAATTCAAGACAAATATTGTCCTTTCAAAATATTTTATTTAAAACTTGTTGATGTGACGCAAAAAGGCTCGTATGTGGACACTTCTTTCCGGCCCAAAGAGATGCCTTGATCTGCAAGGCCCAAGCTTGTATAAACTTCACCGAAAAGGGAGATAGCCGAACTGGAGACCGAGCTGGGTAGCTCGGATCAGCACGAATGATGAAGAAGACTGTAACTGAAGACTGTTCCGGCAATAACTGTAAATAATCAAGAGAAGAGCGGGGCTTTCTCCCTGTATAGGCTCGGACGGTCAAGTTAGAGAGGTAGAAGAAGATGAACAGTATTGACAAAGTGCTCAAATGGTAAATGTTGCGTACCTCACTAAGTCTGAAGACTTAGTATATATACCTCAAGACTGGGATATGCCCGTTGAACCTTCATGTTTAGCATTCTCACCTGCTCCCCTCTGTTTAGCGTGGCGTGTACGTTTTGTGTTATCATGACCGGATTTCATGGGCTTCTTCTTTCTCGAAGATCTGGAAAATCTCTGTATATATTCAAAATATATACCTAACCCTATGATGATCTTTACCTACTGTGTCAGTGAAATAGCTTAATCCGACCTAACTGTCTTAGCTCGGTTAGGCCGATTATCATGATCTAAATATGAGAGAAACTAATAAGGCATACCGAAGTTATTGGCCGACCTAAACCTTTGACCGATCTACTATTTGGCTCGGTTTTAAGGATCTATCCGACCTAAGCAGGGTTCTGGACTTCTTACGCATCTTTTTATCTTTACTGTTTATCTTCACCTTAGTCCATTGGGCCAGGCCCAATGGAAGTTCAATTTTATGCACACCACTTGTGTTTCAATCCAACAACATTTTGAATCTCTTCAAGAGTTCCAATTCAAGATTATACTTTAAATAATCAATAATGATTTGATACTCTTCAGGAGTTCTAAATAAAATTATCAATATAAATTGGGATCCGAATCTCTTAACAAAACATAGATATAGAGTTCTACACAATTTAATATAATAAATATCGTGATAAATTGTATCGTGTATTCATAGCAATTTAAATCATTTGGAGATTTTCATTAATCATTCTAATAGACTTGTCATGACATCCATAAGACGCGTTTTAAAAGGTTCACTTGCTGCCAGATTAAGCAAGTAACAAAAAATTGTTGCGTCCACCATAGGAGAATAAGTCTCCTTATAATCAATTCTTGGTATTTGGGAAAAATTTGTATGACAAGTTGTATCATATATTACATGAATTTATTTTTCAATATGTTTTCGTAAAAATACCCATTTATGACCCACAAGTTACATATCTTCAGGTGTAAATTATTCTCCCAAATACTTCTCTTTGAAGCATTGAATTCAAATCTACTAGAATTACGTCTTTTTATTTTTCATTTTTCTTGGGCAGTAATTTCTATGTCAACATTTATTCACAAGTCCAGATTAATGATCCTCGTTTTCTTTTATAATGGCAACTGCTGCAGCATAAGCAATTTTATCATCGATGTCAATTGTTCATAGCTAGGTTTCATATTTAGCCGTCAGACATGACATAGTTGAGATCTCATTATTATCAAAATTTTCAGGTACTTGGGCTTCTTCTAGAAGTTTATTATATGTCATGCTGAGAAACAAAACTCTTCAAGAGTTTTTTTAGTCTTAAAAATTCTTCTGGAATATTTTCCTCGATTTTTACATCTTTATCACTTGCTCCTTTCCCTCGAGGATTTAATTCTTGGAACCGTTTAGACTACCACATTTTGGTGTTGCCTTAAAAAAATTTTATTAGTGGGAGAATGTCCTTCTAGAACATCAAATGTAATTGGAGCATTAACGGCTAATATGTGTGATTCAATCACACCTTTTAGGCCAAAAAAAACATCTGGCAAATGCAAGTTGTACATGAATTATCTTTTGAACTTCTAGTTCATGTAATTTTATACGAGGATCATTGCTAATTCACACAAAGAAATTTTCTTAATTGGCTGCTTACTTTTCTGCCCCTGATGTTGGAAAAATGACTCATCAAAAAGACAATTAGTAAAGTTAGTAGGGAACAGATCTCTAACTTTTTGTTTCAAGATATTTTATAGTGAAGATTCAAGTCGAACATCTATTTCAAATTAACCTCCTTTGAGGTCTCATCTTTGTGCTTTAATTGTGGTTGGAGCAATTAAAACATAAATCGCACGATGTGAAAATTATAAGATGAGAAATATTTTGGTTTCTGACTAAAACCATTTGTTGGGGAGATAATTCATTAAAATTTATTGGCCTGATGCGAACAAATATTGCAACATGCAATATAGCATCCCTCCAAATATATATTGGGAGTTACATTCTAAAATGGTCATGTAAATCAATTAATGCATATAATGAAACGATTCTACTAGACTGTTTCTTGTGTGAAA
Organism: Leptodermis oblonga; assembly: GCA_016801395.1. Classification (NCBI taxonomy): domain Eukaryota; kingdom Viridiplantae; phylum Streptophyta; class Magnoliopsida; order Gentianales; family Rubiaceae; genus Leptodermis; species Leptodermis oblonga. The sequence goes on from CM028753.1 coordinate 22,748,238, forward strand.
ATAAACAATAGGATATTCTACACTTATCCCAAAGATATGCAATAATTATTTATATGGTAAGAAAACTCATAACCGAATGATCTCCGCAAGTAATTTTGTAAACTCCAGGTTGCGATTTTTAATAATGAACGTAATGTGACCATTTGGTTGATGCATCAATCAAAATTATAAAATACCAAAATGGTCTTTACGGTGGGTGAAAAACCGCATAAATATATCATGATGTATATGTTCTATGAGTGCAGGAGATTCGATACAAATTTTCACTGTAATGACTTTACTATTAATTTGCCTTGAGAACATTGTATTAAATAATCTTCCGGCCCTTCAATGAATGACTATAAGAATTATCTATTTTATTCGCAACATTATAGAATCGGGATGGCCTAACCGGTCATGTCATACTACACTCATTAGTAAACAGCTAGTTTACTGTTGCATAAATTTCAATTGCAGTAATAAATGTAGTGCAACCTGGAGGAATAAGAATGTAACTGTTTCAGTAGAAGTTTCTTTTCCGAAATAGTACTTGTAATGTACAAGTATTTATCATCACCTTCATTTTTTATTCGTAATATGATATTCATTTCGGGGAAGATCATTGGAAAACTCTATAAAGTTTATAGAAATTATGGGAACAATAATGCAATGTCAGGTGCAATATTTTGTTCCTCCAGGTACAATGATAGTTACTCCTCTAGAGTGTTCAATCATTTGTAGTACCAAATATAATACTAACAATGGTTTATGTCATTTTTAGATAAGAACATTATTTCTTATCCCTATCTATAATATGTTGTAGCACTATTTTCTGGACATAATGCTTTGTGGTTGACCATTAAAATATCTTTTTTTTATCACAAAATCAAAATTTCAAATGATGTATTTGTTTTAGTATAATATTTATAAATTACAAAATATTAAAACCATAAACTAACAATAAATATTATATTCGAAAACATTAAATTAAATTATATCAAAATAAAAAAATAAGATATTGCTTATTAAACATTTTCGATATTATCACCTTCAGGGTGCACAATTGAAAAATTAATTCCACAACATCATTGCAGATAAATCTGTCTCTGTCTTTTTCTTTTTTCTTCTATGATTTGGGATAGAGAATAGGAAAATATTTTGGTGTACAACAGGTACATGACCAGTGGCCTTTCATGCCACAACGATATAGTTCTTCCATCTTTCTTTTAACTTTTATCTTTCTTGTCATAATTCTTCCACTTCTTGTGATGATACGAATTTGTACTTCTGGTGTATGAGTATTCTTCCACTTCTGGTGGTGAATTCTACACATTTGAATAATATAACTACAATAGTTATCATAAAATTCGCACACATGATTGTCATTTTGTGCATTATATGAATGCAAAACGATCACATTTACTTCAAGAAAGGAGATTTTTATATATTATAGGGATTTATGATTATTACATTTACTTCAAGAATTGAAGTATGTCACACATAATAGTGGTGCATTGTTGTCACATTTACTTCCGGAAAATAAAGAGCTTTATTGGACAAGACTCGTGAGTTTTCAATAAAACTCACTATTTTATTAGTGACAAAAAGAATGTAAATCAAATAATCCCTCCGTCATACTCAAAGAGTCCACTTTCAAAAAAAAAAAATTTGTCCCATTTAAAGAGTCCACTTTGAATTATTTACATTACATACCCTTACTAATATAACAATGTGTGGTTCACAATTAACCCTTACTTCTAAAAGTAAGGATATAAGTGAAAACTATAGTGGTAAATTACTTATTTTAGGTGTTGTACCTCACAACCCATAATAAGTTATACATATTTCAATGTGGATTTTTTGAGTGGGACGGAGGGAGTATATAATAATATAAAATAACCATTGTTGAGCAATCGCACTTCTCTTTCAAATTATCAATGGGAAAAATTGATATTTTTCACTCAAGTGATCATATATCACTTTTAAATTTGTCAACAGGACAAATTAATATTTTGCATTAAAGTGCCCAAATTCCAACACTACTATTTCAATTGTATTTTTTAACTATGTGAGAAAATATATACAGATGTAAAACATCAAAATATGTATTACAAATAAATTCTTAGGATAATGAAACAAGCATATAAAAGATCAAAACAATATATCCAATTACTGATAGGATTTTCACAAGTAAAAACATTGTAGTACGTAGTATATGAACAAGTTTTTAAAATCCCTCACAATAGTTAAATTCACCAAGATAGAAAATTAGGCATATCAAACAAAACTTTTTAAAACACATATTCTTTTATGGACATAACCAAGTGCTTTGAGTAGATATACAAATATATATATATATATATAAATATATGTCAGATTCAAATAAATAAATACCTCAAAATTGCATAGCAATCATTAGGAAAAATCTCATATATATATCCTATGAGTTTAAGCCTTTGGTGATTCCATACCGCTAATAATTATCCTCGTCAATCAACCAACCTCAATTGGCTAGAGTCTCGTGTTGATAGCGTGTTATAAAACTCCTTCAGTGCTTTCTTATATCCTGATTTGACTAAAAATTTTCATGTCTTCTTTGGATCATACCACATCATGTCCTCCTCCTCCTCCCATGGTGACAGGTATATAGACTTGATTCTATCCTTGATTTGCTCTGGAAATATAGCTTGAAGCATGGGTTCCCTCCACTTGCAATTCTGATCAATCAGGTGCTCCACTCTCAAATTTGCGTGCTGGAGTGCTTGTAATCCTTGAAGATCCTCTAGGTTCACCCCCGGTATCTAGTTCTCTAAGATATTTATTTTGTCTCCTTTCACCACTTTCCATCTCAGATCATTTTTAATTAAATCCCACCCCACATTATTCCTTTCCATCCCCAAAAGCCGTCTCCTCTTCTGGATACTGTCATAAAGTTTTTTCCCTCACAATATCTTCCTTTGAGAAATTTGACTAGTAAAGAGTCTTCTCCTGAGATTATCTTCCATGCAATCTTCGCTAACATTGATCTGTTCACTGCTTCCATGCTTCTTACCCCTAATCCCCCATGACAAAGTGGTCTGGTTATTACCTTCCTAGCTCTCCAATGGATCTCTTTGCCCTCCTCGTCTCCTTTCCATATAAATCTGCAAATAGCCTTATCAATTTCTTCTGTTATCGCCTTTGGAATTCTGAATGCCCCTGTTGTGTAGGTAGCCAGTGAGTTCAACACTGATTTAGCCAATGTAACCCTACCCATCACAGATAATGTGTCCATCCCCATGACTTAATTCTGCTGCAGATTTTCCCTTTCAGTTCAAAAAACAATTGTCTCTTATTTTGAGAGAAATCCATATTTAGCCCCAGATATCTCCGATCTGTGAAAACTCTCTGCATCCTTAATATGGACCGAATGAACCATGCCTGATCTCCACTTACATTTGGACTAAACATGAGTAAGCATTTTTCAAAGTTTATTCTCTGTCCTAAGGAAGCTGCATAATCATTGAGTACCTTTGCTATGTTGTACACACTCTTGTTGTCGCTACGAATATACAACAAACTATCATCAACAAACATTAGGTGAGATACCACTGGGGTTGTTCTCCCTACCTTGAAACCCGGACCGCTCCTGTCACCTTCCTTTTGTCTCTACATCTCTGATAAAACTTGTTGGCACATTATAAACAAGAAAGGAGATAATGGACACCCTTGTCTTATTCCCCTGACTGGACGAAAGGGCTTTGAAACCCACCCATTGCATGTAACCTTGAATGATACCGTTGATACACATTTCTGCACTAAACTTACCCAATTGTTCGCCAAGAGACTGTCATAGGCCCTGCTCATGCCCAACTTCATTGCTACCCACCCTTCTTTCCCTGATTTCCTCTTACGAATGACCTCTACTACTTCATGTGCCAATAGGACATTATCTGAAATCTGTCTTCCCGAGACAAACCCATTCTGATTTTTGTTGATTAAGCAATCAATTACCTTCTTCAGCCGATTAGCCAGAACTTTAGCAACAATCTTATACGTTACATTACACAAGCTAATGGGCCTAAAATCATAGGGCTTTTTAGGCAACTTCACTTTCGAAATTAGCACAAGATTAGTCATATTCCAATTGCTGTCCAATTTGCCATTGTTTAAATAATCCAAAATCTCCTTATATACCTGTGGCCCTATGTCCTCCCAATAATGCTTGATTTTGATATGCTGATTGTTTCTTGATTTACTTGCTACATTCTTTTGATTTTGGATTTTTTTTTTTTTTTTCTGAACATGGGGCCCTTGGGCTCCACAACCCCTAAAACAATTTAATCCCACCTCGCATCTACGCGGAAGCCTGGAATTTTTTCCATTAATAATGATTTTTTAATTATAAATTCCCAAAATAGGGATAATCTTGCTGGAATTCCCAAATTAGAGAAGTCGAAGTTGTGAACTTCGCTTTCTGTGTAAAGGCAGAAAGCGAAGTTCATAACTTCGCTTTCTGTAGGAAGGCAATATTTTGCCTGAAGTCGAAGTTGCTAACTTCGACTTCAGGCAAAATTTTTCTTCCTACAGAAAGCGAAGTTCGGAACTTCGCTTTCTTTGGACAGGAAATATTTTGCCTGAAGTCGAAGTTAGCAACTATTACTACTTCGATTTCTACAGGTCTCCCAAATCACTGAGATGTCCTACGCTGTTGAAATAAAAACTCCTCCCCGAATTCCATCCAGGATGGTATCGCAAGATGCTACAGCAGAAATCAATGAAATGGTGGTTGATCTTGATGATGAAGAAAAAGTAATATTGGGAGTTTTTCTTGAGGACAGAGATATTCCTGTGAACAAGTTGATACGTTTTTGGATGGCTGAAGGATTCATACAAGAAACCGAGTCAAAGAGCTTAGAGGAGGTTGCAGAAGATTACTTGTTGGAGTTGATTAACAGAAGCCTAGTAAACGTCAATACAGAAAGATCCAATGGGAAGGCCAAAACTTGTCGTCTTCATGATTTATTGCGGGATCTTTGTCTCTTGAAAGCAAAGGAAGAGAGCTTCTTACAACTGGTGACCAGGCATGACAAACCATATGCCTCTTTCCCTAACACAGATTATGATATGGAGTTTGATAGTATGGATCAATTAGCTCCTCCAACATTCAAAAGCTAATGGTTCAGTTAAGATATTTAGCTATCAGTGGTTATATGAAATTTGTTCCAGCATCAATAGCCAAGTTGTGGAGACTCGAAACCTTGGTTGTGAATGGATTGCGTCGCAGGGTCATCTTACCAGAAACCATTTGGAGCATGGAAAGGTTAAGGCATCTTCGATTTCAGGCAAAATATTGCCTTCCCAAAGAAGTCGAAGTTGCTAACTTCGACTTCAGGCAAAATTTTTCTTCCTACAGAAAGCGAAGTTTCGACTTCAGGCAAAATATTGCCTTCCTACAGAAAGCGAAGTTATGAACTTCGCTTTCTGCCTTTACACAGAAAGCGAAGTTCACAACTTCGACTTCTCTAATTTGGGAATTCCAGCAAGATTATCCCTATTTTGGGAATTTATAATTAAAAAATCATTATTAATGGAAAAAATTCTGGAAGCCTGCGTGCGGTTGCACAGTTGAGCTAATCATTCACTAAGTAAATTTCCGAAGCGATAAAATCTCACTAGACAAAAATCACTCGATAAGTTTTACCAAGATCTAACTTTGATGCAAATAAATACCCGGACATATATTTGGATCCAAATGGCTATTAACTTTTTTTAAAATGGTTCAACTTCACCTCTCTTCCAAATAGAATTGCCACTTATGATAACAGTAATTAAAATTGATGAGTTGGTGTAATGGCATAAATTAATAGACTATGTGATTTAATTAAATGACAATAACCAATATTTAACTGAAAATCTTATTCTCACAAACGGAATTGGGAAGTCGACTAATCCATATTATTATGCAACTTGTCAAATTTAATCACAAATGTCCTAAATGGCAACACTTTGGGAAAGGGGCACGGTTGAATTACTTTTAAAAACATCATTGGCAATTTGGGATCCAAATAATCGTTAAGGGACAAAATTAGATATTGAGACAAACTTTATGACAAAAGTGCATCCTAACCCCATAAAAATGCTCTGAACAAGTCACAGAACAAAGAACATTTCAACTTAAATGTTTTTTGCAAAAGCTTAAGAATATAAACAACCACGTGAAGTATAATAACACATGCACCTAATCCAGCTGCCTTTGCACCTTGCTTGATGGCTTTTAAGAGCATAGGCTTCAGTCCTCTCAACTAAACCAAAACCCAAATAGTTTCACATAAACCGTTTAATACTGCCTTCATCAAGTTCCAATATTAACTTTAATCTCACTTCAATCGTTGGCGGCACAATAAACGGTACAAAACCTCAAAACCCCAATTAACCAGAAAAAATCAAGAACAAGCAGAAAGAAGATTTCCGAAGACCAACAGAAAGATAGAAGCGAGCACTAGTGCAATCCAACCAGCATATGCAGATGATACATTGAAATATTTCAATTCAAATACCCAAAAAGAACACAAAATTAAGTTTCAACTGTTGGCAAAATAACAACATTAATGTATCAGATAAGAAAGGTGAAATAGAAGACTAAAATTCGAACCAGTTTTAATGCAAAATTGACATGCTAGAATAAAACTTAAGCCTCGACCCTTTCAGGTGCAACATCTTCTATGTAGGCAATCTTAGCAGTGGGCTTTGACAAGATATCAGTGTATTCTTGGAAGGGAGACTTGGTGAATCGAGTTTCCCTCCAGAAGTCTGGTGTCAGGAACCCGTATGTCTTCAACAAACATTCGAATGTTGCCTGCAAACCAAAAAAATCATCAGATTAAACAAATTGCTATTAAGGTAATCTGGCAAACATTAGGAAAAAAAATTGTGCCAGACACGTAGGTAAGATTTCAAATTAGCCCTCCGCAATGTCGTAACCCCCAAAATTTGTAACTTCAATGAATGCAACATCCAATCCGCTAACCATGAAATACAAAAAATTACAAATAAATAATGGCAATATCAGCAAACCAAACAAGAGTAGATGAAAAATTAGCAAACCTAATAACCCACTAAATCATGTCATTTCAGGCCTAACATCAAAATTGGTATATTCTTTCCATCAGTAGTAAATGTCATTTGCAAACAAACACCAGTATTCCAAAGATTCAATCAAAGTTCCAAGCTAACTCGACATAGATGCAACTATTTATGTTTTGCAATCCCATAGTTACAACTTACAAGCTAACACGACACGAATAACAATCCTACAATGAAATTATAATTGCGCAAATTCAATGAAAAAGTCACCAAGGCTTTCAATCAAATCACCAACTAAAAGATTTGATACATACTTCTTTGTGTTTTCAAGAAACGGTAGGCATCTAAACAATGATACTCAAAAATTGAAGAAAAAATGTTTTAAATGACTATAGAAAAGGAATGTATGCAGACCTTTACGAAATTTCCGAGGGTCTTGGTGGATCCACGGGACGAGGTAAACACGTCCTCAATACCAGCGAACTGAAGAACCTTCTTAGGAACCCTGGCAGCAACAATACCAGCACCACGAGGAGCAGGCACCATCCTCACGGTAACGGAACCGCACTTTCCGGTAACCTTACAAGGCACAGTATGAGGCTTCCCAATTTTATTTCCCCAGTATCCTCTCCTCACCGGAATCAAAGAAAGCTTAGCCAATATAATGGCACCACGAATAGCAGTCGCAACTTCCTTGGCGCACTTAACTCCCAACCCGACATGGCCATTTCCGTCACCGACGACCACGAAGGCCTTGAACCTGGTCCTTTGACCGGCCCGGGTCTGCTTCTGGACCGGCATGATTTTCATAACTTCGTCCTTCAAGGACGGACCGACGAGAGTATCAATGATTTGATACTCCTTAATGGGGAGAGAGTGAAGATAGATTTGCTCCAAGGAGCGAATTTTCCCCTCTTTCACCAAACGGCCGAGCTTCGTGACGGGAACCCATTTCTCTTCTTCAGTTTCGCGACGTCCCCCACGACGACCACCTCGGCCGCGCCCCCCGCGACCGCGGTCTCCTCCTCTGCCTCCGAAGCCTCTCCCGAAGCCACCGCGATCTCCTCCTCCTCCTCTCTCAGCCATGGTTATTTTGTGTTGCGGCCGACTAGGGTTCGCAGGGGTTTGAGTGGAGCAACTTATCAGAGTTGTGAAGAAAGTGGAGGGATCGGAAGTTTATATATGAGGGGCGGTTAGGGTTCCAAATGGGCTGGGCTAGGCTTAGCCTTTTGGATTGGGTTACCAAGTTGTTGGGCTTCAGAAGTCTATTTGTTTGAGAAATGTTGGGCTTAAAAAAGAGTATAGGTCGGGTCATCATCCTAGTGGCGCAGAAAATACTACTATCCCTCTATTCCATCTAACTTCAAAAGCTTTTTTTTTCTTTTTTTTTTTTCCAATACAAAAGTCAACTCTTAATTTTTTTTTTTTTCCTCTTCTTAGTCTTACTAGTATAATCCTACGTACTATACAACTAGCCAATAAATATATGAATACAACAAATGTTGTCAAACTATTAATTTTAGGTATCGAGAGTCCTCTGGTCCGGGATCAGAGGGTGTCCACTGGTTTTTTATACAATCCAGTGGTGGAGTCCACACCCCCACCACCCCTCTGATTGTGCTGCCAATCCAGTGGAACACCTCTAGTCCAAAAGCAGAGGATTCCATCCCAATTTTAGGTGTTATATCTTAATATTCATAATAAATTATACATTTGTCAATTTATCAAAGTACTCTATTTAATGAAACAGAATGAGTAATATGCTAAGGTCTTAGGGATAGTGGTGGATTTAGCATGGGGGCACGTGCCCCCAATAGCCCCACCACCCTTTATATATTTAGTATAATTTTTTTTAAATTTGTTAAAATAATATATTGTACCCCCCACTATTTTTAAATTATAAATTTAAACATAAATAATACACAACATAACTAAATTGTATTAAGATTATGATATATTTTTTTTTAGAGTACTAGTAAGATTCACAATATATAGCCAAATTATATTAATATTATGATTATTTTTTTTCTAGAATGTTAGTAAAATTTACATTGATTATAACTAAAATTGCATTCAAATTGAAAAGCGTAAAAGAATTATTAAATAAATTTAGTTTTCTTTCTCGTTTATTATTTTTGTAAAATTTTTTCTCTAGTTTAACCCTTTATTTTTTTTAACCCTATTTTAAAATACAATTTTTTGATCATACATATATATTGTGCCCTCATTAAAATAAATTTTTATCTCCGCCACTGCTTATGGACAAGCTTGTAATGTTCAATGGTTGTAGTTAGGATCAAATCCAAGTTCCTAATTTGAAATTTGTATGGTAAACACGTGTTTTAGTTTTTTAAAGGTAAATACAAAAATAATCTCTCACAATTTTGCAGCAAATGTATTTTTTTAGTCCTTGGAATTAAAAATGAGTCTTTTAATCCCTTGCATTTTTACAAATGAAATTTGCAGCCCTTTCAAATTTGAAAATAAACATTATCAGTCCATTGCAAGTGATTACTTTAACATGCCATTGCTTACTGGAATCATGAGCTTTGCCAATTCGGTTTAGATCCACTTGACAAGCCGTCAAGATACCAGTGATTGGCTGCATATATTTCCAGTAGGACACATCAGTTGAATCTGTATTTTTGCATGTTCCGAATGCCACAGGCGCTATGTAGAAAATTACTCTATTTCTAATACATGGAATCAGAAATGTATTTGCTATGCACTCACTAATAATTTGGCGCATGAAAATTTCTGTCTCAGATTAGCAACCCAGTAAAACAGGAGAACCCAGTTTGAATTAAACAAAGTGCATCAATCCACAATTTCAGTGTCTGTGAAATCAAGACTTGGAACATACCATCCTAAATGTTCCACAATTTTATTTGCTCTTTCCTCTTGTCCTTTTGAATTCCCAAAAGCAGTTGTGAAGGGGTACACATAGATTACTTTTGTCGCCATAGCTCTGTACGAAACTGTGTCTCCTTTCGCTAAAAATTCCAGCACGTCACGCCCAAATCCTCCATCAACCTCAGCCTGCAGGTATTTGCCTGGATTGGTTGCCATGATTAGTGAAGATCATGGCATATAAAAACCAACAAAGAAGTGCATTTGCTTGTTTTTTAAATGGTACAAAAGGTAATAAAGATAGAAACTTCTCATAACATGTTGAAGCTGCATGATATAAAGGTATACTCTTTAAGTAACATTACAGTTAATCTGAACTTGTCCTTCCAACCAAACGAGAATTGCAAGTCCAGATGCAATCTTGACACAATACATCCCAACCTATTTACTATTATCTATGTCTGCATCAACAAAGGTTCTATAAGGTCTTATGGCAGGATCTTTCTTTTAACCTATAAAATAGCAATAGGTCAAACCTCATTTTACAAGGATATGGTGTTGAATTACAGAAGAAACAACTTGTTAGGGAATTTGGCTAACTTTGACCCCAAAAGTTTAAATTAATTAGTAGGTTTTGAATGCATCTTACTTATTGAGTATTCTACATCATTCTCAAAACCTGATAGAAGATAGTTAACATCTATTCATGACACTTAACAAAACTAGTTGCAAAATTCAGGAAAACCATTTGCTAGTTAGCGGGCTAGAGAATCATATAAAGTACAATCTGATTTTGAGGTAGTCTTCAACTTAATTAAGGAACAGGAAGCCTACTGTCACATAAACCATGTAAGTATTTAAGAAATAATTCAGCTTGCTCCTTATCTCACTCTCTTAGCTTCAAGAATTATGGTTTAGTGTCATTCGATCCATTGCCAAGTTGGAAATAAAGTGAATTTCTGGAAGCCTAGCTTCTCCCATTGGCTTGGCAGTGGTCCAGGTAAAAGAATCAAAATATAAGCTAGTTAAAGTGCAGGTTCTACTAATTACCGTTGGGGGTGTCTTCAACAGTTTGAATCTTCACGTTCTTCTGTGTCTTTATAATTGCATCCTCTAATTTCTGAAATCAAAAGTTGAAATGTGAAACAGCAAGCAAAAGAGGTTCAATTGCAGATAATAAAATGTATTATCCCTTATTTGAATCTACACGTACATTCTTGTAATTGCTGAAATTTGAAAGAGAAATGTGAAGCAGCAAGTACAAGAGATCCAATCTCAGAGAAACTAAAAGTATTCCATCAACAAGGTTACCTGAATGGCAGCTTCAGTAGAGTTTTCAGGGATAGTCCAGGGGAATGCAAAAGAAGCTGAAGTTGGATTAGTTGAAACACAGCCTGGATTAATTGAGGGGCAAGGCCTGATTTTTCTGGAAAGAGTGTATATATGACTTGTTAACTATAAGCTATGAGGAAACTAAATTACCAAGAAAGAGAATCAATTGAGTAAAATCATATTCCAGTAACCACTATTTTACCAATGCATCCATCCTTAGAGCCTGTAAAAGGGACTATTTAGAAGACAATCACAACTCAAAAATCTTAATGCTGCACCAATTACTTTAGCAAAACTACTAACCGCATTGAAATATCTCAATTGTTTTCATTCAGAACTAAAGCAAAGGATGAGTAATACCAAATTAAAGAAGCAATTAATGTCGATTTCCACTAAAACTGAATGTGAGTGAAAATGAATTAATTTACCCATTTTCGAGCCCAATTGGCAAGCTCTTGGCTTGAGAAAATGGGGTTGTTCGCGGGAGCAAAGGAGTCTGAGAGCCACTCACAGAAGGAATTGCTAGTGCATACTGAGAAGTAGATAGACTTAAAGCAATGGCAACGGAAAGCAAATTAGATAGCAAAGGTGGTTTATTATTTGTGTTGTTTAAGGAGTGAGATACACAAACTAGTAGTCTTGGGTTTGAATTTGGAGTTGGAGCAGAAGAAGGGCTGCTGAGAAGTGAAGGATAATGTTTTGGAAATTTGGGATATGAAGGAAGAAGAAGCTGTCCCCAGAATTTTGATGTCATGTCTGCCATCCTTTTTTTTTCTTTTTCTATTCGGTCTGCAGTTGGTCAGTCACTCAGGTAATTACTATCACTATTTATTTATGGGGGCAAAAGTGCAGGTTTAGCTCTAACGTTTTGTACAAAGTATAAAATTGCCCTTCATCTTTATTTTGGTTCATAAATGCAATTAATGTTATTAAATTAATGTAATATTACCCTTTTGTAAAATAAAAGTGCCACTTAAAATAATTAAATATGACATGACATTAAATAAATGACATGTCATCATCTTTTCCCTCAACAATCTCTCTTAGAAAAACAGAGAAGTTGCACAGGATGGCTTCCTTCAATATCCTTCTCGAAATCCCCAGAATCATTCTTCTTCTTCTTCAACAGTTTTGGCAAATTGATCAGGATAGTTCTTGGACTCTGTGTTTCGGGTCGGGGATCGAATCTGAACAAGAGGCCGGATCCTGTTCAAGCATAAAACTGGCATCTGCAATCCGACCCATTAATTGCAAACTTTTAAAGGGATGACCAAGAAGAATCAACTCATGCGAAGCTCATCTTCCTTCCCAACTTAAAGGACCAACTGGAACTATTGCCTTGCTGTCAAAGATGACAACAACAGGTGTTCTTGTTGTTGGAAAGGTGGTGGAGAAAATGCCCAATTCAGATTTTGCATCTCTCGTTACTCTTGCGGCTGCTGCCTTTGAGAAGTAGGAATGAATTTTAAGTCCCTTTCTTATGTAAATGATATGTTGAGCTCTACTGGGTTGACAACTTTGAAGTCCTTTCTCTAGATCTTGGTTGTAAGGAGTTAAATTCCTTATGTTCTTCCATATTATCTAGTCTGGTTTTAGAGCCGAAAAATTTATGGTCTATTTTGTAGCGTGGATGGAAATTCTTCCATATTATGTAGCATGGATGGAAATTATTCTGTCTATTTTGTAGTAGAAAATTGGAATATTTAAGGGAGTTTTTTCCCATAAAATTGGCGAGTTTTTGTTGGCTTTTCAAGAACTTAAATAATTAAAAAAAAAATTCAATTAATGCATTCATTTCATTGATAAGAAGCCAGAATTGTAGGATTTATTTTCCAACAGGAAGTGAAGTAGCGAAAACAAATTGTAGTTCATAATGGCTGGGCCACGTAAAACAAAATTTCTTTTGGTTTTTTGTTACTTTACTAGGCAAATCTGCAACTTCTCTGTTTTTCTAAGAGATATTGTTGAGTGAGAAGATGATGACATGGCATTTATTTAATGCCACGTCATATTTAGTTATTTTAAGTGGCACTTTTATTTTACAAAAGGGTTTAACTTAGGTTTCAAACTAAGTTTGAAAATTAGTTTTGGGAAAATAATTTTATAATATAAAAGTGTATTGAAAATATAAAAAGGTGTAGATGAATAGTAAAAAGTTGTATTGAAAATGATGAAAATTAATTATAAAATTATTTTTCCAAAACTAAGTTTCAAACTAAGTTTGAAACTTGAGTTAAAGAACATGCCCTTAATAACGTTAAGAGTATTTATGAACCAAAATAAAGATGAAGAGCAATTTTGCAACCTTGTACAAAACGTTAGGGGTAAATATGCACATTTGCCCTTTATTTATGGATCAATTATGAATAAGTGCAAACCCTTTGACTGAATAAGGGTAATTTGGTTACAAATTAAGATTTTAGTCTACTTTACAGGGTTTTGAAACCACAGGGGGGTTTTGCGTGGCTTTTTGAAGCATAAGGGGGTCATCATGTACTTTCACAAATCACATGGAGGTTTTGCGTAATTAACCCTAAATTTTATTTAATAATATTATTATGAAAAAGTTTAAAATATGTAGTATACTGATGTGACGCAGAAAATTCTTCTTGTGGTGCTTCTTACGGCCCAATGAATTGTTTTGAACAGCAAAGCCCAATCTGAATTAATCTTCACTGCAAAGGAAAATGACTGAGTTGGGAACCGATCTGGGTAGCTCGGACCATCAAGGACAACGGAAAGGAGTGATTCGAACTGTTCCGATGATAACTGTGGATTGATCAAGAGAAAAGCGGGGCTTTCCCCCCTGTATAAGCTCCGACGGTCAAGTTAGAAGAGTTGGAGAAGATAAACAGTAAAGCCAATTGCTCAAAATGGTAAAAGCTAAGTTTGAAGACTTAGTATATATACCTCCAAGTTGAAATGTGTCCGTTGAACCTTCATGATTGACATGTTCACCTGCTCCTTCTGTTTAGCGTGGCGTGGACGCTACTGTCTTGACCGGATTTCCTGGGTTTCTTCCTCTTTTAGAAGATATGGAAATCTCTGCAAGTATTTGAAAAGATATACCTGCTCTATGACGATTTTTACCTACTGTGTCAGTGAAGTAGCGTGATCCGATCTAACTATCTGGGCTCGGTTAGGCCGATTATAAAACTGAGGAACTAACAAGGCATTCTAAAGTTTAAGATCCGACCTAAACCTTTCAGAAATACACTGTCTGGCTCGGCTTTGCGGGTTTGACCGACCTAACCTTGTAACTAAGATACCGCTTGGCTCGGTTTGGATGATCTATCTGACCTAAGCAGAGTTCTGGACTTTTTAAACGTCTTTTTGTCCTTTACAGTTATTTTGCTTTAGTCCATTGGGCTAGGCCCAATGGAGGTCAAATTTCATGCACACCAACAAGTCCCCCCAGTATTAGGTTTTACTGATCTAAAACTTAATATTTCTTGTTTTTCCGAGCTAAAAATTTTGCATAAGGTATTTACCATATATTTCCTGATATCAGTCTAAGTCAATTTTCTGAGCTAAAGCTTAATGCTTATGATATTTTCCTAAGCCAAAAATGTGACTAAGGCATTTATCAAGTGTTCATCTGACCTATGCTCAGATACCTCTTTAAAGTTTTTCTTCCGGCCTATAGATTATCGAATATATAAAAAAGATGCGAGATATAACTTAAGAAATCCGGTCTACAGAAAACATCATGTCAGCCGATTCATAGGTAATAATTGCAGTACCGACTTAAAGAATTTGAACAGAATATTGAATAAATCAATGAATGCAGCAATAATGGCGTACCTTTGCGTTACACGAAATCTGGTTTTCGAAGAGTCGGGACGTGACAGGGCACGTCTTCACAATTATTGAGGCAGCCGGTACAACTCCCCACGCTTTTACTATCCTCGAGGTGGCATTAAAGGCTGCAACGATTGGATTGTCCGTATCAGTTCAATCTTCCCGAGGCTTCCCTTTAAAAGCCGTAGAAGTTGGCATTTGACACTATTACGCCATTCGTGTCCTGAAAAGAGAGAAAAGAAAAATTTTTTGCTCTCCTTCCTCCCGCTGAAGTGATAGTTCCTTGCCGGATTCCGTCGGTGTCGTCTTTCCAATTTGCTGCCTTTGCCCGCGCCATTGCTTCGCCGTCGCCACTGCTCTGCCGTTGTGATTCTGCACCTCTGTTTGATAAAACGTCATGGCTTCAGAAAGGAGTTCCGGCACAGGAGCATCTCGCCAAAACCCGGCCTCAGGTCAGTGCTCTTCTTCTCCCTTTTAATTATTGTGGATGAACCTCCGGCTTAGACGTAGATTTCCGGCAAGTCTGATGCATGCTCCCTTTTTACATGAGTCATAAATATTGCTAGTTTGTATGCATGATTTTGGTGCTTTTGTACTGCTTCCTGTAGATACGGCCGCCCCATATGAATTTCATCCCGAAGAAATAGCTTCCGAGCTTACTAGGGTAGAGTTAGAAACCCTAGAATCGACCCATTGTCTTGACCCGTCCATCCAAACCCGTTTTCCCACACCCGAGGAAAGGATAACTAGCACTTCTGGGGGTTGGGTCGGTATATACGAATATCACATAAAATTCGGGCTAAGGTTTCCGGCCCCAGACTTTTTAAATGAACTGTGTGACTACTTAGAAATCGGGCTGAGCCAATTAGTACCTAACGCCCTTAGGTTTTTGGTGGGGTTTATGGTTGTTTGCTTCGGGGCTAGGATCCGACCCACCGTGGATCTGTTTTTCCAATTCTACACCGTCCGCCAATATCCTTACGGGCCGGGGTGGGGGTCTTTCCAAAAACGTAGGAATGGGCCCATACTTATAACCGACTCCCCCGATACTAATAAACATTGGAGGGCGAGGTTCTTTATGGTGAAGGCCGACGAAGCAAATCTCCCTTGCCGTTGGTCAAAGTTTATTGTGCCGGCGGATCAAACCCGAGATAAGTCTAACCCCGTAGTGCAGTCGGACTATAAGGCGTTAAGGTCTTTCACCAGCTCAGAAAAATACTCGGTTAAATACCCTTCAGAGGGCCTTCTTGTCTAGGCCGGGCTGAGCCAAGCCCCCGATGTAGAGGAAGAATGTAAATACCTGTCTCTGATCTTTTATTTATCGTCTTCTCACCCTTCCTAGATCGGTGATTTTGATCTTTATATGTTGTTTGTTTTCAGGTGGCTTCAGCGGGTTCGGCCGGAAGAAGAAGTCCAACAAGCCAGCAGCGGCTTCGGGGTCTTCGAAGAGACCTGCTGAGATCGACCTGACGGAGGAAGTTGAGGTCGCTGATCCTCCCACCTCGGCCCTGGTACCTCGGGCTTCAAAGAAAAGCAGGCCGACCCCTGCGGAAGTTCAGGCGGCCAAAGCTGCCAAGGCCCCACAACTACTAATGGATTCTTCCAAGGGATCCAAACTACCGAGCCCGGATGAGCTATTGGGACCCGTGGACCCGTTGTCCAAGGAAATGGTCATATTACTGAAGGAGCAAAGGGAGAGACCGAGCTCCCTAGCCCGGCCTATACACCAGTCTCACTTGGCGGAGCCTCTGCCTGAAGATATCAGGCCGTACGCGGGATTGGTGGCCGAATCTCACAGCTCCCTCGTGGAGATTGTCGAGGTGAGCAGCCAGATGAGGAAGACTATCGACCAGCTGGCACAGCAAGAAGCCTTTCTGGCCTCACACATAAAAAGGGTAAGCTTCAAAACTCATAGTTAGTTCTTAAGAATAAATGATTACCTCGCGTGATACTTTTATAAGACCCTTAATCGGATTTTGCAGGTCGGCGTAAATTATGCCG
The DNA here is from genome assembly GCA_016801395.1 of Leptodermis oblonga. Lineage (NCBI taxonomy): Eukaryota > Viridiplantae > Streptophyta > Magnoliopsida > Gentianales > Rubiaceae > Leptodermis > Leptodermis oblonga. The sequence goes on from CM028753.1 coordinate 22,765,266, forward strand.
CTACGGCCAAGAGGACGGTGGCTTTGGATATTCTGGCCCAAAGCTACGAGCAAGAAAGGTCGAAGAATCCGGCCGAGGCGATTGAAGACTTGGAGATAAAGCTGGGGGTCGAGTCCAGCAAAGTCACGGAGCTCCAGGCCACCAACACTGAGCTCTACTCGGAAAACCAAGAGCTCAGTACCAAGGCCAGCCAGCTGGAAACAAGGAATCAGGGCTTGGAGGCCGAAGTGGCCGCCCTAAAGGAAGAGAAGGCTGCCTTGTTGAAGGTCGCAGAGGAGGAGGCAAAGAAGTCTGCTGAGCTACTCAGCCCGGCAGAGGTCGAAGCGGCTCGCCAAGCTGCTTTGATATCCTTTAAGGAGGGACTGATGCTGGACTTAATGAATTGGCGCTTCTTGGAACTAATCCAGTGCGGGTATACCTTATGCTGGGACGAGCTAAGAGGCCCCAGGTCGGTGGAGGGGGTTCCTGCAGACTCCATGGCCCATACATCTTTGCTTCCTGAGGGCCGTGATCCCTTTGACCTGGTCGAAGAGATCAAGCAAGAATGCCGAGCCAACGGGATTCCCCTACCAGAGAATGCCGAGGAGGAAGAAACTGAAGCCGACCCCAAGGAGGCAGCCGATGAAGAAGCGACCTCTCAAGCCCCTCCTTCTTAGCTTTTCTTTGTATTTTACTTTCCGGAGAATATTTGTAATCTTGGCACATCTTTGTACTGGGCCCATTTGTTGAATAAATGTCTTCTTCTTTTTTCACCATCTTGAGTTTGATATTTTTCCTGACCTTAACTTTAACTGCTTCATAGATAGTATTTTCTTAAGTGTGCTGCGTTCCAAGCCCGCAGAATCAGCTGTCCTTGCAAATTTTCCAAAACATAACTTCCAGTAGGTTGGACTTCGATCAACTGGTAAGGCCCTTCCCAATTAGATACTAACTTGCCCTGTTCTTGCGGTTTGTTGATAGCTCAGTTTCGTAAAACTAAGTCTCCTGGTACAAAGGCCCGATGTCGGACCCGAGCGTCATAGTGTTGACGAACTAAATTTTTGTAATTTAGTTGGTGTACATAGGCAGTGTCCCGAGTTTCTTCCATCAAGTCCAAGATAAGCTCCAAGTTTTTCTGATTCTAGTTCCTTTCGAAGTGCATGACTCGGGGGGCACCACTTTGTATTTTTTGGGGGATAACAGCATTGACCCCAAAGGCCAGCTCGAAAGGGGTCTTCCCCGTAGCCGATTTAGGCGTAGTCCGGTGGCACCATAGTACGTGAGGCAGCTGTTCTACCCAATTCTTACCCTTATCTTCTAATCTGGTTTTCAATTCGTGCAACAAAGTTCGGTTTGTGAGTTCCACTTGCCCATTTGCTCGAGGATGAGCTACAGATGCGAAACATTGTGTGATACCGAGCTTTGAACACAAGACTGTGAATTCCTTGGACTCGAACTGGGTCCCATTATCCGAGATGACCGAGTTGGGCACGCCGAACCGACAGATGACTTGCCTCCAAAGAAACCGAGCTACAGTTCGCCCGGTAATATTCATCAATGCCTCGGCTTCCACCCATTTTGTAAAGTAGTCTATGGCCACAACAAGATAATGGCAAGAACCGATCTTAGGAAACGGCCCCATAAGATCTATCCCCCATTCTGCGAAAGGCCAAGGAGCAATTATCCCCGTAAAACTGGAGGCTAGCAACCTATGAATTGTTGCATTGTATTGGCAACTGGGACAACGTTGGACATATTCGACTGTTTCCTGGAATAATCGAGGCCAATAAAACCCAGCCCCGATTATTTTCTTGGCCAAATTCCGAGCTCCAATGTGAGACCCACAGTCTCCTTGATGTACTTCCTTTAGCACGGCTTCTGCTTCTCCTGAGCCCAGGCACTTTAGTAAGGGCATCAAGAATCCCTTTTTATACAAATCTTCCCCGATTATTTGATAATGTTCAGCCTTCCTTCGTATTCGTTGTGCTTCTTTGCATGAATCTGGTAAAGTACCATTTTACAAGTACTGCCATAGAGGAAATCTTCAATCCCGACCTTCACTTATGGACAAGATTGCTGGCTCGGCTGTACTCCTATTCTGTTCTTCTTCCACTCAGACGCTTTTAGTCAGATGAGAGAAAACCGAGGAAGCCAATTTGGACAAGGCATCTGCATTTGTGTTTTTACTACGCGGAACCCGCTCTATAGTCCATTTTGGAAAAAATTTTAGCTGCTGCTGCACCAGTGTTAAATATTCCTCCATTTGTCGATCCTTAGCCTTATACTCCCCCAAAATTTGTTTAACTACAAGCTGGGAATCTGAACAAATTTTTAGGGTTCTGACCCCCAGTTTCTGAGCTAATTTTAGACCGGCTATCATGGCTTCGTACTCTGCTTCATTATTGGTGGCAGTGAAGCAGAACCGTAAAGCATAAGTGTGGACTTCCCCAACAGGGCTGGTAAGGATGATCCACGCACCCAATCCGGATTGGCTGGATGCACCATCTACGTAGAGTGTCCATGAATCATCGCCTTTTGCTACGGTCAAAAGAAGGTCGGTTTCTTGTACTGGGCCAGTCGTGCTTTCCTGGATATTCGATACGCCCTCAGCTATGAAATCTGCCAATACTTGTCCTTTGACTGCGGTGCGAGGTGCAAAGGTGATATCGTACTCCCCCAATTCGATGGCCTATTTGGTGAGACGACCAGAAACTCCTGCCTTTTGCAAGACGGCCTTAAGAGGTGCGTCGGTATAGACGGTGACTCCGTGGGAGTTGAAATAAGGTCGGAGACGTCATGTGGAGTGGACTAGAGCCAAGACTAATTTTTCTCTGCTGCCTGCAAAATTTTGCTAACAAAATAGATGGGTCTTTGAACCCGGTTATCTTCTCCAAGCAAAACCGAGCTAATTACTGAGTCAGTGGTAGCTATATACATGTATAATTGTTCTCCGGGAATTGGCATGGTTAAAGATGGCAAAGAGGCTAAATACGTTTTTAGTTGTTCAAAAGCAGTTTGGCATTCCGAGATCCATACAAATTTATCTGTTTTCTTCAAAATGCTAAAAAATGGTAAAGCTCGTTCTGTTGACCGAGCTAAAAACCGATTTAAGGCTGCTAATCTGCCTGTTAATTGTTGTACTTCACGAATTGATCTAGGTGGATGCATTTGTAGGACAGCTTCTACTTTCTTTGGATTAACCGAGATACCCCCCTCAGAAACCATGTAACCTAAGAACTTCCCCGAAGTAGCCCCGACAACACATTTTTTTGGATTTAGCCTTAATTTATATTGGATAAGAGTTTCAAGTGTTTCACGTAAATCAGGCAAATAGGCAGACTCATTCCTACTTTTAACAAGTAAATCATCAACATATGCTTCCATGTTCCGACCTAACTGGTTTTTAAAGATTTTGTTTACTAAACGTTGAAAGGTGGCCCCAGCATTCTTCAAACCAAAAGGCATAGTGATAAAGCAATAAGTACCTTTATCCGTGATGAAGGAGGTTTTTTCCTCGTCTTCTTTAGCCATGAAGATCTGGTGATAGCCCTTGTATGCATCCAAGAAGTTGAGGAAGCGAAATCCAGGTATGGCATCGACCAGAACGTCAATCAAGGGTAAGGGGAACCAGTCTTTGGGGCAGGATTTGTTTAGGTCGGTGAAGTCGATGCACATTCGCCATGAACCATCGGGTTTGGGAACCAACACAGGGTTAGCTAACCATTCAGGATAATCTACTTCTCGGATGATACGTACCTCCAGTAGAGCGTTGACTTCGATCTCCACATATTTGCTGTGTTCTCCTCCAAGGTTACGCTTTCGTTGACGAACCGGCCTATAACTGGCATCAATGGATAGCCTGTGTTCAATGATATTTCGAGAAATGCCAGGCATGTCTTCCGGCCCCCCAAGCAAAGACTTCCGCAAACTCACGCAAAAGGTTAAGTAAATCATGTTGTAACTGAGGAGGTAAATCGGCCCCAATCTTAATTACCTTGTTTGGATCGTCAGTCAGGGGGACGATCTTCACCTCAGCCCCTGCTTCGATGGATCGGTCCGAGCTACCTGTCAGATCGGTGATGTTAATGGTGTGAGCAATACTGTCTGGGTGAGTGGGCGGCAAATCTTGGGCCGCGGGGGTCGGAGTGACTGCGGAGGTAACTTTTGGTTTCCGGTCCACAGGCGCCTGTTCTCTTAGGGAAGCCGTGTAACATTGCTTAGCCTGTATGACATCACAACAAAGAGTGGTCACCCCACCCATGGTGAGGAATTTTAAAAGCATATGCATGGTAGAAGCAATGGCCTGAAATTGATTTAGTCCAGGCCGACCCAAATATACATTATAAGGTGAAGGTTCATCAATGACTACGAAGTCTATGGTTTCTGTACGTTTTAGCTGTCCAACTATCAATGTGACCGGTATGCTTAACTGTCCTACTGGAATAACATGGTGGTTGCCAAAGCCAATCAAGGGTGTACGCACTGAATTTAAATGAGCCTTATGTAACTGACATCCTGCCAATGCTTTGGTAGTAATTATATTACTAGAGCTACCCGTGTCTAGCAATGTCCTACGTACTTGATAATTAGAAATATAACAGTCGATCACTAGTGGATCGTCACAATTGTAAGGCAAGAAAATATCACTGTCATCAAAAGTAATTACTGGTGCCATGGCTTCCGCTTTACGCTTACCCAAAACATTGTTTCTTTACCGATATACCTGTTTCCTTTGGCGATTTGAATCGCCCTGGGTCGGTTCTCCAACTATGGTATTTACGACCCCAGCTATGGTCAGGTCGTCTCCAGTTCCAGCGTTCAGGGCTCGGGGGTCGGGTTGGGAACATTCTCGGGCAAAATGACCGGGCTTTCCACACCGGTAGCATCCGGTAGGTCGCTCTCGGGTTGCTGAAGCCGTGGGTTTGGGCAAAGGTGCTACTTGTGTATATTGGGGCAGTTTTCCAGCTTGAATAAGTTTTGCTATCTCTGCAGCCAAATCTCGACAATCATTAGTATTGTGACTAATATGTTTATGATAGTTACAATACCTGCCAGGATTGAGCCGATCTGTGGGACCCGTCATGGGGCGGGCTGGGGGTAACAACCCTTGGTGCTGGATGGCCGCATATATGTCGGCTCGCGGAACGGAGAAGGGCTCGACCACCTGCACGGCATTAACACTTACCCCGGGCTTTGGGACAGGGTTAGTAGTATTTACAAAATTTTGCTTCTTACTTCCTCCTGGGGGAGGGATCGGGGAAGAAGCTTTTCTCTTACCATATAGGTCGAAAAAACCTCTTTCTCGTTCCTGTTTTATGGCTGCAGCATCCTCGATCTATGTAGGCCTGTAATCCCTCTCCCATTCTTTGAGTTATGTTCATTAAGTGTGAAATTAGTTTGGACAATATCTTGTTACCCATAAAATTGGGTAAAAATAGGTCACCGAACTGATCTAACGAATGAATGAAGTTTTGAGGTAGAGTACAATACCAATTTATGGCTTGACCTTTAAGAGTCAGATGGAATGTCATGCAACGGTTGGCATCAGATAAGTTGGCGGCATCCATGACACTCATGCACTGCATCCAATGAGCTATGGGGTCGGTAGTTCCGTCGTACTTGTCAACCTTGCCTAAACCTTTGTAACCCGGGGGGAACGGTGCCGTTTGGATCTCCCAACCAAATGGATGAGACACACGAGAAGTGGGCCCGACTCACCCCAACTGAGCATATCTGGATCCGGGGAGGACTGCTTGACCGAGCTGGGAGTATCCTGACTGACCTAAGGGGTATCCACCCATACCGGAGTAAGCAGGTAGTGGTCCTCCAGTGGCGAAGTTCCCTGCGCTGGGCCCGGGGTAATAGCTTGGGTTAAGTAAGGGAGAGTACCCTGTGGGTGGCTGCATGGCTCGGCTGGTGCCTATACCGTAATGCTAAAACTGAGCTAGGTTAGACGGAGCTAGGCATCGGGGGTATCCTAATTGGTTAACTTCAGGACCGAAGTGGCCTAATTGGTTTGATGATTGAATCAGGCCGGGATGACCTACTTGACTTGTCTATGGGCCCAGGCCAGGCTGACCTAACTGATTCACTTGCTGTCCTAACATAGGAAAATGCAGACCCGACATGAAAGGGTAATTATTGAGCTAGGCGGTAGGAACCATGAAAGGGGATGGAAAAGTGGGGGTGACCTGGGTATGGGCTAAGGTGGTGTAAACAGGAGGTGCAGTAGAAAGGTTAGGGAGACCGGCCACGTAATTGGATCCTGAAAAAAGACGGGCTCCCCCAGAGTGTGGAGGGCATCCTGAAACAGCGATAGACTGAGGGGGAAGGCTAGAAATTAAAACAACAGGGGGATCGGCCATGGGATTGAACAGGGCTCTCGGTGGGGGAACAGTGGGAACAACTTGCGAACTACAGGGATGTTCTATGCTAACTACATCTGGGGCAGTGGTTGTAATACCTGAGACGGGGAGTTCTAAATTGGGATTGGAGGTGGCTGAAATGTTATGGTTCATCAGATGAAATAGCTGCGGAAACAAACGGTAAAACTTCTCTCTTTCCGCTTGTTCTTGCTGGGGGGTGAGAGGTTCAACAACGGTGGCAGTAGTCGGTGGAGCATTGGGGGCGATAGATGCTACGGTGATGGTTGGCACTATAGCGGTTGTAACGACGGGATCAGGGGTGGTGTTAGAAGAAGAAGCACCCACTCCCGAACAATCTTGAGCTTGCGTCATGGTTTCAACAAATTTCTTTAAAAGTGGAGAAGATTTGAAGAAATACTTTGATCAAACGCTCCCTACAGACGGCGCCAGTTGATGTGACGCAGAAAATTGTTCTTCTTGTGGTGCTTCTTACGGCCCAATGAATTATTTTGAACAGCAAAGCCCAATCTGAATGAATCTTCACTGCAAAGGAAAATGACTGAGCTGGGAACCGATCTGGGTAGCTCGGACCAGCAAGGACGACGGAAAGGAGTGATTCGAACTGTTCTGGTGATAACTGTGGATTGATCAAGAGAAAAGCGGGGCTTTCCCCCCTGTATAAGCTCCAACGGTCAAGTTAGAAGAGTTGGAGAAGATAAACAGTAAAGACAATTGCTCAAAATGGTAAAAGCTAAGTTTGAAGACTTAGTATATATACCTCCAAGTTGAAATGTGTCCGTTGAACCTTCATGATTGACATGTTCACCTGCTCCTTCTGTTTAGCGTGGCGTGGACGCTACTGTCTTGACCGGATTTCCTGGGTTTCTTCCTCTCTTAGAAGATCTGGAAATCTCTGCAAGTATTTGAAAAGATATACCTGCTCTATGACGATTTTTACCTACTGTGTCAGTGAAGTAGCGTGATCCGATCTAACTATCTGGGCTCGGTTAGGCCGATTATAAAACTGAGGAACTAACAAGGTATTATAAAGTTTAAGATCCGACCTAAACCTTTCAGAAATACACTGTCTGGCTCGGCTTTGCGGGTTTGACCGACCTAACCTTGTAACTAAGATACCGCTTGGCTCGGTTTGGATGATCTATCCGACCTAAGCAGAGTTCTGAACTTTTTAAACGTCTTTTTGTCCTTTACGGTTTATTTTGCTTTAGTCCATTGGGCTAGGCCCAATGGAGGTCAAATTTCATGCACACCATATACTAATGAAGAAAAAGTAAAATAATAGGTATAATTATATCAATATTAATAAAATAGAAGGAATAGTTTCGGAAATCAAATATGAATTATTTTAAAAATTAATACGTGCAGTATTAAGTGATAAGCAATAAGCTGACTTTTTTCCACTTAAATCTTTGTAGAGGAATTATGCAGTGCTTAAATGATTATGATGTTTGAATTTTCGTTATCAAACACACTAAAAACTATTATCTTTTAATCAAATAATTTTAAACATTAAGTTTGGTTATAAACATGCCATAATTTGGGATAAAGCGTGAGACCCAGATTTTTAGGGAATTATTTTGTTTGATTTTGACCCCCGACTTCCTTTCTTATGTGGAATTATATAATTTCTTCGATTAAATTTTCTTTTTTCTTAAATTGGAATGAAGGGACAATGGTAATTTTGCCCCCCACTCAACTAGCGATAAGGTATTGAGTGGGTATAATTAATTTCGTGATGAAAGTGAATCATCAGTCACGTTAAGATTTGATTAAGAAAATATCGACTGGAGGCCGACATTAAGTTTTAAAGAGTAGTTTCCGACAATTTACAAATTAAGGGTATAAGAAAATAAACCCTTAAATTTTATAAAGATATTATGGGTATAAAAAAATAAAATAAAAATTACAAGATAAAGTAATATTTTTTATTTTATATTTAGTAACAGCCGATTAAATGGTTGAGAGTTTAGTGACCCTTTATTAACAATCAATGCAAATGTCAAATTACATATGGGGACATAATAAGTCTTACCATGCAGATACGAAAAACTATGCGCATTCAAAGTGACCAAACCTAGTAACTGGGGTGGCAGCAAGGCATGGGCAAACATACTGGTGGAATCAGATAAAGTGGTACTTATTTTATCCTAAAAAGAATATCATACCATCCTTTTATTGTTAAATGATAATTACTGTAGTATCATTTTAATTTTAAGTTAAAATTCATCCCTCATCTAATCAACATACACACGTACGAGGAGATTGAGATCAATTCTAATTGACCAAGCCAACCCACACGTATAACATATAGGAAGTGGATATAAATTATTCAATCAACCTAACCTTTTAGTTTAATTAAAGATCCTTCACCATAACCCTATATCTCTTACGAATTCTCGACAACTGTATATACCATAGTTAAATATTAAAAAATGGCCACTCAACCGGCCTCTCATCAAACTCTCTCATACCTGTAATCCAGCCATATGTTGCGCAAACCTTGCGGCAACACACTGAACAAAATCAGTAGGGTGAAAGGATGTTTGAGTGCCATTCTTTCTTTTGTATTCCGTCGCAGGTAAAAGCTTTACACTTAGGTAGAATCATAGGCATCACATGAACATGAAATGAATCCTATACTCATTTCGTTCTAATGCATGCACTAGTATAGGCACATAAACCCTTTATCGATGCACGAGTGTACATATATATATATATATATATAGATGAAATATATAGGTTGGTGGGATAATTATTTATCTCAAACAAATAAAGATGAAATATATAGAATAGTTAAACAAGAAGGTAACCAAATAATAGAAAATGCAATTTATACACTGATAGTTACAATTTTAGAACATTTTACAGGAAGAATTTCTAATAATAGTGAAAATATTCGCACTTTATTGCAGAATTTAAGATGTAAAACATTGTCTGATTTCAGATGATATAAGGATGTTTTTCTTAGAGTTATGGAGCTTCCTGAAAGTAATAGCAATCATTGGAAGTCAAAATTCATAGATGGTCTTCCCAGTTTATTTGCTAAAGAATCAAAAAAACTTTAAGGAAAGATAGAGTAACAATTCCTTATGAAGATTATACTTATGGTAGACTAATTGCGACATGTGTCCAAGAGGATTTATCATTATGTAATGAAATTAAATTAAATCAACAGATTAAAAGACAAAAATTGACTGAAAGAAATCAATTAGGTCAATTTTGTAGTCAATTCGGAATGGATATTCTAGTCCAAAGGAAGTTATCATACAAAGATAAACCAGAAAAGTATTATAAGAAAAAGAGAAGATATTCTCAGAAGAAATTAGATAAAAAGTTAGAAAGAAAAAATAATTAAAAAATTAATAAAAAAGAAATAAAATGTTATAAATGTGGGACAATAGGTCATTATGCAAATAAATGTAGAATGAAGAAAAAGATTAATAATCTTGATATAGAAGAAGAACTAAAAGATAAATTATCAAAATTATTGATAGAATCAGAATCAGATTCTGAGTCAAGTAAAGAATATGAAGACTTGTCTGAAATTAATAATCAAAGTTTTACAGATGAATCATCTGAGGAAGAAAATTGTTGTAATCCTTGTAAGAAAGGAAATTTATGTTTAAAACAAATAAGTTAGAATAATTCTGATAATGAATAATTTTATAAGATATTGTCACAATTTAAAGAAATGGATATAAATGTATTAACAAACAATACTATTTTGGAATTTTTAAAATTAATTAAAAATTCAGAATTAAGATCAAATATAATTGATCAAATAGAGGATATTCCTACTACTGTAGAAATTATGAAAAAGAAAATGAATTTTCAATTAATAATGATCCATATTCAATGAACTTTTAAATGAAAGAAGTAATGTGATTTCATCAAACACTACTATAAATTATTTAAAGGGCAAATGACACAAGTGGCCGTCCAACTATTCGCAATGTTCAGTTTTGGTCACTCATCTTTCAAATGTGCGCTTTTGGCCACTCATCTTTCTAAAACGTGCCTGTGAAGCCATTCCGTCAAAAATGATGTCAAATTTGACGGAATCCATCAGCAAAGCATCAGCAAACGTGCCTGTGATGATCATCAACAAACCTCCCTTGGATGATTGCAGAAGCAATGCCTTCGAAAGCTATCTGTTCTGCGGTTTTACCCTTGAAACAGTGACAAAAACAAAGAAAGAGGGATGAAATTTTGGCTTACCAAGTTGGGATTTTCCACAAGTTTTCAAAAAAGCTTCAGATTTTCGCAGAGATGAAAACAAGAAACAGAGCAAAAACAAAGCCTATGAAGCTAAAGGCTAAAGTAATAAAGGAGTCGTCTTTTTCGATGGATTATGCGGGTCTGAGGCGGCACCACTAACTTTCGTAGAAAACCCAATTGGCCAAAATCTTCAAATTTATTAGTCCGCCTACTTCTTCTCTATGAATCAACAAAGCAAACAAACAAGCAAGAAAAGCCGGTTTGACTAGCTGAAGAACTGAAGTACAATACTCCTTTTCTTCCTTAACTCCCCCAACAACTTCGTATCCCAATCAATGTGTCTGGGTTTTCAAGGGTAAAACCGCAGAACATATAGCTTTCGAAGGCATTGCTTCGGCAATCATCCAAGGGAGGTTTGCTGATGATCATCACAGGCACGTTTGCCGATGGATTCTGTCAAATTTGACATCATTTTTGACAGAATGGCTTCACTGGCACGTTTTAGAAAGATGAGTGACCAAATGCGCACATTTGAAAGATGAGTAACCAAAATTGAATATTGCGAATAGTTGGGTGGCCACTGGTGTCATTTGCCCTTATTTAAATAATGAAGTTAATAACTTAAAAAGAGAAATTCAATTTCTAAAACATGAAAATATTGGTTTTGAAGAAAGAATTTCTAAATTAGAAATAGAGAAGGTAATATCTTTTGAAGAAAATAAAACATAAGTAATTGATGAAAAGTTTTTAAGTACTTTAGATATAATTACTTCTCAAAAATGGTATACAAAAATTGTTTTACTCATAGACAATGATTTCAGAATAGAACTTACAGCACTCATTGATAGTGGTGCTGATATAAGTGTTTTACAAGAAGGTTTAATTCCTACAAAATATTTTTAAAAAACAACTCATAGTTTAAGACATGCTGGTGCTGAAAAATTAGATATTCAATTTAAACTTCCACGAGCATATATTTATAAAAATAATGTTGGCATTCCTAAAAGTTTTTTATTGGTTAAAAATATAATTAATCAAGTAATACTTGGAACTCCTTTCTTAAAAAAATTATATCCTATTTCACACATTGATATGAAAGGATTAACAAGCATGTATGATAATCATCAAATTACATTTCAGTTTATAACTGAACCTTTTTCTAAAGTTTTAAATGAAATTAAAGAAAATATTTTAAGAAAAAACAATCAAATTAATTTTTTAAAAAATGAAATTAATATTTTAACTATTGAAGAAAAACTTCAAAATCCAAAATTACAAGATAAGATTAAAATAATATTAAATAATTTTTCATTAGAAATTTGTGATGATCATCCAAATGCTTTTTGGAATAGAAAAAGACATATTGTCAGTCTTCTATATGAAGAGGATTTTGATGAAAGAAAAATTCCTACTAAGGCAAGACCTTGTCAAATGAATTCAGAATATTTAGAATTATGTAAAAAGGAAATACAATCTTTATTACATAAAGGGTTAATAAAACCTTCTAAATCTTCATGGTCATGTACTGCCTTCTATGTTAATAAACATAGTGAAATAGAAAGAGGAATACCAAGATTAGTCATTAATTATAAACCTCTTAATAAAGTTCTAAAATGGATTAGACATCCAATTCCAAACAAAAAGGATTTGTTAGACAGATTATATGATTCAATAATATTTTTAAAATTTGATTTAAAATCAGGATACTGGCAAATTCAAATTAGTGAAGAAGACCAGTATAAAACAGCTTTTAATGTTCCTATAGGACATTATGAATGGAAAGTCATGCCTTTTGGCTTGAAAAATGCTCCTTCAGAATTTCAACAAATTATGAATGATATTTTTATTCCTTATAGTGAATTTATTATCGTCATATAGATGATATTCTGGTATTTTCAAAAAATATTGAAAATCATTTTAAACATTTAGATATTTTTAACAAATTGGTAATATTGAATGGTTTAGTAATATCTAAGTCAAAGATGTCTTTATTTCAGACTAATATAAGATTCTTAGGACATAATATAGAGAAAGGAAAAATAATTCCTATAAATAGGAGTATTGATTTTGCTTCTTAATTTTCAGATATAATATTAGATAAAACTCAATTACAAAGATTTTTGGGTAGTCTGAATTATATTACATCTTATTATAAAGATTTGGCAAAAGATACAACTATATTATATGATAGGCTTCAAAATAATCCAGAATCTTGGTCTGATAAACATACAGAATCGGTTAAAAAGATTAAGGCTAGAGTAAAATCTCTTCCTTGTTTAATGATAGCAAATCCACATTGGGATAAAATTATAGAGACAGATGCTTCTGATATAGGATATGGGGGAATTTTAAAACAAATATCTCCTGAAAATAAACAAGAATATTAGTAAGATATTATTCGGGAAAGTGGTCTAATAGTCAGAAGAATTATGCAACAATTGCAAAAGAAATTCTAGCGATTGTTAAATGTGTAATGAAATTTCAAGATAATTTATATAATAAGAAATTTATGATAAAAACTGATTGTAAATCTTCAAAATACATGTTTAATAAGGATTTTAAACATGATGTTTCAAAACAAATGTTTGCAAGATGGCAGGCTCATTTAGCCCCATTTGATTTTGAAATTCAATATAAAAAAGGTGAAGAAAATAGTCTTCCAGATTTTTTAACAAGAGAATATTTAAATGAATGATTTATTAAAAATTTGTTTTAATCAGAATTTATTTAAATATTGCAGGTCAATGATACCACGAGGAAGGGGCTCTGGCCCCTATCGAGGCAGAGGAGGTAGAGGTAATATCCTTGCCCAACATGGACAGAAAAAAACTTGTTGCCGAAAATATTGCTTCAAGTTCAAGAGGGAGTATTTCTCCAAATAATCCATTATACCAGGAGTTTATGGACTTTATAAGTCAAAAGAAGGAAGGTAATACTGCTTCCTCTTGTTCTTCATATGCCAGAATTTTGGGAGATGAAGATAACTGAAGATAATATTTCTTCTTACCAAGAAAATTCTCAAAAAGAAATAATATTTCTTTTAGAAAATAAAGATATGCAATGGGATAATGGTCCATGGATGCTCATGCAAAGGTATCTTGACTCGGCATCATATGCTGCGACTGCTTATAAACAAATAATTTATTATGAAAATATTTTAAAATATTCGGGAATTTGCGAAATTTCACATTTTACTTCGGCAACTCCGAATATTTATAATTTTAGTAAAATCATCATAAAATAGATAATATCTACCTTAAAGGATAAGGAATATCTTCATCCTGAACAAATTTTTTTGATTAACTTCAAATACTGGGATTATATTGATGCCCTATCAAAAGTTTTCTTAAATGAAAATCAAAAGAGGAAACATTCATGGTTTATAAAAATCTGTGGGAAGTGTTATAACAAACCCATACCAAATTGGTTTTTTAATTGGTGGATAAATTTTGGTCCATCAATAAAGGTTCTCCCAGAATCTTTTAAAGCATTATATGCTGAATGGGTAAAAATTTCACCTAAATTATTAGATTTTGATCATGAGACTCAGTATTTGAATGACAATATTGGTCCAATGTATTTCTTTATGGAATTTTCTATTCCATGGATCTGGAAATGGAGTCCAGAAGTAGGTCATAACCAGTATCTCATTCCTTGTCTCAAAAGAATTAGTTATACTAAATTTTAGGATAAATTAACAAAGACGGACGCAGCAACAGGAGAATTATATGGCCAGGAATTGATTAATCAAATCAAAGAAAAGTTGCAGGAATACCAGCACCAGAAGAAATCTCAACAAAGGGAGAAAATCAGTCATTTCCAACAAATTTCCAAAAGGTTGTAGATGCAAAAGGGAGTTATATCCAGGGATGAAATAATCCAATCATACGTGGAGCAGCTCAAGAAAGACTTGGCGCAAATTTTAGAAGATGCAAAATCTGATGTATCAATGGCTTCTAATAATAGCCAATGCCTTGCAGGAGAATCTCAGGATCCAAATGATAATGATGATTTGGATCTCAAAGAAATTTTCATGGCAGTTAAAATTGCTGTTACTAGCTCTGCCAGTCAAAATTCTAAAAAGCCAGCATAAGAAGACAAGAGAAAAAGAAAAAGTTGTTCTGATAAGACGACTCAATATCCATCATTATTACGGATTCCAAAAATAATAGAATAGGTACTATTACGGATTTCAAATTAAAAATTTTGAATCCGTTTGTAATAGGTTTCAAGTTCGGGGATTAGCGCCTATAAATAGCCTTAGTTTTGTTAGAAGGAGGTATTCACTCCTTTGCTATCTTTTAATTTTCTTTGTATATTTTGTATCTCTCCAAGTTTTCCAAATTTCCCCACTTTTCCATAATAAAATTTCATATTATGTTCAAGACTTGAAGGCAAGAAGACAAGTTGCTTGTAAGTTTATTTAAAGTTTTTATAGAATAATATTTTGTTATAAATTTACCCTAATGGTAGGCTAAATTATTAAGTGTTAGACTATGATTATCATTTTGTATACTTAGTTTATGGATTTATGATTCTGGCAGGAAAGGACTTTCTATGTTTTTCTATTTAATTATTGGTTGAGGTTAGAATAACTGTCTAGCATTATTCATTACTGATGATGAACCAGGATGTTGCCTGTGGTTAGCCATGTGATGGCGTTTTAGGGCGTTTCTCCATTTTTCATTTTGAATAATGGTTTAATTGACGGATAGTTTGTTCTGTAAAATATGCCATATTACTAGTAGTTAATGGATTTGCAGAGTTAGTCCCGTCTCGTTACGGTATTAGAGCCATAGGTTGAGTATGCAGTGATTTCATAGTTTAACACTTAAATCTTTGAAATGAATATATTTCAAAAAAAGATACCGTTAAAAACAGTATGAAAACAGAAACATATTTACCAGCAAATTTAGATCTTCTAAATAAATGAACTATTCCATATGTGGAACCTAAAGTGATATACCACCAAGGATTTTTTTAATAAAATAGGTTTAAAACAAATTTGTAAAACCACTGAAGAATCAATGTCTTTACAAAATGATAATACAGTTTTAAAACTTCTTAATGAAGAAGATATAAACGCATATCGTTTTACACATAAATTTTTACATATAGGTTTGGTGCAAATTGGTTTTAAACCATTAACTTTGGATAATCTGCTAGAAAGTTTTATAGCAACTTTAAGAGATGGTAGAAATAAAAATTGGAGACAATCAATTATAGGAGTCATATAGTCTAGTTTGGCCCATAGTCCAGTTAATTTTAATGTTCATCCAAATTTTCAATTATCATTAACAGATCCTAATATTCTGAATGCTTTAACATTAAATATAAAAAAAGAAGGTTATAATTATGAACCGGGATCTGAAGTAATATGTATATGTTATAGAATTTATTATAAACCATTGTATACATTAAATCCATGTTATAAAATAAAAGAGCATGAGAAAAAATTAAATGAAACTATTATAATTGAGTCTAATTATGATAAGTCCAAAATAACTACTAGAAGGACTATCAAGTGTGATGAAATCCCTATTCCTTAGCATTGGAAAATGACCAAAGTAGCTCATAGCGAACTGAAGACTGAGACTAATATTCATAATATAATTCAAACTCCAGATAGAGATGTGTATATACAGATGGATAATATTCATGGTGTCCCAGAAAGAATTGTGGGAAATTCCATAAATTTGGAATTTCAAGATCAGCCTCTGTTAGATCTTTTATTTCCCCTTTCATAGAGAAAATATTCCTCATAGAAGATCTACTTCTTATTTATGTGGTGAGAAAAATCACCATAATTCTGCATTATCTTTTAATATTGCAAATAATTATTTAGGTGGTGAGACTAATCACCATTCTCAGTTATTTAATTCTGCTTCTTTAAATTCTAGTCATTTAAATTCAAGTTATTTACGTGATGGAAATAACCGTCATGGTGCTTCTTGTTCTTATATTCCTGATTATATTCCGCCCAAAAATTTTAGTGATGAGGAAAATCATCATAAGATTTCTAGTGATGAGAAAAATCATCATGTTGATTTATTACATAAAGATAGATAAAATATTGTTAGAGGTATTTATAATACTAAGGAAACGGATATAACCGAATCTGAAATAAATTTTTCTATAGGAATAGTACAACCAATAAGATAAATTTTCAAAAAGGATCTTTAGCTAGGCAAAAGATTATAACTGAATTCAGTTTACCTAGATGGGAACCATTTAGAAAGTGGTTTTTACCATCCTTTTCTGCTGAAGAAAAAGAAAATATTCAAGAGGAATTTTATAAATTCTTAGAGGAGAAAAATATTTTGTTTCCTTTTGTACCATTGTTCATATCAACTTATATTGAACCATATATCTCTGTTATAGAAAGAGATTATAAATTATTAAATGGAAACATTTTAAAAAGTCAATATCCTCCTCAAGGATCTTTTCAAATGGAAAAAGAGAGAGTGATAATGAATTTTAATGC
Source organism: Leptodermis oblonga (assembly GCA_016801395.1). Taxonomy (NCBI): domain Eukaryota; kingdom Viridiplantae; phylum Streptophyta; class Magnoliopsida; order Gentianales; family Rubiaceae; genus Leptodermis; species Leptodermis oblonga. Next base: position 22,782,333 of record CM028753.1, read on the forward strand.
TTTCTCTAAATTATTTGAAAAAGATACTCTTCCTGTTACTATGAGACAGATAAATAAAATAATAGAACAACAAAACTATACAAATTTATATTTAATTATTTTAGGAGAACAGATTATATCTTTACATGAAATAATTGATAGAATTCTTAATAAAGAAACAAATTTAGCAAGTACTAGTGGAACTAAGGGAGTCATAGCCTCTCCTAGCCTTCAGCCTCCACCTGAAATAAAAGATTTTAAATTTAGATCAACAATAGATTTAGAAAACTTAATAAATCAAAATTTTAAAGATTTAAAACTTAATACTTTAGAAGAAGAATTTTCAAAAGAAATAGAAAATAATTCTGATTATTAAATAATTATAAAAGATGAAATAAATAAATTAGGAAGAAGTGCTCAAAAAAGCAAATTTGTTGATAGGCCAACTCAAAGAATTAATTACTATAATAGGCCTTCACCTGTAGATATTCTACATGAAGAACAATAATTTATAATAAATAATAGTTATAGTAGTTGATGTGATGCAAAATGTCCGGTGTTGGATGCTCTGGCTGGCCCAATGAAAGTCTTGAGTATTCAGGCCCAAGGAAGGGATTATCGGCTGAAGCAAGTAGCAACAGAGCTTGGATCTGGGTTTCCTTAGCTCGGATCCGTGTGGATGAGAATGTATAGCTCGGATCTGCCTGAAGAGTGTTCCGTCACCGGAAACAAACAGTAAAGCAAGCTGGGCTATCCCCCATGTTCAACTCCGACGATCAAGTCAGTAAAGATGAAAGTGATAAACAGTATTCACCGAAAGCTTAAGCGTAAAGAAGATTGCGTACCTCAGTTAGTCTTACGACTTAGTATTTATAGCCATACTTTGACATGTCCGTTGCACTATGATGATTTGTACTTCCAACTGCTCTCCCCTTTTCACGATGACTTTTACGCTCCTGTCTATCATGGCCTGCCTTTGGACTCTATTTCCATCATTGCTCTATGTACTTCCTGCATGAATTCAAAAATAAGCCCCTGGTCCTCTAATGATTTCTATCTATTATGTCAATGTTATCGTTATTCTGACCTAACTTTCCCAAGCTCGATTTTTATGATGTCAATAAGAAAATCCTGTAGGACCAACCTAAACTAACAACCGACCTAAGCATGTTCCTTTGGCTCGGTTTTTAAGGAGCTTTCCGACCTAAGTTTAGACTTGAACCTTTTATGCATCTTTTCTTTCTTACTGTTTATATATTCCTTTTTCAATTGGGCCAGGCCCAATGAAGACTTATTTTGATACACACCAACAAGCCCCCCTAGTATTGTGTTTTACTGAGCTAAAACATGATACTACTTTTTTTTTTTTTTAACTCATCCTTTCTACCCCCCCGAGAATAACTAAGGCCGTGACTTAGGTATTCACTATGTATTCAACCGACCCATGCCTATTCCGACCTTAAAAGTTTCTTTTCCGACTCAACCAAACTTAATTTCACCAAGGTAAACCGACCTATCGACTGTCATAACTACAGAAGATAAAGCATAATAACTTGACCAAACTAAAAAATATAAATAGCCGACCGACTTAAAGGAAATATCTTATGAAACGTGTACCTTTGCAATCTGACCCAACGAATTTGAATTTGAGATACCTTGAGATGGGACGTGAAAAGACGTGTTCAGCGCTTTTCGATGCATTCGATACAACTTCCCATGCTTATCCGATTCTCGAGACGGCTTTAATTGCCAACTGTTGCGCTCTTTTTGCCTCCACTTCCAGAATTTTCTGTCGGTTGAACGAAAGTAATAAAACGGCAAGGCCCTTTCAGTTTTGTTTTCACGCCTTCATACAGCTTTGACCCGTCTCTTTCTCTCCTTCTGCTTGCTGCTGCTGTCTGCTGTGTTGCCAATTCCGCCGCTGCTCTACGTGACCTTATCAGCTCCGCCGCTCCTTCATCCCTGACTTAAAGCAATACATGGCTGACGAAAGAAACTCCGGTACTGCCATACCCTCTCAAAACCCGGCTTCAGGTTAGTTAGTTCCTCTTTCTTTGTCTAGTTATTTAAAATGCCATGACTTACTGTAATTGAATCGCCGGTTAGGATTAGTTTTCCGGCAAACATTATGCGTGATTCCTTTTTTCTGGTGCTGTTTTCATAGATTATTTGTGTTCTGTTAAGTAGTGGTTTAGATCTAAATGTGAAATCCTCTAATTTTCCAAAATTGTGAAATTATACCAGATTCTGCAGCTATTGTAAATACGGTCGCCTCCTCTAATAGATTTTACCCAGATGAAATAGCTTCGGAACTAACCCTAGGAGATTTAGAAACCCTAAAATTGGCCCATTATTTTGACCCGGCTATCCCGATCCGACTACCCACACCTGAAGAAAGAATAAATAGTACTGCTAATGGTTGGGTCAGTGTATATGAACATCACATTAGGTTTTGGCTTAGATTCCCGATCCCACCCTTTATTGCCGAGCTATGTGATTACCTGGAGGTCGGCGTTAGCCAATTTGTTCCTAATTCTCTTAGATTTTTAATCGGTTTTTTGTGTGTATGTTCTGGGGCTAAAATCCGACCCTCTATAGACTTACTATTTCAGTATTATACTATTCACCAATATCCTTATGGGCCGGGTTGGGTTCATTTGCAAAGCCGAAAGAAGGGACCTACCCTTATATCCGATACCCCAGATACGATAAAAAACTGAAAAACACAATTTTTTATGGTAAAGGCTGAAGAAGCTAACCTTCCTTACCGATGGATGGGATTCACCACTCCATCAGATCAAGTCTGAGCTGCATCTGATCCCGTAGTGCAGTTTCAGTATAAGAAATTAAATTCCTATACTGATACACAGAAATACTCAGCAAAAGATCCTTCCGAGGGTCTTCTGGTCTGGATCGGTCTAAGCAAAGCCCCCAATGTTGAAAAAGAAAGTAATAATCTTCCTTTGAACTTTACCTATGTGCTTGATGTTCTTTTAGATCGGTTTTCCTTATATCTTTGTGTTTGACTTTGCAGGCGGCTTCAGTGGTTACGGTCGGAAGAGAAAATCAAGCCGGCAGGCGGCGACGACCTCAGGACCGATCCAAAGGTGGCCTGCCGATATTGATCTGACCCAAGAAGGAACCGACCCTTCTACCGATGCCTTGATTCCTCGTGCTCCCAAGAAGAATAGGCCGACTCCTTCGGAAATTCAGGCGGCCAAGAATGCCAAGGCTCCTCAGGCCAATTTGATAGATCTGACTTTTGGACCCGAAATACCCAGCCCGGATGACTTGCTGGGGCCTTTGGACTCTTCGACTAAGGAGAGGATGATCATTCTGAAGGACCCAAAGGAAAGACCGGCCCCCCTAGCTCGGCCCATCTATCAGCCTCACTTATCGGGGCCCCAACTCGAAGATGTCAGGCCCTACTCTAAGATAGTAAACGACTCCCACAGCTCTTTCGCGGAGATTATTGAGGCGAGTAACCAGATGCGGCAAAGCATCGAACAGCTGACGAAGCAAGAAGCCTTTTTAGCTTCACATCTTAAACGGGTAAATTCCTGAACTCTTAACTTGTCTTCTGAAATATGTGAACACTTGTGTGATATCCTATAAGGCTGATAGTTGCGTTTTGCAGGTCTGTATAAATTATGGAGCCACGGCCAAGAGGACTGCGGCTTTGGACATCTTATCCCAAAGCTATGAGCAAGAAAGGATGAAAAGGCAGGCCGAAGAGATAGAGGACCTTAAGATGAAGCTAGGGGTTGAATCCAGCAAGTGACCAACCTCCAGGCCAAAAATACTGAGCTATATAAAGAAAACAAAGAGCTCGGTATCAAGGCCAGCCAGTTGGATACCAAATCACATGGCTTAGAAGCGGAGGTGGAGGAACTAAAGAAGGAGAAATCCGACTTGGGAAAGGAGATTGCCGACCTAAAACAGGAGAAGGCCGACCTGCAGAGAGCCTTGGAGGAAGAAAAGAAGAAGTCTGCAGAGTTGCTGAGCCCGGCGGAGGTGGAAGTGGCGCGTCAAGCTACCATGAGAGCTTTCAAAGAGGGGCCTCTGCTGGATCTGATGAACCGCCGGTTTATGGAGCTGATCCAGTGCGGCTATACCATATGCTGGGATGAGTTTAAAGGCCCTAGGTCGATGGATGGCCTTCCCGAGGATTCTTCAGCTCATACTTCCCTGCTAGCTCAGGATCGGGATCCCTTCGACCTGATAGATGAGGTCAAACAGGAGTGTCGAGATACCGGCATTCCTTTGCCAGAGAATGTGGAAGAAAAAGATCCTACGGCCGACCCAAATGGGGTAGCCGATGAAGAAGTGACTTCCCAAGCTCCTCCGTCCTAACTCTGTGTTGTATTTACTTTAAACACTTTAGTTTTTCCTGAATACTTTACTTGAGCAATTTTGTATTGGGTCGGCAAATGGGTTTTCCAGCATAACTTTTTCTTTGAATAAATGATTTAACTTTTCCCGTCATGATCTTGACTTCAACTTACTTAGAGATAGTATTTTTTCAAGTGTGTTGCGTTCCAAGCTCGCAGAACCAACTGTCCTTGTGAATCTTCTAACATATAACTGCAAGTAGGTCGTGCTTCTATCACCCGGTAGGGTCCCTCCCAATTAGATACCAATTTGCCTTGATCTTGCGGCTTACTGATAGCCCAGTTTCGTAAAACCAAGTCTCCTGGTACAAAGGCTCGATGTTTGACCCGGGCATCATAGTGTTGCTGAACAAAATTCTTGTAATTCAGTTGGTTTACGTAGGCTGTGTCTGGAGCTTCCTCCACCAAGTCCAAGCTAAGCTCCAAGTTTTTTTGATTCTGGTCCCTTTCGAAGTGCATAACTCGGGGCACACTACTTTGTACTTCTGGAGGTATGACGGCATTAACCCCAAAGGCTAACTCGAAAGGAGTCTTTCTCGTAACAGATTTAGGCGTGGTTCGATGACACCACAATACATGAGGTAACTGCTCCACCCAATTCTTGCCCTTATCTTCTAGCCTGGTTTTTAATCCATGCAACAAAGTCCGATTAGTGAGTTCTACCTGCCCATTTACTGGAGGATGAGCCACAGACGCAAAACGTTGAGTGATACCTAGCTTTGTACACAAGGCTGTAAATTCCTTGGATTCAAACTGAGTCTCATTATCCGAGATAACCGAATTAGGTACACCGAATCGACAAATGACTTGCCTCCATAAAAATCGAGCTACAATTTGCTCGGTAATATTCGTCAATGCCTCGGCCTCCACCCACTTTGTGAAGTAATCTATGACCACAACCAGATACTAACAAGAGCCGATCTTAGGAAATGGATCCATAAAATCTATCCCCCATTCCGCAAAAGGCCAAGGTGCAACTATCCCTGTAAAACTGGATACTGGCAACCTATGAATTGGCTCATTATGTTGACAACTGGAACAATGCCGAACATACTCGACCGCTTCCTGAAATAACCGAGGCCAATAAAACCCAGCCTCAATTACTTTTTTTGCCAAATTTTGAGCCCCGATATGGGACCCACAATCCCCCTGGTGTATCTCCTTAAGCATGGCAACCACCTCTTCTGGACACAAACATTTTAGTAAGGGCATCAAAAACCCCCTTTTGTATAGATCATAGCCGACTATCTGATAATGTTTGGCCTTTCTTCGTATTCGTTGTGCCTCCTTTCGTGAGTCTGGAAAGATACCGTTTTGTAAATACTGCCACAGAGGAAATCGCTAATCCTGACCTTCACATATGGACAAGATTGCTGGCTCGGCCGTACTTCTAGTCTGCATTTCTTCTACTAGAACACTTTTAGTTAGATGAGAGAAAATCGAAGAAGCAAATTTGGATAAAGCATCTGCATTTGTGTTTTTGCTCCGTGGAACTCACTCTATAGCCCATTTTGGAAAAATTTGCAGATATTGTACCAATGCCAAATATTCCTCCATTTGTCGATCTTTAGCCTTATACTCCCCCAAAATTTGTTTAACGACCAACTGGGAGTTTGAACAAATTTTCAAATTTTGGACCCCAAGTTTTCGAGCTAATTTTAGGCCGGCTAACATGGCTTTGTATTCCGCCTCATTATTGGTGGCTGTGAAACAGAACCGTAAAGCATAGGTGTGAATTTTCCCGGTAGGGCTGATGAGGATGATCCCGACACCCGACCCGGACTGACTGGAAGCACTATCTACGTGGAGTGTCTATGAATCATCGCCTTTTGTCACGATTAAAAGAAGGTCGGTTTCCCGTGATGGACTAGGCGTGTCCTCCTGGATGTTTGATACCCCTTCCGCAATGAAATCTGCTAACACCTGACCTTTGACTGCGGTACGACCCATGAAGGTGATATCGTACTCCCCCAGCTCGCTGGCCCATTTGGTGAGACGACCTGAAACTCCTGCTTTTTGCAAGACGGCCTTCAGGGGTGCATCGGTATAAACAGTGATTCTGTGGGCGTCAAAGTAAAGTCGGAGACGCCGTGTAGAATGAACTAGAGCCAGGACTAACTTTTCCAAGTTGGAATAGTTTTTTTCTGCAGCCTGTAAAACTTTGCTAACAAAATAGATGGGTTTGGACCCGGTTATCTTCTCGAAGCAAAACTGAGCTAATTACAGATTCAGTGGCTGTTATATACATGTACAATTGTTCCCAGGAATTGGCATGGTTAAAGATGGTAAAGAAGTTAGGTACATCTTTAGTTGTTCGAAAGCTACTTGGCATTCTGAAGTCCACACAAATTTATCTGATTTTTTCAAAATGCTAAAAAATGGTAAATCTTGCTCTGCCGACCGAGCTAAAAACCGATTTAAGGCTACTAATCTACCCGTTAATTGTTGTACCTCATGAATTGACCTAAGAGGATGCATCTGTAGAACTGCCTCTACTTTTTTGGGATTAACAGAAATACCACCCTCAGAAACTATGTAACCCAAGAATTTACCCGAAGTAGCCCCAAAAATGTATTTTTTAGGATTTAATCTTAATTTGCACTGAACCAAAGTTTCAAGCGTTTCACGTAAATCAAGCAAATAAGCAAATTCATCCCTACTTTTAACAAGCAAATCATCAATATATGCTTCCATGTTTCGGCCTAGTTGTTTTTTAAAGATTTTATTTAATAAGCGTTGAAAAGTAGTTCCAGCATTTTTCAAACCAAAATGCATAGTAATAAAGCAATAAGTACCTTTGTCCGTGATGAAGGATGTTTTTTCCTCGTTTTCTTTAGCAATGAATATCTGGTGATAGCCCTTGTATGCATCCAAGAAATTGAGAAAGCGAAACCCAGCTATGGCATCGACCAGTATGTCAATTAAAGGCAAGGGGAACCAATCTTTGGGACAGGCCTTGTTTAGGTCGGTAAAGTCGATGCACATGCGCCAGATGCCGTCCGGCTTGGGAACTAATACAGGATTAGCTAACCACTCAGGATAATCTACTTCTCGAATGATACGTACCTCCAGCAAAGCGTTGACTTCGATATCTATGTATTTACTGCGTTCTCCTCCAATATTACGCTTCCGTTGACGCACCGGCCTATGACTAGCATCAATGGATAACCTGTGTTCAATGATATTTCGAGAAATGCCAAGCATGTCTTCCGGCCCCCAAGCAAAGACTTCCGCAAACTCACGCAACAGGTTAAGTAAATCATGTTGTAACTGAGGAGATAAATTGGTCCCTACCTTGATTACCTTGTTTGGGTCGGCAGCTAGAGGAACCGCTTTAACTTCAACCCCTGCTCAATGAATCACTCCTAGCGACCTGCTAGGTTGGTGATGTCAACAGTGTGGGAAGTACTGCGCTCAAGGGTAGCTGGTGGAACCTGGGACGCGAGAGTCGATGTGACCACTGAAGCAACTTGCGATTTGGAATCTAATGGCTCATGTTCTCTTAGAGAAGCTATGTAACATTGCTTGGTTTGTATGACATCACAATGAAGAGAAGCCACACCATCCATGGTAGGGAATTTTAAAAGCATATGCATATTAGAAGTAATAGCCTGAAATTGATTTAGTCCAGGCCGACCCAGTTACACATTGTAAGGTGATGGCTCATCAATGACCACGAAATCTATGGTTTCTGTTCATTTTAGCTGGCTAGTTATTAAGGTAACGAGTATATTTAACTGTCCCAAAGGAATAACATGGTGGTTGCCAAAGCCAATCAAAGGTGTACGTACTGAATTTAAACGAGCCTTATGCAATTGACATCCTGCTAATGCCTTTGTAGTAATTATATTACTAGAACTACCAGTGTCTAATAATGCCCTTCGTACTTGATAATTGGAAATATAACAATCGATAACTAGTGGATCATCACAATTATAAGACAAGAAATGGTCACTGTCATCAAAGGTAATGACCGAGGCCAAAGGGTCGGCTTTGCACTTACCTAGGACATTTTTCCTTTGACGATATACATGTTTTCTCTGACGATTAGAGTAACCCTGGGTCGGTCCTCCAGCTATGGTATTTACGACTCCAGCTATGGTTATGTCGGCACCAGCCCCCGCGTTTGAGGCCCGTGGATTGGGCTGAGAACACTCCCGAGCGAAATGGCTAGGCTCCCCACACCAGTAACATCCTGTAGGTCGTTCCCGACCTGCTGGAACGGTAGGTTTGGGCAAAGAAGCTACTTGTGTATATTGAGGTAACTTTTCAGCTTGGATAAGTTTGGCTATTTCTACAACTAAATCTCTACAATCATTAGTATTATGGCTAATATGCTTATGATAATTACAATACCTGCTGGGATTGAGTTTATCCTTTTGAGTGAGTCACGTAGATGCTAGGTAGCTGCGTATGTTTTGAGATCTATACCAGTGTTTAACAAACCAGATCGGAAGCTGAACAGACCGAGCTCAGGAGTCAGGGTTCAACCGGGGTTCATGGGTTATATCGGGAGTCGAACCGGTGACGTCATTATGATGTCATAAATATATTTAAAATATTATATTTTCATAATTAATAGATAATTAACTTTTGTAATGCTCAAAACAAATTTTTTTATAAAATTAATATAATACACACAAATAAACATTTTGCCAACACAAAAGTGACATCTCTAATTAAAAAATTAAAAGTAAAGGTTAACCACAGAGTCTACATCATTCTCAAACCAAATCCTACAGAAAATTAAGGAAGAGAGAGGATGGATTTGAAAAAAAAAAATGAAAAAGAAAAAGAAAAGGACCAAAATAAATGGCAGCCAACCCGATTTGAGCCCACATCCTTGAGGAAACATCAATAAGCCATAACCACCGGGCTACACCAACATATGTTTAGAAGCCTAGAGCTTATTGAATATACTACAAAACGGACCAGAGCAAAATAGGCGCAAATGCTTATCCCACATCGGAAGCTTGTGGAAAGCTGACTTCATTCAGATCTTATAAAAGGGAAGGAGGATTTAACTCTGTTGTACACTTAAAAATTAGAATGTGTTAATTCATGACCCACCAATTTGAGCTTAATTAAGCTTGAGTTTAGATATTTTAAAAAATTTTAAGTTCAGCTTGTTTATGTATAGGAAAAAATTGTACTGAACAAACCCAAAAAAAAAATAAAAAATGAAAAGGCAAAATTTAGGAAAATAACGAAAAAACCCGGTTCATACAGGTTTTTCCGGTTCCCGGTTTTTTTCCCGATTTTGTCCAAAAAATCGGGTTTTCTTCATTTACCATTTTTTGTATAGAACCGGATCGGGCACTAACCCGGTTGAACCGTCGGCCCGATCTTGTTTTCAAACACTGGTCTATACCATTAGATACATCACATCCATCAAAGTATTATTTTTATATCTATACTTATGTATGTATCATACTGATTGATTTGCTCAAGTAGATAATCTATATATAGTAAGGGGATTCAATTCACAAGTAGTACCAAGAGTGTATATTAACTTCAAGGTTGTTCATAGTTTATATGAGCACAATGTTTGATAGATACTTGTCATAGTAGAAACAAAAAATCAAACACTTCATGTGCAACAAAAGTAACTCACAAAACTAACTGATCAAACAAATGGAGAAGGTAAAGACATGCATGCTCATGATCGACCGCTCAAAAAATGCAACCATCTAGAACACATGAGAACAAGATAAGAAAAATTACATAAAACAAATTAATCATATAAAGCTACCGATGGAACTCACCGGATGATGCAGCGAACTCACCTGATGAAGCTGCGAACCAGTGAAGCAGAACTTGTGAAAAGATGTTGTAAAAACTCTTTTGAATTCAGAAATGAGAATAAATAGATCAATACGTGCATGTCGGACACGTGGATTGCATTTCCATAAGGGCAAAATGAGAAACCAAAAAATGAACTGTAGAACCCAAAATAAATCAAACCCACAAAAAATCTAATTTGATGTTCCGTTCATCAAACGAAACCGAATCAGAAGCCTGAAGGAAGGAACTAATTGATGAAATCAATTAGATGCACGGAGACCGAGAGTCAAATTCACATAAAAGGAATTACGTCCACCTCACGTTTAGTTGCTGCACTGAACCAAAGTTTCACCCAAACCAATAAAGATAGATGAAGAACAATAAGGCTTTAATAACAATATTAAAGCTAACCGAATTAACCAAACAGAACCGGCGGAATCTGCACGACCGAAACTAAGCCGCAAGGCTTTTCTTTAATCTTTGTATTTTCTCCGTTTTTTTTTGTGATTACAATGGCAACCCAAGGCATATGTTTATAGGCTAAACTATCTCTGAATCCTACACTGATTCAGATTGCAACTATTTCATAAAACAATTAGGTTTCCTAAAACAAATACGAAACCAAACCATAAACAAACGAATATGAAACATTAACCGAATAGGAAATAGAAAGTAATAGGAAACTTAGTTTAATTATTCTACATGAACGACCAGCGGCGGAGAGAAGGGGGGGCAAGGGGGTGCCACTGCCCCTCCTTTATCCGGGAGCGAAGGGTAGTGGCACCCCCTTGCCCCCCCCTTCTCTCCGCCATTGTAATCCCTAAGGTAATCTGTCTATTAGCTGTTTGACGAATTGCCTCAACGAAAAAAAACTCAATTCTCTTTACTCTCTCCCTTGCTCTCTGTTTTTACCTTTTCTGGTACCGTTTATTTCTTGTGAGAAGTTGTTTGTGTTAATTGACTGTAAAAGAGTGAAAAAAAAATTATTGTCTTTTTTAGGTGGAGATAGTACAAAAGGTGCATGTTGATGGGGAAGTAAATAGGGCTAGGTGTATGGCACAAAACCCTTCTGTTATTGCTGCCAAGACCAGCGGCAGTGAAGTGTACGTATTCAACTTTACAAATCAACTTGTAAATGAAGGAGGGGACTCCTGTAATCCTGATTTGAGGCTGAAGGGACATGATAAAGAAGGATATGGCCTGTCATGGAGCCCTTTTAAAGAGGGGCACTAGTATTACTACCCAAACTCCTGTCCCGCCAACTGAAGAAGATGAAGTTCAGCTTTTGTTCTTTTCTTTTTGTTTTTTTTTTTATGCCCCTTAGTAATAAGGGGGAAAAAGCAAAAACAAAATAAACATTAAGGGCCTGAGTCACCTAACTGAAAATGGAATTTTGCTAATTAATCCCTCCCTTCCATTTTGAACTTACGGTCAACAATTCAATTTCCCCCAATTCATACCTAACATTTCCTTTTCTTTCCTCTCTTCTCAATATCATATATTGAGAAGGAGATTTTTGTCCAGATTGAAAATGAAGTAATTTTGCAACATTATCAATCTATTAGGGAACGCAGAGCACAATTATCTCGTATTACTAATGCGTCCGGTTGTGATGGTTCGGGCTTCAAGAATTAGTTGTTTTACTAGTATTTTTTTGTTTTTAAATTTCTCATTAATGTTTTAATTTTTGGACATTTATTGTTATGTTTATTTTGATACTTTACTGGTATGTATTTTATTTAATGACTTGTGAAAAAAATTCCTATTACGCTCGCCCCCCCGAGAATTTGGCTCTGCGTTCGCCGCTGTGAACGACTACCAAATATTGTAGCAACTCCATCGACGCTTTACATATAAGTATAGATATATTTGTGGATATTATAGATCATGCATAGAGTCTACATATATATATATATGTGTGTGTAACTGCATGCGTAAGTACTGATGATGCTCTCATTAAATTAATAATTGATAAATATATGTGTGTGTGTGCATTATACATGTGTACATATGAACCCACGGGTACATATAGGGATTTATATATATATATAGGTGGTGCTTAGATTCAATTTTATAAGTACGCATTTACGTAAGTGTTGAATAGATATTCATAGTATGATCTTTCTCTGATTTTTCATTTGTAGAAATTTTGTTTATAGGAATTGCATCTACCATACGTTTTTCATGATATAGCGAATACGAATATCAATTTTTGTGATTTTTAGTTTAATGATTGCCGAGGTATGAATTTTCTAAACTATGGATGCCTGTTGGAATTTAGTTTTACAAAACATCTGAGTTAGAAAATTCATCAAAAATTGTACATAAGGAAAAAATTTGATAATTTTACACATATACTCTTGTCATGTTTTCTTATCGGCTTGCAAAATTTTGTAACCATTGAATCTGTATTCTGAAACTTCCAATTTTTTTAAAACTGACTGATCTGTTCATGAATTTTTTTTTTCTTCATAAAACAGTGAACTTACAACTTTCATAACTAATTCATCTTTCTAAGAAAATTTCTAAATTTTATACAGCAGATACCCGATGCTGTCTTTTAAATTTTAGTTCAAATCTCGTCTCAATCGGACTTACCACTTGAGAGAAATATACATTAAAAGTTGAATGCCCTGGCCAGGAAAATCCTGAACATGTAAACTTTGAGTGTTTAGCAATGCGGTTTTGTTACTTTTACTCCATCTATTTCTTGGCCTATTGATTCTTCAAACCATCTCTCATGGTTGCTTATGACTACTCCAACTGCTACCGTTGAACTTATGTTGCCTCCAATTGTTACTATTGATCGTATGGTCACCTTCTATTGCTATTGTTAAACATATGGTCGCCGCCTCAAACTGTTACTATTGACGGTATGGTTGCCGCCTTAAACTCTTGAGGTTTATGAAATTAAGATGGATCCAACCTTTACTATTGAATTTACTGGCAAGTCGGCCTTGAGTGCGATCTCCACTACTGTTACCGTAGGAAGCTAATTGCACAACGGATTTGTTATTTGCAAGAACATTTTTACTATTCACAGAAAAATGACATTTTTACTATTCACAGGAATATTTTCCTGTGAATAGTCTATAATACCCTTGGCTCTTAAAAAAAAAAATCCTAAAAAATCAATGCAACCCCAGGAACATTTCCTGCAAGCCTCTCCCTCTGTTCCTGCAACCCCAAACCAAAAATTATACTGTGAAGAAAAAAATTGGCTAAATCGGATAAAAGTCCAGATGAATCGGATCGGCAAAGGTGAGTGACAGAAATCTCGCCATTGCCAAAAAAAATTTCCAAAATCCCGACAAAATCCCGCCTCCTATGGGCGGGATTTTGGAATATTTTTTTTGGCAATGGCAAGATTTCTGTCAAAATCTTGCCCATTTTGGGGTTTTTTTGACAAAATCTTGGACCAGACAGGATTTTTTTTGTTAACAAACAAACTTTACGTAAAAAAATGTATAGATTGTTTACTTACCGTGTAATATGGATCGTCCTCGTGACTATCGGCCATATTTAGCTAAAGGGCAAAATAGACTATTTATAGGAAAATGTTCCTGTGAATAGTAAATTTGTTCCTAAAAATAGTATGCCCCTTGCGCAATATACCGAGCTCTTTCCTGAGCTATATAGCTACTGTACCAATGGATAATATGCAGCCACGGAGTCACACATCTGCCTTTAGATAAGAAGAATTTTTGTATGAACTCACTGTTGAGGAAAATAATTCTCTACCCCTACTTTCTTGAATTTGTGTTCTCTTGAGCAAAATTTTTACTAATTCAACCGCGCTTGTTTTGAACTCACGTTGTCTTTGTCGAGTCAAATGTTTAACTTGTGAATTTTAATTACTATTGTGACTGGTGCTCTCTATTTAAAGAAGTTGCCTTATTAATTTTTCCAGATCCTCTGGTTACTAATGTTTGAGATTATTGCACTACTATTTTGAAATGCCAAATACTTGAGTTGTTATTCTTCTAATGATTTCTTAATACCGAATAACTAGAACTGTGGGCTTTCCTGAAGTTGAGGACTCTCGTGGATTTTTTTTTTGTAGCTCACCATCTTTTTCAAAACTTAATTTTAGATGAGACTAAGAATTGTCAGAATACTTTGATCATGAGACTGTCTTTTGGATACTAGTTTAGAATGGGATAAGTTGGTCGAACGACTACCCCACTATTCCCAACATATAAATTATTGATATTGTACCTTTTGAATTCATTAAAGTAAATTATTTATTATCAAAGAATTCATAGTTTGCTGTTGTTATCAACCGTGGTCACAAGACCTGAATGTAGGTCACCTGCCCGATTCTACTCCTCTGTGCATGATACTGAATGGGGGGTCGGGGTAGGCGTCACATAAATGGAGTATGATATTTGGTGTGTCTGAAAGTTAGTTTTAGGGTTACCCTGAGCCCAAAGATGTTAAATCCCATAAACATTATAGAGGGGATTTTGGTATAAAAGGCGGTTTAAACAAAATATAAAATACTAGGTACCGACATAAGAGTGGTTATCAGTTTAAAAGATAGGAAAAGAAAGTTTGGGGATATCAGCTGTTAGTTCAAGGGTAATAATCATGTTTGAAAGATGTCAGGAAGGGAAAAGGTTGTAAAAGAGGATAATAGCCGTTATTGCAATAAATTTTGGGTGATGGATATGGAAGAGTTAAAGACGCAACTAAAAAGCGGGCATGTAGTAAAGATGGATGCCGGTTACAGATTTAGCATCAACGGGTTAATTAGCTGAGCGACCAAAACGAACACCAACATTAGGCATTCTTAGAATTTTCGCGCGTGGACATTGACGGTTCACATCTATCCCAAAAGCATAAGAGGTACCATATAGCCTATTTGATAAGAGTGATTAATGTTTAAAATTATTTGATCAAGAGATAATAAGTTTTACTCTGTTTCATAATGAAAACTCAAATCTCTTATTTGATTAAGTATTGCTTATTTCCTTTAGAAAAAAATTAAGCAGTAAAAGTTAGTTTATTGCTTATCAGTTAATTCTCCACAAAATAATTTTATAGATAATTCAAATTTTATTTTTGAAATTATCCCTTTAATTTTATTCATATTGATTTAACTATAAATAAATCAATTTGAATAAATTTTTTATTTTACATACCACAAATTTTATTTTCCTTTCATTTTGTTCATGTTTATTTAAATATAAAAATAACTTATTTGAATAAACCATTATTTTAATTTTTAAAATTATCATACTAGACTTTTTATTTGTTTATCATATTGTCGTATAAAAAAATGTAATTAGTTAATTTTTTTAATTAGACTTTTTTTTAATCTATTTTTAAAAACACCATTTAATAATATATTTTCAATTTTTATGTATTTTATATTAATTATATATAACATTTTATTGTAAAATTAATATTTTTTGTGTAGTTATTAAAATTTAATGTAAGGAAAAAATTGTACATTTGTAATATTTCAGCATTCAGATGAACATAATTATCAGACATGAATAACTAACCTCTTAATAAAGTCTTAAAATGGATTAGGCATCCTATTCCTAATAAAATGAACACCAGATTTCTAATATAATCCAGACTCCAGATGGAGATGTTTATGTACAAATGACTAATACTCATGGAGTATCCAGATCGATTTGCTGGAAAAGACTAGATTCATCCCTTGGAGATATCTCTTTTTTCTGCTGATATTCCTGCGGCTTTGTCTTGATTTGATCAATTAATTCCTGGCCTTGCATTGCTCCAGTAGCATCAGCTTTGATCAATTTATCCCAGAACTTGGTATAACCAACTCTTTTTAAACATGGGATCTTTTCTGGAGTATAACCCACTTCTGGAACCCATTTCCAGATCCAAGGAATTGAGAATTCAATAAAGAAATACATTGGAGCGATATTATCGTTCCATGGATGATTATTATCCAAATTCATAATTTTAGGTGAAATTTTCACCCATTCAGCATATAAAGCTTTAAAGGGCTCAGGTAGTACCTAGACTGATGGACCAAAACTAAGCCACCATTTAACAAACCAATTTGGTATTTGCCTGTTATAAACATCAGCACAAATCTTTATCAACCAAGAATGCTTCCTTCTTGGATTTTCATAAAGGAATACTTTAGTAAGGGATTCAATATAATCCCAATATTTGAATTTAATCAAAACTTTCTGTTCAGGATGGAGATATTCTCTATCCTTCATGGTTGATAAACCCCATTCTTTAGCGGATATGATCTGCTTAATAATAATTTTGCTGAAGTTATAAACATTCTGGGAGCTACCAGCACCTATAAAATGTGTTATTTCACAATTTCCTGAAAACTTCAAAATATTTTTGAAGTAAGATCTTGGCTTATAAGCTAGTTCAGCATATGATGAGCTGTCCAGATATCTTTGTATTAGCATCCATGGATCATTGACCCATTGAAGATCTTTACCTTCCAAGAGGATTATTATCTCTTTATAATTGTTCTGGTGGTATGAAGCCATATGATCTTCATTTTCTTCTTCTCCTACAATTTTTGAAAAAGAGGATGATGATGAAGCAGTATTACCTTGCTTCTGTGATATGAACTCCATAAATTCTTCATATAATGGATCTTTAGGAGACATACTCCTTCTAGCAGAAATATTTTCTGTTACAAGCTTTCTTCCACCATGCTGGGCGAGGATATTTCCTCGTCCTCCTCGTCCTCGGTAAGGGCCAGAGGCCCTTCCTCTGGGGAGCATCAACCTGCAATTATAAGAACTATGATCAGCCATTTTTCAAAAATTCTCTAGTCAAGAAATCTGGAAGACTATTGTCTTCTCCCTTCTTATATTGAATATCAAAATCAAATAGGGCTAAATGAGCCTGCCATCTAGAAAACATTTGCTTCGAGACATCATGCTTAAAATCTTTATTAAACATGAATTTTGCAGATTTGCAATCAGTTCTTATGATGAACTTTTGATTATAAAGATCATCTTGAAATTTTAACACACATTTAACAATAGCTAAGATTTCTTTAGCTACGGTAGCATAATTTTTCTGTCTATCATTCCATTTTCCAGAATAATATCTAACAAGAAATTCTTGTTTACCATTATTAGATTTTTGTTTTAGAATTCCACCATAACCTATATCTGAAGCATCTGTTTCTATTATTTTCTCTAGATTATGATTTGCAATCATTAAACAGGGAAGTGATTTTACTTTATACTTAATTCTTTTAACTGCCTCGGTATGACTTTCAGACCATGGCTTAGGATTTTTCTTTAATCTTTCATAAAGAATTGCAGTATCTTCATTAAGATTTTTATAATAGGAAGAAATATAATTTAAAATTCCTAAAAATCTTTGTAATTGAGTTTTATCAATGATCTCATATGGAAATTTTGAAGCAAAATCTATACTTCTATTGATAGGAATAATATTTCCTTTTTCAATATTATGGCCCAAAAATTTGATTTTTGTTTGAAATAAACTCATCTTGGTCTTAGATATAACTAAACCATTTTGAATAATTAATTTCTTGAAGATTTCCAAGTGTTTAAAATGAGTTTCAATATCTTTAGAAAATACTAAGATATCATCAATATAAACAATGATAAATTCACTATAAGGAATAAAAATATCATTCATTATTTGTTGAAATTCTGAAGGAGCATTCTTCAGACCAAAAGGCATTACTTTCCATTCATAATGTCCTATTGGAACAGTAAAGGCTGTTTTATATTGATCCTTACTATTAATTTGTATTTGCCAATATCCTGATTTTAAATCAAACTTTGAGAATATTATCGAATCATATAATCTATCTAATAAATCCTTTTTATTAGGAATAGGATGCCTAATCCATTTTATGACTTTATTAAGAGGTTTATAATTTATTACCATAAGGGGGAATCAATCCAACGATTCAAGAATTAATTAAGGAAGCACAAGGAATTCATTGCACTGATTACAAACTGTCAATCTGATAAATTGTCTAAATGAGATAAAAATGGGTAAAATGCCCTAACAACGCCTATCCGCGGCTAACAACGGGTTCGACCCTCATCATCCTTTAAACAATAAACAGATGCCTGTTTGTATTCAACAACCCATGCATTCTTTAACTAATTCCAAAATAATAGGATGACTCAGTTATATAGAATCATCATCATTACAGGAAAATCAGATAACTAAGTTTCATGGTTTAACACTAAGTATTTAGTCTGTCATTGGAATCAATATGATAAATAGGATATAATTTTTTCAAAAAAGGTGTTCCAAGTATAACTTGATTTGTAATGTTTTTAACCAATAAAAAACTTTCTGGAATGCAAACTTTATTTTTGCAAATATATGCTTTGGGGAGCTTAAATTGAATATCTAATTTTTCTCCTCCAGTATGCCAAGGACTATGAGTAGTTTTTTGAAAATATTTTGTAGGTATTAGTCCTTCTTGTATTACACTAATATCTGCACCACTATCAATTAATGCAGTTAGTTCAATTTGAAAATTATTATCTATTAAAAGAGTAATTTTTGTATACCACTTTCGAGTAGTAATAATATCCAAAGAAGTTAAAATTTGTTCTTCACCATCTGGTGATTTTTCTTGAAAAGTAATTATTTCTTTTCCTTTTTCTAGATTGGAAATTCTTTCTTCAAAACTATTATTTCTTACTTTAAGAAATTGGATTTCTTTTTGCAAATTTTTTACCTCATTATCATTTACTGAGGTATAAGAAGTGAAACTATTACTTCTTTCTTTCATTAATTTCTGAACCTCTAACATAGAATATGGTTCATTATAAATTTTATTTTCAAAATCATTTTCATTATTCCTACTAGTAGAAGAAAGATTTTAAATATCATCAATTATTTTTTACCTTAATTCAGAATTTTTTATCTGTTTTAGAAATTCTAACAAACTATTATTTGTTAAAACATTTATGTCTTTAAATTGAGACATTATGGTTAAAGATGATAACTGGTTTCTTGGTTTAACACAAAAATCTAATATCTATAATGGTAAACAAGAATTTCTTGTTAGATATTATTCTGGAAAATGGAATGATAGCCAGAAAAATTATGCTACCGTAGCTAAAGAAATCTTAGCTATTGTTAAATGTGTGTTAAAATTTCAAGATGATCTTTATAATCAAAAGTTCATCATAAGAACTGATTGCAAATATGCAAAATTCATGTTTAATAAAGATTTTAAGCATGATGTCTCGAAGCAAATGTTTGCTAGATGGCAGGCTCATTTAGCCCCATTTGATTTTGATATTCAATATAAAAAGGGAGAAGACAATAGTCTTCCAGATTTCTTGACTATAGAATTTTTAAAAAATGGCTGATCATAATTCTTATAATTGTAGGTTGATGCTCCCCAAAGGAAGGGCCTCTGGCCCTTACCGATGACGAGGAGGACGAGGAAATATCCTCGCCCAGCATGGTGGAAGAAAGCTTGTAGCAGAAAATATTTCTGCTAGAAGGAGTATGTCTCCTGAAGATCCATTATATGAAGAATTTATGGAGTTCATATCACAGAAGCAAGGTAATACTGCTTCATCATCATCCTCTTTTTCAAAAATTGTAGGAGAAGAAGAAAATGAAGATCATATGGCTTCATACCACCAGAACAATTATAAAGAGATAATAATCCTCTTGGAAGGTAAAGATCTTCAATGGGTCAATGATCCATGGGCTAATACAAAGATATCTGGACAGCTCATCATATGCTGAACTGGCTTATAAGCCAAGATCTTACTTCGAAAATATTTTGAAGTTTTCAGGAAATTGTGAAATAACACATTTTACAGGTGCTGGTAGCTCCCAGAATGTTTATAACTTCAGCAAAATTATTATTAAGCAGATCATATCCGCTGAAGAATGGGGTTTATCAACCATGAAGGATAGAGAATATCTCCATCCTGAACAGAAAGTTTTGATTAAATTCAAATATTGGGATTATATTGAATCCCTTACTAAAGTATTCCTTTATGAAAATCCAAGAAGGAAGCATTCTTGGTTGATAAAGATTTGTGCTGATATTTATAACAGGCAAATACCAAATTGGTTTGTTAAATGGTGGCTTAGTTTTGGTCCATCAGTCTAGGTACTACCTGAGCCCTTTAAAGCTTTATATGCTGAATGGGTGAAAATTTCACCTAAAATTATGAATTTGGATAATAATCATCCATGGAACGATAATATCGCTCCAATGTATTTCTTTATTGAATTCTCAATTCCTTGGATCTGGAAATGGGTTCCAGAAGTGGGTTATACTCCAGAAAAGATCCCATGTTTAAAAAGAGTTGGTTATACCAAGTTATGGGATAAATTGATCAAAGCTGATGCTACTGGAGCAATGCAAGGCCAGGAATTAATTGATCAAATCAAGACAAAGTTGCAGGAATATTAGCAGAAAAAAGAGATATCTCCAAGGGATGAATCTAGTCATTTCCAACAAATTCATAGGATGCTTCAAAGGCAGAAGGGTATTGTTTCCCGAGAAGAGATAATAGCTTCTTATATGGATCTTTTAAAGAAAGATTTAGCCCAGAACCTGGAAGATTCAAAATCAGAGGTTTCAATGTCAAGCCAGGGCCATTGCCTTGCAGGAGAATCTCAAGAAGAAGATGAAGAAGTCGATATCGACATTGATGAGATGCTATTGGCAATAAAGAGCTCAGTGAGCGGTTCTACCGGTAAAAGCCCCAAAAATAATTAACATAGGCGGCTGCGGACTCCACCAACAACAATACTGTAGCGGACTTCATAACTGATAGTTTGAAATCCGAAATCACTGTAGCGGATTTAAATTTTAAAATTTCAAATCCGTAATAGTTGAAGGCAGGGTCTGCCTATAAATATGTTTTAGATTAGTGTCAAGAGGCAGAACTCGGAATCCCAAGAATTCCTCTTCCCTCTTCCCTCTTCCCTCTTCCCTCTCTTGTAAATCATCCATCCCTCCTTCTGTAAATTTTATCTCTTTTAATATATAACTTCCTTCCTCTACAAGACTTGAAGACAAGCTCAAGTGTAAGTCTTATATAATTTTCTGTCTTTAATATTTTTATTTTAAGTTATATTTAGTCTAATTACAGGCTAAATACATAGTGTTAAACCATGAAACTTAGTTATCTGATTTTCCTGTAATGATGATGATTCTATATAACTGAGTCGTCCTATTATTTTGGAATTAGTTAAAGAATGCATGGGTTGTTGAATACAAACAGACATCTGTTTATTGTTTAAAGGATGATGAGGGTCGAGCCCGTTGTTAGCCGTGGATAGGCGTTGTTAGGGCGTTTTACCCATTTTTATCTCCTTTAGACAATTTATCAGATTGACAGTTTGTAATCAGTGTAATAAATTCCTTGTGCTTCCTTAATTAATTCTTGAATCGTTGGATTGATTCCCCCTATTGATTTAACTATAAATAAATCAATTTGAATAAATTTTTTATTTTACATACCACAAATTTTATTTTCCTTTCATTTTGTTCATGTTTATTTAAATATAAAAATAACTTATTTTAATAAACCATTATTTTAATTTTTAAAATTATCATACTAGACTTTTTATTTGTTTATCATGTTGTCGTATAAAAAAATGTAATTAGTTAATTTTTTTAATTAGACTTTTTTTTAATCTATTTTTAAAAACACCATTTAATAATATATTTTCAATTTTTATGCATTTTATATTAATTATATATAACATTTTATTCTAAAATTAATATTTTTTGTGTAGTTATTAAAATTTAATGTAAGGAAAAATTGTACATTTGTAATATTTCAGCATTCAGATGAACATAATTATCAGACATGAATAACTAATTAAACATTATGATTCAGATGTTGAAAAATGCAGCATTCAAATATAAGCTACTTAATCAATTCGACATTATAGTTTTAGCATTAAGTATTCAGATATAAATATTAATTTTATCAAGCGAACCCTTAGTATTTTGAAACTATAGGGGGGGTTAAGTATCACACATAGGAAATCACATGAGGGCTTATGCCATTTGCCCTAAATTATTTAGATAACAAAATACTCTTTCCTATTTTTTTTATAACTCAAACAAAGGAATAAGAATGAGATAGTGCTGTAATAGTTGTGATGTATATTTTACCACTAAAAGGTAGGAGGTTTGATTTGCACTTTTATCAATTTTTGATTATTTTGTCTGTAAGTTGACGAGAGGAAGAATACAAATAATTTGAACATCTCTTTATTCTGATGATTTCTGAATACTAACCACACCACACTTTGTGAAAATAAAATTGTTAAACTTTTTAAAACTAAAATTGTAAAAAAATACTCCCTCCGTCCCACTCAAAGAGTTCACTTTGAAATGTGTACAACTTATTATGGGTTATGAGGTACAACACCTAAAATAAATAATTTATCACTATATTTTTCACTTATATTCTTACTTTAGAAATAATAGTTAATTATGAACTACACATTGTAATATTAGTAAGAGCATGTAATGTAAATAAATTTAAAGTTGACTCTTTAAATGAGACAAGATTTTTTTTTGAAATTAGACTTTTTAAGTGAGACGGAGGGAGTAAGAAGGTAAACATTCTGATTTTAAAAGAATTAATTTGTTGTATGAGAAATAAGAAAGAAAATTATCTAATAATTTCTCAATAGTGGAAGTCGATCAGCACCATCATCGCATGGTGGGCAAACCACTTCCAAGAAGGAACACGGAAGTTTGCCATATTGCGTGCTTTTCGGCCACAGCCCAAATATTTTTCTTTCGGCCATTTTTGGGGAGCATTTATGCATTGTGGGGTATGCACGAACGATCCTGTAGTGGAAAAACCTAACAATAACATGTGCAGCTTTTGAACAACATTTGACATTTCCATTGCAGTCGCCTACTCATGCATTGGTTGGTTCATATGAATCAAATAATAAATTTTAGTTACATTATTGTTTAATTTCCATTGATAAATTTAAACTGTAAAAATTAGTTTATTATATAATCATTTGTTCCTTCATTATCATTTCTTTTAACAATTATTATTTTATTTTTAAAAGTACCCCTTTTCTCGTATTTTTTCTCTCTCTCATGCTACATATTTTGAAAATTATTATTTTTTCTTTGGATAGTTGTTGAATAAAATTTTTACTTAATTTAACTTGTTAGTTCTGATTTCGAGAAAAGAACAGAAACACTTCTATTTTTTTTTTTTTACTAAAAATTAATTTGACAAGTTACACAGTACTTCCTTTGTTCTATTATAAAAGGTCACTCTGTACAGGGAGTGTTTTTTAACCATCAACTCTTAATTATATTACATATGTGTTACCTTTTAATTTCTTTGCAAAAACAAAGTGGGAAGGAAATCTACTACCATGTAGTTGCTAGGTTACCAAGTTCAAGCTCATATAAATTGTACTAAGGGTTTTAATCAAGCGGTACACTCCTATTGGGAAGTTTATAGATCAAATTTAACCTCCCCAGTAGTCGTGACACTCAATTTCTAGCAAGTATTAGAGCAACAAATTATCAATGACTGTTCGATAAATAAAATATCACAAGCATAAATGAGTCTCATTTATGATTAGATAAACCAAACTTACAATGGTGGCTCACATGAGAGTAGGTTTGAGTGTCAATGCCTCATCTATGGCACAATATTTTTGAAATGTTAAGGACGTATTTTGACATATATCGAAAACAGATTTCGTTTGGTGCATGCAATGATGCAAGCTTTGAATTCTCGCTGATTGACATTTGCTGTGGGCTACCATACCAACCTACCCCGAGTTCTGAGTAAGAAAAGTGTATTTGGAAATGGAACTATATATTTGGTACATATATATTACTTACGATCAAGAAGAAGTAGGAGGAATCCATTGGTCGCCTTGTGTGAAATTCTGCACGGAATACGTGCTCACATATTTAGTCGGAATTTGGCTACTCCATGGAACACGTGAAGAAGTATTTGACCCAGATCCGGCATTGTCAAATTCCCCATAATAAAGAGTTTTCAAGGCGAAATCTCCACTCCATGGCAACCATCCGGCAGGCGAAATCAGAGTCTCCAAGGTGGTATGTATGAATACTGTCCTGGAGTACTCTTTCCATGGCCTTCCCAGGTAGTTTTTGTGCACATTGGGCTTTCTGTAGTACAATGCCATGTATTCTTGTGTGCCATTTATAACACAACCCGAAAACACGAACCCGGTCGATTGAGCGGGGTCTATTCTACCGTGAGCCGTCACAGCGTTTGTCTCCCCCTTTTCAGGTTTCACTTGTCGAGGAGCCACCAAGATGAGGCAATCTTCAAAGTAAGAAGCTGAGTTCCCAAATATGAAATCCACATTTCCCTGAATCCGACACGATTTGTAGTACTGACGCAGTGCGTGGGCGTATAATGTGTCTTGATTGCCTAGAAATTCACAATTTTCTATCACCGAAAGATCACTATCTGATCTGAAGGCTACTGCTTGGTGAGCATCAGGACCTGCCGTGTTCTGAATGGTGAGACCACTTGCCATGAATCCATCACCAACAACACCTGGTTGGTACAACAATGATTGCATTAGGGATCAGATAATATCGATCTATTTCAGTTAAAATACTTGAATCAACACAACACTTGAAATAGTTATTGTGCTTAAACCATTTTCAATTACTTTCCTTAAAAAATGAACTATATGAATAAACCAAAAAAAAAAAAACCCACGAAAGAAAGATTAATGATTCAAGTGGAAAATGTCAAGCTTTCTGCAGTAAAATGTCGCATATTCCTAGCCTGAATCATCTCATGTCTCTTGTTCAACCACTAAATTGACTTCCATTACACAAAATTTGAGCTAGCAGTAGGTCTATCATTTTACAAGATGTAAATCAAATAATCAAATTACCACCACTTTTTTCACGTTATTTCAAGGTTCCTCAGATAAGGTAGCTACGCAAATGCAAATCAATGACTAGATTAAATGCAACAAACGAAAGAATGTGATAGAAGCATCCAAGCAAACAAGCCAATAACGTAGGACACAGGGCCCTTTCTTTTCCTAGGTCCCCAACCAACAGCAATATGCAAAACCTGTTTAGGTAACCTACATTTTGCACTAATCAAATACTAAAGCCACTCACTGTCAATAAACTGGAAACGAGCTGGCAATTCTCGCTAATTCTTCAACCAGAATAACACCAAAATCATTCACTAATTAGATGCTTTTCCAAACCACCTTATACTATTGTATCAGACTAAATACAAGAACAATTAAGTCTTTGTCTTATGATGCGAGGTGAGTTATATGAATCTAATGTTCTGCCAAATATGTCAAAGAAAAACTGCCAAACCATTTGGCCAAGATAACAAATATAAGGGGACAAATAATAATTATTGAAATTGGGTATTCACTCACCAACTGTAGCAGAGGTATAAGTAGTAACACCAGGCTGGCCAACGTTCCCGGACCCCGTAATTACCGTTTTACCAATCCCATCACCCAAAAACACCACATTCTTTTTCTCCAACGGGACCCGAACCGTTTCCTCGTAAACTCTAGCCTTGATCCATATCACAAACCGCCGCTCCGCGACATTATCTGGGGCGGCATTGACCGCCTCCTGCACCGTGACATAGTCGCAACCTCCGCCGCCTTTACACACCGTCACGTCCGCCTTCAACCCAGTCGGCACCCCTCCGTTGGACCCAAACCCGGACCCTTCAACCCTCTCCCAGAACCCGTCTCGCTCTGTCTTAGGTGGGCCCCATGACTCTGCATCTTCCCCAAAATTGTCATAGTTGAGCATCATACCCAGCGCGTTGCTACTTACCCCGAGTAAACCGTTCAGAAACGACATCGTTTCATTCACCTTCGACGTCCCGTTAACATACTTCAACGCCGACCAACAATCGTACTGGTAAACCAGAGAAGCCGACATCCACGCACGAGCATCCTTGATCTTTCCGCGTGTCAGAGCATCAGCCGTCAGATTACTCCTATAATCAGAGTAATTCAGCACCTCCAGGCAGATTTTTGCTGCGTTGGTACGGTTTAAATTCCCCCCGGAAGCCCCAAGTATATCATTCACCATGGATTGCGCAGTTCTGAGGTTTTTCGGGAGACCCAAATGGCTAATTGGATTGTATCCCAAAGGGTCCGGCTTGGAGGCCCGTCACCTGAATGGGACAATGAGAATTCGCACGTGGGGGGGTCTCTTGAAGCCTTGCAA
This sequence comes from Leptodermis oblonga, assembly GCA_016801395.1. NCBI lineage: Eukaryota > Viridiplantae > Streptophyta > Magnoliopsida > Gentianales > Rubiaceae > Leptodermis > Leptodermis oblonga. The sequence continues at coordinate 22,808,691 of CM028753.1, forward strand.
GCTTCGTGTATGAGGCCATTGTCTGGGGGGCTGGAGATGGATTGCGCTGGGGCTCCGGAAAAATGGTGGCTGTGGTGATGGCGGGTGGCGGTGGAGAGAGAGAAGAATAAGAGGAGAGAAATGGACAAAAAGGAGACCATGGAGAACACAATGAATTTGTTGGAGAAAGGTTTTGGCTTCTTAAGGTTGGGATGAGGTGGGGGTTTTATAGGCTTTCTAAGATACATTTTAATTTTTGGGATTATCTGTCAAAATCTAACAGTTACTGCTTCGACTATATGGGGCTGACCTGTTGAATCTGATATGAAAGAAATAATTTGGGGAGTACAGTTGTTGTAATTGGATGAATCAATGGTGGATATGTAATTCTGCTGGAATGGGAGGAAAAAGTGATTCATTGGCAAAAGAAAAAGATATTGGAAGAGTCACGGATTAAATTTCAGTGGGATTGGGATGTTGATTTGTCTCATTGTCTGGTTCTGGTTAGTTTGGTATTTGGCGGACTGGGGACCTGGAAAGCAGAAGAAGAAGAAGAGGAGGTCACCGTGAACTCACAGATCCATTTGATTTGGACTTGATTTAAATATTTCAAAAGAAATAGGGTAAATTACATTTACCTCCCTTAAGGTTTATAAAAACTACCAACACCCATGTGGTTTCATGAAACTACTACTCCCTCCGTCACATTCAAAGATAATAATTATTTCCTTCTAACTTCATACAATTACTTTTGCACATTTGTGAGTCTAAAAATTAAACTCAAAACTCAAGCTTTCTTTGTAATTAGGCAAAACAGTCTCCTGTCAGACCGTATGATAGTTCGAACAGTGATATTTTCACCCTTAAAATATTGAATATGCACTATTTCTTAACGGAAAGTAGTGTTGTCGAACCATTTGGCAGGTTGAATACAAATTTTTATCAAAATTTAAATATTCAGAAAATGTCGATAGTTGCATGAAACCTCAAAGGAGTGTTAGGTTGTTTGGTCCGGCCGCGAACCGGCAAGTTTGCCGGTTCAAAAATGAGAAAAAACAGGAAGGTTAAGAAATCGGTCAAAAACCAGGTTTGACCGTGAACCAGCGCGAACTGGATTTTTCATTTATTTTGAATTAATGGCCTTTTTTCGTTAATTAACAAACAGAAAAGGGAACAAAAAAAATCAAAAATTGGCCTGCCTCTCAAATCCTCATCCTCAATTGAAAACCCTAGACCCCTACGCTGACTCCGACGTCTACACCGACACCGACTCCGACTCCGACTCCGACTCCGACTCCGACGCCGACGCCGACGGTACGAGTGCTCTTTGAGTCTTCTCTCTCTTTCGCACTTCGCTCGCAGTCGCGTCCCGGCAACGTCGCATCGACGGTTTTTCCCAGCTCACTAGCTCAGGTAACTAAACTTCTTTCATTTGCTTGATAATAGTATGACTAAGGGTTATCATGCACGGGTCCTGAAGGGAATGCATCAACTTAGGTTTGATGACATAGAGCTTGTTATGTACAACAAAAGCAAAGAAGTTGCCAATTATAATGGGGATATGGTTGACCATCTTGCTATCTGATTTAATATGTAGCCTTTGTTCCTCATTTATCTGACGGTTTTTCCCAACTCACTAGCTCAGGTAACTAAACTTCTTTCATTTGCTTGATAATAGTATGACTAAGGGTTATCATGCACGGGTCCTGAAGGGAATGCATCAACTTAGGTTTGATGACATAGAGCTTGTTATGTACAACAAAAGCAAAGAAGTTACCAATTATAATGGGGATATGGTTGACCGTCTTGCTATCTGATTTAATATGTAGCCTTTGTTCCTCATTTATTTGATTTATTATGGAGTATTTGATAGTTGGTTAAAGAATGAGATGATACATTCTCTGCTGAGATCCTGCCGTATTGACTATCGAGTTCTGAGCAGAGCTAGGTGTAATCTTTATGGTAAAACTCAGTGGCTATCTTGGCTGATTTGAGAAAGATTCATTCATAATTTCTTCATAGTTCATATATGCGTACTTAGTTGTTGTAATTGAGTTGGAGATTTTTCATGAGAATATTTGTGTTCTGTTTCTTTTCATTCTTCATTTTTCTTTTGCTACTGCTTTGTTTCTGCTACTGCTCTATAAAAAACTGAAGTTACTGCTCTATTGTTAGAGAATTATTGCTTTGTCAAAAAGTCGAGCTCAAATTTTTGTCATATGCAGCACACATAAGGACTCTCACTCTTTTGCTCTGTTTTGCTCATCGTAGTTTGATTGTGTTTCCATTGGAGTAAATGGGTTGTGGAGCAGCTGCTCATACCATTGAATAGGTAGCTCTATAGGTAAACAGTAGTGACCGGAGGTGTGAGAAACATGATTTGTTAAGATTCTTTTTGTGTCGTCCATGCCTTCATGACTGGAGTGTTCACAAAACTAGCACTTCAGGGCGAAATTTAAGATGGCCCTATTGGATTATGAAGGCTTTTGGTTGATTTGCTGTTGTTTTATTTGTTCAACAGAAAAAAATGCTAGTTCCCACACATGCATTCTGATTGTAATAGACTTGTAATAAAAATGTACTACTAGTGATTAATGCCATGAGAAGTGCTTAATATTTTGAATATTTGTATCTTTGTAGAATGGCATCAATGGAAGGCATGGGTTCACCTTCCACACCATCTACTAATCAGAACAGTGAAGGATCTTCTTCTAAATCTCATTTATTGAAAAGAGATGAAGCATGGAGATATGCTGCAGAAAGAATTGATGAAAATGGTGCAAAGTGCATAATTTTTGTTTTTGCAATCGTAAAATCAAAAGTGGAGGGATTCATAGAGTCAAGCAGCACCTTGGTGGAAAGACGGGTAATATACATCCTTGTTTGAAGGTGCCTAATGAAATTCGTCTATTGTTTAAAAATATTTTGGTGGAGATGGCTATTAAATCGAAAGAGAAGAAGGGCAATTTTGAAAGCACAAAACTTGGCGAAGGGGGCCCATGGGATCAAAGTGATGATGTTGTAGAGGTCTCAAATCTTCATGGGAAACAAATTAGCAGTAAAAGGAAAAAGCCATCACAAGGTATCCAAGCTTTCTTGCCAAGTAAAGGTCCAGATTTCTCTCAACCAGGCATAAAATCTTGTATGCAAAGTAAGGCAAAATGGCATGATACTGATTTGGCCTTTGCCCTTTGGTTTTATGATGCTTGCATTCCATTCAATGCTTCTAATTCTCCCTTTTATCAGCCTGGAATTGCAAAAGCAACTGCAATAGGTTTGGGATATAAAGGTCCAACTTATCCTGCACTTAGGGTCAATTTGTTAAAAGATACAAAGAAGCATGTTGAGTTGATTATTGATAGTCTTCGTGAGATATGGGTTGATAAGGGTTGCACAATCATGGGTGACGGGTGGAAAGACAATAAATCTAGAAGTTTGATTAATTTTCTTGTTTATTGTCCTGATGGAATTACATTTCTCAAATCTGTTGATGCTTCGGATGTGGTAACCAGTGCTGAGACATTGTGTAATTCATTTTCTGAGATTGTTGAAATTGTTGGACTAAAGAATGTAGTTCACTTAGTCACAGACAATGCTGCCAATTATAAGCGTGCTGGAACATTGCTTTCTAAAAAATATTCAACTGTTTACTGGTCTCCTTGTGCTGCACATTGTATTAATCTAATCATGAAAGATATTGGAGAAATGCCTGATATTGCATCTTTGATTATGCTTGCATCTAGAGTCACAGTATATGTTTACAATCGCAAATGGATCCTTAGTTGGTTGAGAAAACAGCCCGGTTGGACATAAATTCTTCGTCCTGCTGAGACTAGATTTGGCACAACATTCATTGCATTGAATAGTCTCTATGATTACAAAGAGCACTTAATATGTTTAGTCACATGCGCACAATTTAAGCAGGAGTTGAAAACTGAAAAAGGAAAAGAGTTGAGACAAATTATTTTTGATGAAAACTTTTGGAATAGATGTTTGATGACAGTGAAGATTACGGGACCCTTGATACACTTGTTTCGAATTTGTGATTTGAATGAAGCACCTTCATTGGGGTATGTGTATGATGGTATGTAGAGGGTGATTAATGGAATCAAAGAGTTGTTTAAGCAAAGAAAGAGGTTGTATGCGCCCTATGTTAAGATTATTGACTCAAGGTGGGATAGTATGTTGAAAAAAAATCTTCATGCTGCAGCATTTTGGTTGAATCCTGTGTTTCAATATGAAAAAAATACTCGTACTCAACAAAATGAAATCATGACTAGTTTGTTTCTAGTGATGGAAAGGCTCAAAATTGATGATAATGGTGGCTCTATGATGAATGAAATAGTAGCCTTTACTGAAAAGAAAAAGAACTTTGGATTCTCTTTTCTGTTGCAACTAATACTCCAGGTTAAAATTTTATAATGCTTATTGTTTCTTTTTTGTCTGCTTTAATACTAATGTAAATAACTTGTGTCTATTTTGTTTTCTGATGCATCATTGATAAATTTGGGCATAGATTTATGGTGGAAAACTTTTGGAACTGCTGCTCCAAACTTACAAAAGTTGGCAATGAGGCTTTTGAGCCAAACAACTTCATCTTCAGGGTGTGAGAGCAACTGGAGTGTGTTTGAACGCATCCATACTAAGAAAAGGAATAGATTGGAACATCAAAGGCTTAATGACCTTGTTTATGTTCATTATAACCTTCGTTTAAAAAACAGGTATGAAACTATCTTTATTTATAATTTTCAGTGTGGCTATGTTTCTTTTGGTTCATTTTTTGTATCTATAATTTGTTTTGTAGGCTTAATTACAAGAAGAAATCTTATGATCCAATTGATTACGAATCTATTGATAGAATAGACTTTTGGGTAATTGAAGATGTACTCGAGGGAGAGCTTGATTTAGAGGAAATAGATGGTATGATAGAAGAGGAGTTACCTAAAGAAGGTGAAAGAACCTCTAAATTTGAGGATTTTGATTATTTTTATTTTGAGTTTTGAGCATTTTGACTAATATTTACGTTCTCATTTTGAGTTAGTAATAGTGTAATTGGTTTAAATTTGTATTTTTAAACTCATTTTAGGTGACAATAATGATGTTATTCCAATTGATGGTCAAGATGATGATAATCCCATTGTTTTGCCCAATATTGATGAAGATGAAGAAGATGATGACAATGGTGATGGAGATGATGACAATGGTGGTGGAGATGATGTTGTTAGGGGGCCACTCATTGGCTCTGAATCTGATATTGGTCTTCAATGGAACTAAACTTTTTATAATGTGTGTGTTTTGTTTTTCATTTGTTGGATGTTAGAGTTATTATTATGAAGTTTTGATTGCTTTGGATGATAAGATTTGGGAAACTCGGCTTGCCGTATTTTGATGTGTGTGTAAGACTGTAAGTTGTGTAACTGTGTAAGAAACAAGAATTGCTTTTAGATCTTGCATTGTTCGATTGTGATTTTGATTTTGGATTTTGCATTGCCATATCTATTGACTTGTAGAGGAACTGTTAGAGTCTTGCTGGTTGGCACACGAATTGTGATAGCCAAACTGGTACAAGGCAGCATCGCAGCGCCAAAATTGTTTCCTGATGTTATTGATGTTCATTCAGCTTGGAAACTCTTCACTGTAGTCCCTATCCTCGTAGTTTATTTGTCATGTCACTTTAGTGTTTCTTTTAGTTAACTTAATTAATTGTGATATAGAAAAATTAGTTTTTGTATAGAAAATAATTTTCAAGTCTAGAAAATTCAAAATTTGAAGATAATATGAATTATAAAAATATATATTATTTTAAATATATTTATTATGTCACAATGACGTCATCCGGGTGAACCCGGCTCAACCGGTCGACCCCCCGGTTCGAGTGACCCCTAGACCTTGCCGGTTCACCGTCCGATTCGGCCCAGAAACCTTGGTTTTCACAAACCTTGAGAGAAGTAAATGGAATTTACTCAAAGAAATAAAATAAAGTCTTTGCCTTTTTCCTGTCTGGATTTCACAGGGAAAGGGAAGGCATTGAGGGTTATTAAATGCAGTACATGTTTTTACTAAATGCTGTCCAAAAATAATAGTCACGGGTTCATTCCCAAGCTTGGTAGTCTTATCCTGTTTTTTTTTTTTTTTTTTTTGGGTTTTGGTTTTTGTTTTTACAGTAAATTTAATATATTATAAATATTTTTATATAATTTTTTATCATTTAACTATAATTTTTTACATTTTCAATATACCTTTTACACTCAAAAATTATTTTCTAAAAATAAGTTTTTAAAGTTGGATTTTAAAACATCATAAAGAACAAAATTACATTTTTTTTTTTTGATAGAAAGAACAAAATTACATTTATTTCTTTTCTTTTAGGTATTGTATAATTATCATCATCTCCATAAAATTTTTAAAAATTAGTATTAGCTCTGTAGATGTTCAAACGATTCCTGAGGTACTTGTATTTATTTTCTTGATTGGCTGTAGTGCGACGATAGTTTAATCAAATATTTAAAAAATAAATGTTATGTCTACACTCAGTCAAGGAAATGACGATTTTATTATTTTTTTTCAAACTAAAAAAGTTAATGATAATTTTACCAAATTTCTAGGATAAATATAATTTACAAAAAAGGGGAATGCGAAGGTGTACTAAGATAGTGGGATGCCACGAAGGGCATGTTATTTTAAAAAGTTTGAGTTTTGGTTTTGAAAAAATAATTTTATAATGTAAAAATTATATTGAAAATGTAAAAATGTTTAGTTAAATAGCAAAAAGTTATATTGAAAATCATAAAAATTAATTATTATATATTAAATTTACTGTTGAAACCAAAACTAAAACTTAAAGAAGAGGCTCACTCATGAGATTTATTTAAAATTATAGAGTATACACAGTATACTATACATTCAACTGGGATGGCATTGGTAGCTCCTACATGCCCATATAGCGTAGAATGAATTATTTGACATTAAAACTATAGAATATTGGTTAGTACAATGAACTTTGCAATCATTTCAATAGTCTAGTTCAAATCGATCCGAGAGCGGGGACGGACCTGAGGAAGATGATGAAGGGGAACAAATGGAAAATCAGAATAGGAAAAAGTTGCAAAAGATATGGGTCCAAAATGATCCTTCTCAGTCGGAGATCATTTCTGGGGATCAGACGGAGTGGATCAAAGAGTGTGTGCACTGGGCTCTGGAAGAAACGGGGGATACTATAAAGGAAATGCCAAAAAAGAGAAAGAGAATAGTGGAGAAGGAAATTGTGCAGGTGGCAATTCAGAGAAGGAAGGTTAAAGAATGCGTTCAAGATGAGGAGAGGATCACACAAATAATACTCAAATATCCCCCACTGAATTCGCCGGAATCCAAGAAGCAAATCATCGAGGTAATCGATTTGGCTGTGTTTTATGCTGATGTTATAGCACTTTTGGTTAATTTGGCAATTGAAGAATCTGAGGGCTTGAAGGTGGTTGTCCCAAATCAACCACCCAATTCTCCATGAGGCACCTGTGTTGGAACTGCAGGGGACTCGACCAACCCCTGACAGTGCAATTTCTTAATAGATTAATTAATAGGCATCCTCCAGATCTAGTTTTTATTTTTATTTTTATGAAAACTAAGATCATGTATAATAGACTTAGCAGTATTCTATCTAGTTCTATGTTTAGATATTGGGAAGTAGTAGAACCTGTAGGGATGGCGCGAGGAGGGGGGGGGGGGTGGTTTATGTATAGCATGGATGGCTAGTGTTGTGGCAACAATCATCTTTAAATCCCCCCAGTTTGTATGCCTGAAAATATCATCTCGAATGAATGAAGAATGGATTTTGGGTTTGGTGTATGGTAACACTGTAAAATCTAAAAGAGAGTGGAGGAAGATTACTGCTACCCTAAATGATTTTAATCTTCCTATCCTACTGATTGGGGATTTTAATCAAATTCTGCAAGAAAATGAGAAGAAAGGAGGGAATAAACTACATCACAACGTGCTGGAGGGACTGAATTAGACTGTGCTGGAGGGATTTTCACTAACAGAATTAGACCATAAAGGACCTTGGTTCACATGGACTAATAATAGAAAAGGGACTGAATGTATTTTGGAAAGGCTAGACAGAGGTTTCGGTTCAGCATCATGGCATACTAGGTTTCCAGAAAGTCTTCTCACAAATCTTCCAATCATAAGATCTGACCACGGGGCATTCCTAGTTGATACAAGACCTAAGAAGCGAGGAGTTCCAGCTACAAGGAAATTTGAGAGTTTTTGGGTGAGATCTGAAGTATCAAAAGAAATTGTAAAGATAGTATGGCAAGCAATTTGTGGGGAAATCAAAGGCAGGACCTAAGACATAAGTCACATGACCAAAGGGACAGTATAATGGAGAAGATCCAAGATACAAATCGGAGCCTAACAAATTGGAGCAATCAATCCTTGGGTACACTAGAGAAACAGATTAAGCAAACAGAGCATGAAATTTCTCAGATACAGGCTCAAAGAGATACAGGATCAACAATAGATGAGATGATAGCTACAAGGCTAAGAGAAAAACAGAGCTTAATGGAAAGTCTCTTGGAGATGCAAATGGATTTCTGGAAGCAAAGAGCAAAATTATCATGGTTTCGTGAGGGGGAGAGGAACACAAAGTTTTATCACAATTGGGTTAAAAAAAGAAGAGCAAGAAATTGGGTTGGAGAATTCAGAAATAAAAAGGAAGAGTGGGTGGCTGATCCAGCTGATATAAGAACTCTCCCATTAGATCATATTAGAGAAGTATATGTCGTCGATAATAACATGACAGATGATGGGGTGTTTCACAATCAACAGCCAAAAGAGGTTTTACAGCATATGAAGACTCAACTCAATGAGCAGCAGAAGGGAAGCATAGAACGAGAATTGTCCAGCGCTGAAATCAAACATGCAGTATTCAGCATGGGGAAATGGAAAACTTTAGGAGAAGATGGGATGCCTGCAGGTGTCTTTCAACATTACTGGGATGTAATTGGAGATCAGATCATCCAGGCATGTCGGGATTTTTTCATAAGTGGGATCATGAACCCCAAATGGAATGCAACCATTATCACTCTCATTCCTAAGGTACACTCTCCAAAGGAACCAGCTGACTTCAGGTCGACAAGCTTATGCAATGTTATATATAAAATTGTAGCAAAGGTGCTAGCAAATAGACTTAGGCTATCAATTTAGAATATTATTGGTGAAGAACAAGCTGCATTCTTCCCTGGAAGATCAATTACTGAAAATTCTCTCATTGTTCATGAAGTCGTGGAACACATCAGGAAAAGAAAGAAAGGGAAAGTGGCTCATGTAGCATTGAAACTGGATATGAGTAAGGAGTATGACAGGGTATCATGGGAGTTTCTGGAGAGAGTTATGGTGCAGATGGACTTTCCACCAAGGTGGATTCAATTAGTGATGCCGTGTGTATTCATAGTATCATTTAGAGTGAAAATAAATGGTGAACTAACTTCAACCTTCCAACCGAGGAGAGGTCTGAGGCAGGGCTGCCCTTTTATCACCATTTCTGTTTATACTGTGTCAGCGTGCATTATCGGCAACAATCACAAGTACAGATTTCCAAAAGGATTGTCCAATGATTTCAATTAGAAGAGGGGTCCTGAGAGTATCTCACCTCATGTTTGCTGATGACTCCATCATATTTATGGAATTAAGCAATAGAGGATTGAACCGTTTGGGGGAATGCTGAACACATTTACTAGACATGCCGGTCAAAGAATCAACTTCCAGAAATCGGCAATTCTATTCAGCCCAAACACTCCAACACACATGTGCCAATATATGAGTGATGTTTAACAGAAGCAAAGACTTTCTGCAAGGTACATATCTAGGTCATGATCTTAATTTTTCGCAGCCTAAAACAAAATTGTTTGCGGCAATCCAAAGGAAAATAGAGTCAAGGATCGCAGAATGGAGAGTCAAAGAAACCTCAGTAACATGAAGAGTAACACAGGCAAATCACACTCTAGCAGCAATGGCGCAATATACGCTAGGAACCTTCAGATTGCCGGTGACAATATGTAAGCAGATTGACAAAAGAATTGCACGGCTTATCTAGCAAGGAGACAATGTAGGAAGAGGTATTCACTGGAAAGCTTAGGAGAAAGTTGCGACCCCGAAGGCAATGGGTGGTTGGGATTACGGTCAACAAGCCTTTTCAATCAAGCCATGCTAGCAAAAGTGGCTTGGAAACTGGTAAGAGATCGTAATTCCCTTTTTTCTAGATTCTTTCTAACAAAGTATTGTCATAGGAAGGATTTCTTAGACATTGAGGCAAATCCATCTGCATCATGGGGCTGGAAAGGAATCATTTGGGGAAGAACATTGTTGAAGGAAAATCTGAAATGGGTTCCAATTACAGGACAAAAGTTGGAATCATAGATGAATGGATCCCATTAGTGAAAAATCCCCTTAGGAGATCAACGAATCCAACTGCACAACTCTCTTTGAAAGTTGCGGACTTAATTGATTCGAGGGGAAACTGGAGGACTCAACTTATTAATGTTCTATACCCACCAGAGGCAGTTAATGCGATTAAGGCTATCTACATTCCAAAATCAGACAACCTGGCTGAGGACCACCTCATTTGGGAGCATACGAAGAATGGAATTTACACGGTCACGTCGGGATATTGGGCAGCAGCAGCAAAGCAAAAGACTGGTACCCCATCTACATCTACCTATGGAATTTCTATAAATATACAAATGTCAGAGGAAAACTGGAAACATTTGTGGAAACTTCAAATTCCAGAAAAGATTAAGATTTTGCTCTGGAGACTAATTCATAACGCATGTCCAACGGCAGAATCACTAGCAAAAAGAGGTATTCTTATCACGCCATTATGTTGTCAGTGTGAAATACAGAATGAAACTGTGGAACACATGATATTCCAGTGCGTGGAGGCACAAAGGATATGGAGGGCCACGTGGTTGGGATTTGATTTCTAACAAGGAGTCCAGATGAAGTTCGAAAGCTGGTTTAAGATGTGGCTTCAATCGACACCATAAGAAGAATCCATTCTCCAATCATGCTACATAATATGGGCAATTTGGAACACAAGAAACACCAAATGGGGGGGATAATCAAACGATATCTGCAGCGGGGGCACTGCAGATCGCAAATCTACTGCTGAAATATAATAGAAAATGGCATTCAGGGACAGATAACGCCAATTCGAATCCACTACAACAATCAAATTCAACATGGTATTCGGAAGAGGCCTGCAGGGGTATCGATATTAAACGAGGGAGATAGTGATGGAGTATGGTAATGCAAGATATAGGCAAACGATGTTTTTCCAAACGGATGCCGCTTTCAAAAAGGAACATTCAATGGCTAGATTAGCTTGGATTGCAAAGATAGGGGGAGGACAGGTGATTCACAAGCAGTCTGAAATCTAAATGCACAATGGCAATGTCGTCGACGCAGGCGGAATTGCTTGCCATCCTACTTGCCTTAAGAACTGCATTAGCTACTGGTTGGTCGTCCATTAACATATCAATAGATTGCCTCACTACTATCAACCAAATCAGATTTTCAGAACAATCAGATATTTACTGTAAGGTGATTGTTAAGGAGATTATAAGTCTCTCACAATATCTGTCCTCTTGTCTTATTCGCAAAGTTGATAGGACTAATGTCGGTGTTGCGCACCAATTAGCACAAGATCATGTATGCCATCTATGTAATCATCTATTCCATCCAAGCTAATGGAAAATGAGAGTTTTGATCCAAATATATATATATATATATATATATATATATATACATGTATATATAAACATAGCAACTGTAGGGTGCGCTTGGAGCTCGAGAATAGAAATGAGAGGAAAGGACATATGATATCTAGGATTGAAATTTATATGGTTGGTAAGTATAGAAATCTAATTTCAATTATTATATCCTCTAAAAGGCAATCTAAGATTCATTTAATGAGGAATTCATCGATTCCCGGATATGAGATGCTCCCCATTCCTATTCCCTTTCCCGTGCGCCAAGCGCACTCGTAGTGTTTTTTTTTAATCCTTCCCTCGATTCCACTAGAAGATTTCAGTTTCGTGTGGATTAATTGTAGACCAAATATAATTATATTAGTAAATATATGATTAGTAAAAAAATTGAAAGTGGACTGTTCTATTAGAACAAAAAATATTTTTGAAAGTAAACTCTTCTAATGAAACAGAATGAGTAACAAATAATCACCCGTTCATTGCTTCATCTCTTACACACATCACACTTAGCCAAAATACTCCCTCACACATCCCGGAGGCAAAGAGTTGAAAAACTTCTACATCTATGACCTCTCAAATTTTCTCCTCAACCGAAAACTATACCACATGAATTGTTTATAGAGACTCATAATTACCAAATCCTTTCCAAAAGCTAATTTCTCAAAACCAACTAAATTCAAACTGAAAAGAAACTAAACAAGTAATTATTAAATCTGACTACAAATAGAATTTTCTAATTAAGTTTGATTAAATTTTTCAACAATTGTGAAGCTCCAACAGCCTTGACTCACCCAAAACAAATCCTCTCTCAAGGATTCCCGATTAATAATTATGCCGGTGGCATCACCAATTCGATTATCAGCTGTTAAACCATAATCTCTTCTTATCGAGAAATTATTTCACGCAACGGGTGTATACGCATCAACAGTATGATGTGGTACATCCACCAATAAAAAATTTAACACATCAGCGAAATTTCCACATAAGAAATTTAATAAATGAAAATACTACATTATTCCTAAAAATCAGCCGATTATGATCACCATCTAACTCAATTTAAGCTATTCTTACACCCCCACCAAGAGTCAATTCCTCATTAGTTCTTGAATATGAGGAATAAATTAATGATTAAAAATTAGTCATGCATAATGCAAAAAAAAAAAACTAGAAAAATGAATATTATTAATAAATTGATTAATAATTAAATATCGGTAAGTTTTTTTTTATATAAAAAAGAACAAATCATAATTAAAACAAAAAATACCCATCATGCATGATTCAAAAGTTAAATACTTAATGATGTAGAATTAATCATGCATAATTAATCAAAAAATAAAAAATTTATACAGAATAAATTAATAATCTAGAATCAATTATACATAATCTAAAAAGGAAATAACTAAAAACAGGAATACTATTAAAATTAATTAAATACAGGTAAAAAAAAATTTATATAAAAAAATCATAATTAAAACAAAAATACCAATCATGCATGATTCAAAAGTTAAATACTTAATGATTTAGAATTAATCATACATAATTAATAAAAGAAATAAAACAAAATAAATTAATAATTTAGAATCAATTACACATAATTCAAAAAGGAAATAACTAATAAGGAATAAATTAATTATTAAGAATTAATCATGTATAATTGAAAAAAGAAATTACGCTATCCCAATCATGTATAAAGGTAGGAAGGGTAAACACAATATAAGAATCATTAAAAGATTCTTTTATGTGCACAATTAATTGAACATGTGCAAATAACAGCATCCATTACACAAATCATCATCTAACATGTATTCAAACAATGAAACATAAATAAAAATTAAAAACAAAATTATCCATTATGTATCAAATTGAAAGAAAACACTTAATTAAGAAAATATATTTCATTGTAAAAGCACTAACCGAGGCATGATCTGACAAAATACTATCCAATTACTACCAGCTTAGCTGAAACTGCCAACTCTAAGAAATCAAACCTGAAATTCCGCTTGCGAAGCCGTGAAAGCATTAAATTTACAGCTATTGCAACTTGCAAGCAATGTTCCTATCCTCATCCCTTGTCTGCCAAATGTTCCTTGCCAAAAGATCCACCCATAACGGTGTAATATCAATTCCAATGCTGTTTTCATTGGCGCTTGTGTAAATTCCTTTGGTGAAGGAATTCTTTACATGCATTTCATATTGTTGTAGGCTCCCGTTTTCAGTTTTCACACCCTTTCACTTAATTTTTCTATAGTAATTTGCCTACGTATATTTGAAGTACAAACAATATAATTAACCTACTAAATTATAAAATAATATTTAAATTTATAGAATTGTAAAAACTGCTATAACGCTGGACAAATGTCTTGCTAACATAATTCATTTTTGGATTTAACACTAATCTTCCATGAAAGGTTTAAAACTGAATCTTCATTTATCTAAAGGAAAAAATAATCTCCTTGCAATTTGTTCGAATGATCAAGCGTACCTTGAGGTTTGAGAAATTATCAACCGGACCATGTATTGTTACCTTCTCTTTTTCTTTCTTTTTGCACATTCAAAAAGTTTGACAGCGTTTTAAGAAATTTAGGATTCGTTAGGTAAGTTCCGAAGTTTATGGCCTGCTTGATCATTTAGGCAAACTTTAGAGGATGGGTAATATACAGTTATTTATTATTAAATGATTAGTTGTTTACCAGCTATTAATTAATATATGTACTAACCTTGGTTACTTACTAGTTCTCATTTAATGAACTAACTATTTATGGATTATTAAGTTATTAAATAATTATTTCTTATTGATACATTACTAAATACTGGAAAATGCTAGGGTGAAGTCATTTAGTATTGACTTGCCATTAAGCCATTGTTACCATGAGGTGCATCACACACAATTATTGCATTAAATAAATGTAACCTGCTATAGGTAGCAAGTTATTATTATTATTTTTATATTTGGTAACAAGTATATATTTGTGCCTAAAAGAAATAATAAAGTGTTTTAACATATAAAAGTTTATCAATTTTTACAACAAAATTTTAGATTATCAAAAGGTAAGTTATTATTTTTTAGTGAGTACAAGGGGGGAATTATTTATTTATTACAAATTCGTGCAATGAAATGTAATTGTACCCCAATTTTTTGCACAATGTGCCCAATAAAACTCTATTGTACCCCGCCGAACATATATATATGGAGAAATTGATATTATGAAATTATTAGTTTGTAGATATACCAATCGAGTAATGCGTTTTTTTAATTTATCACATCTCGGTATTATAATTGTTCGAAAATAATTATGAAAAGAACCAAAAATATTTTAATTATATGGGTACAGTACGTCATATAAAATCAGTGTAACCCAATTACTGAAAATAATGTCCTCCATTAAAAATAATTGTAGCCCGCCCAAAATCCTAAATTTGAAACATACAAATTTTAATAAAACCTCATATATTACGGTATAATTTACCATCTCTAGGGGTTAAGGGGTTAATTATTGCTCAAAATATATTTGGGGCAGAAAAAATATTTTCTTATAATTATTTTGAGCACTGCATCATATATGAAATGCAATTGTACCCCGCTATTGTGCATAATGTACCCCATCAAACAACTATTGCAGCGCGCTTAAAATATAAAATGAAAATTGATATTAGTAAACTAAAATTTTGTGTGTATACCGATCGAATATTTGGATGTTTAATTTAGAACATCTCAGCTGTTATAATTGTTTGAAAATAAATTAGAAAAATAAATAGAATTTTATTTAACAAAGGGTGAGTACACAATATTAAATCATTGTACTCCAATACTAAAAATGATGTTCCAATATTAAAAATTATTGTACCCCGCCCAGTACTCCGAAACTTGCATTTTTCTATAGACTACGGTTTAATTTAGCATACCCCGGGTTAATTATCGAGAGAAATATATTTGGGACAGAAAAAATATTTCTTTTACAATTATTTTGAGTATTGTACCCTATATGAAATGCAATTATATCTTGTTTTTGTACATAATGTACTCCAACAAACAACTAATGTACCCTGCCCAATACATAAGGGGAAAAATTTATAGTAGTAAATTAAAATATTATGTATATACCGATCGAATAATAGGATGTTTAATTTAGAACATTTCGGTTGTTATAATTGATAGAAAATAATTAAGAAAATAGATAAATATATTTTTAATTAATTATGGAACAATACAACATGTAAACTCATTGTACCCAAATATTGAAAATGATGTGCCTCAATTAAAAATAATTGTACCCCGCCTAAAATTTCTTAGTTTGAAACAGAAATTTTTTTTATAGAACCTCATATATTACAATATAATTTACCATCCCCGGAGGTTAATTAATGCCATAACTATAGTTTGGCTCGAAAAATAATTGTTTACAATTACCCGAGGCATTGTACCCTCTATGAAATGCAATTATACCCCAAATGTTTGCACGATGTGCCCAACAAACAACTATGGTACCTCGTCCAATATATACTGAGAAAAAATGATATTAGTAAATTAAATTAGTTTGTATACATACCGATTGAATAATGGAATTTTTTAATTTAGCACATCTCGGTGTTATAATTGTTCAAAAAATAATTAAGAAAATAAATAAATATATTATTTTAATTAATATGGGCACAATACACCATATAAAACCAGTGTACCCTAAGACTGAAAATAATATTCCTTAATTAAAAATAATTGTAAGCCGCCCAAAATCCTAAGTTTGAAACTTAAAATTTTCTAGAGAACCTCCTATATTACGGTTAAATTTACCATCCTCGGGTTAAGTATTATTCGAAATATATTTGGGACAGAAAAAAATGTTTTTTTATAATTACTTTGAGCAGTGTACCCTATATGAAATGCAATTGTACCATACTTTTGAGCAAAATGTACCCCAACAAACAACTATTGTACCCAGCCCCATATATAAGAGGAAAAATTTATATTAGTAAATTAAAATATTGTGTATACACTGATCGAATATAAGGATGTTTAATTTAGAACATCTCGGGTGTTTTAATTTTTTGAAAATAATTAAGAAA
This sequence comes from Leptodermis oblonga, assembly GCA_016801395.1. Classification (NCBI taxonomy): domain Eukaryota; kingdom Viridiplantae; phylum Streptophyta; class Magnoliopsida; order Gentianales; family Rubiaceae; genus Leptodermis; species Leptodermis oblonga. The sequence goes on from CM028753.1 coordinate 22,825,493, forward strand.
ATGAATATATGTGTATATATATTTTTAATGAATATAGGCTGAGTACACCATATAAAATCATTGCATCCCAATACTAAAAGTGATCTGAAATTAAAAATTATTGTACCTTGCCCAAAATTTTGAGTTTTAAACTTACAATTTTATATAGATACTCATATACTACGGTTTAATTTAGCTACCCCGAGTTACTTATGGCGAGAAATATATTCGTGACAGAAAAATATTTTTTCACAATAACTTAGAACATTGTACTGTATATGAAATGCAATTGTACCCTACTTTTGTACATAATGTACACCAACAAACAACTATTGTACCCGTCCAAATTAATATATAAATGGAAAAATTGATAATAATACATTAAAATATTGTGAATATACCGATGGAATATAAGGATGTTTAATTGAGAACATATTAGGTGTTATAATTGTTTGAGACTAATGAGAAAAATAAATATATACATTTTTAATTAATAAAGGCTGAGTACACAATATTAAATCATTGTACCCCAATACTGAAAATGATGTGCCTCAATTACAAACAATTGTACCTCGCCCAAAATTCTTAGTTTTAAACTTACAATTTTCTTTAGAAGCTCACATACTACAGTTTAATTTACCGCTGTATATGAGCTTATCGAGAGAAATATATTTGGGATGGGAAATTTTTTTTCACAATAACTTTAACCATTGTACCCTATATGAAATGCAATTGTACCCTACTTTTGTACATAGTGTACCCCAACAAATAACTATTGTACCCCGTCCAAAATATATATAAGGAAAAATTGATATTATAAATTAAAATATTGTATATATACCAAGCGAATATTGTGATATTTAATCTAGAACATCTCGAGTGTTATAATTGTTAGAAAATAATGAAGAAAGTAAATATATATATATATATATAAATAGTTTTTTATTGGGCAAACACCTCATAACCCCCCAGTGGTTTGGGAAACTTTCAGATTACCCCCCTATGATTTAAAAAGCTACAAATGACCCCCTTGTGATTTCAAAAGTATTCCAAAAAACCCCTTGTGTTTTAAAAACTATAAATAACCCCCTTGTGGTTTTAAAAATTACCAAGAACCTTCTCACACATTTGAAAGTGATGTGACGCAAAAATGTTCTTCTCGTGGTGCTTCTTATGGCCCAATGAACTCTCTTTAACAGCGCGGCCCAAAATGATGGAAGCTTCACTGCAAAGGAGATAACCGGACTGGAGACCGAGCTGGGTAGCTCGGATCAGCAAGGATGATGAAGAGGATCGTGATTGAAGGCTGTTTCGGCGACAATTGTAATAAAACCAAGGGAAGAGCGGGGCTTTCCCCCCTGTATAGGCTCCGACGGTCAAGTTAGAGAGGTAGAAGAAGATGAATAGTATTGACAAAGAGCTCAAAATAGTAAATGTTGCGTCCCTCACTAAGTCTGAAGACTTAGTATATATACTTCTAGCCTGAGATATGTCCGTTGAACCTTCATGATTGACAGGCTCACCTGCTCCCCTCTGTTTAGCGTGGCGTGTACGTTTCATACTGTCCTGACCGGATTTCATGAGCTTCTCCCTCTTTGAAGATCTGGGAAATCTCTGCATATATTTCAAAATATACACCTAACCCTATGATGAGCTTTACATACTGTGTTAGTGAAATAGCTTAATCCGACCTAACGGCCTTAGTTCGGTTAGGCTGATTATCATGATATAGGTGTGAGGGAAACTATTAAGGCATGCCGAGATCATGGTCCGACCTAAACTTGTTAGTGACATACTATCGGGCTCGGTCTTAAGGATCTATCCGACCTAAGCTCGTGATCAATACACTACTTGGCTCGGTTTCGAAGAACTATCCGACCTAAGCAGGGTTCTGGTCTTCTTATGCGTCTTTTTATCTTTTACTATTTATCTTAGCTTTAGTCCATTGGGCCAGGCCCAATAGAAGTTCAATTTTATGCACACCAACAAGTCCCTCCAGTATTAGGTTTTACCGAGATAAAACTTAATACTTTTTATGTTTTTCTGAGCAAAAATTTTTGCCTAAGGTATTTATCATGCATTCCCCTGATATCTGTCCGAGCCAACTTTCCGAGCTAAAGCTTAATGCTTTTTGTGTTTTACTGAGCCAAAAATTTGACTAAGGTATTCATCAAGTGTTCATCCGACCTATGTTCAGATACCTCTTAAGGTTTTTCTTCCGACCTAAGCAATCATGAAATGTGAACTAATCTGACCCATGTCTATAAAAGGCAATAACCAATTTTATCCCAATAATAATAAGAAAGAAGCTGTCGACCTATAGACTATCGAATTTGACAAGGAAAAAATACGAGATATAACTAAGAAATCTGACCCACAAAAAATAACATGTCAGCCGATTCATAGGTAATAATGGCGTTGCTGACCCAAAGAGGTTGAGTTAATTAATGAGGCATCAATAAAGGCGTACCTTCGCATTATGACACACGAAATTCGGCTTTTGAAGAGTCGGGATGTGACAGGACACGTCTTCACGATTATTGAGGCAGCTGGTACGACTTCCCACGCTTTTACTATCCTCGAGGTGATATTAAAGGCTCCAACGCTTGATTTGCCTTCTCGTCTGTTCAGTCTCCTCGAGGCTCTTCTTTAAATACGAAGGAATTGTCATTGTTGCTCCTGCGCCTTCATAGGAAAGCAAAATTCTATCATTCTTCTTCCTTTTGTTATGAGTGTGTTGGTGTAAGTGGCTGTTTTTCCTCCGTGCCCATCAGTGTTGCTCTTTCCATTCGTGTTGCCGTTTTGTTTTGCTGCTTCTACGACCTTTCTTGTAGAACGCCATGGCTGAAGAAAGGAGCTCCGGTACTGGCGCGTCTCGTCAGAATCCATCTTCAGGCTAGTTTGGTCTTCCCCTTTATTTAAATAATTAGACTTGATTCACCGGTATAGGAGTAATTTTCCGGCAAGTTAGATGCATGAATCTGCTTGTACTGCTTCCTGTAGATACGGCTGCCATATCATATGAATTTCATCCCGAAGAGATAGCTTCCGAGCTTACTAGGGTAGAATTAGAAACCCTAGGATTGACCCACTATCTTGACCCGGCCATCCAAACCCGCCTGCCCACATCCGAGGAAAGAATAACTAGTACTTCCGGGGGTTGGGTCGGTGTATACGAATACCATATAAAATTCGGGCTAAGGTTTCCTGCCCCGGATTTTTTGAACGAGCTATGCGATTACTTAGAAATCGGACTAAGCCAATTAGTACCTAACGCCCTTAGATTTCTGGTGGGGTTTATGTGTGTTTTCTTCGGGGCTAATATCCGACCCACCGTGGACTTGTTTTTCCAGTTTTACACCGTCCGCCAATATCCTTACGGGCCGGGGTGGGTATCCTTCCAAAAACGTAGAAATGGGCCCATCCTTATAACCGACTCCCCAGATACTAATAAACATTGGAGGGCAAGATTTTTTATGGTGAAAGCCGACGAAGCAAACCTCCCTTGCCGTTGGTCAAAGTTTATTGTGCCGGCGGATCAAACCCGAGATAAGTCCAATCCCATAGTGTTGTCGGACTATAAGGCGTTAAGATCCTTCACCAGTTCAGATAAATACTCGGTTAAGTACCCTTTAGAGGGCCTTCTTGTCTGGGCCGGGCTGAGCCAAGCCCCCGATGTAGAGGAAGAATGTAAATACTTGTCTCTGATCTTTTACTTATCGTCTTCCCGATCTTGGGTCAGCTTCCTAGATCGGTGATTCTGACCTTTGTCTGTCTTTTGTCTTCAGGTGGCTTCAGTAGGTTTGGTCGGAAGAAGAAATCCAATAAACCGACAACAGCTTCAGGGTCGTCAAAGAGACCCGTTGCCGAGATAGATTTGACCGAGGAGGCTGGACTTGCTGATCCTCCTGCTGGGGCCTTAGTCCCTCGGGCGTCTAAGAAAAACAGGCCGACCCCTGCAGAAGTTCAGGCGGCTAAAGCTGCCAAGGCCCCACAATTGTTGACGGATTCCACTATGGAAGCCGAGCTACCGAGCCTGGAGGAGTTATTGGGGCCCTTGGACCCGTCGTCCAAGGAAAGAGTCATCATTCTTAGGGAGCAAAGAGAAAGACCGAGCTCCCTAGCCCGGCCTGTATATCAGCCTCACTCGGCGGAGCCTCTATCCGAAGATGTTAGGCCGTACGCGGAACTGGTGGCTGAATCCCACAGCTCTTTTGCGGAGATCGTTGAGGTGAGCAACCAGATAAGGAAAAGCATCGACCAGCTGGCACAGCAAGAAGCCTTTTTGGCTTCTCATATAAAACGGGTAAACTTCAGATCATTTAGTGCGTTCCTTGAAATGCATGCTTGCTCTGTAATATTTCTGTAAGGCTCATAATCTGATTTTGTAGGTCGGAATAAATTATACAGCTACGGCTAAGAGGACGGTGGCTTTGGATATTCTGGCCCAAAGTTATGAGCAAGAGAGGTCGAAGAGGCCGACAGAGGCGATCGAGGATTTGGAGATGAAGCTGGGGGTCGAGTCCAGCAAAGTTACGAAGCTCCAAGCCACTAATACCGAGCTCTCTTCAGAAAACCAGGAGCTCAACACCAAGGCTAGCCAGCTTGAGACAAAGAACCAGGGCTTAGAGGCTGAAGTGGCCGCCCTGAAGGAAGAGAAGGCTGCCTTGCAGAAGGCCGCAGAAGAGGAGGCAAAGAAGTCTGCTGAGTTACTCAGCCTGGCAGAAGTCGAAGCGGCGCGTCAAGCTGCTTTGATATCTAGAGCTCATTCAGTGAGGGTACACCTTGTGCTGGGACGAGCTCAGAGGCCCCAGGTCGGTGGAGGGCCTTTTTGAAGATTCCATGGCCCATACTTCTTTGCTCCCTCAGGGTCATGATCCCTTTGATCTGGTCGAGGAGATCAAGCAGGAGTGCCGAGCTAATGGTATTCCTTTACCAGAAAATGCGGAAGAGGAAGACCCTGAGGCTGACCCCAAGGAGGCAGTTGACGAAGAGGCGACCTCCCAAGCTCCTCCTTCCTAGCTTTTTCCTGTATTTTTCTTTTTTGAAGAATTTTTTGTAATCTTTGATTGGAACAGCTTTTTATTGGGCCCATTTTTTGAATAAATACCTTTTTTTTTTCTTCTTCTTTCGCCATCTTAAATCTGATACTTTTCCCGACTTTAACTCTAACTGCTTTATAGATAGTATTTTCTTAAGTGTGCTACGTTCCAAGCCCGCGGAATCAACTGTCCTTGCAAATCTTCCAAAACATAACTGTCAGTAGGTCGGGCTTCAATCACCCGGTAAGGCCCTTCCCAATTAGATACTAACTTGCCCTGATCTTGTGGTTTGCTGATAGCTCAGTTTCGTAAACCTAAGTCTCCTGGTACAAAGGCCCGATGTTTGACCCGAGCGTCATAGTGTTGTCGAACTAAATTTTTGTAATTTAGTTGGTGTACATAGGCAGTGTCCCGAGCTTCTTCCATCAAGTCCAAGCTAAGCTCTAGGTTTCTCTGATTCTGGTCCCTTTCGAAGTGCATGACTCGGGGCGCACCACTTTGTATTTCTGGGGGTATGACAGCGTTGACCCCAAAGGCTAGCTCGAAAGGGGTCTTCCCCGTAGCCGATTTAGGCGTAGTCCGATGGCACCATAGTACGTGAGGCAGCTGTTCTACCCAATTCTTACCCTTATCTTCTAATCTGGTTTTCAACCCGTGCAACAAAGTTCGGTTTGTGAGTTCCACTTGCCCATTTGCTGGAGGATGAGCTACAGATGCGAAACGTTGGGTGATACTAAGCTTTGAACACAAGGCTGTGAATTCCTTGGATTCGAACTGGGTCCCATTATCGAGATGACCGAGTTGGGCACGCCAAACCGACAGATGACTTGTCTCCAAAGAAACCGAGCTACAGTTCGCCCGGTAATATTTGTCAATGCCTCGGCCTCCACCCATTTTGTGAAATAGTCTATAGCCACAACAAGATAATGACAAGAACCGATCCTAGGAAACGGCCCCATAAGATCTATCCCCCATTCCGTGCGAAAGGCCATGGAGCAATTATCCCCGTAAAGCTGGATGCTGGCAACCTGTGAACTGTCGCATTGTATTGGCAACTGGGACAACGTTGAACATATTCGACTGCTTCCTGGAATAACTGTGGCCAATAAAACCCAGCCCCAATTACTTTCTTGGCCAAATTCCGAGCCCCAATGTGAGACCCACAGTCTCCTTGATGTACTTCCTTTAGCACGGCTTCTGCTTCTCCCGAACCCAGGCATTTTAGTAAGGGCATCAAGAAGCCCTTTTTATATAGATCCTTTCCGACTATTTGATAATGCTTAGCCCTCCTTCGTATTCGTTGTGCTTCTTTTCGTGAATCTGGTAAAGTGCCATTTTGCAAATACTACCATAGAGGAAATCGCCAATCTTGACCTTCACTTATGGACAAGATTGCTGGCTCGGCTGTACTCCTAGTCTGTACTTCTTCCACTAGAACGCTTTTAGTCAGATGAGAGAAAACCGAAGAAGCCAATTTGGACAAGGCATCTGCATTTGTGTTTTTACTCCGTGGAACCCGCTCTATAGTCCATTTTGAAAAAAAATTTAGCTGTTGCTGCACCAGTGCTAAATATTCCTCCATTTGCCGATCCTTAGCCTTATACTCCCCCAAAATTTGTTTAACTACAAGCTGGGAGTCTGAACAAATTTTTAGAGTTCTGACCCCTAGTTTCCGAGCTAATTTCAGATCGGCTATCATGGCTTCGTACTCTGCCTCATATTGGTGGCAGTAAAGTAGAACGGTAAAGCATAAGTGTGGACTTCCCCAACAGGGCTGGTGAGGATGATCCCCGCACCCGATCCGGACTGGCTGGATGCACCATCCACGTAGAGTGTCAATGAATCATCGCCTTTTGCCACGGTTAAAAGAAGGTCGGTTTCTTGCGACGAGCCGGGCGTGCCTTCCTGGATGTCTGATACTCCCTCAGCTATGAAATCTGCCAATACTTGTCCTTTGACTGCGGTGCGAGGCGCAAAGGTGATATCGTACTCCCCCAACTCGATGGCCCATTTGATGAGATGACCAGAAACCCCTGCCTTTTGCAAGACTGCCTTAAGAGGTGCGTCGGTATAGACGGTGACTCCATGGGAGTTGAAATAAGGCCGGAGACGTCGTGTGGAGTGGACTAGAGCCAAGACTAATTTTTCCAGGCTGGAATAGTTTTTCTCTGCTGCCTGCAAAACTTTGCTAACAAAATAGATGGGTCTTTGAACCCGGTTATGTTCTCGAAGCAAAACTGAGCTAATTACTGAGTCAGTGGTAGCTATATACATGTATAAATGTTCTCCAGGAATTGGCATGGTTAAAGATGGCAAAGAAGCTAAATACGTTTTTAGTTGTTCGAAAGCAGTTTGGCATTCGAGGTCCATACAAATTTATCTGTTTTCTTTAAAATGCTAAAAAATGGTAAAGCTCGTTCTGCTGACCGAGCTAAAAACCGATTTAAGGCTGCTAGTCTACCCGTTAATTGTTGTACTTCACGAATTGATCTAGGTGGATGCATTTGCAGGACAGCTTCTACTTTCTTTGGATTAACCGAAATACCCCCTTCAGAAACCATGTAACCTAAGAACTTCCCCGAAGTAGCCCCAAAAACACATTTTTTTGGATTTAACCTTAATTTATATTGGACAAGAGTTTTAAGTGTTTCACGTAAATCAAGCAAATAGGCAGACTCATCCCTACTTTTAACAAGTAAATCATCAACATATGCTTCCATGTTCTGACCTAACTGGTTTTTAAATATTTTATTCACTAAGCGTTGAAAGGTAGCCCCAGCATTCTTCAAACCGAAAGGCATAGTGATAAAGCAATAAGTACCTTTATCCGTGATGAAGGAGGTTTTTTCCTTGTCTTCTTTAGCCATGAAGATTTGGTGATAGCCCTTGTATGCATCCAAGAAGTTGAGGAAGCGAAATCAGCTATGGCGTCGACCAGAATGTCAATCAAGGGTAGGGGGAACCAGTCTTTGGGGCAGGCTTTGTTTAGGTCGGTAAAGTCGATACACATACGCCATGAACCATCGGGCTTGGGAACCAACACAGGGTTAGCTAACCATTCAGGATAATCTACTTCTCGAATGATACGTACCTCCAATAGAGCGTTGACTTCGATCTCCACGTATTTGCTGCGTTCTCCTCCAAGGTTACGCTTTCATTGACGAACCGGCCTACGACTGGCATCAATGGATAGCCTGTGTTCAATGATATTTCGAGAAATGCCAGGCATGTCTTCCGACCCCCAAGCAAAGACTTCCACAAACTCACGCAAAAGGTTAATTAAATCATATTGTAACTGAGGGGGTAAATCGGCCCCAATCTTAATTACCTTGCTGGGGTCGGCAGTCAGGGGGACGATCTTCACCTCAGCCCCTGCTTCCATGGATCGGTCCGAGCTACCTATCAGGTCGGTGATGTTAATGGGATGAGCAATACTTCCTGGAAGGGTAGGCGGCGAAGCTCGGGGCGCGGGGGTCGGAGCGACTGCAGAGGCAACTTTTGATTTCCGATCCATAGGTATCTGTTCTCTCAGGGAAGCCGTGTAACATTGCTTAGCCTGTATGACATCACAACGAAGAGTGGCACCCCACCCATGGTGGGGAATTTTAAAAGCATATGCATGGCAGAAGCAATGGCATGAAATTGATTTAGTCCAGGCTAACCCAAATATACATTATAAGGTAAGGGTTCATCAATGACTACGAAATCTATGGTTTCTGTACGTTTTAGTTGTCCAGCTATCAACGTGACCGGTATGCTTAACTGTCCCACAGGAATAACATGGTGGTTGCCAAAGCCAATCAGGGGTGTACGTACTGAATTTAAATGTGCCTTATGTAACTGACATCCTGCCAATGCTTTAGTAGTAATTATATTACTAGAGCTACCTGTGTCTAACAATGTCCTACGTACTTGATAATTAGAAATATAACAATCGATCACTAGTGGATCATCACAATTATAAGGCAAGAAAATATCACCGTCATCAAAAGTAATTACTAGTGCCATGGTTTCCGCTTTACGCTTACCTAAAACGTTGTTTATTTGCCGATATACCTGTTTTCTCTGGCGATTAGAGTCGCCCTGGGTCGGTCCTCCAGCTATGGTATTCACGACCCCAGCTATGGTCAGGTCAGCTCCAGCTCCAGCGTTCGGGGCTCGGGGGTCGGGTTGGGAACATTCTCGGGCAAATGACCGGGCTCTCTACACCGGTAGCATCCGGTAGGTCGCTCCCGGGTTGCTGAAGCCGCGGGTTTGGGCAAAGGTGCTACTTGCGTATATTGGGGCAGTTTCCCAGCTTGAATAAGTTTTGCTATCTCTGCAGCCAAATCTCGACAATTATTAGTATTGTGACCAATGTGTTTATGATAGTTACAATACCTGCCAGGATTGAGCCGATCTGTGGAACCCATCATGGGATGGGCTGGAGGTAGCAACCCTTGATGCTGGATGGCCGCATATATGTCGGCTCGTGGCACTGAAAAGGGCTCGATTACCTGCACGGCATTAACACTTACCCCAGCCTTTTGGCCAGTGTTAGTAGTACTCACAAAGTTTTGCTTCTTACCTCCTCCTGGGGGAGGAATCAGAGAAGAGGCTTTTCTCTTACCGTATAGGTCGGAAAAACCTCTTTCTCGTTCCTGTTTTATGGCTGCAACATCCTCAATAACAGCAAAGTTAACAGCAGTGACCATCATTTCAAAATAAGAGTGTGGGGGTCGGATGGCAAGTTCAGTAGCTAAAGGTCCTGACCGTAACCCGTTAATAAACGACCCCATCATAATCCTATCATCTTTTTCATGGCATTGCCTAGATTCTACATTAAATCGATCTATGTAGGCCTGTAATCCCTCTCCCATTCTTTGAGTTATGTTCATTAAGTGTGAAATCGGATTGGACAATATCTTGTTACCCATAAAATTAGCTAAAAACAAGTCACCGAATTGATCTAATGAATGAATGGAGTTTCGAGGCAGAGTACAATACCAATTTATAGCTTGACCTTTAAGAGTCAAATGGAATGTCATGCAACGGTTGGCATCAGACAAGTTGGCGGCATCCATGACACTCATGCACTGCATCCAATGAGCCGTGGGGTCGGTAGTTCCGTCGTACTTGTCAACCTTACCTAAACCTTTGTAACCCGGGGGGAACGGTGCTGTTTGGATCTCACAACCAAATGGGTGAGACACCCGAGAACTGGGCCCGGCTCGTCCCAACTGCGCATATACGGATCCAGGGAGGACTGTTTGACCGGGCTGGGCGTATCCGGTTTGACCTAGGGGGTATCCACCCATTCCGGGATAAGTAGGTAGTGGTCCTCCAACTGCGAAGTTCCCTGCGCTGGGCCCGGGATAATAGCTCGGGTTGAGTAAGGGAGAGTACCCTGTGGGGGGGGGGGCTGCATGGCTCGGCTGGTACCTATATCGTAATGTTGAAACTGAGCTAGGTACCCGGGATATCCTAATTGGTTAACTTCAGGACCGAGGTGGCTAAATTGGTTTAATGGTTGAACTAGGCCGGGCTGACCTATTTGACTCATCTGTGGGCCCAGGCCAGGCTGACCTAACTGACTCACTTATTGTCCTAACATAGGAAAAGGCAGACCCGACATAAAAGGGTAATTATTGAGCTGAGCATTAAGAACCATGAAAGGAGTTGGAAAAGTAGGGGTGACCTGGGTATGGGCTAAGGTGGTGTAAACAGGAGGTGCAGTAGAAAGGGTAGGGAGATAGATATGTAGTTAGACCCTGAAAAAAGGTGAGCTCCTCCAGAGTGGGGAGGGCACTCTGAAACAGCGATAGACTGGGGGGAAGACTAGAAATCAAAACAACGAAGGGATCAGCCATGGGATTGAACAGAGCTCCTGGTGGGGGAACAGTGGGGACAACTTGCGAACTAAAGGGATGTTCTATGTTAACTAAATCTGGGGCAGTGGTTGCCATACTTAAGACGGGGAGTTCTAAATTGGGAGTAGAGGTGACCGGAATGCTATGGTTCATTAGATGAAATAATTGCGGAAACAAACAGTAAAACTTTTCTCTTTCCGCTTGTTCTTGCTGGGGGTGAGAGGCTCAACAACGGTGGTGGTAGTCGGTGGAGCATTGGGGGTGATAGAAACTACGGCGACGGTTGGAACTATAGCGGTTGTGACGACGGGATCAGCGGTGGTGTTAGAAGAAGAAGCACCCACTCCTGAACAATCTTGAGCTTGCGTCATGGTTTCAACAAATTTCTTTAAAAGTGGAGAAAATTTGATGAAATAATTTGATCAAACGTTCCCCACAGACGGCGCCAGTTGATGTGACGCAAAAATGTTCTTCTCGTGGTGCTTCTTACGGCCCAATGAACTCTCTTGAACAGCGCGGCCCAAAATGATGGAAGTTTCACTGCAAAGGAGATAACCGGACTGGAGACCGAGCTGGGTAGCTCGGATCATCAAGGATGATGAAGAGGATCGTGATTGAAGGCTGTTCCGGCGACAATTGTAATAAAACCAAGGGAAGAGCGGGGCTTTCCCCCCTGTATAGGCTCCGACGGTCAAGTTAGAGAGGTAGAAGAAGATGAATAGTATTGACAAAGAGCTCAAAATAGTAAATATTGCGTCCCTCACTAAGTCTGAAGACTTAGTATATATACTTCTAGCCTGAGATATGTCCGTTGAACCTTCATGATTGACAGGCTCACCTGCTCCCCTCTGTTTAGCGTGGCGTGTACGTTTCATACTGTCCTGACCGGATTTCATGGGCTTCTCCCTCTTTGAAGATATAGGAAATCTCTGCATATATTTCAAAATATACACCTAACCCTATGATGAGCTTTACCTACTGTGTCAGTGAAATAGCTTAATCCGACCTAACGGCCTTAGTTCGGTTAGACTGATTATCATGATATAGGTGTGAGGGAAACTATTAAGGCATGCCGAGATCATGGTCCGACCTAAACTTGTTAGTGACATACTATCGGGCTCGGTCTTAAGGATCTATCCGACCTAAGCTCGTGATCAATACACTACTTGGCTCGGTTTCGAAGAACTGTCTGACCTAAGCAGGGTTCTAGTCTTCTTATGCGTCTTTTTATCTTTTACTGTTTATCTTAGCTTTAGTCCATTGGGCCAGGCCCAATGGAAGTTCAATTTTATGCACACCAGAAAGTACAAGGGGGTTCTGAATATTTTTTTATACTTGTTCTTTAAAATTTTAGAAACTACAAGGGGGTTTCATGTATTATTTTAAATACCACAGGGGGGTTCTTTGTAGTTTTTAAAGCACAAAGGATTTTTGGTATATTTTTGAAATCACAAGAGGGTCATTTATAGCTTTTTAAACTATAGGGGGGTCATCTAAAAGTTTCCTAAACCAGATGGGGGTTAGGAGGTGTTTTCCCTTTTTTTAATTAATATGAACACAATACACCATATAAAATCATTGTACCCAAATATTGAAAATGATGTGCCCCAATTAAAAACTATTGTACCCTGCCCAAAATTCTTAGTTTGAAACTTAAAATTTTCTATAGAACCTCATATACTACGGTATAATTTACCATCTCCGATGTTAATTATTGCCATAAATATATTTTGGCCCGAAAAATAATATTTACAATTACTTTGGGCATTGTACCATATATGAAATGCAATTGTACACTAATTTTTTGCCCGATGTGCCAACAAACAACTATTGTACCCCGTCCAATATATACTAAGAAAAATTGATATTAGTAAATTAAATTAGTTTGTATATATACGGGTCAAGTAATAAGATTTTCTTAATATAGAATATCTCGGTGATATAGTTGTTCAAAAAATAATTATGAAAATAAATAAATATAATTTTTTAAAATTAATATGGGCATAATACACCATATAAAACCATCGTACCCCAATGCTGAAGATAATGTTCCTCAATTAAAAACAATTATACCTCGCCCAAAATGCTGAAATTGAAACTTACAATTTTCTACAGAACCTCATATATTACAGTTAAATTTACCATCACCTGCTTAAGTATTGCTGAAATATATTTGGGACAGAGAACATATTTTTTTATCATTACTTTGAGCGGTGTACCCATATGAAATGCAATTGCACCCAGCTTTTGAGCATAATGTACCCCCCAACAAACAACGGTTGTATCCGCCCAATATATAAGAAGAAAATTTTATATTAGTAAATTAAAATATTTTGTATATATCGATTGAATATTGAGATACTTAATTTAGAACATCTCGGGTGTTATAATTGTTAGAAAATAATGGAAAACTAAATATATATTCTTTTAATTAATATATGCACACTCTATAAAATTATTGTACCCAAATACTGAAAATTATGTGCCCTAATTAAAAACTATTGTATTAATATGTGCACACTCGTTAAGGCACTGGTTGAAATTTTTTTCGATATGTTTATTGATATTTTAAAAAAATAATAAAACAACTTTAATACAATGCCATGGCTTAAAGGTATTGCATAGATATGACTTTTTTTTTTTTTTTTAAATCTTTGTCATGGCTATAGCAATAGCTCAAATTGAGGACATTTATACCAATACCATAGCTTAAGTAACGATAATTAATACAAAAAATATTTTAGTTTTGAAGTTTTTTTATTTTTGGCATGTGATTTCACTTTCCAAATTAAATGGATATATATCAAGTAATCGGTTACCATTTAGAATATCAAGTAACCAGCTACCAATTATTTTGGTTATTATTCCCTACATCTATGGCCCATTAAACCTTATTTGTACCTTATTCACTTTCAACCATTAATTATTGATCTAATGGTTCAAATTAAATCGACTTAATGGCAAGTCAATTTTAATGACTTGACTCTAGCATTTCCCCTAAGTACTTATCTTTTAGTTGTAAATATAATCATTAATTATTATTTTATTATTATTAATGATCATTGACATTTATTATTATTAACTTAATTTATTAACTAACTTAATTTAATTGTGATTTCTTGTTATCTTATTAAATTAATGTTATGTTGCTTAATTCTCCTATTTATTTTAATAATTTTAGGCCGGCCCTATATTCCTTCTCCTTATTGGGTCTAGTCTTATAAATCATAAGGGCTTATTTCTTATAAAACATAGTGGGCTTCTTTCTATGTATTGGGGCCTTTTATTTTAAATACACATTGGGCCAGCCCCCTTTTTCTTTCTCTTTTTGTTTTTGATATTGGGCCTCTTTTACTCTCTATGAGTTGGGCCTCCCACATTTTTTAAAAATCAGTTGGATACGGGTATAAAAGGGAATTCTAGTGTAATTTGGGGATTATCTGATTTGTGTAATTACATATTCTAATATTCTCAATCTAATAACTCAATTCTCTCTCTATTCTATCTTAATTCTTCTTTATCCCTCTAAATTCTTTTCTAAATTCATACGGATCACTCTTGATCCTTACACCATGCCTCTATGAATAAAGTTAATTAAAGCTCCCATTTTCCATCAGGCCCCTTCGTCCCCCCACCACCCCCCCCCCCCAGTCATGCCCTTCGACCCAAATTACCAAACCATAATTGAATTGAGGGAGAAATTCAGAAGAAATGAGAGAAGTCACAGAAGAAAGGAGGGAGAGCAAAGAACGGGGAAGAAGAAGACCCGAAGAGGAAGAGAGAAATCAGAGAAAATAAATTTTCATTCATAATCAAACATATCCCCCTAAATGTTTTACTCAACATATATAAATTTCCTACACTCGTTTTACTCAACATATATAAATTTCCTACACTCAAACATATCCCCCTAAATGTTTTACTCAACATATATAAATTTCCTACACTCAACTAAACGACATCGTTTGAATCACTTATCCTGACAATTCCCACCCTTAAAATAAGGCTTGTCCTCAAGCCTTCAAAATGAAAAATGGCGAAATCTTGATCTCTAGGGTGTCAAAAAATTGTTGATGCTAATCCCTTCATTGTGCCTCCTCTGAAAATGGATACAATTTTATCCCATGGTTTGAAAAGTTTCCGAACCAATATGCAGCAGACCAAGCTCAATTTCTGTCCCTTGCATTTATCAATGAACACCTTCAGCTCTTTATAACTCTTGAATGTCCCATAATATGCAAAATAAAAATTATCCAGCAAAAAACTTGAATGCAACATCATGCCAACACACGAACCTTTGACATATTTTGATGTTTTAAGGATCCCACCATCCAGCCTTGAGGAACCCAATAAATGCATATCCAACAATTTGCAGAACACCTTTGCTGTAGAACCAAAGCACTTGAGACAAAGGAATTTTGCACAATCAGTTTCCAACAGAAGCTTTGGCTTGTTGTAACAAACGAAGTAATAACTCTTGACCTTTTTAGCTCACGAAGTTTCTCAAATCCTGTAATAAAGTCTATCCAACTCAACACCCCTTGATCTTGAATTCTTTCTTGCAAAAACAAAAATTGCAAAATACATTTTCCATAATTTTCTGATGAGAGAGGAAATAATGAGTTTATGAAATCCTTCAAGGGTAGCTCTTCATACACAGTACCAAAAGTGGGTCTCAAAACAACTTTCAATAGATGTTTGTATGCACTATTTTCCTTTAAACTCAGAAAATCTTGCACCATAACTAACAATTTCAGTGCAGAATATCCAATTATAATGACATATAGCCATTTAACTGCTGAAACATATACAGCTAGCAACTTGTAACCCATTGTTTTCCACCCTTGAATCACAACTCTCAAAACTTTTGCCTCACCAGAGTCCACACCATTACTAGGAGATTCATTCAAAAACTCTGTAACTACTTCCTCCATCTTGGTTACATGGTACACAGCATCTTCCAGTCTAGAAGTAAGTATCTCATGAACTTTCCCAGCAATCACCCTTGTCTCCTTCAAATAATTCTTACAAGTTTCTCCCGTCCTTCCCATTGAGCAACTGATTGAGTTCATGAACTTGCAAACCAGATATTCCCTCAAATCATTATCAGCATCTACTATTTCTAAGAAATTCTCATCCTTGCCTAAATCAGTGCTAATGAAAATCACCATTGCACAGAGATTTACAGAGAAACCCAAAAAACTAACAATAAGAACTTTGTTAAAATTCAACCCTTCTAATTTTTCAGCACTCAAAATCATAAGCTTAGTTTTCATCCCTAAATTAGTAGACATATTCTCAGCCACCCTAAATTTCCAGTAATTGAAATCCACCATTAAATCCTTTCTCTTCTTCTTCTTCTTCAATAGCATGAGTTTAACAATAATCGTCTCAATAATCCACCTTACCCTTTCACCATTCAAAACCACACAAGGGCAATTACTGATGACTAAAAGCAAATCATTGATCTGAAACTGACAATCAAACTTACTGGATACAACCAATAAAATCTCACATTCTTTATATTTCCAAGTTTCATCCAAACAACGCTGCAACTGAGAGGCAGAAATCACAAGAAGGCACCTATCAACCTTTATAAAAACATGCCAACAAATCTGTAACAACCCTTTAGGAATATTGTTCTTCCAAGAAGTGAACAACCACTTACTCACTGGAACCCCAGCCAAATTACATGCCTCTTCAAAAGGAAAATGTTCCAGTATAAGGTATCCATTGAACATAATTTTCCATTCACTTATATGACCCCCACAAGGTCTTGACAGGCTCTGTAAACACAAACAGTGCAAATTTCTACAACACAACAACCTCTGCGACCCCATAAGAAATTCAATAAAATTCTCTTGATTCAAATTATCAACAAACATCCCAATATCAGGTTCCCAATCGCAGACTACCCATTGAACAACAATTCTTTCATCATCAGTGAAATTTCATAAAAATTTGTTCCACCTCTAAAACCAGTAATCAATTTATCTCATTATTCATGTCTCCTACATTCACAATTATATTCAGGCTCAATCTCTATTGGATAGGTGTTCTTCTCAGAAATATCAAATTTATCACTACTCTTAAGCATCTCAATTTCCCAAAATTCTACCGTTTTATCCATGAATCTTGACGCTTCTTCATTAACCTTACACATAATAACAGAACACTTGTAGCCGAATTCAGAAGTTTCAATGCTGTCATCTTCATGAAAATTATAATCAAATGGATGTAATAATGCATTCATCATAGGTATGTTCCTGTTATCATCATTATCCTTCCACACATCATATCTATCACCAATTAGTTGTTCAAGACAGTTTAGATCGAGCTTACCTTTCCCACTATTCTTTGAGATTGCGGATTCGCTTTTTCCCTCGCCCTGGTTAATTTCTGTTGTATCCGGAACGAATTTTGTCAATGCTACTCCTCGAGCACCCATGCAATCCATCAACATTTCTGGATCATCTCCATATTCCAGATTGTCATGCTCGACCTTAGAAGTCTCCACAGAAATTGACTCCGTCTCTGGTAGTTCTTCCGGACTCGTCAGTGGTTCAGATTCCGACTCACCCTCAGCCATCTGAATTTCAAGTTCGTCCAACTCGTCAATCTTCTCCCCATGAGTATTTAATGATGCCTGAAATGGATCCAATTCTAGATCTTCATCTACCGCTGTCCAAACTTCTGAAAACTCATAGTTTACTGTCACTTCCTTTTTACCGCAAAATCGATCGAATAAGCTGTTGAATTCATCGATTAGGAGTTCTGCAAAATCATCCCAAGCAATTTGATCCATCCACGGTTGTACAGCTTCAAACCAAAGTTCCGCCCTACCCTTCAAATATGGTTTCACCAACCAAATTTTGCAAGCCTGTGGAACTGAGTTTATCACGAACAATTGGTCAAATTTCAGAAGCCAAACTCCAGGGTTATGGCCACAGAAATATGGGAATTCCATTATTGTGTCCGACGAAAAACAACAAAGTTTAAAACAGAAGGAAAATTACATCCGAGGAAAGACTGCTCTGATACCATTTGTCATGCCCTTCGACCCAAATTAGCATACCAGAATTGAATTGAGGGAGAAAATCAGAAGAAACGAGAGAAGTCACAGCAGAAAGGAGGGAGCGCAAAGAACGGGGAAGAAGAAGACCCGAAGAGGAAGAGAGAAATTAGAGAAAAGGAATTTCCATAATCAAACATATCCCCCTAAATGTTTTAATCACTTATCCTGACAACCCCCCCCCCCCCCCCCCCCCCCCCCCCCCCCCCCCCCCCATGGGGTGTTGGGCCCTTCCCTTAAGGAAAAAAGAAAACAAACTGAAGCAGCCTCTTTTCTTCTTTTTTATCCTGTTTTCGTTCCAGACGCATTAACCGCAACTCGGGCCCCATTCGTTTTTTGTTTTTCGTTTATGGGCCGGTTTTTCATATTTATTTCTTTTGGTATATTATAATATTTTTGTAATAATTTTCTGTTGGAACCTGCCTTCGCGTTGAGGCTTTGGTAGTTGTCTTTTTCTCTACTAAAAAATATTTATAAAACCTACCAAAAACTATTATATCGATAAGCAGGTCATCTCTTATGGGACGAGTAATTTTATTTCTCTTATAAAACAAAATACAAAAAGTACCTAGTTGAAAAAATAATATTGTTAATTCATGCAATTGATCACCGATGCAAAGATATTCGTGCAATTGATCACCGATGCAAAAATATTCATGCAAACACAAATCAGTCAGTTATAGATTATCGACAATACGCTCAAATCTAACTCAATTCCCCTTTACTTTATCAACAATTACCGAGAATATGCTCATACATAATTGCTTATCTAATTAGTAACCAGGCTGGAATACGCTGCCACCTAATTAAATGTACCAATACCCTTATAATTTAGGGAAACCCAATTTTAGTTCTACTTATTTGAATGTGCAGTCTAAGAATCACTAATCCCTTACTCTCCATTACCTAACACTAACTTTTTTACCACTAAATAATCTTGTCCACTAAATATCAGTTGATTTAATGGGAATTTATTCATTCTGCCAAGATTTAATTAAGGTGTACATGCTTAAATAAATCCAGATAATAAAAGTTATTCGCACAGAGTAAAATGGAACACATGCATGCACTACCTTAAGAGTAATTAGATCTTACAATCGTAAGAACAAATCTTGATCAATCTTCAACTAGAAAAGAAAAGAAAATAATAAAATTAAAGTAAACACAAAAAAAAAAAAAAAAAAAAAAAACTTAACATGAATGGAGAGGAAGAAGAAGGTAGAGGAGCTGAAGCTCTCTATCGTGAAGCATAATTTAATTGTACATAATACTCCATTTTTATAGGAAAAATTCTCCCACTAAATTTTCTAGAAAGACTAGGAAAAAGAAATAACTTATTAACTTGTAGTGGAAGTAAACTACGACATTAAAGAAAAAAAAATTAAAAGCCATATGTGGTTAGGAAAGGAAATAGGGACGCAGCCCTAATAACTTTCGAAATTGCTTGCTTGAGAATCAATCCAGCCAAGGATCTCATTAACGTTACAATGCAATTACATGTCATGCCCTAAAGTTATAATGTTGAGTCATCACTGCCAGATAGCTCCCCGATTACCAGAGTTGTTATAGGTTCAGAGTGCGTAACTGCAAATGAAGAACACACTACTCTTTTAATTCTTTGAGCATAAATACAGTGTAGGCGAGAGAGTATGCATGGACTTTGTGATATTGAACCTGTAATATGAACTTTATTCTCTCTCAATATAATACTGGTAGAGCTATCGCTCACCCTAACAAAAGATAGCAACAAAATATAATTTTTTTTAATATTTAAAAATGACTTTACCCATGTTTGATGGAAAAAACCTAGGTTGTGGTTACAAAAAGTTGAGGCGTACTTCATGTTTAACCCGAACCCAATTTCAGATGAGCAGAAATTGGAAATCACTAAACGTTTTTTCACCAATGGAACATAAATGTGGATTGAAAAGTGATCCTGGTGTTGTTTTGGTTGTTCAAAGTGATGAGTTGAATAGAATCCTTTATTCCGGATAATCTGGTTACTTGTTTCAAAGGCGGGAGTCAGTTGTCAAATGAATTTTCTGAAACATCTGGAAGATTGGTTTGCCTTGGAGGGTGTTAATTTTGCTATTTGGCACTCTAAAATGGAATTTATTTTGGTGGCATCTTCATACCAGTGTTAAATATTTATGTAACTGTCAAAGTGGACTTCATGACCACGTGCAATTATCTAGATATTTAACCATCACTTATCAGATAATCAACTACCTAGTTGCATTATACGTAACTACCTATTTAATAAGACAATTATCTAGATGAAATGATAACTGTGGAGGGAATATAGGAGACAGCTATAAGACCTCTAATGGGATAGGTCATGTATGGTATGTTATTTGCATGGACAGTTTTACTAAATGCAGGGAGCATTTTAAAAATTAAAGTGGCGAAAGACTAAAATGCCCCTTCTTCATTTATTCCCCTTTTTGCTGAAACCGGTAAAAAACTTGTAGAAACTTTGTCATCTTCACCGATTTGAGAACCCCAACCGGCGTGAACCCCACTGGACTGAACCCAACGGCCTTAGCTCCTATTGGGCTTAGTGAGCCAAACTAATTCAATTCACATTGTTGTTGTTTATTTAACTTAATTATACTAGAACACCCTATTATTTTTCTTTTTCATCCTTACATTTTCAATAATGTTACTAACATACCCTAATATGTTTCCTTTAGTCCTTAACTTTTTAGTAATATAACTTTATAATTTTATTTTAATTACATAATGTTTATTTCATTCAAATACCTTTTTATACATAAAATTTTAACATTTAGTTAATCATATACTTACAAAATACACCACTCTATTATTTCGTTCTCTATGTCATAACTTTACAATATGTTATAACATAACTAGCTTATACAAGCTTAACTAGTAATAGCATATGTAAATAATATATCTGTAAACATAAGTCATCGGTCTATACATAATACAAATAACTTTAAGTGAAGTATATAGTGTCATCTTTCCACTGTACAAAATGTTAACATTTAGTTAATCATATACTTACAAAATGCACCACTCTATTATTTCGTTCTCTATGTCATAACTTTACAATAAGTTATAACATAGCTATCTGTTAATACACATACAAGCTTACCTAGTAACAACACATGTAACTAATAGATCTATAAACATAAGTCATCGGTCTATACATAATACAAATAACTTTAACTGAAGTATATAGTGTCATCTTGCACGCACACACACATACACAAACACACACACACACACATAGATTACGTTGCATATTGTTATCTTACCTCAATCACATATAAAGAGTATTATTTATAATATTAAAAATAGTATTAGAAATAAAAAATAAAAAAAACTTAATGAAACCAAGGAATATTATAATTTTTTAAATTTATTTGATATACTTGTTAGTTAATGCAGCATTTAACGTTTTTATAAATTAAATTTTGTTGTTTGATACTAAGTTTAAAATTTTCACGAACTTTTAAATTGAACATCCTATATAAAAATTGATTTTTGCAATATTCATATTTGATGAAGCCGAGTTTGCCGGTGAGGGTTTTCGGGTCGGATCCGCTCCGATTCGTTAACTCCAATACCTGTACAAATCGGGGACTTCCCCCGATTAAACTCCGATGCCAAAGTTAGTGTTTTAGACATAGCAGAGAAAGTTATGAAAAGAGAGGTCCCTTTTAATGGTGGTGAATGTGCCTATTTATAGAGGTGAGGGCGCGGGTCATTACCCACTACTCCGTGTATAAATAGTGTTCCGTTGGTGGGCCAACTTGGGCCGGATCGTAAACTTAGTAATTGGGCCTCAGGTTGGGCGAAGGGCAAATTGGGCACACCCACTAGTCGCCCCAAGTTCTGGATCATATCTCGTCGAAGATTCAGAACTTGAAATTTCATAGTATAAAAGGCCTATAAAGACCTGTAATAAAAACGCTTACGAGTCTCCATAATAAGAATATCCGTAGTGCTCATAGAAATTAAAAGTCATGTAAGACTCGTTGTAGTGAAGACCCCGAGTAAGGCTCGTAACAATGGAACCCCGGTTTTGAATATACAATTCAAACACTGCCTCGCGGTCGTTCGCGGCATCTGGCCACCTACATAAGAGAGTTGGGTTTGGGCATTTTGCGAGTATGCCAAAACCGCGACAGTAAATTCGAACACCGCCTATCGGTCGTTCACGGCATCCGGCCGCCTACAAATGAGAGTTGGGTTTGGGCACTCGTGACCGCATCTAGCGCGAGTATGCCGAATCCGCGACTATGACAAATTCTTCGAAGATGGGTTTATACACCCCTCCATGTTCCTAGTAAGAATTAACAAACACTCAATATTTGTAAAATTCGCAAATATCATACTTTTAATAAAATATGCGAATTCATAATAATCATGCTAATTTCACACTTCAAGTTGTATATACAATTATGTACTTGTCATGATAACAATTTGAGAATTTACTTAATAACATAGCATACTCTTAATAGAGCATTTTTATGTGTTCAAACCAGAATTTTTAAACTTCACAGCACATACAGGATTTGTTCATTTAATCAAAGCCAAAAGGCAAAATAAAGAAGTGCTTATGCTTCGGCCATTTAATCTAAATACAACAGATAGCTTGCATGCTTTGTTCTACTGATTTGAAAATAAGGCAAGTGCATACTTCTTTTATTTAAATGGAATGAAATAAAACAAAACAAATAAGAAAGGAACTTCCCTGAAAGATTTGGTCGTTGTAGGGTTTTGCTTTTGCATCCTCGGGTCTTTAATTTGCATCAACATTGGCTTGGCTTATCAACTTGTTTGCCCCCACTTCCACTGAAAATGAGGCAAAGAAACTAGAGTTCACTTTCTTTGCATTTCCCCTCCATCGAAAAATAAGAAAAAGAAATTAGAGTTCAATTTCTTTGCACTCCGTCTTTTATATGTAACCCGGGATTCCTACGCCGTTGCGGCATCCTTGGGCCTCCACCTTTCTACTCCATATTAAAAAAAAGTAAAGACTCTGCTTCGAAAGCATTGAGCGGAGCAGCGTCGGACTCGCTCGGGAAAGCGTTGGACTAGCTCGGGGACTTCGTCGGGTCAGCACAGCTGAGACACGCATGTTCTCCTTATTTCTTCTTTGCTATAATAGATAGATAACAGGCCCATACTTTGACACAAATGCTGGGCCAATAATTTCTGGAACTGGGCTTCACTGGAGGAGTGTCAACAGGCCCGCAATCAAATTCTGAAGAAAAACCCACTTCCTTTCCTTTCTTTACAAAAAGCCTGGCCCAATTGTGTTAGCTAGGCCCCATTCTTCACAATGTTGTTGTAGCTCAATGGTGAAAACTTCCCTGCTGACCATGCCTTCTTCTCATTCCTCGCGAAAGCAACGGCAGTGAAACGGTCGCTTGATTTTCTTCCTTTTTGTTAAGCCTTCCTACACCCCCGGGAATGAAAGAAAGAATTAAGCAGTGAACTTAATTTCTTTGCATTACAGCCTTGGGATTTCCACGCCTTTGCGGCATCGCCGAGTCTCCTCCTTTTAACTCTAAATTAAAGAGAGCACAAGTCTAGCCTCACGATTTTCAAGCCGTTGTGGCATCGCCGAGTCTCCTCCTTTTAACTTCAAATTAAAGAGAGCACAAGCCCAACCTTGGGATATCCATGCATGTGCGGCATCACAGAGTCTCCACCTTTTAACTCCAAATTAAAAAAAGCACAGCCCCAACCTTGAGATTCCTATATCGTTGCGGTATCCTCGGGCCTCCACCTTTTTACTCCAGATCAAATAGGGCGCAAGCTCAGCCTCGGGCTCTCCATTAATCACAAGCACCCTTGGGCTCTCCTCGATTTTGGCTAACATGCGAGGCTAAGGAGCCTTCTTTTGTTTTTCTAATTTTTGCGGATTTGTAAAGCATGAAGAGGTCATGCAGCCTGGTGGTAAACTCGTGCGCGTACAAATTGTAGAACATTAGTTTGAATCCCTCCAAGAGCTTTTCTTTTTGTTGTCAATGAACACACAAGTTATTGCGGGCTGCATCATGTCTCACCCAAAAACAAAAAGAAAGCACATGCACTTGTGCCTAGAGCTTTTCTTTCCTTTTTGTTGTCAATGAATACACAAGTCACTGCAGGCCCCATCATGTCACACCCAAAATTAAAAAGAAAGCATGCACTTGTGGGCTGATGTGGCACAAGCTCATTCTTCCTCGTGAAAACAACAAGAAGCACTACTACAGAAATGCTCAAAGGAGGCACCCCTTTGGAGGCGGGTGTACAAATACCCGCCTCCAAAGGTGGCTAATTAGAATTTGGAGGCGGGTGAAGGGGTCACCCGCCTCCAATTACCTCCCTAATTGGAGGCGGGTGATACGTTCACCCGCCTCCAGCAAGCTAACAGCTTACTGGAGGCGGGTTTTGGCTTCACCAGCCTCCAATTAGGGAGGCAATTGGAGGCGGGTGATGCCTTCACCCGCCTCCAATTGTCTCCCTAATTAGAGGCGGGTGAACCCAAAACCCGCCTCCAATTTCAAAACACGAAAACGATTTTTTTTAATTTTCAATACTAGATAAAAAATTGTCTTTGTTTTGGACTGTTAAAAATAATTTTGAAAATTTATCGAGATTCTAGCGAAGTGAAAAATTAGTAGATAATAAAAATCACAAGTTTTAGAAGAAATATATACTTTCGATTTTAATATTAAATACATAAGTATATGTAGCGTAGTGGTAAATTTAATGTCCAAGAGTCAAGTGAAATTCCAGGCGCGAGTTCGATTCCTACTAAAGCCATAAAGTGAAAAAAAAAGAAATTAAAATTTTTTTACGAGGGGTTATTGAAGGCCTCGAATAACAATTAATGGAGGCGGGTGCATGTTTCCAATAACCCCTAAAAGGGGAGGCGGGTGCTGCATGCCTTCAATCTCCCTTAGGACCCGCCTCCTAGGGGAGATTCTGGTGTAGTGAAGTCCTGACTCTCTTCTCCATCTTCCAACAAAAGCATGGACGGTAACAACCTCCTCGGCCCAGATGATGGTTAGAGACTGTATGAGTAGCGACAGTGCCTCGTGACCATAATTCTTCTTACGCCGAGCGTCCATCGTCAAGGGTGTTCTAGGGGCAGCAATCGCCGACGAAACCCGGTCACCACAGCATCAGAGCTAGCTCTGCCCGAAGTCGAAGCCTAATCATGATTTGCTAATTTCTCCTTCGCAGACAGCCCAAAACTTCAAGGACTCCGCCGACCATCATCTTCTTTCTACTCCCCCAAAGAAGACGACGTCGAGAGCTCCTAGGGCCTAGACTTTCTTCATTATCGGGGAGGTAAATCCTTGGACGAACGCCTAAGCCATTTTGTTGGGGTGGCGATCATCAGGTAAATTTTGCTTCAAAGCTCCGAAGAAGCTTGCTTGGCGCTTCGTCGGGGAGTTCGACCCAGCTTGCCCGGGGAAGCTTAATCGGGAAACTCCAGATTCACCCTTCTTCATATTCGGCTTCGACGGACTCCGATCACCATACTGTTGGGAGTTGGTGGGACCTGCTTAGAGTGGTGTTGAACGGACTCACGAAACAACTTCAACACTCTCTCGTGGGTCGATCAGAATTAGCTCCGACCAACGTCGAGGCTCGATCGGTAAGCGAGGCGCTCACTCGAAGCTTAATCAATAACCGGACTGCTTTTCCTTCTTCTCCGCCAAAAAACAGCATCCGTCCAATGCCGTTTCTCCCCAGTGAAAGTCAATGTTTTGACTGGCCATTGCTTACCTCCTTTCTCCTTATTTCTCCCAAATCCGGCAGCTTTGACGGAACTAATTCCCGACAATATGTAATTTCAAGGTCGGTCTCTTCGTTTGGCTTTAGATTCACACCCTTATTTCGCCTAAGCCTTCTAGGCTTCTTCCCTCCACAAAATTAGAGGAACAATCAGATGGGAATGTTTCAACCTTGTGAGCTTTGTGATTTTCTCCTACTCCACCCATCAAAAATAAAAATAAAAGGTAAGGAACAAAAATGATCCACCGCCCTTACACGACTGCTCTATTTCAACCGGAAACTCATAACCTTTTTCCACCTTAATACCAGATCTGGGATCAAAGAACCTAAACAGCAAGAAAAACTCGGTGATTTCAACAGCTTGGTCCGCTCAACCCATGCTCGAAGGACTAAACCAGATCTGAGTTCCATCTTAATACCATATCTGAGTTCTCCTTATTTTGCCCAAATCCCACAGCTTTGACAGAGCCGCTGCTGGACAAAATGGAATCTTGAGCTGGCTCCTTCATTTGGCCGAGATTTGCATCCTTATTCCAACCAATATTCTCACAAAAGGTTTCCCTACTCCATCCCTCAAAATATGAAGATAAAGAAATGTGCTTTCCTGAAAAAACACTATTTCTTCAGGTCTGGAAAGCTTCTTCGCCAGTCCGTCACCTCCCCCACCATAACAAGAGCTTCACAACAAATTTTTTAGTTCTGGAACCCAAGGCCAGAAAAGGTACAACATTCCGGCGATTGAGTCCCCACATACGACACCAGTTGATGAAGCAGGTTTGCCGGTGAGGGTTTTCTTGTCGGATCCGCTCCGATTCGTCAACTCCAATACCTGTACAAATCGGGGACTTCCCCCGATTAAGCTCCGATGCCAAACTTAGTGTTTGAGACATAGCAAAAATATAGAAAGACAAGAGAGAAAGTTATGAAAAGAGAGGTCCCTTTTAATGGTGGTGAATGTGCCTATTTATAGAGGTGAGAGCGCCGGTCATTGCCCATTGGTCCGTGTATAAATAGTCTTCCGTTGGTGGGCTAACTTGGGTCGGATCGTAAACTTAGTAACTAGGCATCAGGTTGGGCCGAAGGGCAAATCGGGCACACAAATATTTTTAAAAAAATATAATTAACTCTAATTTCAAGTTATTATGTAATTTATTTAAAAGATCTATAAAACTCTAAAAATTATGTTTATCTCCATAAGCTTTTGAAATTGGAAGGGGATAATCAGTCCTCAATTAATTTATAAAATTAAAAACTCTTGCTACGAACCACTAATCATAAGAAAGAAAGTAAAATGGACTGGGAAAAAAATGGAAAAAGAAAAATTTTGGCAAAGAAATGGCGGAAATGAAATCCAAAAAGGAAAAGGAATTAGGAGGGGGCGGGACATTATTTTGCCTAAATATGAAAATAAAAGAGTGAACGGCCCATTATATACTTATATTTTGCCTTAGTTTACGGTTATGTACCTATACTCTCTTTTTTTAACCCAAAACATACCTATACTTTCGAAAATGCATCGGCTATGTCCTTTTTATAAAGGGTTAATTACGCATAACCCCCCGTAGTTTGCGAAAGTTATCGATGATCCCTCTATAGTTTAAAAGTTACGATTAACCCCCCCTGTGCTTTCCCAAATGCTGTAAAGTGGACGGAAAATGTTAAAGTTAACAATTTTGTTTAAATTTCCATTTTTACCCTTTCACAATTAATGACTTTTTTAATCATATAATATAACTTTAGTTTAAATTCATTTGGGTTCTATTTTTTGTTTTTCATTTTAAAAATTGCATATCATAAAATTCACTTAAAAGCTGATTTCCTTTTTTCTTTTAAATTAGGTTCCTTTTTCTGTATTTCCTTTTTTTTAGTTTTTTTAAAATATTTTTGGTAACATAAAGTTTCAATATTTTTCATTTTTTGCTTGTCGGTCTTTATTTCTATATTTCCATTTTATTTTTAGTAACATTACTATATTTCCATATTTCCATTCTATGTATTTCTCTCTTTGAAAGGGAGAAATACAGAAAAAGGAAAAAAGGAAAAAGAAAAAAGAAAAAAGAAAAAAGAAAAAAGAAGAAAGAAAAAAGGAAAGCTTTATAACATGCAATTTTTAAAGAGAAAAAAAAAATAGAACCCAAATGAATTTAAACTAAAGTTATATTATATGATTAAAAAGGTCATTAATTATGCCAGGGTAAAAGTGGAAATTTAAAAAAAAAACTGTTAGTTTTAACATTTTTCGTCCACTTTACAGCATTCAGGAAAGCAAGGGGGGTTAATTGTAGCTTCTTAAACTATAGGGGGGTCATCGATAACTTTCGCAAACCACATGGGGGTTATGAGTAATTAACCCTTTGTAAAAAGGACATAGCCGACCCTTTTTCGAATTGGGCTGAAAAAAAAAGTATAGGTACATAACAACTAAGGCAAAGTATAGGTACATAATGGGCCGTTCACTCAAAATAAAATGCAAAAAGTCACCCTAATTTTCACAAATACGCACCGCTGCCCCTTAGAAGTTAGATGCCAAACCCTTTCACCCCTTAATCGCCGCCTCCTCTTCCTCCTCCTTCAGTCATTGCCTCACTTCTCCCCACTGCGTGAGGATTCTAAGGCCTAAAAGCACTAGCGTCACCACAAAGGCTTTCTCTCTTTCCCATCTTTCATCTATCACTCTGAGTTTTATTGAGGATATGTGCCCAAGAACAAACGCATCTGCAATTCCAGTCATACCTAACTCAGAAGGTTGTAATCCTATCTTTCTCTCTCTCTCTCTCTTTTCCCCTCTTTTTTTTCCTATAGATCTGTTATATTTTTCTTGGCAATTGTGACACCCCAGATCCACCACCCCGCATACAAGGGGTTGGCTTCACCGGATGCCTGCCTGGTTCGCACCAGAACTTAGAACCGGCAGAACATGATAATAATTTTTTTTCATTTATTATAATAAGGCTTAAATATTATTAACCCCCCTGTGTTTATAGAGTAGTGTGACATTTGCCCCCTTATGTTTTTTTAATTCGTCTTTTGCCCCCTGTGACCATAAGTCAAACATTTATATATAATGCAATGACTTTTATAAACCTCCTCTATTAAGCATTATTTTCTTTGACAAAACTACCCTCAACTAATTCAACATTAACATTATAAAGATAAATTAACTATTAAAACTTAAAATAATTTTGGTGGGTGGCATGTGATTATCAATAAAATTACGAAACAAAGTTATTTAGGGGAAAAAACCTGATGATTTTGCTCAAATAAAAACATGTTTATGTAATGGAATCTTTTAATCTATGAATTTTTCATAAACACAACTAAAAAATAATGAGAAAAAAGAGAAGGTAAATAAACGCATGTCTTCTCTTTCCCATTATTTTTTAGTTATGTTTATGAAAAATTCATAGAATAAAAGATTTCAGTCATGCTTGGACAAATACTTAAAAAAAGATTTTAGTGTTTTAAGAGTACAGAAAACTTAACAATGGTATTTGGACAAGAAATTGCAAAATATTTTTAAAAATAATTTGATGTAAAATGTATTTAAAGCACACCGTCAACATTTTTTATAAAATATTTTAAAAAATTTAAAATCATTTTAAAATAAAATTGCGGGTCGGCCTATCCCTCCCTCAATCCGCCCCCAACCTCGGACCCACCCTGACATCGCCTCAGTCCCCGACCGGACATCGGCCCCATTACGACCAGGCCCCGACCTCGTCCCCACCCCGTTCTGATCTCAATATTAGCCTCTCCCCCTATTAGACCTTGACCCCAGCCCTGCCCACATTCCGACCTCGGTCCCACCCTAATATCACCCCGACCTCGCCCTTGACCCTCACCCCAACTCAAGACCTACCCTCGCAATCGGACCTGACATAGCCCCGGGCCCCGACCCTGACCTCGGGCCAGACTTAACCCCAGACCCGAACCTGACCTGGACCCGGATCCGACCTCGACCCCGAACCTCGACCCTGGATCTCGACCCTGGACCAGGACCAGAACCCGAACTCGACCCCGGACCAGACCCAGGACCTGGACCCGAACCTGAACCTGACCCCAGACTCGAACCCAACCCAGGTCCTAGACCCGGACCCGACCTGAATCGACCTCGAACTTGGACCCAAACCCGACCCGGACCCTGACCCCAGACCCTGACCCAGAACCAGACCCGACCTCCACCCCGACCACGGACCTGGACCTGGACCCGACTGCGACCTTGACTCTGGACCCGACCCTGACCACGACCCCAGACCTGACCCTGACCCCCACCCCGACCCCCACCCTAACCCTAACCCCGGACCCGAACCAGACCCTGACCCAAGACCTAGACCCGGACCTCGACCTCGGACCTCGACTCGGACTCGGACCCGACCCTGACCCCGGACCTGGACTCGACCCCTACCCGAATCCTAAACCCCGCTCAACCCCGACCCCGACCCCTGCCCACCCAAAAGAAAAAGAAAATGGTTTATATACAATAAACAAAATTTTTAAATAATTTCCGCATCAAACATAATTAAAATTTTTTTTTAAATACTTTATCAAATATCTTTTAAACTATTTTTAACTCAAAAACCATTTTTATAAAATTCTTGTCGAAACACATATTTCATTAAAACAAAACTTCAAAAACATATTTTATAAAATGTTTTTGAAAAACACTTTTATTAAAATATTTTTGAAATACTTGACCAAACGGAGCCTTCATTACATAAACATGTTTTTATTTGAGCAACATCATGAGGTTTTTTCCCCCTAAATAACTTTGTTTCATAATTTTATTGATAATCTCATGCCACTCGCCAAAATTATTTTAAGTTTTAATAGTTAATTTATCTTTTTACTGTTAATGTTTAATTAGTTGAGGGTATTTTTTGTCAAAGAAAATAATGCTTGATAGAGGAGGGTTATAAAAGTCATTGCATTATATATAAAGGTCTGACTTATGGTTACAGGGGGCAAAAGACGAATTAAAAAAACACAGGGGGCCAAATGTCACACTCCCCTATAAACACAGGGGGGTTAATAATATTTAAGCCTTATAATAAAGGACAACTTACCCAACCCTATAGTACATTAGTTATCAAAGTATGAGCCCATCTAAACAATCTCGCCTTCTAGCCGTATCCAAAATTTCCAAACTCTGGGTGATCCTAGTGAGCATAATCATCTTCGTACCAAAGATCTGTAATAAAATTTTGAAAACAAAAAACAGGAAAATGGAATGAGCCCTTACCCAATGAGAGTTCACCGTTGTCGCAAACATTTACTGAGTTGCAAATATTACCCATGCATACAATTAAGGCACATCCTAACATATAGCATTCATGACTCATGTGGGATTCATAGAACATATAATGAGAATTAAGGGCAGTCGTTTAAAGGTCTATATGAACAATAAACGAACTAGCCAGTTCATCTCGAGAATAAGGGGCGATCGCCAGTGTGTACATGTACGCTAAATGATGGCCAGCTCATCTCAGCATACATAAAGAGGATGAGGGGGCTTTCGCCAACGTGTACATATACGGTGAACGAAGGTTAGCTCACCTCGGCATAATCATAATCATGAACATATAGGTACCATATTCTCTATACTGCCATACTTGAGTTAGAAATGATAATCTCGAGATTATGAACGCAGATGATCAAACAGCCAAGCCCTATGCTGGCTCGTGGGATCAAATCGTATAAACATAATGGATCCGACACAACTCATGTTCATATAATAGATTCAGTGCACAAAGAAATTACAACTGAAGCATAACAATTACATATGCATTCCAGCAGGCACGTAAACACAACTGGCAATTTAAAATCAAAAAGCATTTCAAACATTTTTTGAAAGCGTTTAAAACATGTCACCCAATACAGTTCAATGCATATTCAATTATTAATTTCATTAAAACGGTATCAATTTTCAGTGATAAACTCACATCAGTCTGAAGATATACTCTCACGTACTAGCTATCTATCAAATTTGCATATATTTCAGGTTCCAAAAATTCAGTAATTATTTCTAACTAACAGATTTCTAACTTCTGACGTAATACGGGAATTAACTAAATAAGGGCGTAATGGTAATTTATCTAGTTTCCGTAAAACGTATAGCATAATAAGTATTTAGCAATTATATATGTTTAACTTGAAAACAACCAAGAAAAAATAATAATTATAACTTTAAAGAAATATAAGTAGTATGCCGCAAACTTAAATTTACTTATTTTCTTATTATTTAAAAAGGATTTATAATCTTTAAACATTATTTCTAATTTATTTCGTAAATAGTCCAAAATTAGATAAAATTTATAAAAATTATTACTTAAGAAAATAAAGGTGTGAGATCCTTAAAATACTTGTTAAATAACTTTAACAAGGATTTATAAAGAAATAACTAAGAGAATTCAAAATATGAAAAATCAATTTTACACTTTCCAGATCGGTTTTACCTGATTCCAAATCGGTAAAACCGATTAAAATTTTTCAGAAAACCCCAGATCAGTTTTACCTAATTTCTAATCGGTTAAAATTGCTCCTTTATTTACAAAAAGGCCCCTAATCAATTTTCTAATTTTAAAATCGGCAAAACTATTTTGCAATCGGTTTTACCCGATTTGCAAATGTTTGTAACCAATTTTCTTGAGCAAGAAAATTGGTTTTTCCCGATTGTGAATCCGTTAAAACTAATTCGTGCCCAGAAATTGGTTTTTTCAACCTTGCTTCGGGTTTTCTTAAGAAAATGCACCTAAATTCATTTTTCTTCGATTCTTTTTGTCAAAAATCATTTCTACAATACTCCTATAACATTTCTAACATTTCAAAACATTTTTCTAACGTTCAAAAATTCAAGAAATAATTAAAACTTAAGAAAACTATAAAAACTCAAAAACTAAAAACTATTGCATTATGATTCTAATTTCTAACGTAAAATTACTTACCCTTTAATTCTTCAAGTCTCCTAGATTGCTTCCTTTGGATTAGAACATAAACTCCACGTCCAAATTCCCTTCCTTCTTCCTTTCTTCCTATTATTTTCCTATTTTCTAAAAACTTTGAGCATTCTCCACTTGGAGGTTTGATTTCGGAAATGGAGTGTTTGGAAGGTTTCTTGGGGTATTTATAGGCCTTAAGGCTCGTAGCTTTACCTGCAAGTATTTATTTATTTTTTCAGTTCTGACATGCAATCGGTTTTACCCGATTGCAAAAAACTGGTCAAAATTAATTGGAATCGATTTTACCCGATTTATTAGGCGCTTATTATTTTTTATTATTTTACCAATCGGTTTTACCAATTTGTCAACTGGTCACAACTGATTGTGCCCAAATTCTACCCATTCCAATCGGTTTTACCCGATTGGTAATTGGTTAAAACCGATTGGCCTAAATTCTATCCATTCCCAATCAGTTTCTCCCAATTGGGAAATGGGTAAAATCGATTGTCCAATCGGTTTTACCCATTTCCAAATGGGTAAAACTGCTCGTAGGTGGTGAGAAACTTCTGATCCTACTGTTTAAAGCGGTGCAATCAGTTTTACCACTACTACAGAATGGAGTTTTAACGGCGGAAAAGACTAAACTGCCATTAAAAAAGAAAATACGGGCTTTCTACGGCGGTTTACATATAAACCGCCGTAGAAAGCCATTATCTAACTGCCGTAGAATTGACGTATTTAACCCTAAATAACAGCGTGTATCTCCATATGTATCGCATTACCCCGCCCGAAAGTTGTCGTCTTCAACTTTCTACTATGGTTTTACACATTTTATGTTTAGAATGGTTATTTGAAGCTGCAATTTACCACTTTAAGGTTAGAGAGACTTCCAAAATTTCTCACTAATAGCTTATTCTTGTACATTAGATATGTATATATTGAATTTATTTTTATTTATGGTAGACTGAACATTAAAGTTACAATCCATATATGGTGAACCTTAGTATTGTGGATTGGTAGTTAGTTATACTATGTAGTTTGTTGGTGATGTGATATGATTTATAGTGTTTGGTTTTTATTGGATGATGTTCATATAATTAGCACTACTTAATGGATTATTTTTCTATGCATTGCATGTGTTTGATAAAATGCATAAATGAAAAACTTATGGGTTCTTCTTCATGTCTATTGTGCATGTGTTGGTCATGCATTATTTTTTTCATTGAGGTATTATATTATTTTTGATTATATGAGTAACATTAGTATGAAATAATAAACACAAGCATGCAACTAATTACTTTCTACATTGTTGGTTAAATTATTTATTTGGTTTTTTTAATTATTTAAAGGTGTTAGTTACGCATAGATCGAATTATCTTGTTATATGGTGATCGGACCTCCGATTTGTATGCGAAAGAAGTTGAAAATTTTATTGAATTGGCTTATAAGAATACAAAGTACGTCCATTGTCCGTGTAAAGCTTGTAAAAATAGTGCGCGATTTGATAACTCTGATACAATAAGATTCCATTTATATCGGAATGGATTTGATCCTTCTTATAAATTGTGGATTTGGCATGGTGAAAGTATTGACAGTTTTTTGAGCAAAGAAAATCTAATGCAAAAGGAGATGATGGAATTGCGAGAGATCGATTGGATGACATGATTGAGGATGTGGCCAATGATTTTGCTGATAAACTGAAAGTTCTTGCTTCACTTTTGGGTGACAATGAAAAGCCTCTATACACTGGTTGCACTAGATATACACGCTTGTCTAGTGTTTTGAAATTGTTTAATTTGAAAGTGGCAAATGGGTGGTCAGATACTAGTTTTACAGCCTTATTGAAGGTACTGAAAGATATGCTTCCAGAAGATAATGAACTTACAGGTCGAATTTATGAGGCGAAAAAAATATTGTGTCAAATGGGTATGGAGTATAAGAAGATCCACGGTTGCCCAAACGATTGCATCCTTTACAGGAATGAGTATAAGGATTTATTGCTTTGTCCTAAGTGTCATACTTCAAGATACAAAAAGAAGCAACTATATGATGAGGTTGAAGACAGTACTGATACGCAAAAGAAGGGATCGCCGGCTAAGGTTCTGTGGTATCTTCCTATAACACCGAGATTTAAACGGTTGTTTGCTAATGCAAAAGATGTAAAACATATGACATAGCATTCAGATCGGTGTATTCTCAGTGATGATAAGGTGATAATGCATACATCAGACTCAGATCAGTGGAAAAAAATTGATTCAATGTATCCTTCATTTGGGGGAGAAGCAAGAAATTTGAGGCTTGGTTTGTGTACTGATGGAATGAACCCTTTTGGCAGTCTGAGTAGCACACATAGCTCATGGCCGGTGATGTTGGTTATTTATAATTTGCCGCCTTACTTGTGTATGAAGCGTAAGTATATACTTATGTCTCTAATGATTTCAGGTCCACGACAACCAGGAAATGACATCGATGTTTATCTAGCTCCTTTTATTGAAGATTTGAAAAAATTATAGGATGAAGGTGCACTTGTGTTTGATTCACACCGTCAGGAAATGTTCACATTACGTGCCATGTTGTTTTGTACCATTAATGATTTTTCAGCATATGAAAACTTGTCTGGGTACTCTGTTAAAGGGCATAAAGCATGCCTTATATGTGAGCAGGGTACAGATTTTTGTCAGCTTGCACATGGGAGGAAGACAATATACCTTGGGCATCATAGATTTCTTCCCAAGTCTCATATGAAAAGAGCATTCAATGGATTTCAAGAGTTTAGAAAAGCTCCAGAACCCTTGAGCGGGTCAGAGGTGAATGCTCGTGTGAAGGACATTAATGTGGAGTTTGGAAAACCTTCGGAGTCCAGCAATAATGATACATGTTGTTGGAAGAAAAAATTCATCTTTTTTGAACTTCCATACTGGGAGACCTTGGATGTCAGACATTGTCTCGACGTTATACATATTGAGAAAAATATTTGTGAAAGCTTGTTAGGTACGCTTTTGAACATACCTGGGAAAACTAAGGATGGTTATAACGCGAGACTTGATATGGTTGATATGAATATATGATCAAATTTAGCACCAGTAGCTCGAGGACAACGCACATATCTATCACCTACCTATCATACTTTGTCCAGAAAAGAGAAGAAACAATTGTGTTCAAGTTTGAGTAGCATCAAAGTTCCATCCGGATATTCTTCAAATGTAAGTAGACTTGTTTCCATAAAAGATTTGAAACTTGTTGGTTTAAAGTCTCATATTGCCATTCCTTAATGCAACAATTGTTGCATGTAGCTATTCGCTCGATATTTCCCAAGCATGTTAAGTCCAGTGTAACAAGACTTTGTTTCTTCTTCAATGCTATATGTAGCAAGGTAATTGCTCGCAAAAGACTTGATCAATTACAAGATGAAATAATTGTTCTCCTGTGTCAATTAGAAATGTATTTTCCACCCGCCTTTTTTGATATTATGGTACATTTGGTGATTCATTTGGTTAGAGAGATCAAATCTACGGGCCTGTTCATTTGCGATGGATGTACCTATTCGAGCGATATATGAAAGTCTTCAAGGGGTATGTTAAGAATCGTTATCGTCCTGATGCTAGTATTGTTGAAGGTTATATAGCTGAGGAGGTAATTGATTTTTGCACTGAGTACTTGGGGGATACAACATCAATTGGAATATCTAAGAATCGGCACGATGGGAGGATTACAGGTATGGGCACAAGGGGAGGAAAAATGTTTACGCCTTCTAATGTTGAATTAATGAAGGCGCATCTCTACATACTATGCAATTCTGAAGAAGTTGAGCCCTATATGACAGCCCATATGAGTTCAATAAGAAAGTCTTATCCTGCTTGGACGGATCAAAATGTGCTCAATGAACATAATCGGACATTTGTTAATTGCCTTGGTAATGTTGTCATGGGAAAAATGTTTCGAAAACATTAAAATGGTTGGCGTTTAAGCCAAGCCATGTGGTACGAGCATTTTCAGGCTATGACATAAATGGATATTCATTTGCTACTAAGAGACAAGATGAGAAGAGCGCGGCAAAAAACAGTGGTGTTACATTAATCTTGGAGGCTTTCCATGTTTCTAGCAGGAAGATAAAAATCCATTGTATGCAAACATGTCATATTATGGGGTAATTGAAGATATTTTGGAGCTTGACTATGTTTGTTTCAAAGTAGCTGTATTTCGATGCAAATGGGTTGATAACAATAATGGGGTCCGAACTGATGATCCATTGGGATTTACCTTGGTTGACCTTAATCGAGAGGGTTTCAAGGGGGAGCCATTTATACTTGCACCGCAGGTGAAACAAGTTTTTTATATCACCGATCCTTGTGACGAACATTGGTCTGTTGTTCTTCATGGTAAATAACATCACGGAGTGGAAGGGATTGATACAGAAGAAGGGCTTTATGAGGCGAGCCCTTTCTCTAGTGGGTTACCTAAATTGACAGCAGTTGAAGAAGATAGGAAACTTGATAAATACATACTTCGTGATGACCACAATGAAGGCTTATGGTTTGAGGATCAAATGTCCCATAAAAGAAAGAGAATATCTTGATTTCTTTTTCAGGTATATTGTTTGTTTTTGCGTGTGTGTGTGTGTGTATGTGTATATATATTTATTTATGTATATTTGATTTTAATGAAACTATGTGGACATAATTTTACAACAACATGTATTTTTATCCTTTTTACTGTGTGATTGAAACAGGTCACACAACTTGGATGAAGTCGCGCAATTATGGGATAAAATTTACAGGGAATAGAAGATATCGAAATGTTTAGAAATGAATTTGTTATTGCTGGAAATTGTGTGAAGCTTTTGTGTTGATGTAGGATAACAGGGTGTTTTGGTTAAATTTACGGGGGAGACTCTATCGGAATTGATGTAAAACTGAATTCCGTATTATTTGAAGTTGTTGAAATCTTAACTATTTATGTCCATTTGACAGGGAGTATGTTACATTTATAGGGGAGACTCTGTCAAATTTTCTAGAAAATTGAATTTCTTGTTGTTTATAGTTGTTTAAATGTTCACTGTTTATTTAACAAGGAGTTTTGGTTAAATTTACAGGGGAAGCTCTATCGAAATTGATGTAAAATTGAGTTTGCAATTATTTGAAATTGCATAAAGCTTCGCTATTTATGTTAATGTGATAGAGAGGTTTAAAGTTGTTTAAAATTCCAATATTTTTGTTTTGATTTTACAGTTAACCCTTGATAAATTAATACCCTAGGGATTGAAAAAAAGATATTCATTTAGCGAGGTTAGTTATTGACCGCTAAATGAATAAATTATTCGTTTATCGATTAATAAATATTTATTATTTTAGAGAGATTCTTCAATATAGTTTCTATTAAAATGTATTTGAAATTAGGCAAGATCAAAAGTTTTAGGCTCCTTAATGTCTCGAAAAAACAAGTTCATGTATATTTTATCGAACCTTACTTTATCAAGGTTTAACTGTAATACTTAAATTTAAAGTGTATTTTCTGCATCATTTGAAATTTGTGTACATGGGGGCGCATTTCGAATCCACGTCCACCTCTTTCTATTTTTTCGACTCTTAACTAGCCTGCATGTATATGAGAGATACAGAAACGATGAAAAATTAATTAAGACTATACATGGATACAACATTGAGTAATACTTTTAACCAATTGTAAAGAGTATTAATTAATTGCCGCTATGAATGATTTATCTTAACATAATTGAAAATCTTGATTGACTTTATTTAACTAGAGATAATTAAGTACACAAAAATTCAATAGTACAAAACCTACCATTAATTCAATGAAAATTCTTACTTTTTAAGTGTTCCTATAATTATTGTGTATCAGTTATTGAAATTTTTTGCGACCCCAAAACAATTGATTGGTGAAATGAAAATTTGAAATTTATTAATTACTTTTTTTTTTCATCGGTATAAAGGCTGGATCTTGTATATAATTAATAAATATAATGTATTTTACTTTAAAAATTGATCAATATTAAATTGCATATTAAATATTAAATTTAAAAAAATTTTGGGGTTATTTTACAAAAAAAGAAAACCTTGAAATTAATAGGAATAGATGCGGGTGCGGGATTTCTCTCAATTTTTTTGGACACTTTCTACGGCGGTTTAACATAACCCGCCGTAGAAAAGTGAATTTAAACTGCCATAGAAAGTGGCTTTTCTACGGCGGATTATGTTAAACCGCCTTAGAAAAATGAGGCAAAAATGGAATTTCCGCACGTGCCTCGATCTATTCATATTGATCCCTAATTTTTCTATTTTGTAAATTAACCCCAAAAGTTTTTAAACTCTAATATTGAATATGCAATTTAATAATGATCAATTGTTGCAAGTAATTAAAATACATTGTATTGATCAACTTAATAAATTTAATGTATTTTACTATAAAAATTGATCAATATTAAATTACATATTTACTATTAAATTTTAAAAACAATTTGGGGTTAATTTACGAAAAAGAAAAACTAGAAATTAACAGGAATAGAGGCGCCTGCGGGAATTTTTGTGAAACTTACTGTCGTGGAGAAATGATTTCATGTACGTACA
Source organism: Leptodermis oblonga (assembly GCA_016801395.1). Classification (NCBI taxonomy): domain Eukaryota; kingdom Viridiplantae; phylum Streptophyta; class Magnoliopsida; order Gentianales; family Rubiaceae; genus Leptodermis; species Leptodermis oblonga. The sequence goes on from CM028753.1 coordinate 22,864,721, forward strand.
TATATATAGCAAATGAAATCCAGTAAGTATTACTTTATTTTTTTATTAGGCCCTTCAGGATTCATTTTTCTTATACTACTTAATGCATTTAGCGAGTTTATTACTTTAGCTTGTCGCCCAAGTCGAAAATGCACAAAATTATTATATAATCAACCTTATTACTTTATCACAGATTAAATGTTCTTTATCGACAATTATTAGTTTTGAGGTTTTCCTATAATTATTATGTAATAGTACATGAAAATTTTTTGGTGGATTGGTTCACGGGAAAATTTGAAATTTAATTATTTAATGTTTATAATAATAAAATGCTGTATTTTGTACATAATTAATAAATATAATGTAAATTGGATATTTAATATTATATTTACAAAATTGTGGGGTTAATTTAAAAAAAAACAAAAATAGAGATTAATAAAAACAGAGGCGCGTGCGGGAATTGGCACCATTTTTTCCATATTTTCTATGGCGGGTAAAAAAAAATTTTCTACGGCGGTTTAAATTGAAACCGCTATAGAAAGACATTTCTACGGCGGTTTCAATTTAAACCGCCGTAGATGGGTGTTTTCTAAGGCGGTTTTTTTTTACCTGTCATAGAAAATGGGTCGGGTTAGCTTCATAAATTCAAATTAGGAATATGAATTTAGAAGCTTTCCTTGTCTTCCCCTGTTTCCCTCTCCTCTCTCCCGACCCATTTTCATCATCTGCTTCGACCGGGACCCGGCGCCGGCGCCATCCACACACGGCCGACCGTCTCCTTCTCTTCCCCGCAGCTGTTCGGCCCCGACATCACCCAGCTCCGGCTTTAGCTTCATCGGAACCCGGCCCCCATTTTATCTATTTTCCCCAACAAGAATTTCAGCTATACGGTCCCTTGGTTGTAGGATTCAAATCCTAAATAAGGTTTAGCCGAATAGTTTCAAGTTCATTTAAGCATTAGAAATTTGACCTTTCTTTTTTTTACTTGTGATTGGCCTAGGGTTTTTTTGTCAATGTTGCATTCGGGTTTGTTGATAATGATGAATGCTTGGATTATTTTGGTTTTGATCGATTGGTGGTTTAATTGGTTTGGTTGTTGAATTTGGGTTTGGTTTTGATCGAATGGTTTTTGAGTTCGTGTTTGGTTTTGATCAATTGGGGTGTTGAATTCGGTTTTGCTTGATTAATTTGAGAGCCTTGGTGTTTGAATTCGGTTTTGCTTGATTAATTTGAGAACCTTGGTGTTTGAATTCGGGATTTGATCGATTTTGGTTCCTCCTTTAGTGATAATGAGTGAAATGCTTGTTGGTTGAGTTGAAGTTGTGAAATGTAACTTGCCTTTTAAATTTAACCTTTCTTAGGCTCCTTTTTTGTGTCTCCTTTGGTTTAATTTCTTCAATGGCACTTATCTTTTGAAAGTAAAGCTTTCTTTGCCTCATTGTCCGGTATCTTTATTGCAAACGCACAAAGTATCTTTTTTTGTTGCTTTTCTTGTTTTAGGCAAGGAGAGTGTAAAATGAATGAACTTCTCCTTAAACCTTTAACCTTTCTTACTCTATTTTGTGTTCCTCCTTCAGTGATAATGAGTGAAGTGATTGTTCTCATGACTTGAAGTTGTGAAATGTCAATTGCTTTTTCAATTTTACCCTTTCTTAGTCCACTTTTTGTGCCTCCTTTGGTTTAAAGTGGGTAATGGCACTTGTTTATTGAAAATAAAACTTTCTTTGCCTCTTTCCCTTATCTTTTTTAGAAATGTTTCTAGTATCCTTTGTGTGTCGCTTTTCTTGAAAAAGATCATTTTTTTATACTTGGAGAGTGTGAAATGTCACTTCTCCTTAAACCTTTTACCTTTCTTACTCTATTTTGTTTTCCACCTTTAGTGATAATAAGTGAAATGCTTGTTCTTATGAGTTGAAGTTGTGAAATGTAACTTGCCTTTTAAATTTAACCTTTTTTGGGTCTCCTTTGGTTTAATTTCTTCAATGGCACTTTTCTTTTGAAATTAAAGCTTTCTTTGCCTCATTTTCCGGAATCTTTATTGCAAACGTACAAAGTTTCTTTTGTGTGTCGATTTTCTTATTTTAGGCATGGAGAGTGTAAAATGAGTGAACTTCTCCTTAAACCTTTTACCTTTCTTACTGTATTTTGTTTTCATCCTCTAGTAAAATGAGTGAAATGCTTGTTCTCATGAGTTGAAGTTGTGAAATGTAACTTGCCTTTTAAATTTAACCTTTCTTAGGCTCCTTTTTTGTGTTTCCTTTGGTTTAATTTCTTCAATGACACTTATCTTTTGAAATTAAAGCTTTCTTTACATCATTTTCCGGTATCTTTATTGCAAACGTACAAAGTATCTTTTTTTGTCGCTTTTCTTGTTTTAGGCAAGGAGAGTGTAAAATGAGTGAACTTCTCCTTAAACCTTTAACCTTTCTTACTCTATTTTGTTTTCCTCCTTCGGTTTAAAGTGTGTAATGGCACTTGGTTTTTGAAAGTAAAGCTTTCTTTGCCTCTCTTTCCGGTATCTTTTTTTAGAAACGTTGCTAGTATCCTTTGTGTGTCGCTTTTCTTGAAAAGGATCCTTGTTTTATACTTGGAGATTGTGAAATGTCACTTCTCCTTCTACTTTTTCCCTTTCTTACTTTATTTTGTGTGCCCCATGTATTGATAATGAGTGAAATGCTTGTTCTCATGAGTTGAAGTTGTGAAATGTAACTTGCCTTTTAAATTTAACCTTTCTGAGGCTCCTTTTTTTTTTTGTCTCCTTGGTTTAAAGTGTTCAATGGCGCTTGATTTTTGAAATTAAAACTTTCTTGAAATGAAAAGATGTTATCTTGTTTTCTCTTTGTCTTTACCTAAAGTTTAAGATAAGGTAATGGCCCGAAAAATAAAATGCAATGAGGAGCATAGTGATGAGGGAAATGGCAATGGAGATTGTTCTTCTACTAGAGCTAAAAGAGGTAGAGGGCCTACGAATTGCAACGATCTTTTGGAAATGCGTATGAAGGGGAAAACACTTGAGAGTGCATTCAATTCCAAAAATGAGCCTAAAAATTATCATACGAAGTGGATTACTTTCGTAGCATTCACTGCTCGGAGCAAAGTGGACATTATGGAATATGCATCATGGCCAAAAGTCCCTGACGAGATCAAGAAGAGAGTGTGGATGGAAATACAGGTATTCTACAAAATTATAATGCATTATTTGTTTACCCATTTATACAAATGAACCAAATTTACCTAACTTCGTACTTCTATTGTTTAATGTAGGCATTATTTGTTTTTAAATCAACTGAAGAGCTCGAAACTAAGAAGATTTCTTATGCCGGTAAACGTTGGAAAGATTGGAAATCTTTTTTAGGTAGATATGTCAATGGTGTCTAGAAGGGTGAGGACCCATGCCTTGAATATAAATATCTCCCAAGGGAGACATGGCTTAAGTTTAAGGCTAGCCGTGAAACAGAAGAATGGAAGGTGGTTATTTGAATTTTTTTTCTTCTTCTTTTTGGATATTTGAAATTGCTCAGTTTATGGATAATCTCTTTTCATTTTATTTTTCTCTAGGCAATTCGTGGAAAAGCTCAAAAGAATGCCAATTTTAATTCTTTCTACCATAATTTATCTCGTGGTGGATATCGATTACTAAAGAAGAATTTGCATGAAGAGGCATTGCTCGAAAATGGGAAGAAGGCTTTAGAGGACGGTACATCCGAAGAAGAAGGAGAAGAACCTTATGTAGGGCCAGGCCGGCATCTACTTTGGAGACAGGCTGACACAAACAAAAATGACGAATACTTTACCCCAGAGGCTGGTCATGTTGAAAGTGAAATTGTAAGTTTACACCATACATTTTCTTATGTTTCAGTTGTTTAACCTACTCATATAATTAAAACTATTATGATCTATTTACATTTCATATTTTTAACAAAACGTTTCGAAAAAGTTATGTTTGCGCGAGTCCCAAGGGGAGAAAGTTTCAAAGGGTAGGAATGACATTCTTGTCAAGCTAACGGGAAAGATCGATCACCCCAGTCATGTTCGCGGCCATTCTATCAGGGCCCGTATTACAGATGTTTTTCCGAAAATAAGCCCGTCGCTTAAAGCTGAACTAGATTTAACTAAAAGAAAGCTTAAGAAAACCTGATGTGGAGGGTTGTACACATGCGGATAATGTTGCGAAGGACCTTGTGATTAAGCGGCGAGCTCGTATAAGACTCTAACTTACCTTCGAAATCAGAATAAACAAAAAGACCTAATCTAGTTGTTTTTGTTTTAGATTCGAACCAAGTGTAAGAAAAGAGTTTTGAACATGCGAGTAATTAGGTAGAGCAAATAACCTAATTAGCTAAGTTCATGCAATTATGTAAATTACGACATGCAAATACATAAAGCAATAAAAGGAGGGTACTCAAACACTAAGTTTTATGATATGAATACTCTGAATATTATTATGCATGGCTGCCCTATTTATAGGGTAGGATCAGCCGAAAACAAGGAAGAAAATAGTAAGGAAAAGAATTGGAAATTAACCAAGAGGTTAATTTCCTTTACCAAACCCGGAAAGAAGTAGGAATGGTAGAAAAAGAAAGAAAGAAATTCGGTCACCTCTTTTCTTTGGGTGATTGCCGAAATTACAAAGAAAAGAATAAGGAAAAGAATAAAACTCCTACTCCCAAAAAGAATAAGGGAACCCTTTTTGGAAACTAACTTAAAAGAATAAAAGAACATAATTAATTTAAAAGAAGAATTCCCTAATTTAACTAAGCAGCCGTGTGGGCTGTTTTCTTTGGGCTGTGCGGCTTCCTTGCTCCTTTGGGCTGGCCGAAAACTTGTGGACTTTGGTTCCATGAGTTTGGGTCGGCCCAACGTGTAGGGAATTTCATGATTTGTTTCTTTTAAAGCCCAAGAACCTTCCGGCATCTTCAAGACTTCAAGAAACAGCCTTCTTCTTTATTTGGACTTGGTGAATTGCGCTTCTTCTTCAAAGATGTGTAGAAGATTCGCAATTTGCACATTTCCTCCATTTTCCTCCAAGGCGTAGGCTTCTACAATTAACTGAGCATCCTGATGGCAAGCTTGAACAAGGTTGTTGAGTGCATCTCTAACCTTCTTCGCTCTGCTTCTGGTCATTGGCCCAGTTATGTCTACAAGTGGATCCCTCTGATACGGACTTTGATCCTGAAGCATTGTAGGACCTCTATGTAGAACTCGAACATCCTCCTCAGCTTCTCCGGACTCACTTGCATCTTGACTTTGACTTGTTGGTTGACTTTGGATGCCCTCATCAAAACCACTGCCTAGCTTGATGAATGTCAAATAGATCTTAAGATGATGGTTAGGTTTATATGTACTAAGATGGGGATTGACTATGATTCAGCAAGAGCCACTGTCCTTAATAGTGCCAAATCTCAGAGATTGAACCCAGAAACTGCCGGAATGGCCCCAGAGATGTTTGAGGTACATGGTAGCCATGTTTCCTCTGTGAGACTCCCATAATCCCTACAAGTTTGCCTGAGTTACATACTATTCCTGTTTCATTTATGAACCCGATCAGTTTGAATGAGGTTCAGCATAACCCTATTCCAACAACCTTGGAAGATCTGAGTTCTTTAGGAGATTACAAGGTAATTAAAGTACCTTTATGTCTGTCATATTTGTTTCTATAATTTCTTTCATATTGTCAATCTAAAAAAGATTGATATTGCTTTTGATGATTACACTTAGTTTTTGGATTTAACGGATATAGTTCAATAATGTTCATTCGCTTGCTTATTATCTCCATACGGGTGTGACTGTCATCTGTTCATCTTTGAGGATACATGTAAGAGACGTAAGCTTGTGGCCAAGGGAAATGTTTATAAGCAGAAAAAGCACCACGGGCGCAAGGTAAGGAAAGGTTGCGCGAGGGTTACAATTAAAATTTCATATAATGACCTTGTCCCGCTACTATTTCTTGAGGAAGAGGCTTCAACTGTGGGAATGTGTCATTCCTTTTTCATGGAATGACCTATACATTTGATTGAGCTTATTCCCGATCCATTAAAACAGGTATATGCTTGCATTTATTTGTGAAATACTTAATACCTTTTTGTATAATTAATTTTATTTCAAATGTTCTTAGGTGGATAAATGTTCAAAAAGGAAAAAATGTCGTTTGAATTCTATGAATGAGATAAAATCATCTTCGACCACTACAAATGAAATGTTATCCTCTTCGACATCTAATCCACTGCACGAGTTAGAACTCCGAATAGAGAAAGATTCGAACTTCACTTGCTTCTTATTTCAATTGACAAGAGATATAATAGGTGTAGATCATCCTATTAGTATGGATCGAATGGATGTCGTTGACTTATTGTCAAGAGAAAACATGGTCACAAACTGTTGCATGCAATTGTTCACCAAGTGAGTTTCCACTTAATTTTCTTTGTATTTTCAGATGCCTTGAATATATATAGTATGCATTCCATGTGCCTGGATTAACCAATGATGATAATGTAAATTCCCTAGAGCTTTACATGATTTGGTTGAAAGGAATGGCCGGAAGGGGATAGTGTTTCTCTCAGCTGATCATGTCACGGAATTAGGAAACAGATATGAAGATAGGGTACAATACATTGCACGAAACTTGAAGGATCGGAATAAAGAAATTTATCTTTTACCATATCTTCAAAGGTAAACAATGTAAGTGTTTCTCTAATTTTTAAGAAAAATTGATTTAAAGATCTGAGGTCATTGAATTTTTGGTTTGCAATGGACATTGGATGCTTATAGCCATTAGACCGATTGAAAAAGTTGTGTACTGGTTTGATTCATTACAAAACCCACAAACAGATGAGGCATTAATACTTATAGACGAGTGAGTTATATTAACTAATATTAGATTGTATAATTTCTAATGCCAATCATATATACCTATGTTGCTAATTATTTTTATTCATCATTCATTTTTTATAGGGTGATGTTTAATTATCAAGCTTTCCTAGGATTGCCGAGAAATGTGCATATGCAACCTGAATGGATATAAGGTAAAATTGGTTCTTATTGAAATTTTTATTTAACATTGTGTTGTATACAATTATATGATCTTCTAACTCGTATAATAATATTCAATAGCATAAAAACAAAAGTCTATCTAGTAGTGTGGCTACTATGTCATGCATTACATGTACCACATCGCAATGAAATTCGAGACATTGGCACTTGAGACATTGGCACTTGAAAAGGTATTTGATTTTGATTTCACATACTTTATTTGATTGTATTTCATTTTGCTACTCAATTACATTTGAATTTATACTCTGTTGTAGTACTTCAAGATAGACCGCATTCCATTAAGCACTGTGGATATAGATGCTATGAGAAAAATATGCGCTAGTTATATTATGGAGCATTAGCCATATTTGATGGTTGTTTTGATAGTAATGAAACTTGTTGATATTATAATTGTATGAATTTTTTTGTATATACCCCTGTAATATAATAGCGATTTCTACTTCTATCTTGGCGATATTTTGTATATTAATTTAAAACTTTTAGAAGCAGGTTTTGCTTTAAACTAGAGAAATTCCTCACTTTCTACCGCAGTTTGGGTGAAAATGTCTTGTACTTTCTATGGTGGTTTAGTTAGAAATCGCCGTAAAAAGTTGGACTTTCTACGGCGGTTCCTAAATATACCGCCGTAGAAAGTCGGGACTTTCTATGGTTGTTCTCAACCGCCATAGAAAGTCCGGACTTTTTACAACCGCCGTAGAAAGTCCGTAAACTTTCTACGGCTACTGGATAGATGGCGATTCAAAATGGAAGAAAACTACCGTTAAATGTGCTGAAAAACCGCCATTAAAACTCCATTCTGTAGTAGTGTCTATCATGATCTTCCTTTGTGATAGTCGGTAATGTCTAATTTATTTCTTTCATCGATCTTCATGATATGGGCAGCCAAGGGTGTACCAACCATCACAAATTCAATACTGAACTTGAATGGAACAACCCCCGTCCCCACACACACACCCCACCCCACCCCACCCCATCCATTGTTGCATTCCTACTCAAAAATAGATGGAACACCCCCTCCGCCCCCACCATCAATTTTTTCTGCATTTTCCACTGAACCACAACACGATTGGATTAAGTGATTCGATGATCACAATTTAGGTTTGGGGTTCACAGAGCGATGTTACTTCACCACATCTATTCTCTGCTTCATCAAAATATTTCGGAATCTACGATTTTGTCCAATAAAATTACTTCGGGACCGAAATAACATTGTTTGATCGATTTTAGTAAAATAGGATGAGGGAATAAAGGGTAATGGTTCAGGAAAATGAGGAAAGAAGATGGGTGAATCATATATTTTATCGTAGCTTTAAGGATATTTTTGTCTTAAAAATAATATATCTCAATCAAGGGTTTAATTTGTACTTTTTAAAAATTAGGGCTTTGTTTTGTTCTTTTGACGAACCTTAGGGTTGTTTTTCTATTTCGCCCTATATATTGATATTGCATTGTGTGTGATCACACACAGACAGCTCCCAAAACAAAATAAAAGTTTGATGGGATATATTGTAATTGGAAAAAAGAATTCATAAGTTTGCCTTTTTAATTTTCAGAAAGAGCAAATAATAAACTTTGCCTTTTAATTTTCAGACAGAAGAAGTAATTTTGAAAAATAGAAAAACATAAAAGAAAAAGGAAAAGGACAAAGAAGAAATGAAAGGAAAAGAGAGGAGAAAGAAAAAAGAAAAATCCTTTTTGCTATTTGGCAGCTTGCTCACCAAGCAATATGGGATTCTTACCTTAACGAAACCAAAACACCTCTTCAGAGAATAATCCAGCAAACCTCCACACTATTCTATGCATTTAAAGAAAATAATAAAAGAAAAAAAAAATCCATGCTCATCTGTACAAAATCACTTGCACTCCTAGTAAAAGGCCGACATCCTTCTTCTTTACCCTTCTTCAATTGTCATCATCCACGTGTCGTTTCATCACAGCCCCTTTTACCTCCCCTAAATAACTGACTTGTCAGATTAGCTCTCCTCCTGACTACAACCTCAGACAACCCTCGTGGCGGTGCCGCATGTTAACCATCGCTCTCCGTCAACCCCAGAGAGAAAAACACCCACTCACACACTAAACAAGTCTTACTAGAGTCATCGGGGTAAACAAGTCTTACAAGAATCATCGGGGGAACCGCACACCAAAGTAAATAAACAATCCTTCCGTTTCAACAAAACAGTTCACTTTATAATACTAAAAATAATATTAGAAAGTGAACCTTGAAATAATATTAGAAAGTAAAAGTGATCCTTTTAATGTAATAGAGGGCATAAATAAATGTCACCCCAAAAAGAATACACTACTACAGAAAAAAGTCATTGGAGACGCCCATTTAGAGGCTGGTTTTTAGGGGGAACCCGCCTCCAAAGGCGATGAAATTTTTTGGCTATAGTATTAGAGGCGGGTGCCGGGAAAACCCGTCTCCAATAATCTAGCTACAATATTGGAGACGGGTTTTCCAAACTTTTATAATAAGCAAATAAATGAAAATTTGAAAGTTAAAAAAAAAATTTTAAAAATTTGTTGAGGTTCGAGTTAGGGTGATAAATTAGTAGGTAATAAAAACCAAAAGTTTTAAAAGGAAATATATACTTTCAATTTTAACTTTAAATACATGAGTACATGTAGACATGACCATGGTTCCATTTATTTATTTACAATACTAAGTTACTAACACTTTTACTTCCTAAATATTTGTTTAAATTACACAATATATATTGAGGTTTCAAAAAATTATGGACAAATTTTCCCAAGTTTGCTTAACAAAAAATTGTTGTTTTATAATTTATCAAAACATCATAATTCATTTGTGATGTGACGCAAAAAATGTTCTTCTAGTGGTGTTTCTCGCGGCCCAATGGATTATCTTGAACAGCAAGGCCCAATCTGAAGGAAACTTCACTGCAAAGGGGAACAGCTAGGTTGGGAACCGATCTGGGTAGCTCGGATCAACAAGGATGGTGGAGATGAACGTGATTTGTGGACTGTTCCGGTAACAACTATGAATGATCAAGGAAAGAGCGGGGTTTTCCCCCTGTATAGACTCCGACGGTCAAGTTAGAAAGCAGGAAGAAGATAAAAAGTATTGACAATTGGCTCAAAATGATAAAAGTGGCGTACCTCACTAAGTCTGAAGACTTATATATATATATATATATATATTTTAATACAAACAAAAAGACGACAAATTGAAAGCGGCCCACATGATAATAAACTTGCGAGTTCCGACTCAGAGATTCTTCCTTCTTGTGTTATTAAACATTTCTTTTTGGTAAACAAAGGGATTTACTTACCAAACAATTGCAGTTTATAGCTGTATCTGTGTGTGCATACAATCATTACAAATTCCAACAGCAAAAAACTAGCTAAGTAACTGCTGATTTTGCTTTGTTCTTCTTGTTCCTGCTGTTGCTGCTTCAGTTCTTCCGACGATTTTGCTTTTGCTGGTATTTTTTTCCTGACAAATCCTATAGTTATTCGTGTATATATATTGGCTATAAGTTCATTCGTCCTTGTTTTCTTTGTTTAATTGCCCCTTCTTTCTTGAATATCCAAGCATCCCTTGTTTCTGGATTAAGGATCAAGTAGAACTGGAGTGGGGAATTCGGATGAGGTGTTTGATTTATGCTAAATTCAATAGCAAATTGCTTATATGGAGATCATGGGGGTTGAGGGGTCTGCTTGATTGGTGGGTTGGGGAGAGGATGACATGTGAGCTAATATCAGTTCCTTTAGCAATCTTGTTCCCGTTTTCTTTCTTTTTCAGCTTTTTTTTGGGATTTTTGTTTGTAGTATTCACAAAAAAGAATTAGGTACTCCTGAGTTTAAGGTTGTCAATTTTCACTAACTTAAAATGTTATTCATTTTCTTTCATTTTGAGTTTGCTTTTGGTTGATTGTTTGGCGGATTCCATCTTAAAATCGTACAATTGTTATGATTACTTTTTATGTAATTCCTTTTTCTCCCCCAATTTTATAGTTCCTATCTAATAAGTGAACTGAATGTTTGTCAAAGTTCTCCAATAATTTGCATCTTATAAATGGGTGAAACCCCCGCACATCTTCTTCCTTGTGATTTTCATTGGTTGTTCTGTGTATTCCGTAGCTCAGGTGATTTTTTTTTTTTTTTTAAAAGCTAAATTTGTGATAATTCATTACTTTGAATTAGTGTTGTTGTCCCAGTTTCTAGAGCTGCTGCTCTCATCAATTTTTGAACTAAAATTCTCCTGGATGCGTTTCATGAAACTCATTTAGAGTTGAATATAATTGAGGGACATATAAATGGTAAAAAGTTTTTAGTTGGTTAGTTTAGTCAAACTTTACATGCTTAGTCTCAATGGTCTCATATACTGTTCTGTTTGCAATTTGTTGATGTTTTCCTTTCAAATGAACTTTCTCCATTTATTATAACTCTTTCATACTACAAATGTTTTCTGGAATTCTGTTCCAACATTTCAAAGGAGTGTAGAGGTTCCTGTTTTCTTGGTGTATTGTTCTCTATAAACTTCGTAGTTACCATCTCTTACATTATACAATTTACAGAGTATACTCTACAACATTGGAATTTATGTGTTAATTGCATTAGAAGAAGTCTATTTTCACAATCAAGTTTTCTTACTTGTGCAGGTAAATATGATATTTCTATTGCACCATGAATGTAAAATGAAATGTATTTGTTTGCAGTTTAAATTTTCTTTTAATCTGCTCCGAGATGATCCTTTTATCATCACTTCACATTTTCATATCTCTAAATTTTTGTGGCCTGGCAGTATGTTATAATGTTACTGTTACAATTTCAAGAGCACAAGTTTCTATGCATTCCTCTATCTCTCTTCCTTGGATTTAAACTTGAATGTCTGAAATCCTTTACAGAATATGATTTGTATTTTAAATTTTTTGTTTCAGTGTTGTTCTCTGGTTCAGGCCCAAATGGTAATCCTGATATGAAAATATGTTTCGAAGTTAAATGTTAGAAGTGTATTGCAAATGTAAGGAGGCATATCGGGAGTGTTGAAAAATGTGTTTTGAAGACAAAAAATGTATGTACCATACATGGCCTTATTTTAGCTATTGAATAGTTATAATGGCCCGCCCTTTCCGGGGACCCCGAACATGCGGGAGCTTTTAAACACCGGGTTTCCCTTTAATTTTTAATTGCGATATTTTTTGAGAAACTTTAGTGTAGATCTTTATGTGACCACTGGGAGGTTAAGTAATTGATTGTTAGAATCTGTTGAGTTTCTGAGAAGCCTTTGAGATGGTGATTTTCAAATAAATGTATAGTTTCCAAATTCGTTATATCCATTTCCGAATTTCAAATCCCATTCCCTACATGTTTGCTTTTGGAAAAGGTAAGACTGAACTTTCCTCAAAGGGTATCAGTTCCATCAGTTGGTAGTTATATTCTTAAGTAAGAGGATCATTACTAAATTGGAAGAAACAGAGAACGAGAGGTGGGTGGAAGGAAACAAGCAATTTCATTCTTAAGGTTCATTTGTCATTAGTGCTGTGTTTGTCTAGTGTGTAAACAAAATATGTTGATTCCTGAACTAGTTTCCTAGGTTAATTTAACTGATTTCTTTTTGCTCATTCTTAGGGAATCTTCTCTCAGCAACGTTTGAGTCGGTCGGTTCTTATTACTTTCTTGTCTTTAATCGCAGCTTCTTAAAAGAAAAATGGCTGCTGAACTTGTCAATGCTGCAACAAGTGAGAAACTCTCTGAAATGGATTGGATGAAGAATATTGAAATTTGTGAGTTAGTTGCTAATGATCACAGGTATAGCCTATTTGATTTGCTCCTGAAATACAAAAAGTGATATTTTTCATCTTGATTGGTACACATTTGCATAGAGAAGTATTACTAATGTTAAAATGGAAAGGGGAAGACCTAAAAAAATGAAGACAACTACAAAAAATGACATGTTATATTTGAATATAAATGTAACGATGTGTGGTGACTGAACAGGATGGTGAGATACAATCTATATAGCTGACCTCACATATTGGGATAAAGGCTTAGTTGTTGTTGTTGTGGCATATGTACTCATTCGCATCAAAGACCTATCCGTAAATTCACCATTACTTTCTGCTTGATCCTGTTTGTGTGGATATCTTGTATAGTTTGGATAGTTCTCACTGATATGTGTCGGTGATATCTTTAACTTATCTCTTTGAGTAATCGAGCATACAGAGAAAATCTTGGTGTCCCAGCTATTGAAGGTTTGGATCTGTTTCTGTCTTTCAGGCAGGCTAGAGATGTAATTAAAGCAATAAAGAAACGTCTGGGAAGTAAAAATGCCAACAGCCAACTACTTGCAGTAATGGTTAGTACCTTATTTTGCATTGCAAGGCATGATAGTATGTGTAAACTTTATAAGTAGCTTAAACTTTTCAATAGGTAGTTTCGATGCAAAGGTTTTTCTCACCTCAATGTATTACCACAATCGCTTTCAAGGTAAGATGTAAAAGCCTGTAGGGGAATCATGATCTTCTTCATTTGTAATCCATATAATTTGTTTGTGCATTTGTGTTTCCTTTGCATGGACTCTGTGCAAGTTGATCCTTCTGTGTAGTACAATGCCATTTCCTTTACACACTCTTTTGCAAATAGAGACTTCAGTACAATTCAATGTTGTCTACCTTGGATGAGCTTCATTTTGATATTCTCAGGACATTTCAAGTCTTTTATGCTTCTAGATCTTCATTTAGGGATAACTTACTGGTATATTCCTGGCTATTCCATTGCAGTTTGTAACAAAATATCTTAATACTAACACTGTCCAGTTGCATGTTTTATCTTCTCTATTGTTCTCATATTTAAAATAGATATGCAACCAGGATGCTTTTTTATGATTTTGCAGAAATTGGATATTGGTAAACTATATTAAGGAAGTTGAAGGTGGCATGGTTATGTTATTTCTAGCTAATGTTGCTAAATTTGTCAATACAAGAGACATAATGTGGAAAGTTTTGCTTGTTAATCTTCTATAGGTACTTTCTATTGATGTCTGAATGTTTTACTTGATTAATGTGGAACAAAGGCTTAGTTGTTGTTGTTGGAAAATAGTTGGTTTCTGAATGTGTTATTCATTACGATAACCATGCACTTAGAAGATACATGTTACTTATAGTTCACCATATTCTATTTTTTTTTTTCTTTTGATTTATGTCTTGTACTTTCTGTTTTCTTGGAATTGAAGCTTTAGGTCAACATTTTCCTTCTTTTGTTATGAAAATGATGAAATACTCATTTGAAAGTGCAGTTGTTGGAGATCTTAATGAATAACATTGGAGAACCAGTCCATAAACAGGTTGTGGATACGGGAGTCCTCCCTGTTCTTGTAAAGATAGTAAAGAAAAAGGTATTTCTTTTTATTTTTCTACTATCATGAATCCCCATAGCTTGCTTATTTTTGTTGCTTGGACTAATTTGACCTGTACTATATTGCAGTCCAACCTGTCAGTGCGAGAGAAAATTTTTCTCTTGCTAGATGCTGTGCAGACATCTGTAGGTGGAGCTTCTGGGAGATTCCCTCAATATTATTCAGCATACTATGAATTGGTGGTACGTACGAATAGCCTGTTGACTTCAGTCCAGCTGGTTTATTTGTCTCTTAGTTTTCACATCCATGCCAACAAAATTAAATATGCCGATATTTAACACTTAGAAGATTTAGTTCTCAATATTTGTGTACACATACCTGTTACTTGGCATATTAACTCAAAATAATAGCTTACCTGTAATACAGTGCCATATCTTATCTTTCCATAGCAAATTTATTGCTGCCAGAACTGATGTATATTGAACTGCCAATATTTGTCTAATTTCTGTTCCCTGATTTTGGATATTTTAAAGTTATTCTCAAAGCTCTGTTTGGATGACTAACTATGCATCTTATTAAATGGCCAGAGTGCAGGAGTGCAGTTTCCTCAGAGGCCTAATGTTGTTCAGAAAAGTGAGCGTGCATCTCTTGCAAATAATAGCAATCCAGCTGAAGTACAAGGTACCACAGCTCCCCCATCTGAGAAGCGTACAGCACAAGTTGAGCATAAAAAAATTCCAGATTCTAGGTAACAGCCATGGTTCATTTTGTAGACCAATTTATGTTAAGTTTACATAGTTCCATTCTAGAGAAGGGAAATAGGACAAATATTGATCTTCAGAATAAAAGTAATTGTTTTTCTTTCCTTTTATTCTATTTTCTGGTCCAGAGTATTTTGTGATGCTGTTATTAAGGTCAAATGTATTTAATACCAAACTCCCCCTCCTAGTAAAGTAGTTCTTTCTATTTTTTTGGATCACCAATTTTACGTGGACACTGTCATAGTTGACGGGTTTTGAGTGTGCTTTTAATTTTCCTAATTTTGATTATTCCTAGTACCTCCCATCAGTACTGCAGAGGACAATTACTCAAAGTCCCTTGAAATGTAAGAATGCATGGTAGTACGAAAAGAAGTAATACTGTCACCACTTTCACACACACACACACACACATATATATATATATATATATATATATTCTGATTATATGAAATCCTTGTGATTAGTTCTAGCTTTGAAGTTGTTACTCTGTATTAAACTACAAGTCACTAATCATTTAGCCCACCAGGTTACCAACAAAGTGATCGATGGATAAATAAATGTATGGAGGGGGGAGGAGAGAGAGAGAGAAGAGAGAGAGAGAGAGAGAGAGAGAGAGAGAGAGAGGAAAAACGCATTTGTTGTTTATGATAGCTTTTCTTCTCAAAACATGGAAATATTATTCTTACCATGTTGAATGGGTATTGGAGACGTAGCTATTTATTCAAGGTTGATTAACTTTGTTGATAATGGTTCGGTGTGGTATGATTTGCCCAATTTTTGTGCTTGAAATTAAGCTCCATTCCTTTCTGCCCAGTATTCTTCAGAAAGCTGTAGCTGCATTGGAGGTGTTGAGAGAAGTAATTGATGCTGTTGATACTCGGCATCCTGAGGTACCGTGCCTGTGTTCTTGGTTTTCACATTGTCTAGTGGTCAGACTTAACCAAACTTATCAGCAACTGTCTTACTTTCTCCTGCCGATTTTTATTCTTCTATTTACTTATCCTTCGCAAATGGTAATTGCTCCATTAAGGCTATTGTTCGTAAGATGTAGTTGGTCCCTTGTTTTTCCTTTCCTATTCCTATAGCAGAAAAAGGTTCAATCCTTTTCATGATCTTCTGCAGGGAGCAAAGGATGAGTTCACTCTTGACCTAGTTGAACAGTGTTCTTTCCAAAAGCAACGAGTAATGCATCTTGCCATGACATCAAGGTGGGTTATACTTCAGTGTTCTCTGTGTGTGTGTGTGTGTGCCCCCCTTTAAAACAAAGGCCCCACTATCTTTTGTGCTTGGTCACTTCCAACACTAAAAATCGAATATGTATTAAAGAATTACAATTGCATTGGACTTATGAAACGTGTTCTGCATTCTATAACTTATCCAGCAAAATTTGTTCTATGTTTCCTCCTTTAAGACTGCTCCTTTCTTTGGAGGGAAACTGATTAGTGGCTTTGGGAACTTTTGCAACTAAAAGGTTTACTATATTGTTGTTAGTGGAACAAAACTAGAGTTGGAATGCCCATAATGTGATTGGGAGTGTATTCCTTGGATTGGTTGCTTAAGGATGTGTAATGGTTGTGTTTGAGTCATTACATTGATGACACTGGTCTTCAGGTGTTTTAGGCAATGTAACTGACTACAGGAGATGCGGTATAATCATTGAAACGACTTAACCAAGTTTGATAATGAACATGCTAATGTGCATATTTACTGGTTCCTAAACTTAAAAAACATGTTTTACACACTGACGATTCCAGGCATCTTGACTCGGACACCATTTCGTGACATCAAGAATAACTGTTTGATAAATGTGCTAATACATCATGAGCATGGCTGATTTGTAGGAGGGATTTGACAGAAAACTGCCCAATGTGTAAGATATATATTGAAGTAGTTTGGAGAAATTTGTTTGTCTTAGCTCTGACATTTTCTGCAAAAAGAGCAACAGGTACAACATTCTAACATCTATTTCTCTCAAAATTCTTAACTTTTTACCACGCCGTAACCAAATATTTCACAAAAATTCCCTTTTAGACACTTAATTTGCAAGAAAATTATTCTCAAAACAAAGATATGTGAACTTTGGCTGAGTAGTAGGCTTTCATCTTTGGGAGCTCTCAATGGGATATACAAGTGGGACATTTAGGAGTAGTAGGTTATCATCTCGGTTGAGATCCCTTAATTGGTTAATCAAGTGGCACTTTGAGATCCCAAACAAAACTAATACACTAGCTAGGTAGCAGTGGAAGCTCTCACATGGTTGAGTGATTGTTCTTGGTGGATGAAGAATGGACCTGTGTTATATTGTCATTTTGTAGTTTTGGTCCATGTTCTTTTCTGAAAAGATATTCTTACAACTAAGAGCCTGTATGGAAGCACATTTTGCGAAAATGTGTATTGAAATGTATTTTAGAAATATTAGAAGTGTATTGAAAATCTAAAGAAGTGTATTGAAAGTATAAGATGTAATTGAGAATGATGAAAAGTTATTATAAGATGCAAAATGTGTTTTTGGGTGTGGTTTCAAATGTGATTCCATGGAATCCCTTAGTTTGTTTGACATCACAGCTTGATCGTGAATCATGATTCTACCATAGATAAACTTTTTAAATTTTTTTTTCACCCTTATCACCCACAAGGTTTGAACTTATGACCTTGCTATTACAAGGCCCATCCCTTACCACCATCCTGACCCTCCCCCTACTGTAGATAAACTACTTGCCAGTGAGTTCTCTCTTCCTTAGCATGTGCAGTTCACATCTGAACGTAGATATTGATAATTTGAGCATCACAACTGAAAACGAAGGACATGATAGGTATGGAATTGGCCCATTGATTTGTGTCTCAAACCTTTTGATTTTAGGCATGGAATTTATCTAACCGTATGATGTTAGAAGCATAAGCTAAATGAAATTAATTTGATGTATTGAAGATGCTACTTTGGTGAAAACTCCATTCAAATCATGTACGCTAGCCTGACCATACCAATCAGCTTTGGCTGCTTTAGTTTGCATTCTTATGTGTATAGTTAAGGTATAAAACAGCATGGCTTTATAATTATGTTAGTTTATCTGTTACCTGTCCCTAGGGATGATAAGGTGGTTGCTCAAGCGATCGAGTTGAATGATCAGCTCGAGAGAGTTCTCAAAAGGCATGACACGCTTGTTTCTGGGAGGCCAACATCCACATCAGATCATGTTTACCTGGAAGAACCCGAGGAAGAAGCTGAGCAGCTTTTCCGAAGGTATTATGCCGAGTTATGTAGCTAAAAGGCATCAAATTTACCCTCATTATGAATGTATGAATGTCCTAGTTGTGATTTGCCTGATTCAAACTCACCATTATTGACAGGATAAGAAAAGGAAAGGCCTGTCTTCAATCCGAAGAAGATGAAAGCCCCCGAATGAATGGCACATTAGGTTTGCTTGGATCTTCTGGAAGAGCTGGAATGCTTAATCGTCCACTTATCCGGCCACTGACTCTGGAGCCGAGACATGATTCCGGTGGAAGCAAACCGGGTGTCTCAATTCCACCACCACCTGCAAAACACTTTGAGAGGGAGAAATTCTTCCAGGACCATAGTAAGGTTGATGGCTCAGCAGGTCTTGCCTCTCATGTCAGGGGCCTCTCTCTGCATAGTCGAAATGCCAGCACTAGCTCTCGCAGCGGAAGTATGGACTTCAGTGACGATAACCTTCATTGATGTTTTGTTTCTATTCTCAACTTCCATAAATTTTAGGAATATTCATATTTAAGGGCTGAAAGATATGTTTGCTTCCATGCATGAGATTGGGAGGTGTGAATTGATTGTTATGAGTTGTAAGAGTGTTAAGCAGCTAAATTATTTTACGCATGATTCAGCTTTCTAGAATTTTTGTTATAGCGTTCTATTTTATTATTACTTATTTTTTTTATTCGGTACGACAATTCATATTGGTTATAAAATTTTACCTCATTAAGGATACGTTGGTTTAAGAGAGAGATCCATTCACAGCGGATTATTTTGGTCCTTGTTTACATTCGATGTTTCCAGTTATCATACATAAATTTACGTCACGAATTAGACCATTATAAACAACAAATTTAGTTAACTGTAAAAATGAAGAGCTCCTTGTATCAAATGGAACTGGCAAAAAAGATTAGTGAGGAACATTCGGCTAACAACTAGAGCTTTGACCACTGAAAATCACTTAAATCGACATTCTCTTGCTCGCAAAAATGCCCATGAAACAGGTTTATGGGAGCGGACAGGGAAATTGATCCGTGCGTTGGTGACTACAAAAGTGTATGCAAATACTGTATCGCAAGTGCATAGTAGTTTTGTTGTAAAATAACCATGGCGAGAATGGGTCAAATTACAAGGTTTCAAAATTGAAACCAAACCTAATTGCCGTGCAATTAAAAACCCTTTGGAATGTTGTGAGTGATGTTTAAACTAAGAGTACTAAAGATTCCAAGAAAAGAAACTAAACACCAAATATATTAACTAAAGTGTAGGGTCGAGATTAGGGATTTGATTCTTGATTTTCAAATTAAAGCAATCTGGATGTATCCGATGAGTTAGATCAGTGTAGACAACAAGATAATTTAAACCTAGCTAGCGTGATCAAACCCCTTATATTATCCAAATAAAAATTTGAATTTGTTCATTCAGTTTTTCTTTTTGATTTTTTCTAATCTATGGACATTATTTTACCCATGTTCCATGCTAAATTTTAAATTTTGGGTCATTAAAATTAGATATCTCTTGTGTCTTTCAAATCAATTTGGTACAATCAACTTCAAAAAGCACCTAAATCATATCTTTAGTATCGAGTCAATTTATGAAGCACCAATCGTCTAATGCTATGGAATTAGATTCACACTTTAGTAGATTAGGTAGACTGTTGGGGTTCACATCTAATTATCAGATCAAATACTGTATAATTAGTTAGTCTTCTGCCAATCGTTGTTGTTGGACAATTCCAATACTGGAATTTTTTTACTTTTCAAAAAAATGGTATGTTAAAACATTTTAATAAAATAATAATTATTATGATAATGCAATTATGTTAAGTTACATGAAACAATTCATGTTTGAAAATGCATCAAAATGGGTTTTGAATTCAGTTACACTTCTTCATGTTACACATTTTAACAACTCATTGTAAATATTAATTTTTATATTAAAATTTTTTTTTATCAATATTCGTTTTTATTGTACTTAATTTTCATATTGAACTTATTATTATTTTTCATTACTCTTATATAATTTAATAGTATTTTTTAAAATATAAATTAAAATAAATATACTCTACACACAAAAAAAATATAATAATAAAAAATGAATATTATTGATAAAACAATTAATGCAACAAAATATTTACAATAAGTTATTTAGATGTGTAATACAGAATGTAAAAAAAAAAAAGTGGACCATATGATTAAAGTGATGCAAATGTGTCCATTTGAAAAAACGACCTTATCTCATTAAAGTGCATATATTATAAAGAGTAAACCACCATTTTGGTCCCTTACAAATTGCTCAATACTCTTTTTTGTCCTGGTTCGATGAGTGGCCTTCGAGCCGAACCCTAGTGAGCTGGTATTGAAGTATTTTTCACCTTGTAACCTAAAGTCGGTTACTTTTAATTTATCATATGAAACACTAATATAAGGGTGGTGATAAAGAGACCATGTTAGAGATCAACGAGACCGAGAGTGTGCGGTGGCTCGATAAAACTTTAGGAAATTGTGTAATGCTTATTTCGGAACAAGCATTGTGGCTAGAACTTGGTTGGGGAACTTAGCCAGTGGATGAGCCATTGGGCGAACAGGCTCGGTGCAGTGTTGCTGAACGAATGTGCTTTGGTGGACTTGGTCTTGAGCCATGAGTTGGGCATGGCTAGTTTTGTTTAACTTGGGTTGAACTTTGATGGTGCAGACTTGGGTGAGTTTCTTGACTTGGATATCTAGCCCAAATGCGTCTGATGGCTTTTGAATAGAACTTGTGTGTTGACATCATCGTGTGATGCCAAGTGTCCCGTGCTACCGCATGATCCCTTGTTCTTAGTGTAATCATGAAGGTTTTCTTTGTCCAGCAGTTGCGAATGTCAACTACATTAGTCTCATTTGTATATGGGGCTTGTTAGGTAGAAACTCCACATAGAGTGCTAGGAGACTTGTTCCTTGTTCTGCAAAACACAGTTTTGTATTGTTTCTTTTGGTTATTGAGCGAAAGCTAAAGGTTGGGCATTGCCTGTAACTATGCGTGTTTATTCTTTTACTGATTTAGTATTAATTCTCACTTACTCCATAATCAACCTCACATTGATCGTTGGCGGTAAATTTGACTGGCATTAGCTGGAATCCGGTGAACTTAACCATGGACTGCTGGAAAGCTAAAATTTTGTGACACTAGCCGTGGTGAAAATCTGTTGCACTCATTCTTCTACAGAAGCACTTCAATCACCTAACAATAGAGATTATTATGTGTTTCAGCCTATACTGTATTTACTTTCTCTAAATTATTGTTCTTAAGTTTTATTTTACTTTTATGGGTAAATACACAATTACCCCCTGTGGTTTCGAAAACTTATGCATCACCCTCTTATGGTTTAAAAAGCTACCATGTACCCTCCTTAACTTTTGTGAACTATGTAAAGTGGACAAAAATGACCTAAAATGCCCATATTCTAGTTGTGAATTACAGTTTAGATGCGGGGGTATTTTGGTCATTTTTGTCCACTTTACATAGTTCACGAAAGTTAAGGGGGGGCGCATGGTAGCTTTTTAAACCATAAGGGGGTGATGCATAAGTTTTCGAAACTACAGGGGGGTGATTGTGTATTTACCCTACTTTTATTTTACTATGTATACTAATTTTTTTGTTTTGTTTTGTTTTGGAGCAAGAACAATAATTAGCAACTCTTAATTCATGACAATGTATTATATATAAATGATAGAAACGCCAAATTAATTAAAGCAACCGATATGCATTCATATAAAAATATGCATTCATATAAAATTATCAACAATTACACCAAGAATTTGCATCCTAACCCATTCCCTTAAGTTAACTACAACTAACAAAAGTATAAAAGGATAACAATTATCATAAATAAAAGAAAAATAAATAGAGTACTAGAGACTATAACCTATTATGATCTTGAATACTCTTGCAAGATGCACTGCAATCCAACTCAAAGTTTTTAACTCCTCAAATTCTTACACTTGAGCTATTCTACCTTCTAAAATTAGAGACAAAAGTAGACCCAAACTAAGCTAAATTATCTAGTGGCGAAGCCAGAAAATTATACGTCGATGGCCAATGTATATATTAACATTTTTAAAAATTATACTATGATTAAAGAATTTTTTGTTTTGGAGAGTTTTTCAGTGATTTTTTTTTCTAGAAAATTGTGTACATAGAAAAATAAAAGTGTAATGATTGTGTTATTTTCCAAAATTATGTGAGTGTAATTTTAGAAAATTTTTTAAAAAGTGAAACAATTTGGATATAATTTTTTTAAAGTAAAAAGTGAATTTATTTTCTAAAAAAAAATTAAAACAAACAGAGGTCTAAACTCATAGCTATAAAGATGATCAAAAGTTTAAATCCTTTATTTTACTAATTTAAGTTTTAATTAAGAATAATTAATACTAAAATATAAATTTATAATTGAACTAAATACCTAAAATAATCTATAATTTAAAATTAAAAAAAATTATTTTTACAAGGGGTCCATTAAAACATACACAACTATATATATACAAAAATACAGATATATATAAGGGGGAGGGGGAGGTTTAGGGTGGTCTCAACCCCATCCACCCCCCCCCCCCCCCCCCCACCTTCCAAATGAAAGTTTTAAGGTGAATGATTAATTTCTGAGTAATGAGTTTCATTTTTAAACATGAATATTCCATTAAAACATATAGTATACTAATTATTATTGAGCAACAAAAATTTACAACCTCTACAAATATTTAAACCATGGGTATACTTTTAAAAAGGTTTATAAGAAGAAAAATACAACAACAACAATTAAAATTTTATCACATTATATAAGGTTTTCTATACATATATATATATATATTATATGATCCTGTTATCGTGCACAGTCAAGATACATTAAAGCTCTGTCTGGACAAGTATTTCAAAAATATTTTATAAAATATGCTTCTGAAGTTTTTTTTTTTTTTTTTTTCTAAAGAAACATGTGTTTGGACAAGTATTTTATAAAAATGTTTTTAGAGTTAAAAATAGTTTAAAAAATATTTGGACCAGTATCTCATAAAAGTATTTTAAAATTATTTATGACGGAATTAATTATATAAAATTTATGTTTTAATATATTCAAAATAGAATGACACTTTATATTTTCTTTCTTAAGGAAAATAATTGAAACTATTTTATTTATAATTTTTTAAAATAAAAAATTAAATTTAAAAGAAAAGAAAAAAAATAAAGATGAAAAATTGAGGATTAAAATAGAGGAATTGGGTAAGTGGTCGGGGTGGGAATTTTTAGGGGAGAACGAGGATGCGGGAAATATGAAATATTGGGGGAGAGAGAAAAGGGGGGGGGGGGGGGGTGTAAGATCCCATAGTTTCTCGCCCTAGTTTAACCTTTGTGGTTTATATCTTTACCTTTTAAACTCAATTATGTAAAAATTATAAAGTTATATGACTTTCTTAAATATTTTGATTATAAAATCTTATGATATAATGCTTTGGATTTTAATTTAGAAATTGTGACGTTTAAGTTAAAGTTAAGATGTTAATTTAGATGTAGGGTTTTGTTTAAGGATATATGAAATTAGATATATTAGTTTAATTTTGAGAATTATGGAATGAAAATAAGAAAATTATAAAAATAAATGAAAATAGTGGAAATTTGCTAAGACCGATTTTTCCCACCATTGGGAGTGGGTAAAACCGCTCTAACCGCCTATAAAAAGTAGAAAAATATCTCACTGCTTGAATGGCGGTTTTAACTGCAATTAGACTGGTTAAAAACATCATTAGGAAGCTGACAAAAAGGTTTGATCGGTTATACCCATGATTAGGAGCGGGTAAAACCGATCGGCACCTGTAGTCCAAAAAAATTAGCTTTCTCAATTTCCAAAGAAGGGCTACGACCCTAGGGGTCTAGCCCTCCTATTTTTGGACTTGCTAGGCGACTGGGAGTATAAATATGTCTCCCTTTCATCCTCAGCAATCCAGATAACAACACAAATCAAAGTTGAAAAGGGAGAGAAGTGAGAAATAGATAAGGAAGAACAGAAGCAAAGGAAAGCTAAGGAAGGAAGGTTTTGGAGCTTGAATTCGGATTCCAAGCCGTAGATTTCATCCTAGGCACCTTCAGGAACACAAAGGTAATGATTTTAAACCTTCCACCATGTTGTAATTTAGAGAAATGATGCATGAAAGTAGAAAAGTGAAGTTTTTGGATTTCTTAGGATTTTTTACCTGAATCTTTAAGTTTTAACGTTGAAATGTGTTATGGATTGATAGGAATGTGGCATGAATGTTGTAAAAATGATTTTGAACAAAAGAAACCAAAGAAAAAGATATTTTGAAGCACTTTTTATTGAAACCCGAAGCCAAAAGTTTTTGAAAAACTGATTCTGGGCACGACGGGTTAACCGATCCAATAGTGGGTAAAACCGATTTTCTTCACTCAAGAAAATTGGTTATTGCCGATCAAAGTATGGGAAAAACCGATCTTAGGACCCGAGGTATTTTCTGAGCGGGTAAAACTGCTCTAATAGTGGGAAAAACCACACTTTGAAGCTGAAGCTCTGAAGTACGGGTAAAACTGATCTGAAGTGTGGGTAAAACCGCTCTTTGAAGCTAAGAATACCTGAAGAGTGGGTAAAACCGCTCTAATAGCGGGTAAAACCGATCCTTCATTAAAAACATGAATTTTTGAAGATTTAAACTAAAATCTTTATAAAACTTCTTTTATAACTTTAAACACTTTCGAAAATGCAACTACACTAAAAGGGGAGGGGTGAATTGGGTTGGTTTTAAAAACTTTCTTTCTAAGTAGTAAAATAGTTTTAGTGATTGTGTGAAATGTGATAGCTTAAAAACTAAATTAGAACTAAAAATAAAGAGCAATACTTTAATGTGGTTCAACTTTCCTTCCTTAAGGAAAGTCTAATCCACCTTCCAAAACAACTTGTTTGGTTTCCACTAACTCTAGATTCTTTGAAGGTGAATCTAAAAACCATTACAAACTTATCCCAAAAGATCACCTACTAGTTTACTCAAACTCTAGGTAACCCTTAAGATAATTCCCTTTGCTTGAACCTTTTCAATTCCCCTAAAAAGATCCAAGACTTGACCACTTTTACAATAGAAAGGTAATGCTAGAGGACTAGCTAACTATTATAAGTTGAAAGATGAATTGAAATGAGAGTTCACTTTTGCTTGACACTTAGAGAGTTTGAGATGAAAAGAGATGGTTTGAAAGTCTCTAAACTCTTGTATTTATAGAAGAAGGTTGATCTTTGAAGGAGGCTCTGTTTTCCCATTGAGAAGGAGACAAGCCCATGACTTTCTCTGTTTCAGCTTTTCTGGTTCGAGTCCGGGTTTCGAGCTCGAAACTTCAACTTCAAAGCTTTGTAAAGTTTGAAATCTTCATTTCAACGGCTACTTCATTAGGCGCGACTTGCAGTTAATGCGTTTGGCACATTCTTTGTTTTTAAATCTTCAAGCTCGAGACCCTGTCGACGTCCGAGGTCGAGACTTCAATTTAATTTCAGGATTTCCAACCTGAGAGCTTGACTATTGTCGGCTGCCTGTCGACTTGATCGAAGTAGATCATTTATGGGTGAGCTTCGAGCTCAATCGCTTGTCGATGTTGGGCTCAATATTTTCTGGGCTTGATTCCGAACTCGACCATCTGTCGATTGCTGGAGCTTGAGAACTTCTGGGTTTAGTTTCGAGCTCGAGAGCCTGTCGGTACTCAATTTCGAACTATTCTATTTCTGCACTTTTAACTCAAGAAACCTCATTAAATTCTTTTCTCATATTTGTTTGATCATCATTCAAAACTTAGGGATTGAGACCATAGTCTAACAATCTTCCCTTTTTGATGATGACAAAACAAATATAATAATTTTGACAAAAATAGCATAAAAGAAGAAAAGCTCCCCCTAATGTCCTTTCTTATTTTTCTCCCTTTTTGACATCAACAAAAAGTAACAACAACTTAAGGCATGTATTGAACATGAAGTCTATCTCTCAAATAGCAAAATTGATCTTTGGAGAGTGGTTTAGTAAAAATATCTGCAAGTTGATTTTTGTAGCCACATAAGTCAAACAAATCTCCCCATTTTGAACTAAGTCCCTAATAAAATGATATTTAATGTCAATATGCTTAGTTCGAGAATGTTGAATTGGATTCTTTGAAATATTAATTGCACTAGTATTGTCACACATAATTGGCACACAATCAAATTGTAGACCAAAATCCAACAAAGTATGCTTCATCCAAATGATTTGTTGACAACATGAACTGGCGGCTAAGTAGTAGAGAGTGAAACACTTTTGTTTCTTACTAAACCATGAAACCAAGCAATTTCCTAAGAATTGGCAAGTGCCGCTAGTGCTCTTACGATCAATTAGACATTCACCAAAATCTGCATCTGTATAACCAAGTAAATCAAATGAAGAAGATTTAGAATACTACAAGCCATAGTCAATGGTATTTTTGCAAATATCTAAGAATCCTTTTGACAGCACAAAGATGGAAATCTTTAGGGGAAAAAGTGCAAAAGTGGTCCACAATCTTTAACCCTGTTTCAAATGTAGTCCACAATCTTTAGTAAGTATCAAATGTAGTCCACAATGTATCCATTTTGTTTCAATTTTAGTCCAAAAACGGAAATTGGACCTTGACCGTTTAACCGTCAGTCAAACCCGGGTTTGACCCTTCTAAAACCACTTCACCTCTTTCTTCCAAAACCATTTCTCTCATCCTCTCATCTTCTTCTTCTAAAATCCGATTAAAAAATTCAGACAAAAAATCACGAGAGAGAGAAACCTAGGGTAAGTCTACAACAATCTGAAAGGAGAAAGAGGAAAGCCACACCAAATCAAGAAAGATCGAAGAGGACAACTATGGCTTTAAGAAGCCATGGGTTGAATGGAGGACCCCCTCCTAAATACGATTAGTTAATCTTTGATAAGTTTTGCTACAGATTCTTTAAATGATGTTTCATATGGTATTGTTATGAATCTACTTATATACTTTTTTTTCTTATGTTTATTTTGATGGGTGGTCCCTGTTGATGGATTTTTAGGGTTATATATTGTAGTGAAACTATGGCTCATGTGAGTAATCATCTATGTAAAGGGAGCATCTTTTCAGAAATAAGGTGGTCCCCGATGTCTTTGTTGTTATGGGAGACAGTGGGGTTCACAATACTTGTTTGATTGCTATAAAAAGTTTGTAAATCATTGATACTGGGAATTTTTACTATTTTAAAATCAAATTGTTTAATATTTTTGTCGTTGTTTGTGGTTGCACATGACTGGCGCCAATGTGCTAAAAATAACATTATTTATTGTGATTAACTTCGTAGTTGGAGACTGTCATGTATATAAAATGTGGCTTAGTTTCTACTTTGCAAAAATCATGTATGTAAAGTGTGAGTTACTCTTTTGTTTACTTTCTTACTCTAGTTTGGTTGGTTTCTCATATTTTAATTGACAGATAGTGACAGCACATACATATCCATAAAGTTTCACTATTCAGGACGTATAGAAACTGAACCCATTCCAAAGTACCGAGGAGGTAAAATTTGTGTGTTTGATGCCGTTGATACATTAGAACTAAAATTGAAGGATTTGGAAGGTATGCTAGAAGAAGTATGTGTTTATAGGAGGACAGAGTTTTATCTGTCAACTTTTGCTGGGGAATTCATTCCAATAGCCTCAGGTGAAGAGCTTAAATACCACTGTGAACAAACAATTGTAAGGTGAAGAGCTTAAATACCACTGTGAACAAACAATTGTAAGGGACGACGAGATGAAGT
Organism: Leptodermis oblonga; assembly: GCA_016801395.1. Taxonomy (NCBI): domain Eukaryota; kingdom Viridiplantae; phylum Streptophyta; class Magnoliopsida; order Gentianales; family Rubiaceae; genus Leptodermis; species Leptodermis oblonga. The sequence continues at coordinate 22,892,863 of CM028753.1, forward strand.
TGTGTGTAGTTGTGAGCATGCTTGAAGTACCTGGAGCTCAATCTGGTGATGAGGATTCTGACGAGATTACAGAAGATAGAGATTCTGATCAATGGTCTAACTTTCATTCAGAATATGGAGGCAATAATAAGGGTGGGAAAGTGGGGGCACAGAGTTCTCAGAAATTCTTGGTGCAGAAAAATGGTCTTTTGAGGAATGGTGGTAGTTTAGATATTGAGGATGATGACTTGATGCAATCAGATTCTGATTTTGACAGTGTACATGAAGATGAAGACCTCCAGCTAGGTGTAGAATTTACAACCCGCAGAAGGATAAGTATGGTATTCAATTAAAGTTGGGGATGAATTTTCATAACTTTAGGGACTTCAAGCGTGCAGTCAAGACATGGAGCATAGAACATGGAAGACGGTGTTACTTTAAAAGGAATGATGCTATGAAGGTGCAAGCCTGGTGTAAGTTAAGGGTGAGTAATGATTTCATGTAGGAAGTCTATGCAAGGAAAATGAAGGCGACTGGACTTGTTGAAATAAGAACATTTGTTACTAAACACAAATGTGACTTCCAATATTTCAATAAAAATATGAAGTTTGCTTGGTTGGCTGAGAAATATGTTAACTTGTTTAGAGATAATCCCAAATTATCCGCAAAAAAATTCTGGAAGTTAGCTGGTAGAGAGAACAAGTGCTATATTTCAAAACAACAAGCTTTTAGGGCTCGGGCCCTAGCCATTAAGTTAGCCAGAGGTTGTGATACTGATCAATTAGCCCTGCTGCATGATTATGTAAGGGAAATTCAGAGGAGTAACCCTGGAAGTACTGCAGTACTTAAATTAGTTGATGGATACATTCATCCATTGACTGGTCAAGGCAGATTTGAAAGAATGTATGTTTGCTTTGCAGGTGTTAAAGAGGGCTTTATGGCACGTTGTAGGCCATTAATAGGGTTGGATGGAACTTTTTTAAAAGGATCTTATGGGGGTGTCCTTATAACTGCTGTTGGTGTTGATTCAAATAATGGATTTTTCCCACTAGCATATGCAGTTGTTGAGGTGGAAAGTAGTAGTTCGCGGCAATGGTTTCTCAGTTTGTTGAAGGACGATCTTAGAATTAAGAGAGATAGTGAGTGGACAATTATGAGTGACAAGCAGAAAGGCTTAAATACAAGCTTGTGAAACTATCTTTCCTGGAGCTGAGCAGCATTTTTGTGTCAGACACTTACACTCAAATATGGTTTCAGCCGGGTTGAGGGGTTCAGCCTTAAAAAAGGCATTATGGTATGCAGCAAAGGCAACAACTGTGGCACAATTCCAAACAAGAATGCTTCTACTTAATGACACAAATGAGGATGCAGTTGCATGGTTAGAAGACAAGCCCCCATCACAATGGAGCAGACAGATCACATTTCAGTATCCATCCCAAATGTGATATCTTATGAATAACATGTGTGAATCGTTCAATGGTAAGATTTTAGAGGAAAGAGAAGCACCTATTGTTGCTCTGTTTAAGGGAATCAGGATTTACTTGATGGATAGAATGCAAATGAATAGGGATATTGCTAAAGAGAAATGGGGAGACAAAAAGTTATGCCCTAGAATCTTCAAGCTAATTGAGAAATATTCTGAAGAGGCTACTAATTGTGTACCTCATAAGTCTAATGACCAGTTTGTTGAAGTTTGCGGTAGAGACAACAATACTTGGGTTGTTGACATAGCTAACAGGAATTGTTCACGTAGGAAATGGGATTTGACAGGTATTCCATGTAGCCATGCCATATCAGCTTTGTGGGTTTTGAAATTGGACCCGCTTGATTTGTTGATGACTGTTACAAGGTTTCAACATATTTAAAGTGTTATAATCCCTGCATTTTCCCCCTGAATGGCCAACATGAGTGGTAAAAGACTAGGATGCCTCCACCTTTACCTCCTTCAAATCTTCGCAAACCAGCTGGTAGGCCAAAGAAGAAGAGGTGTAAGAACCAGGAAGAGCTTGATGAGGTCAAGGAAATGCCAACTAAGGTTAGTAGGGCTGGCCAAGTTGTCTCATGCACCTTTTGTCATGAGAAAGGTCATACTAGAAGGTCATGCAAACAGCGGAAGGAGTTTGATGCTCAAAATACACCGCAATCACAAAGTATGGATGGAATTGGTTCGAGTAAACAGGTTGTTCTTACGATTTCCACTGGTTTTTTATATTTTTTTAGTTTTCTATTTGTTATTCTGATATTGATTTTGAATATATGCTATGCAGGACAATGATGGGCAAAATATTCCCTCCCATACTGCAGAAGCAAGTAAAAGATTAAAAAGACCCATCAAGTTAAAGTCTCAAGTGAATAAGGCAAAGAAACAATACAGGAATAAGTTCAAAAAAGGAGTAGGTACAGCACAAAAGGTATTTTAACCTTAATTATTGAACTCATTGACTTCATGAGCTCATATTCGATTTAATCTGTAATACTTTAACATTTACTAGTGTTCATCTCTATTGTTGTTTCAATAAAGTCTCTTTCTAATGTACTTTTAGCATCCTCTCTGCAGGCAGAAGATGCAGAATGGAACCAGAAAGTGAAAAATGGCCCGATTCAGAAAACTACAATAGTAAGTAATCTCACAAATTTGACGTAGCAAACTAGAATATGTTATTAATAGATTTTTATTTTTTTTTCTTTCAGTAGTAAGGCTGGTTGCTGAAAATGCATTTGCACATTTCTACTCATACGTACAGTAAATAATTTCACTTCATGTATAGGAAAAGGAAGTGATAGATAATGAGACCGTGAATGTGATTTCACAGTGTTCTAAACCCCTACAAAGTTTAAGGAGATCTCCAAGAAAAAAAACTGGGAATGTATTTTTTTTTATATTGAAATAATTGTATCACTTTTCAATATAGTTTACTTTCTAACAAAACAATCTATTTATGCTTCATGAACAATGTGATGAAGTTGGAATTGGCAGACAGCTTCCACTATCCCAACCCTCCATTAGACCAAAAAAAACCCTCAAAAAAGATAAAAGAAAGGCAATGGATGGCCCACAGGTTAGGCCTTCACATGGTTAATTTAGAATGTGTTTCTCTTAAATTTTTTGGCTTGGTTGATTAAGTTTTGTCCTTGAACTGTGTTTCAATGTGCAGGAGTTTAACTTAATCTCATCAGCTCCAGAAATAAATGTTGAATCAGATGATGTTAGGAACGCCAAGTGGGAAATGTTTGGACTTCAAGCACCAGTGTATAGTGTTGGCAGCAAACCTAAACTCTCCAATACAATGAAACCTGTTGGACAAGGAGTTGAGATGTCAACCTCAGACAATGTACCAAACATACTTAAGCCCTCTTCAACTAATCCTCATTTCCTTGAAGGCTACAAGCTTGGACTGCAACAGTTGTATAAATCAATGGACATTCAACTCCCTGGTGAAGTTAGCACAGATGGATTAAGAAAAAGCATTTATGAGCTATTTGATATTCTAGCTCCCAGCTTTCTTAGCCATAACAATGATATGACTTCCAACATTGCCACTACAAGTGTCAAGGCCATTCAGAAGGGGAAGGGCAAGAAGAAATAGTGGAAGGAGTTTACCATGTTAAGATTGGAGTTCATTGTTAGTTTTTAATGTTAGAAGGCACTTGAAAACAAATTGTCTTTTGATTTTTGGAATGCATTTCAAGTGCTTTGGAACTTTGGATAATGTCTATGTAGTTTTTGAAATGCTGGTTGATTAGATTGAATTTGGATAATTGTTAGTTTTTGTAAGCTGGATGATCTCTATGGATAATGATGTTTGGTGTTTGTTTTCTGCCCCATGTTGGAATTGCCCTGTTACATGCTTGTTTAATGGATGATGATGCTTGTTAAATTCTTGATTTAGTGAGGAATAACTTCTTACATGGATTAATTTTTGGTTCAATGTTGTGGAGCTTGTAGATGTGAAGGCTTTGTAACAAGAGTAATGGGTTTTGCGAGATAAATGGTTTTGGAAGGAAGGGGTGGGGTGGTTTGTGGTTTTAGGAGGGTCAAACCCGGGTTTGACTGACGGTCAAACCCGTTGACCGTTAGTCAAGGTCCAATTTCCATTTTTGGACTAAAATTGAAACAAAATGGATACATTGTGGACTACATTTAATACTTACTAAAGATTGTGAACTACATTTGAAACAGGGGTAAAGATTGTGGACCTCTTTTGCACTTTTTCCAATCTTTAGGAGCAACTTGAAAATGTGCATACAAACAAACGACATACATAATGTCTGGCCGACTAGCCGTGAGAAAAAGTAGACTACCAATCATGCCTCTAAAAGGTTTTTGATCAACACTATGACTATTTTCATTTTTATGAAGCTTAGATGAGATACACATTGGAGTGTTACTGGCTTTACACTTGTCCATGTTAAAAATTTCAAAATTTCCTTAGTGTATTTTGATTGACAAATGAAAATACCTTTGGAAGTTTGTTTGATTTGAAGACCCAAAAAGAAAGTTAACTCACCCATCATACTCATTTCAAACTCATTACGCATTATACTAGCAAAATCATCACATAAGGCATTTTGAGTAGCACCAAATATTATGTCATTAACATAAATTTGAACAATGAACAAGTTCTCATGCTTATCAACTTTAGTAAACAAGGTGGTATCAATTTGACATCTTCTAAAGTTATGAGCAGGCAAATAAGAAGTTAACCTTTCATACCAAGCTCTAGGAGCTTGTTTCAATCCATATAAGGCCTTAACAAGTTTGTAAACATGATTAGAAAATTTAACATCTTCAAACCCGGGAGGTTGTTCCACATAAACGTCCTCATTCAAAAAGCCATTTAAAAAAGCACTTTTCACATCCATTTGATATAATTTAAAACCTTTGAAACAAGCAAAATCAAGCAACATCCTAATAGATTCAAGTCTAGCTACGGGAGCAAAAGTTTTATCATAATCTATGCCCTCTTCTTATTTATACCCTTGTGCTACCAATCTAACCTTGTTTCTAGTGACCTTTGCAAGCTCATTTAGTTTGTTTCTAAAGATCCATTTTGTGCCAATTATGGATTGATGTATAGACCTCTCTACTAATTGCCAAACTTTACTTCTTTCAAATTGTGCCAATTCTTCTTGCATAACCAATATCCAATTTTTATCAAGTAAAGCATCTTTAACATTTTTAGGCTCAATTCTAGAAAGCAATGCAACATTGCTTTCTTAGGCTCTATTCCTAGTTTTAACCCCTACAGATGGATCACCAATGATTAAGTCATGGGGATGATCTCTAATGAATTTCATGGGTTTAGTTAGAAAGAGAATTAGGAGCGCATGTAGAAGTAGAAGCATCACAAGGAGAAGAAGTAGAGCAAGGCATATCAATTGCATCATTCAAAGAGACACTCTTTCCAAAATTAGTTGGCAAAGTATGAGCTTTATCATCATTTTCATGTTAATTTTTAGAAGCAAGATTTTCATCAAATTCTACACGCCTACTTTCCTCAACCTTCATCATAGTTTTGTTAAAAACTATATATGCTTTTCTATTCAATGAGTATCCTAGGAAAATGCCTTCATTTGATTTACTATCAAATTTTTCTAAATGCTCATTTGTTTTCAAGATAAAACATTTGCAACCAAACACTTTGAAATGCTCAATGTTGGGAGCTCTCCCAAAAACAAGTTCATAAGGAGTCTTTCTCAAAATTGGTCTCAATAAACTCTATTTATGACATAATAAGTGGTACTAATCTATTCGGCCCAAAAATATTTTGGCAAACTATTTTCACAAAGCATTGTTCTAACCATTTCTTGCAAAGTTTTATTTTTCCTTTCTACAACTCCATTTTGTTGTGGAGTTCTAGCACTTGAAAAATTATGAGTAATGCCGAATGAGTTCCAAAAATTTGATAAAGTTTTCATTTGTAAATTCAGTTCCATTATCACTTCTCAACTTAACAATTTGCAATGTAAACTCATTTTGAACTTTCTTTGCCTAATTTTCAAATTGATGAAAGGTTTCATGTCATGCTTATGTGCCAAGAAAATTACCTAAGTAAATCTATAGTAATTTTCAACTAGTACATAAGCATATCTCTTCCAACCTAGACTAGCATGTTGTATAGGTCCAAACAAATCCATATGAATTAGTTCTAGGGGCTTTGTAGTGCTTACATGCTTCTTTGATTTAAAAGATAATTTCGTATGCTTACCAAATTGACATGCATCACACAATTTATCTTTTTCATTATTCAACTTAGGCAATCCTATTACCAATTCATTCTTTGAAATTTCATTTAAATGATACATACACACACGTGCTAATCTCCTATGCCATATCCATCCATCATTGCAATTAACGGCCAAGAAATGATCATGTTGTTCAAGCAAAGTTTCAACATCTAGGATATACATATTTCCATTTCTATTAGCGCTACAAATCACTTTGTTATGACACTTAGGATCTACCACAAAGCAAGTATCATTCTTAAAATGAACACCAAGATTTTTCTCACATATTTGACTTACACTCAATAAGTTAAACTTCAAATTGTCAATAAGCAAGACATTCTCAAAAGAAATTCACCTTTGGATGAAATGTTACCTATACCAATAATTTTTCCTTTCTTGTTGTCTCCAAAGGTGACATGGCCTCCTTTCTTCTTGTCATCACAAAGTAGAGATTTGTCACCCGTCATGTATCTTGAGCACCCACTATCCATGTACCACTTGGATAGCTTGGAATGCATCATTAGATGAGCTTCTTCCTCTTCATGGAGTCCCATGAAGCACATTTGAGCTTCCTCTTCATCACTTGAATCCTTAACATCAGAGTTGGCCTTGTCCTAAGTTTCGGCAATGAATGTTTGCTTCTTGCCCTTTTTCTTTTGAAGCTCTTTCTTCTTCTTTGGGCACTCACTCATGATATGTCCAATTTTTTGACATTCATAACACCTAGGACCACCTCTCTTCTTCTCATAGGTTTTACCTTTTAGAAATTTTTTCTTTTTGATAAACTTTTAGAAGTTCTTAGCTAAAAGGTTCATCTCATCAAAAGAGATTTCTTCATCGCTTCCTTCATTTTCTTCTCCACTTTCACTCTTAGAAGATTTGAGTGCAAGATTCTTTCCTTTAGAGCTTACTTAATCATGAGACATCAATTCTTGAATTTTGAGCATCGACATGAGCTCTTCAAGAGGGAATGTCTTCATATCCTTTGAAGTTTCTATTACAAGAGCTCTAGTGTTGTACTCTTTAGTGAGACCATGTAGAATCTTTTGATTCATTTCATTGAGTGGGTAAGTTTTGTTATGGACTTCAAGATCTTTAACAAGACCATTGAATATACAAAACACATTATCAATGGTTGCACCTACATCCATTTTAAATGTTTCATATTGAGAGAAAATGATAGACTTCGGTTACTCTTGGATACTAGCACTACCCTCATGGTACTCTTGGAGCTTTAGCCAAAGGGCTTAAGCATTCTTACATCCCTTGATGCTACTTGACTATTGAATGTTCAATGCATTATAAACAACATTGATTGCTTTCCCATTCAAGGAGAGGTTTTTCTTATCTTTATCAGTTAGCTCACTCCTTAGTTTATCTTTAGTGGTTCCGTCACTATTGGTAATGAGGATAGGTATGTCACATTCCTTAACAATAAACCATGGTTCACAATCCACCAAAATAAGAAAAATCTTCATCCGGTCCTTCCAACAACTAAAATCGGTTCCACAAAAAAATAGAGGCCTAATGGTGGAGTTTCCTTCATTGAAGGGAGTTGCTTTTGAACCCATGGAGCTACCTCAAGGTAATTAGCCTTTTGTTGAGATCCTTTTTCTGATACCAATTGAAAATGCAACTACACTAACCAACCAAAGAGGGGAGGACTGAATTGGGTTGGTTTTAAAACTTTCTTTCTAAATCGTAAAATAGTTTTAGTGATTGTGTGAAATGTGATAGTTTAAAAACTAAATTAGAACTACAAAGAAAGAACAAGACTTTAATATGGTTCAACTTTCCTTCCTTAAGAAAAGTCTAATCCACCTTTCTAAACAACTTGTTTGGTTTCCACTAACTCTAGATTCTTTGAAGGTTCATCTAAAAACCTTTACAAACTTATCCCAAAGGATCACCTACTAGTATACTCAAACTCTAGGTAACCCTTAGGATAATTCCCTTTGATTGAACCTTTTAAATTCCCCTGAAAATATCCAAGACTTGACCACTTTTACAATAGAAAGATAATACTAGAAGACTAGCTAACTATTACAAGTTGAAAGATGAATTGAAACGAGAGTTCACTTCTGCTTGACACTTAGAGAGTTTGAGATGAAAAGAGGTCGTTTGAAAGTCTCTAAACTCTTGTATTTGTAGAAGAAGGTTGATCTTTGAAGGAGGCTCTGTTTTTCCGTTGAGAAGGAGACAAACTCGTCACTTTCTCTGTTTCAACTTTTCTGGTTCGAGTCCGAGGTTCGAGCTCGAGACTTTGACTTTGAAGCATTGTAAAGTTTGAAATCTTCATTTCAATGGCTAGTTCATTTTGCGTTACTTGCAGTTAATGCATTTGGCGCGTTCTTTGTTTTCACTATCTTCGAGCTCGAGACCCTGTCGACGTCCAAAGTCGAGACTTCAATTTAATTTTGGGATTTTTAACTCGAGAGCTTGACTGCTGTTGGCTGCCTATCGACTTGATCGAAGTCGATCATTTCTGGGTGAGCTTTGAGCTCGATCGCCTGTCGATGTTGGGGCTCTATATTTTTTGGGCTTGATATCAAACTCGACCATCTGTCGATCGTTGGAGCTCGAGAACTTCTGGGTTTAGTTTCGAGCTCGAGAGCCTGTCGATACTCGGTTTTGAACCTTTCAATTTCTGCATTTTAACTCAAGCAAACTCATTAAATTCTTTTATCATATTTGTTTAATCATCCTTCAAAACTTAGGGATTGAGACCATAGGTCTAACAACTTTAATTAATAATTAATTAAGGTTCATTAAGTGGTTAAAAACACAGGGATTTAGAGACAAAAACATATAGAAACCTAGAGTCTAATGATTTATCTAGATTTAAGAATAATGTCTAAACTATGATATTTATGTAATGCAGATTTACTTACAAAATACTAGCGATATATGTACGAGATGAGTGTTCTCACTAAAGGGGCTAAATGTTTTAAGAGTGAATTTCTCATTTTATCATGAACCTTTGGCCATGTTACCCGACACAAACCTTCCAAAATTAGTTTTTTAAGCACAAACCTTTCAAAAACGTAACAAAACGTGATATTCCGTTAACCCTCTCCTTTAAGTCACTAACGTCTCCACTATTTCAGGGGTAAAATCATCCGAATGTCAATTCTTTTGTCTTACATTTCTCTTATTTTAAATTTATTGCCAAATAAACCCCAAACTTTCATTTTTTACCAATTCTTCCAAGAATTAAGAAAAGAAAATATGATATAAGTGAAATTTAATTCTTAATTTATTCTTCATTTTAATATTAATTTTTCTATATAATAATAATACTAAAATACTAATTATTCTTAATATTATGATATAATATTAACATATAAAGATTTTTCTCCTTGTTCAAAATAAGTTGGGGCCAAAAATTAAGAAAAATAAAATTACATGGGCTAATCTATAAATTTGATGAACATCATCATCTTCCCTAATCTTTTTTTTTCTTCTTCTTCTTTCTTGATGGGGCTTCTAAGCTTGTAGGTCCCCCCCCTCCCCCCCGGCCAACCAAATTTTTTGCTCTCCATAGCCAACACCTACTTTATAGTCCATGATCAACTTACTGTGAACAAATTTGCCCAAACAAAATCTAAATTGAAAACAAAATTTAACAAAGGAACAAGAAAACAAAAAGGGGCAACTTTAAACTTTGGAAATGGAGTCATTTAGTAATGGGTCCTTGCGATGGGATTGAGAAGAAGATGACGCTCCGTTGCGATGGGAAATGGAGTCATTGACAATTGGATGATTTTACCTCTGAAATAGTGGAGACGTTAGTGACTTAACGGAGAGGATGGATAGAATGTCATGTTTTGTTACGTTTTTGAAAGGTTTGTGTTGAAAAAACTAATTTTGGAAGGTTTGTGTCGAATCGGGTAACATGGCCAAAGGTTCGTGATGAAGTGAGAAATTCACTCATGTTTTAAATAGTAACGAAATAAGTAGCATGCTTTATAATTAATGGTAAGTTTATATCTAGTGATGTGCATGCGTATGATTATGACCTTTAATTGTGAAAAGCGAAATATTTGTATATATGCCATATGTGCATAAATGTTTATAAATACTGAGTTATGTGTATAAGTGAAATACATGTTCATAGTTTCCATGTGAATGTAATAAGTTGTGTACTCATGATTTAAGTGTAAAGTATGAAATGTTAGTGTCTCGTGCACCCGTGTTTGTGCACTATGTTACGTGCTACTTGCGTGTCCATTTGGGGACCCCAAAGCCTCTTTAGTTCGTTTGAAATCGAGCGTGTCAGTGTTGGGCTTGAGCATTTAAATCAATGGCTGAAGGGTTCATTTCAGTATTATCTCGAGGTATGCCACCTAGTTTTGTGCACCTGTGTATGTGCACTAGTTATAGGTGTCTTTATGTTTTCTATTTTTGGGCTTTTATTGTTAGATCTCATGGGTATATTAGTGATTTTGATGCTCAGTACAAGATTATGAAGAAAGGGCCCAGTAAAGAAGAAGGAGTGCAAAAGAAGAGAAAAAGTGATGGTACATCTTGCCAAGTGGACTATCAACACGGCGACATGGTTGATCCAACAAGTCATGGGCTACTCCATATTAACTCTGGAAGTTCAAAATTGGACTTCACGATTTACAATTCGTCCAACCGAGAAGAGAATTACTAGAAGCTGCCAAGTTCAGGATTACTTCACCTGGAAGTAACTGATTTGAATCAGAGTTGTGATTCAATAGAAGCTGCCAATTGTGGTGTGATTGGAGGAGTTTTCCTATTCTGACTTTATTCCTATTATAATTCTAGTTTTCTTAGTTATTAGTTTCCTAGTTGGATATTAATTCCTTTTGTAAATCAGTTTCGTAATCTAATTAGGAGATTGATTCCTTTCATTTTCTAATTCAAATTCTGTACATTATTTAATGGACAGAATTGGGAGAAGATAGAACCACCGTTTTCAGCTTAGTTTTACTGTAGTTCGAGAAAACACTGCTAGTTAGTGAGTAGTCTTATTTTTGTTTCCTTTGGATTTAATTTTGGCTAATTGTCGTTGCACTGTTCGAGCATCCATTTGCCCAGACAGACCATCGGCGATTGAGTGATTTTCCTTCGATCAATTTTTGGTTTAGTTTATTAATTTATTACTTTCTTTCTTAATTATTATTTCGATAATTTTAGTATATTTACTTTAAAGTATTATTATTTTTATCTTAGTAGCATAGTAGCTAAATTTGTATTCCGGAAAATATGTAATGAGCTTTAATCTATGTATGTCATGAAGCCAAATTGCTCTTAAAATAATATGAATGTGTTCCAATTTACTCTGTGTTCATAGATTCTACTGCATGAATTTAAATAAGCCTAATCAACTTGTCTAGATTCAGTAGAGCCAATTAGACCCCATTAAGTCATTTAGTCATTTAGTGGACAAGTTTAATAAGGTGGTAAAGTTACCCTCTGATAATTGAGAGTAAATAAGTTGGTAATTCTATCTCTACATATTCAGGTTAGAAAAGCTAAAACTGGGTTTCCCTAATAACTAGTGTTGTTAATACATTAAATAGGCAGCAACATATTCTGGCATGTTGTGTACTAATTAGAGAACGGTTAGTCCTAGCATAATCTAGCTAATTGTCGATTAAGTAAGGAGAAATTGGGTTGGGTTTTGAGCATATTCTCATCAACCTATAACTAGTTGATGACATGCATGTTAACAAATCCATGAGTTTATGCTTGACATACTATGATTATTGTAATTTACATGATTACTGGATTTTATTAATTAATTGATATAGGTTCAAGTTCTTAGTTTTATTTAGGTAGTGATTTCTCAAATTTCCCATACATTCATCTGTGTGGAAAAAAGGTGGTTGCTAACTAAAATCTTACATCAATAGTTCTCACGAGATTAAAGTCACTCGGTTCCTTGTGGATCGATCTTACTTCTGCTATATTTCCATATTTTATTATTGCAGGTTAAAAGTACTTATAGTACATTAGATAGGGTGTGACAAACTGCTTATCAAATTGGCACCGCTGCCAGGGACTGGTGTATAGATTTTAATTCTTGTTTCCTATTGATTTGTGTTTTATTGTTGCAATTTATGAGCAGATCTTCTAAACCTACATTTTTTAGTGATCCGGAGATAGAGATGAATGCAAAGTGACTGTCAAAAGAAGCATGGAAATGCCGTAAAGTAATGGCAGAGCCAGACCCCTAAGGTCCGAGGGGGGGGGGGGCAATATATTCAAAGTAATAAAATTTTTAATAAAATAAAATATTTTACAATGATTCTCTACGAGGGCGCATATTCTGAAAACGCTGTAAAATTAACTCATTATCAACTGAGTCAAAAATTTATTTTTCAATATAAGTAACTAAACAATCATTCATCCTATTATCTCTTATTCGATTTCGAAGTCTACTTTTCACAATCTTCATAGCAGAAAATGCCTTTTCCACAGCTGCAATTGCCACAGGTAGAACCAGTGCAAGCTTAATAAGCTTATACACCAATAGATATACAATATCTCTTTTGCTCTTCACTAATTCCTCTGTAAGATTCCCTATCCCTTTCAAATTCACAAAATCTGAACTAGAGTGCACATCCATGAAATAATTATCAAGCTGGTTATCCAAGGCCAAGATCTCAAGCGATGAAAAATTCATTGGATAAAACTGTGCAGATTGAAGCAACTTTTCTTTGTTAAAAGCATCAAAATGATTTTCAGGATTGAGGCCTCCGATGCAAAGAAGTATTTCAGTATTCACTTCTGTGAATCTATCATTAAGCTCTAAAAGTAGCATATCTAAACCTTCACAGAATAAACTTAGTTTGTAGTAGTGCAAATTGGTGACCTTCGGAGCTTTATTTTTTATTTGCCTTTAAGAACACAAATCTCATCCATGTCTGGAATATCAATATCATGGCGATTACAAAACTTCGTCTCTTCATCCAATAAATCATTCTAACCATTATTCCTCATCAATTGCAAACGCTCTTTTGAGACTCTAACTTGTACCATTGCATTGACAATATTTTGATTTTTTCTCTGCAAAGTTTGGGAAAGCTCATTTGTTATACCCAATATATTCTTCATCAAGTCCAATGTGAAAACAAAATCAAATCTTCTTAAAGATTCTATAAGACCAGCTGATGAGGGCATCCCCAACATATAGATTCATCTACAAGTCAGGCACATGAAGACAGATCCATAGCAAATGCAAATCCATACCAAAGGGATCCGGTTATTTAATATCATTAAGCCTCTTATTCGAACAAAGCAGAAAAAAGTAGATGATGCGCTTCGCACCCTTGTTCTCTCAAACCGTACACAAGCTGATGTGTACCAAGGTACACATGCGGATGAATTGCCAAGGAAAGTCTGATTAAGCGGCGTAGCTCGTATAAACTCTTTACTTACCCAAAATCCATATAACAAAAATAAACTAACCTAAGCTAATTTACTTAAAGGAATTTGAACCAAGTAAGAAAAGAGGTGAAACATGCGAATTTAATTAGGTAGAGCAAATAACCTAATTAAGCTAAGTTTCATGCAAAATACATAAATCACAAGCATGCAAAATACATAAAGCAATAAAGGGAGAGTACTCAAACTAATAGTTTAAATATATGAATACTTAATTTATTATGGTGGTCGATTGCCTATTTATAGAGAATAGGGCAGCCGAAATTCTAACCTAAAAGAAGTAGGAAAAGAATTAGAATTGAAAACCAATCAAGAGATTGATTTCCTTTACAATACCAAAACCTGAAAGAAGTATAATGGTAAAAGGAAAAGGAAATTTGGTCACCTTAAAGATAAGGGCAGCCGAAATTACAAGTGCAATTCAAGAAGGAAAAGAATTGGAAATCCTATTCCAAAAAGGAGATCAAGAAGGGATCCTTTTTGGAAACTAACAACTAAGGGCAAAATAGGGAACATGCATAAACCCTTATTTTCCCCCAAACCCTAACCCATAATTTTGCAAACCCTAATGGAGTAGGCCTTGCGTGTGGCCTTCTTGATAGGCTGGCCGAATTTGGTGATGTGGACTGGACTCCATGGAAGTTCGGCCTGTTTGTTGATGGCGCTTGGTGGAATGGTGTAGGGAGCTTCCGGAATCTTCTGGAATCTCCTGGAATCATTTCGGAATCAAGATTTTCAAGATTTTCAAGATTCTTCAAGATTCTGCAAAATATGAAATTCAAGATTTTCAAGAAAATCAAAAACTTCAAGAAACGTCTCTTTAAAGTCCAAGAACCTTCTGGCGTCTTCAAGAACTTCAAGAAATAGCCTTCTCTTTATTGTGAAATGGTGAATTGCGCCTCTTCTTCAAGAATTGTAAGGAGAGTTGCAATTTGAACCTTTCCGACTTTATGCTCTAAGGCGTTGGCTTCTACTATCAATTGAGCATCCTGTCTACAAGCTTGCACAAGGTTGTTGAGATCCTCACGAACTCTTCTTGCTCTGCTCCTCGTCATTGGCCCAATGATAACCAGAAGTGGATCCCTTTGATATGGACTTGGATCCTGAAGCATTGTTGGGCCTCGGTGTAGAACCCGAACCTCCTCAGCTTCTCTGGACTCACTTGTTTATGGACTTGTCGATGGACTAGGGATGCCCTCATCACAAGCTCAAAAGATATCAGAGCCCAAAAGCTTGGACAAGCCAAGTCAGAAGGACAAAATGGTCAATCTATTCGAAATTACTGGAGATGTTCAGCCATTGCTCATCACGGACTAAGTTCAAGGGTTTTCTTGAAGTTCTTGAAATGGTTCTTGGAAAATCTTGAAGAAATGGAAGAATCTTGAAGTTCTTGATTTACAACATTTCAGATAGTTTTTCCTACATCACAATTTGACATCACAATGCTGAATCGATTGGCAAACAAGCTTCACCAATTTGGCCAGCAGCATCCAAGCCCATTGCCGAAATTCCTTTTTTTCCTAGAAGGGTTAGTTTTAGGTTTTGGTAGTTTTTGGATTGGATTAGGATTTGTGCATGTTTCTTAATCCTTTCCTTAGTTTTTTAAGGATTAGTTGAGGTTGTTACAAGTTTGTTACAACTCCAACAAACTCCTTATTTCTTTGTTTCCAAAAAGGTTTCACTTCCTGATTCCTTTTTGCAATAGGATTAATTTCTTCTTTTTATTTTTCAAGAAGGAATTTTGGATTTCTACTTTCTTTGAGGTGGCCAAATTTCCTTCACAAGTTTTCATGTTCTTTTTGGAAACTTGTTTTCTTTTAGGAATACCAACTCTAGTTGGATTCCACTTTTGTTTGTTTTACAATCTATTTTCTTTTCGAAGTGTACAAGGCACGCAACTTCTTCTATTTAAAGAAGAGGTTGCCGAAATAATAAATCATAAATTATAGAATTCAGATTTTTATATCTTTGTGAGGTTTAATCCTTAGCTTAAGAGTTCTTATTTTGCACTTATGTAATTTGCATGTTAATGTTAAGATAACATAAGCGAAACTATAGAAGATTTAGGTTTCTTGCTTCACCTAAATTCTGCTGGTTTCAATTCATTTATTCTTGCTTAGTTATAGCTAAAGTTGTTTATCTCACCTTTGCTTGTAATTTTCAAATATCTGAGTAAGTAAGATTGTGCCCTTTAACGATTCACTTTCCTTGGCAACTTTTCGCATCCGTGGGATCTTTTTTGAATAACTCACATCAATTTTTGGTATCAGAGCCGAGGAGAATTTTTTTTGGGAGGAGACGGCTAGAATAACCCTAGCCAAATTGACATCAAGTTATTTCTTCCTTCTTTCGATTCTTGTTTTTGTTTTTCGAACAAGGCAAGGGGGATAAATGTTTCCTGCCTGAAGATTTTTAAGTTAGTAGTGCTTAGATTTTTCCGGGGATAATTCATCATTTATATTCTGAATCTTTTGTTGAATTATCAATCCTGCTGGAGAAAATTAAAAGAATGGATGTAGATACGAGAAAAGAAACAAAATAAAAATAATCGCATGTAATTTGGTCTCATCAAAGTTGATCTAGAAACCCCTAGAGCTATTTCCAAAATTATCCTAGGCTGCTGTTAGGAAAAGTTTGGTCTCATTAGGTTTGAGAGCAAATCACAAGGGCCCTGCGATTAGGGTTCGGTTCCTGCGACTTGGCCTGCAATTAGGGTTGTGCGCCATGGATTAGGGTTAGGGTTTACAACTATTCCCTATTATCGTGCTTCAATTTGGTATCTCAAATTGGCTATCTTGTGATTCCTGAAAATATATTGAACTATTTGATTGGTAGAAAGCTAGAAATTGCATGCCCTGAGATTAAACTATTGAAATTACGATTTTTCTTTTGAGAATTAATTGTGATTTTCGGCTGCCATAGTTTTCCTTCTTGGACGAAAGTAATTGTGTGGTTTATGCAATTGGAGGTTGAAAATCTTTAGTGGGATAACTAATTTAGATTGCTTGTTAGGTAATCACATATTGGGTAGTTTCCTAATTTGTTCAATCCTGCTATTATTCTTTGCTTCTGTTCATTCTTGAATTTGCCTTGCAAAATTGCCTAAACTGATTTTCCATTATACTACCAGGACATTAGATCTTAAAATCAATTTAGATTTTGTACTCGTGCACATTACATTAATTTGCTGAAATTGAGGGCTTATCCTTGAATTTCCTCATCGTGCGCATCTTATTCAAATTGATCTACAAAATTTCTTTTCTTTTAATCAATCAAAAACGAAAGTAGGATTCCAACATTCCTATTTTCAAGATTTTTCTGTTGTTTGCCTAAGTGTTACTTGTGTAATCTTAACTGCTGCTTGTTACATCGTGCAAAGTTTGAATCACCTTGAGAAGGGATTATAGACAGGTAAAAGGCAGAGTGAAAATTATTACAAGGGTAAGTCGACCCAAGAGCGATACACTGGGTAGTGAGTAGTTCTTAGGACAGGATACACCAGGGGAACATGGGGTGAGGTTATTTTTCATCTACTTTAAACTTGTCTTGTACATAAATTTCTAGCACTCGAGTAGACATTGCCTTGAGCAATACCCAGGTCTCTACTCAAAGACAACTTCCTTTCACACCCGAACTAAGATCAACAGGAAGGTAGCCATCCTCACGATCAATAGTGGTAGCTGCTTCAATCTCATTAGCACCTTTATGGTGGAGAAGTTGTAGCTATAGCCTTGCAATCACCCAGCGCCGTACGAACTGAAAGGACTCAGCAACGCCAACGGTATTCCAGTTACGCAGCACGTAACAATAAGTCTAGAGATAGGGCATTTCAAAGCCGAAGCCCTATTCGACGTAGTCCCTATGTGCACTAGTCATATCCAGCTAGGGCACCCTTGGATCTACGACCAGAAGGCCAAACACGACTGCATGGCTAACACCTACACCATTCCGCAAAGTACCAAGTCCTTTACCCTCCACCCGATGCCACCCCAGGAGGTCGAAGTCAAAAGGGCCGCTTTTGAATAATGGGACACCAAGAGGGAGGATAGGACTTCACTTGTAACTATAACGCCGATACAACTTAATAAACCGGCCAAGCAGTCTAGTTTTTACGCTAGTGCATAGGACGTTGAGAGGGAATTTTGGCAAGGGGGATTTATCCTTATTTTAATCAATGTTGATCCAAACACCCCCATCCGACGATGGGGGTGTTTGGGTCAACATCTCTCTCCCGAACTGCAGCAATTGTTGATCGAATTTGGAGATGTTTTCCCCGAAGAGCTCCCTGTCGGCGCTCCACCAATATGAGGAATTGAACACCAAATCGATCTCATCCCAGGGGCAGTAATTCCAAAATGCCCAGCCTACAAAGCAAATCTTGAGGAGACAAAGGAACTGTAATGGCAGGTGGACAATGTGAGAACCTAGAATGTCGGACTAGGGTTCGTAACCAAAAAAGGGTAAAATAGACCTTTACTTGTTTTTAATCGTATAACGTGATTGGTGAAAATTGCGTATTGATTGAATGGTTAATTGATTGATTGAATTGCTATATTGAATGATTGCTTGATTGAAATGCTCGATTGAATGATTGATTGATTGAATTACCCGATTGAATAATTGATTGATTGAATTGCTTGATTGCAAAAATTGATTGATTGAGAGTTAAAAGAGGTATAAAACATATCCTAAAATAACATAAGGAAAATAAGAAAAATGAAAAGGAAAAGAATATGGAAAATAGCAGCGTTTTAGTTATCGTCTGAGTCGGACAGGAACTTGGATAGCACAAATTGGGAAACAGAATCTTCGATTATGGAATTGGAAATTGAGATTAATATGATAGAAGAAAACTACCGGATTTACGTCTAGCTTAATTAAAGATGATTCTACATTACCCTAAACCTACTGATTGCCTATAAATACAACCTTGAATCATGAATTAAGAACTTGAAAATTCTTAAAGCAAAAGCTAGGAGAAAACAAAGAAGTTCGTGAGAGAGAGGTAGCAACCGCCGTGAATCGCCGCCTCCGCTTCCATTGACTCCGTTGAAGTTCTGTGAGTTTGTGATAATCTTAGAACCTCATGGTGAGTCTTAATTTGTTATTTGGATTGAGGATTAGAGTTAAGAAAGCATGAATGGTATGAAACTTAAGGAATAAGTAATTCAATTTTGTATGTAATAAATCCATAGAAAGCATGTTCTTAGGATGTTAGTATCTTTATTGACTATTAAACATATTTAGGATTGATGCCTATAGCGTTTAACGATCTGTAGTGATTAAGTTGAAAAGTCAAAATCAGAAAATTTGCATGTTCAAGAACAGTGTTCTGAGCCTAGTTCGGAGTGAGATTTAAGTGTGTTAAAGTCATCCGTTATGCGAAGTAAAAGCTTCTAGGTATTGCCTATATGCTAGACTTTAAATCTATGCCTTTAGTTTGGTTAAAAATGACCTTGAGCCATATCGAAAATAGCCCCGAAAGTATGGTCTAGAATTAGAAGTTTTTGGAAAACTTACCTAGTCGTGCGAGTTGTCATCCGAATCGGACAGTAACTCGCACAGCCTTCTGGAAATAAATTTCTGAACTTTTAAAACGTGAAACCCGAAGAACATGAAAACCCAGGTGCGAGTTTCCATGCGAGTCGGACAGGAACTCGAACACCCTCTAGAACAGAATTTTTTCCCTTATTTCTGAAATTGCTCTTTACCCCTAAAGTTTACCTTAGTCCAGAATTGACCAAAATGTATTTAATAATACTAGCTTTAAGGAACTTGACCTTATTCTTGACAATTGACCGTTGACCATTAACCCTTGACATAGTTGACCAAAAGTCAAAGTCAACCCTAGTTGACCAAAAGTCAAAGTCAAACATAGCTGACTTATCTTAGAACGTTCGTATTGCAGGAGTTGACTGTTGACCGAGAAAGGAACCCGTCAATCGTTGACCACTCACGCCTTAAGAAAGGTGAGGGATTTACTCGATATTTTCATAAAAGTTTAATCGAACTATATATAGTATATGTGTAGCTATAACCTTGATTGCTCGACTAACTAAGAGGTTTCCCACACCTTACTTGCATGTAAATGGAATTGAATTGCTACATATGATATGTATGCCATGATTGATTGCTTGACTTGCTGTACATGAAATGTATGCTTGAATTGCTTACTTGCTTTATATGGGTACAAGCTTGTATGCCTATTGATTGATTATTGATCACATGAATTGTTATTAATTGAAAGTATGATTGATTGTACACTATATAGAAGCATGACGTACTTCTAGGTGTAAATAGATAATACCTAATACCTATGCCATGATTAGGTGATTGATTGCATAATGAATTATCTAGGATTTACGAAAGCATGCTAGAGATGCCATGTTTGCATAATACATACTACTAGAAAAAGGGCCTAACGTGACATTGAAAAGTGTCACAATATATTAGTTTATAACACATATAATCTAATAAGACAATTTGTAGAAGCGTCATCTATGCCAGTGTAGTGATAGGTGTAATGTCAAATAAAGTAACTTATTAAGAGATGTAAAGTGTCATAATAAATTATGTATTGTGACACTTGTATGTCTTAATATTATACATTTCTTGACATTTATCAAAATTTTGTAGTGTCTTAATTGGTTATATATCATGGAATTTTAAAATGTATTAATAGAAACCTTACATAGACATTTTGAAATATCACTAGAAGGTTCCTTTTAGGACAAATATAATTGTCAATTTAAACTATGTTTTCAGACATTTAAATTATTTATTTCTTGATTCTTTATTAATATTGTAACGTTCATATTGAGTTTTTGAATTATAATTTTCACAAATAATATTATATAATTAATGAACATAAAAACATAAATCAAAGAAATGGAAAGAAACATATTAAATATTTATCAAAACAAATAATATGTAAATATTATAAACAAATCTAACATTATATATACACAAAATTACATATACAATTCAATACATAAAAGATTTGTCCATCCCCATTCATATTTTCATTGCTACCATAATTGCTATCATAGAACTTGATCTCTATTTTGAATTTTATACATAATTGTATACTACATGCATATTAGCAAAGAACAAGATGTGGCGATATCTTCTGAGACCTCATGTATCAGTGAGGCGATATCTTCAACACACTTTCTTTTGTCAACTTTTATCCATTGAAGTGGATGGCTTCTGCGTCCTTTGAAGTGATTCAACATTGGTGTGAGACAATTGAAACCATCAAAGAACTTTCCACTTTCTTGTTTGCAAATATATGTTTAATACATGTAAAAATATAACACCTAAATAAAACCATTTTGAGAGACCAAATAACTACAAAATATCAATAAGATAAGCAAGCAGCCATGCAAATCTTTTGATTCTCTCATCGGTTTCAAGACTAATTTGCAAAAACCATTCTATTGCTCTACAATCTATTCGACAAGTTTAACCTTTCATGGATCACGAGTCCCTAAAATATCTGAAGGGATAGGGTAAGTTGAACAAAAGACACGCCAAGTGGGTGTCGTTTCTTGAAACATTTCCCTATGTCCTTAATTACAAGAAGGGAAAAGACAATGTAGTCGCAGATGCATTGTCCAAGAGATATGAGGCCTCGCATTACTGGATCACATGCTACTAGGTCTGATTATCTTAAGAAATTTATGTGCTTCTGATACTGATTTTTCTAACATTTTTGAAGCATGTGCAGATGGGGTATTCCATAAGTTCTTTAGACAGGATGGGTTCCTATTTAAAAGGAACAAATTATGCATCCCTCAGAGCTCGTGTAGGGAGCTCCTAGTCTGAGAGGCGCATAGTGGGGGCATGATGGGGCACTTCGGAGTTATGAAAACCTTAGATACTTTATTTGAGCACTTTTACTGGCCTAACATGTGCAAATCTGTAGAGGCTATTTGTAGCGAGTGTCTTGAATGCAAACGAGCAAAATCTATAGGCAAACCTCACGGACTATACACGCCATTATCCGTTCCATCGGTTCCTTGATCGAATTTCTAAAATGGCGTATTTTCTGCCTTGCAGGAAAATAGACGATGTCACCACATAGCATGCCTTTTCTTTCATGGCATTGTAGAGATTCATGGCATCCTGCACACCATCATCTCTGATCACGACATCAAATTTTTAAGCTACTTCTGGAAATCTCAATGGGCAAAGATAGGCACCAAGTTGTTATTTTCAACGACTGCCCATCCACAAACCGACAGCCAGACAGATGTCACTAACCAGAAGATTGGAAATATTCTTCGAGCTTTGATCAAGAAAACCTAGGAGAATAGGAGGAATTGCTACATATTGCCGAGTTTGCCTATCATCGAACTCGCCACTCAATCACAGAGTTATCTCCCTTTGAAGTCGCATATGGCTTCAATCCACTGACAGCTTTGGACTTAGTCCCTCTACCTCAGAAGGAATAGGTTAATTTTGATGGAGTCAAAAAGCCTGAAGCTGTTAAGAAACTACATGAAAAGGTTCGATGCACCATTGAGAAGCACAATGAGCAAATGCACAGCGTACCAACCAACATTGAGTTAAGCTCACATTCAAACCAGGCAATCTTTTTTGGGTACATATGCGAAAAAAAGGTTCCCTCAAGCTAGGAAACATAAGCTCAACCCAAGGGGCATGGGAGCATTTCCAGTGCTAAGCGAGATTAGGGAATATGCCTACAAAATTGATTTGCCCGATGAGTACAGCATCAGCAACACCTTTAATGTGGCGGACTTATCTTTGTGTAAAAAGGAAAGTAATCTAGATTCAAGGACGAATCATTCCCAACCGGGAGGGTATGATGAAGGCATCCCCAAAGATACATATTCATTTATAAGTCAGCCACGAGAAGACGGATCCATAGCAACTCCAAATCCATACCAAAGGGATTCGCTAATTGATATCATTGGGCCTCTTACTCGAACACGGCATAAAGAAGTGATGACGCAATCCGCGCCCTTTTCTCTCAAGCCGTACACAAGCTCAAAAGATATCAAAAGGCAAAGCCTTGGACAAGCCAAGTTAGAAGGAAAAAATGGTCCATCTCTTTGAAATTACTGGAGATGTTCGGCCATTGCTCATCACGGAATAAGTTCAAGGGTTTTCTTGAAGTTCTTGAAATGGTTCTTGAACTTCTTGAAATGGTTCTTGGAAAATCTTGAAGAAATGAAAGAATCTTGAAGTTCTTGATTTACAACATTTCAGACAGTTTTTCCTACACCACGATTCGACATCACAATGCTACACCAAATGGGCCGAATTCATTCGCGAACAAGCTTCACCAATATGGCCGGCACCATCCAAGCCTATTGCCGAAATTCCTTTATTTCTTAGAAGGGTTAGGTTATAGGTTTTGGTAGTTTTTGGATTGGATTAGGAATTGTTCATGTTTCTTAATTATTTCCCTAGTTTGTTAAGGATTAGTCGAGGTTGTTACAAGTTTGTTACAACTCCAACAAACACCTTATTTCTTTATTTCCAAAAAGGTTTCACTTCCTGATTCCTTTTTGCAATAGGATTAATTTCTTCTTTTTATTTTTCAAGAAGGAATTTTGGATTTCATCTTTCTTTGAGGTGGCCGAATTTCCTTCATAAGTTTTCATGTTCTTTTTGGAAACTTGTTTTCTTGTAGGAATACCAACTCTAGTTGGATTCCACTTTTCTTTGTTTTACAATTCATTTTCAAAGTGTACAAGGCATGCAACCTCTTCTATTTAAAGAAGAGTTGGCTGAAATTATAAATCATAAAATATAGAATTCAGATTGTTATATCTTTGTGAGGTTTAATCCTTAGCTTAAAAGTTCTTATTTTGCACTTATGTAATTTGCATGTTAATGTTAAAATAACATAAGCGAAACTATAGAAGATTTAGGTTTCTTGCTTCACCTAAATTCTACTAGTTTCAATTCGTTTATTCTTGCTTTGTTATAGCTGAAGTATTTTATCTCATTATATGCTTTGCTTGTAATTTTCAAATATCTGAGTAAGTAAGATTGTGCCCTTCAACGATTCACTTTCCTTGGCAACTTTCCGCATCGTGAGCTCTTCTTCGAATAACTTACACCACCAGCAACTTCAGCTTTTTGTTCGAGAAGAGAACCATCATCCACCACATATTCTAAAACGTCAACAACTATAGAAAAACTCACAAATCAAACTTATTAATTTGCCATAATGAGAATCCCAACGTGTATCACCCGCCCTTTTGAGCCCAGATTCTTGATTTAAACCACGTCCACAGCAAATTTCTCCATTGCCAAGTGCTTTTCTAATTTCAATCATTTGCTTCTCTCTAAACATATCTTGCCTTTTATATGAACCTCCAACAACTTTAACTACCATAACAATCATGTTAAAAAGAGAGGCTACTAGTAGATGATTTTTTACTACTGCAACAATAGTAAGCTGGAGTTGATGTGCAAAACAATGAACATAAAAAGCAGAAGAATTATCTTTCAAGATCAAACTCTTAAGTCCTTTAAACTCTCCTGAAATAATACTTGCACCATCGTAGCCTTGTCCTCTAATTCTTGTCATACTCAAACCAAAATATGAAAACAATGAATCTATAGCTTTCTTGAGTGACAAAGCAGAAGTATCACCAATATGAACAACCCCAAGAAAATGTTCAACAATAATACCTCCAGAATTTACATAACGTAAAGCAACAACCATTTGCTCTTTATCTGATATATGACGAGATTCATCCACTAATATAGCAAAAATATCATCTCTAAGTTCAGACAATAATGCATATGTAGTATCAAGAGCAACAGCATGCACAATATCTTTTTGAATATCCAGAGAAGTCAATTGATTATTTTCTGGAGCATTTTGCAAAACAACATTTTTTATCTCTTCACTAAGATCTGCAGAGTATTTCAAAAGTTCAAGAAAATTACCTTGATTGACTATACTTTCATATTCATCATGTCTCCAAAAAGCTAAACCTTGGTGTAACAATAACCGGATGCAATTAGCTAATGCAGTTAACCTTAATCTGTAAAAACTGCGAGTTTGCTCTAATTGCTTGGAATGAGCAATTTCAATGTGTTGACTTTCTTTCATCAAATCTACACATTTTTGCCAAGCTTGATTATGCACACTATTTGTACTTCGAACGTGTTTAACAAACAACTCTTTCTTTTTCCAATTAGTAAAACCACATGCAGTGAATGAATTCCTACCTACTTGCTTTCCAAAATTGGGTCGGAATAAGTAGCAACATAAACAAAATGTAGCAACTTTATTAATGCTATACTCTAACCAATTTCCAAATTCTTTAAACCAAGATAGACAAAATATTCTTGATGCTTTACCAATTTTTCTTTGTGGAAAATTATGACCACGAGGTTGACACGGTCCTTTTTGCAAATAGGCTCTTCTAACTTTTTCTCGATCATTAGGACCATAAGCTGATATGTTAATCCTTAGCCCAGGATCTGCCATCCAAGCTGATTTCAACTCGAGATTTCTTTGAAGAGGCATGTGATTGTTCTTGATTACTATTTTCTTTTTTGCTTGTATCTTCATCAACTTTTGACTTTCTTATCAAAAATTTATCCATTCCTATTTGAAAGAAAATAAAAATGATTCACTTTACTACTAGTGATAGAAAACAACATAAATGAATTACAAGAAACAAAATTAAATATTCATACACAAATATTTTTATCACAAATTTATATTTACATGTAAAAATAAAAAAAAAGAATCATACATAAATAGATTATGAAGGAAATAAGAAATTTACTACAAAACTATTCATACCTTGAAAGGTTGAAAATTTGAAGTTGAATAGGAAATGGTTGAATCCTTACTATTTTTCACCCATATCAACAACAAAGGCAAGAAAAATAATTAGAACAAAAGATATTTAATAAATTTAGGTGGCTGAAAAAAGAAAGAAGAAAAAGAGAGAAGCATAAGTTGTTACTTAATACTGATGGTTTAGTTAGACAAAGGTAAAAGGAAAAAAAAAAACGGAAGAAGAGGAGGTGCAATCATAAATTTGGAATTCGAAAAGCTAGAGAAAGTAGTTTAAAAAAAATAAAAAACGGAAGGGAACTGGCTGTCATGCTGTAGCCGCTGTTCAATTCAACTTCCAAGAGTCTAGGACAATAATGTCAGGATAGACGAAAAGTGGAAAGCTTTCTGACTTTTGATTTTTTTTTATTTTTTTTACTTTGTCATAAATTTGTACTGAGAAGTAGGGTTCATTTGTCTTGAAATTGGAATAGAGAGATACTATAATACTAAAAAAAAGTTATTTTCACCTTTGCCCTTATGTGTCTTAATTTCTGATGGGACAAAGTTAGATATTTTTGTAATTTTTATACACTATCAGGGGTACTTTCAAAAAATTAAGGTCACGGCAATTTCCCTACCAGCCAGTACTTTAGCTTCGACCCTGCCGTAAAGCCGCTGAAGCTGCTGCTTTAGAAGCTGTCGGTGGTCCATCTGCCTAAGTTAACAATCGTAATGAGACAGATTTTGCAAATTTTGAATCTACTTTAGATCTGAACAGTGAGATGGGTGATAAACATATATAAGGAGGACAAGAAGAAAATGAGCAAAGGAGGATGGTACCAGACCCTCTGCCAAGGGAGCCTACCCTGAAGGAATTAAGCAGCCACAATACGGCTGATAGGGCCTCTGCTGTGGTGAAACTGGTTTTTCCCAATGGATTTCCACTAAAGGCAAGTTGGCTAAACATGTTGGCTAAATATCAGGGCAAGCCGGGAGAGGTTCCACATAACTTCCTGCATGAATACATCCAGAATTGCAAAGTGGGCAGACTACCTACTGGGGCAACAGTTTAACTAGTTGCTTTCCCTTATGTTTTAACTAGCCAAGCAAATCAGTGGTTCTCAACTCTACCACCTAGATCTATCACAGAATGGGGCCAAATGAAGGAAATTTTGCTGCAAAACTATTTCCTAGCCACAAATACTAACAAGGTGAATGAAGAAAATAAGTAGAATTCAGCAGGAGTATGACGAGTCTTTGAATAGCTACTTGCTCAGTTTTAATGAGTTGTGTGAGAGCTGCTGGAACCACAAGTACAATGACAGCCAGTTGATGCAATATTTCTATCATGGGATGACAGCAAAGGAAAGAAAACATATGGATTCGTCAAGTGGGGGGCATTCCTAAACAACACTGCAACCACTGCCTGAGCAATGATAAAAGAGGCTGTTGAGTCTCGAAAAATATTTGATGAGCCTAGCGTCTGTCTGGCCAGACTGACCATAGAAGCCAAAATCGTGGATGATGTCATAGAGGCCAGGTTTAACGCACTGACCTCATATGTAGAAAAGTTGACCGAATTGGTAGCAAAACTAGCTACAGGACATGCTATAGTACAGAAGGAAGTTTTGTGTGGAATGTGTGGAAACATGGTTCATCTGACTCACCAGTGTAAGTTGGCACCGGAAGATCCTCTTGCTCAGGCACATGCAGCAGGGAATTGGAATAGACCCAGCAAAGGAGTGATCCTACTCCAATACCTACAACCTAAGTTGGAAAGATCACTCTAATTTTGATGGAAAATAGAGGAAGCTGGCAATGCCAATCAGAGGCAGCAACCTTACCAACAGAATCAGGCCCAGGGCAACAACAGGGTCTGCCTGGGCAGGTGTACCGACCACCTCGGCAAAGAAATTTTCAAAATTCATAACAACCCCAGAATCACAGCAAGGAGTCTGGTGATGTGATCTGTACTCTAATTGATTAGCAGAATGAGCAAAAGGATAGTATCAATAACCTGGCCAATATGATTTCCTAACTCTCGACTTTCATGCAGGAACAAAGAGGAAATCAAGGAAAACTACCGTCACAGGTTCATATACCACACAAGGAGAACGTTAATGCAATAAATTTAAGGAGTGGGAAGGTACTGGAACCTGTAGTAAAGATGAGTTTTGAAACACAGGTCGACCTGCCCAAACAGACCATCGACTTTGTACTTGAGAAAGCAGAATCTGAACCAGAGGACACTGAGATTGCCAAGGAACCTGCGCCCAGGCTTAGTCTAAAGGGTGGAAAAGTTTATCCTATATTTCTAGAAAGATTTATCCCTACTAAAGCAAAGAAGCCAAAAGAAGATCCAGTGGACTACTTAGCAGCCTTTGAGAAGATGGATGTGAATATTCATTTCCTTAAGGTAATAAAAATCCCTACCATTGGGAAGTTCCTGAAAGAGTTCATGGCCGGTAAGCCAAGGGGAGCAAGCAAGGTACTAATGGGTGAGAATCTATCTGTCATCATACAGAAGAAGCTGCCCCTAAAATGCAAGGATCCAGGTATGTTTTCTTTACCTTGATGATTGGTGATACGAAAATTGAGCATGCTATGTGTGATTTAGGTGCTTCAATTAATGTGATGCCACTTGCTGTGTATCAAACTTTAACTGGTGTTGAATTAGTAGACACTAGTGTTATAATTCAATTGGCTGATAGATCATATGTATATCCTGAGGATCTTTTGAAAAATGTGTTGGTAAAAGTGCACTCATTTGATTACCCTACTGATTTTTATGTAGTCAAAAATGAATAATGATCATTCTAAAGAATCTGTGGGTGTATTGTTAGGGCATCCATTCTTGAAAACATTTAGAGCTCTAATTAATGTGTATAATGGGTCAATTTTCTTGGATTATTATGGAGAAAAATATACTTTTAGTATAGATGACGCCATGAAAAAGCCAATGGATGTGGCGAATGTATACAAGGTAGATGTCACTGAAGCTTTTGTCCAAGAACATCTTGAGACAAATTTTTTGTTTGACAAGTTAGAGGTAGTTCCTTCATGGTATCTGACTAATTATGACGCCAACTAAAAGAGGGATAAAGAGATAGAAGAGACAATTAGGTCTCTATATACCTTCAACATAGTGTGCAGTACAGAATCACTGGTCGACCTGCCCAAGAGGACCGTCATGGATAATATGCTTCCATCATTGGTGAAGGCCCCAAAGCTTGAATTAGACAAGTTTCCATGTTATGACAAAGATAATGACCAGAAAGCTGCAAAGGGGTGTGTCAAAGCCACTGTGCAAACAAGAAGCAATGTACAAA
The DNA here is from genome assembly GCA_016801395.1 of Leptodermis oblonga. Lineage (NCBI taxonomy): Eukaryota > Viridiplantae > Streptophyta > Magnoliopsida > Gentianales > Rubiaceae > Leptodermis > Leptodermis oblonga. The sequence goes on from CM028753.1 coordinate 22,921,594, forward strand.
CATGGCTTGGAACACCCACACAATTTTATACTGTTAGCTACTCTATCAAGGCAAAAGGGGAGTGATGTGAGCTCCTGATCCAATTGATGTGGAATGGAGTACTCGATGCGGAATACTTGCCAAGGAAAGTCTGGAAATTACGAGACGCAGCTCTTAACCTCTAGAATCCCTACCTTGGATTCGGCAGACTACTAAAATTAACCTAAGCTAATTTTAGACACGCAAATCAAACCAAGTATATGAATTAAAGAGTCGAAACAAAAGCATGCAATCTAGGCAGAGCAATTACCTAGAAAGCTATAGTTTTTAAACCTATAGTAATTCACAAATCATGCAAACTACAAAAGCTCTATAAATAAGAGTGATTTAAGAGTACAAACTAATACTTTCTTCAACTTAAATCAACTGTCTAATAATGGAAAATTGAACCCCTATTTATAGTTATAGGAGGTTCGAATTTCCAGTACAAGAGACAATTGATTAAATTGATAAAAGTTAGTTATATACTTATTTAATCACTCATCTTTATTTTGGGTTTATGTAATTTGCATGCTTTTTAATTACTAAAAGTACAGGAACTGTAGGTTAATAGATAATTGCTCTGTTTATTGCTAAGCTTTGTTTCGATTCTAGTTTTCTCCACTTGGTTCAAATTGCGTGTTTAATTTACTTAGTTAAATTAGTAGTCTGCCGAATCCAAGGGTAAGGACTCTAGACGTTAAGAGTGGCGTCTTGCAATCAGACTTTCCTTAGCAATTTTCAGCATCGAGTTCTTGGATTTCCCGGCGTGGAGTTCAGGAGTTCACATCAAATGATGAGGTCATCCTAACCTATAGATAAGTCCACGCACAGAGGATCCAGAGAATGAATGAGAGAACTCAAGGACTAAGGCAGAACTTGTTCATGATCCGAGTTCTTACCCAAAGGATCCACTGGTTGATATAGGTAGGCCTACGACTCAAAGAAGGACCAAGAAGCTACGAGCAGAACTCAAAGACCTAGTCCAGACTTGTACCAGGAAAGTCCAACTAACAACATAAAGCAACACCTTTGAAGATAATGCTTAGAAGAGTCGCCGACGTCTCCAAAAAAGGGTTTGAATCACAGAATCATGACGAAATGAAGAATTCTTGAATTTGGAGTTTTAGAAATGATTCTGGAAGCTTCTTACACTTTCCACCGACACGCCATTGAGTTGTGGGCCGACTTCCCTTGCAGCCCATCTTCATAAATTTTGCCTGCCCAGACCAAAAGGAGGAGGAGGATTTCAGAAATTGGAGGCCCAATAAAGAAGCCCAAATCCGAAAATGAGTTAGCGTTTTTATTTAAAGAGTTAGTTTGAGTTTACAACTCTAATTAATTCTATCTATAAGAGTTCTTTCTTGAACTCTTGTTGTAGTTTAATTATACTTCTTATTTGTAATTAATTTCGGCTGAATTTAATCTCCTAGCAGCCAAAATTCTATCTCTTAACCATTCCTAGTTCCTTTAGATTTGTTTCTTCTCAAGAGATCAATCTCTTGATTGATTTCTACTTCTCTAGTTTTGTTCATTTCTAATTCTTAATCTAGGCTAGATTTGACTAGGTTCATTCTTGAGATAGCCAAATTCATTATTCACACTAAACCTAGTTCTTTTAGGTTTCAGTTTGTAAGGAATCAATCTCTTGATTGATTTTCAAGTTTAATTGTTTTCTACTTCTTTTGTACTGAAAATTCAAACCTCCTATAACTATAAATAGGGGTTCAATTTTCCATTATTAGACAGTTGATTTAAGTTGAAGAAAGTATTAGTTTATACTCTTAAATCACTCTCTTTTATAGAGCTTTTCTAATTCGCATGATTTGTGAATTACTATAGGTTTAGAAACTATAGCTTTCTAGGTAATTGCTCTGCCTAGATTGCATGATTTTGTTTCAACTCTTTAATTTATATCCTGGTTCAGTTTGCGTGTTTAAAATTAGTTTAGGTTAATTTTAGTAGTCTGTCGAATCCAAGGTAGGGATTCTAGAGGTTAAGAGCTGCGTCTCGCAATTTCCAGACTTTTCTTGGCAAGTATTCCGCATCAAGTGCTCCATTCCACATCAATTGGATGAGGAGCTCACATCAATTGGTATCGGAGCCAAGGCTGATTGCGTGACAAGAGGAGGCTGAAGTAACTCGGCCAAATCATCAGGTGTTGTCTAATTCTTGTTAGTCTTGCTTTGTCTTCAAATTCTTAAAATTAGAACGCTCCTTTATGGAAAATTAAATTTTTTTCAAGTAAATTAAAGTTTTATTTTGACCGTATTTGAGCAAATTTTAAATCAAAATTTATACTGTCAAAAGAAAAGGGGAGAAACGAAAAGGAAAAGAAAATTAGTTATGGACCACGATTTCCCTTCGGAAAACGTTGGAGGTGCAATCCTCGGGCATAATTCGTTCTCCGGTTAATAAGTTGGGTGATTTCTTGATCTACAATTCCTTTGTCTGTTTGAAATCCATTTGGAATATTAGTTGGCTTCAAGAGCCGAGACTTGTTTGCTTCATTGACCAATTAATTATTTAAGTTGATCCATGAGGTTTACAATTGGCATGCATAGTTTATAATTTGAGTTGTATCCTTTCATGTGCATTGTTTTCAGATCAGATGCGGAACATTTACCGATCTGCGTTTGTTGCGATTTTGAAATTGGATTAATTAATTGCTAGTTTTTTTTTTCCAAAGGCCTGTACAAATTTGTATATGTCTGTTGGGAAACTTGATCGAGCAACTCTGAACAGCTGAATCGTGTGAGCTATCTGGCTTTCAAAATTTTAGAGTTTATTGTCTCAATTTTTGGAAACTAAAAATTATAGTTGGAATTGGTTTATTGATTACCTATTGGGAGGGTGATCACATCTTGGGTTAAGTAGTACTTTCCTAATTTGTTTCAAACATGTTATATTATTTTTTGCTTCCATTCAATTTTGAATTGCCCTGCTAAATTGCCTAAATTTCTAACTTTTCGTGCTACCTTGAACCATGGTTGTTAAACTCGTGTGTAGACTCGTCCGAGTCTACGAGTCAAATGCACACAATCGATCTAAACTCGGTAGACTCGGTCAGAATCGGTAAACTCGTCCGAGTCTACGAGTTTAGTCCGAGTAAAAAAAAACTTATTTTACTATGCGTTTTTGGGCCACAAAACTCATTACGAGAACATTGCCCGGCCATGCCTGGAAGTTAAGTACCACTCCCTTCCCCCTTTGCTCCTTTTATAAGGAGTTTTATCTCCCCAAATGTTCTACTAGCTGATGTGGGAACTAAGAAATCAGCAATGAAGGCAAAAATTTAAATTGTACCAGTCAAGACTCGATCCCATGTGCACAAGAAGTTCTGTGTAGATGGTTTTCCGCCAAGCATGCTTATGCATTTAAGAGCGGAATTCCTGTAAAACTCTTGGATTTTATTACTCTAGTAATTTTCTCTTTGGGTTTCAAAGTCAAAATATTATGAGCCAATTTTAGAGTAATGTTTCAACTTCGACAAATTTTCAAATATTTTTCATTTCTTTTTCGGGTCAATTGCTTCTTTTTTTTCTATAAAACATGTGTATTCCTATTAAGTTTATAATTCCTCACAATTAATTAATAATTTAGTAAAAAAAATTGGAAATATTAGTTAATTTAATTTATTTTCAAATATTAATCATAATAATTCTATCTATATTTGTTTCAAACTTGCACATTTAACCTTTATAATTAAATTTAAATTAATTATAAAATTTTAAGTTATTTTCTGATTCTACGTCCAATTCTAGGATTCGATTCTACGATTTCGATTCTAGACCTAAAACGAGTCCAACTAAAAATACGAGTTTAACAACCTTGCTTTGAACATATATTATGAAATATAGCTTGAATTTTGTCATCGTGCGCATTACATTAATTTCTTGAACTTTGAGAGCTTATCCCCGAAAGTTCCTTTGTGTGCACATCTTATTCAAGTTATACTATAAAACTTCTTTTCGAAAGGTTTTTATAAACAAAATAGAACCAAGTTCTGTTTTCAAAAATTTGTTTTGCTACATTCCTATATAGTTTCGTGTTTGTGTGATTTACTTATTGCTTATTACCTTTCCTCAACATTTGAGAACTTTGAGTAGTATACAGGATAGAGATAAAAAGGCTGAGTGATACAGCATACAAGGGCCGCCAACCCTACGAGTGAAACACTAGTTTGTGAGTAGCTTGTTAGGAGGGCATTACTTCAAGGACAAGGGAGTAAGGTTACTCTACTCACTTTTACTTGTTCTTAGTAGGGAATTTTCTGTTACTTCAGTAGTCACTATTGGAAACTCAACTTTGAGCAAATTGACCCCTAAACGGCGATATGGTGCCATGGTTGAACATGATTCTGGTGGTGACTTACTAGGGTTCTGTTCTATTGAAACCCTTGAACGGCAATATAAAGATACCACAGTGTGCAAATTGACCCCACCAGGAGATTTGGTGCCATTGTTGTTTATTCTTACCTGGTCTCAAGAATCCAAATGGAGAAGTTCTTAGAACTCCATGAGATTCCCACTCAACTAAAGGAAGTTGTGCCCATTCACACAGGAAGGCATGATCCTTTTACCATCCAGGTTCCACGGCAGTTTCTTTGCTTATTCAGGGGACATAAATAGAGGTTTGATATACTTGTGAAGTATTCTTTTATACTTCGTACGACTTGCTAAAATTTTGGCTACAGATTTTCTGCTCACTAATCAGTTAGTTGGGATACCTCCGAGCAATACTAACTGATTGTTTTGTAGGGATTCCACAATTGGGAATTGGTGCTTCAACAATGCACGGTTGTCAGGTAAGTATGGGTTACGTCCTATGTTAATGTTATTGACTTGTTCCTATTTGTTTTTACAGCAACTTGGATTTGAGGATGAATCCTTTCCAAAGATAAGGGAATGATGAGGAGATCCAAGGTTAGCCCAACACAAATTACAATCTATGAAGCCAACTTGAAGGCAAGAGAAGAATTCCGAGAAGATTGAAAGAGTCACTCTATGCAACTAACCTGGAGAAGACAAATGCGCGTGTAATACCCTTAAAGGCATATTGATGTGAGCTTTGAACCCGACGATTGGGTTTGGGTTCACCTGAGAAAGGAAAGGTTTCCAGTTGCCCAGTGGCCGAAGTACATCCCTGAGGCAATGGGCCCTTTCAAGTTGTTACCAAGATGGGGGGATAACACCAACAAAACTTGATTTACCTTGTAAGTATGATGTTAGTACATCTTTTAATGTTGCTAACTTGTCTCTGTTTAATTTTGACCAGGATCTTGATTTGAGGTCGAATCCTTTTCAACCGGGAGGGAATGATGAGGTCATCCCCAACCTATAGATAAGTTCGCGCACAGAGGATCTAGAGAATGTATGAGAGAACTCAAGGACTGAGGCAGAACATGTTCATGATCCGAGTTCTTACCAAAAGGATCCACTGGTTGATATAGTTAGGCCTACGACTCAAAGAAGGACCAAGAAGCTACGAGCAGAACTCGCAGACCTAGTCCAAACTTGTGCCAGGAAAGCCCAACGAACAACAAAAAGCAACACCCTTGAAGATAATGCTCAGAAGAGTCCCCGACGTCTTCGAAAAAGGGTTTGAATCATAGAATCATGAAGAAATGAAGAATTCTTGAATTTAGAGTTTTAGAAATGATTCCAGAAGCTTCCTACACTTCCACCGACACGCCATTGAGTTTTGGGCCGAATTCCCTTGCAGCCTATCTTCATAAATTTGGCCAGCCTAGACCAAAAGGAAGAAGAGGATTTCAAAAATTAGAGGCCCAATGAAGAAGCCCAAATCTAAAAATGAGTTAGGGTTTTTATTTAAAGAGTTAGTTTGAGTTTACAACTCTAATTAATTCTATCAATGAGAGTTCTTTCTTGAACTCTTGTTGTAGTTTAATTATACTTCTTATTTGTGATTAATTTTGGCTGCTGAATCTCATCTCCTAGCAGCCAAAATTCTATCTCTTAAACATTCCTAGTTCCTTTAGGAGAATAAGACCCCTATTGATTGATTTCTACTTCTTAGTTTTGATTCATTTCTACTTCTTAATTAAATCATGAATTCGACTAGGTTCATGGTCTATTATAGCTGAATTTTATCTTCAACTAAACCTAATTCATTTAGGTTTCAGATTGTAAGGAATCAATCTCTTGATTGAGCTCCAATTTCAATTGCTTTCTACTTCTTTGTATGGTAGAATTTGACCAGCTACAACTATAAATAAGGGTCCTATTCTTCATTATTTGACACACAATTTTGATTCAAGTAATAGAATTGTATAGTTTATACTTTTTGAATCATTCTCTTATTTTGAGCTTTCGTAGTTTGCATGCTTTGTGAATTACTATAGGTTTAGAAACTATAGCTTTTTAGGTAATTGTTCTACCTAGATTGCATGCTTTTGTTTTGACTCTTTTGTTCTTAAACTTGGTTCGATTTGCATGTTTAAAATTAGCTTAGGTTATTTTTAGTAGACTGCCGAATCTGAGGTAGGGATTCTAGAGGTTAAGAGCTGCGTCTTGCAATTTCCAGACTTTCCTTGGCAAGTATTCTGCATCATGAACTCTTGCACATTGGGAGGTTAAGGGTCTACCTGGTGAGATGAAAAAGAAAAAGGAAGACCACCGGATGTAATGTCCATCTGCCCAAGTGAAACTATGCAGGTGCAGAGTCCTGATGGAAAGAAACTCAAAGGCAACGATCAAACTATCAAATGCTTTATTGATATTGGCCAAGTCAAAGAAGTGGAAGAAATTCCACTGTTGGTTTGTCCAAGTAATTAGCAGAGATGTACTGAGTCTAGCCAAAGACTATAAAGAAAGGCGCTACTGGGAGGCAACCCATTTTCTTGATTTCTGTTTTTTGTTTTTCATTCTTTGAAAAAAAAGAAAAAAGAAAAAATTAAAAAATAAAAAGGGAGGGATACAGCACAGTTGTCCATTACTTTGGACTAATATTTCAATTTTTTGAGTACAGGTCTGGCTGCGAGAAGTAAAAGACTCAAAGGTGCAAGGGCCTCTGATGTGAACACCCCTAGCTCATTGACAAGTCCAGCTCAAGGAGATCCAGAAGATGGTGCAGAGAGTGTAGCTGAGGTTCAAGTGTTGCATCGAGGCCCGCCAATGCTCCACGGTCCAAGTTCATATCAGAGATATCCGTTCGTAGATATAGTTGGGCCAATGACTTTAAAGAGAACTGCAAAGCTCAAAGCAGACCTTGCAAACTTTGTTCAAAGGTGTGCTACAGAAGCCCAGCTCATATCCAGCTTCAATGAACTCAATGAGAAAGAAAGACAGCTTACAAGAGTTACCCTACTCTCCAGTAAGGTGGAACTGGTAACTACAAGTCTTTCCAGTGAAGAAATGGAGATTTCATATAGTTTGAAGAATTTTAGAAGTGAAATGTTTTTTAGCTTCTGAAATGATTCCGAAAGCTTCCAGAAGCTTCCTACATCTACATCATTATGCTACCTCATTTGGGCGAATTCCCTTAAGTCCATCTACTTCAAATTCGGTCAAGCCCAACAAGCTCACAAGGAAGCCCATATGAGAATTAGGGTTTTACTTAAGTGTTCTAGGTTTAAAAGAAATTAAATTATTGTGCATGTTACCTAATTCTCTTCCTGGTTTACTTCTTTTCAGTTCTCCTTTAATTTTTGGATTTCCCTTTTCTTTTTCAAAGGTGAATTCCAAATTCCCTTTCCATTTCTCCTTTTTCTTTTTTTGATTTTTCCTTTTCCTTTTTAAGGAGTAATCTGAATTCTTCCTTTTATTTTCTTCCTTGAATTTTTGGCAATTCCAAATCCTTTTGGTTGCCAAACTTTCTTTCTAATTTTTTTTAAGAAACCACTTTTTGGTTTCCAAATCCTTTAGGTAATTTTCGTTTCCATTTTTTAAGTAATTTTCCTTGTATTTTCGCACACCCTCTACCTATATATAGGGGTACTGCACTTCATTATTCTTTAGAGATTAATTAAATGAAAGTTTATTCTTTATTATTCACTCTTCTTTATTTTGGCTTAAGTAATTTGCATGCTTTGTTAATTGCTAAAGTACATGAACTATAGGCTAATTAGATAATTGCTCTATCTAATTGCATGCTTTGTTTCGCCTCTATTATTCTCCACTTGGTTCGAATTGCGTGTCTAATTTAACTTGTTAAATTAGTAGTCTGCTGAATCCAAGGGTAAGGATTCTAGAGCTTTGAAAGCTGCGTCTTGCATACAGACTTTCCTTGGCAATTTTCCGCATTGAGTTCTTGTTTTCACAAGTTGGAATCAAGGGTTCACATCAATTAGTATCAGAGCCTTGGTTATTTGCTCGACAGGAGGAGGTTGGAGTAACCCGATCAACTCATAAGGTGTTTTCTTTTCCTTTAACTCTACTTTAAAATTCTAATTTTGCGAAAAGATTGCTCCTTTTTGAGAATTTTTTTTTCTTCAATCCCTTTAATTTCAGTTTTGGTACTGTTTGTGATCTTTAAAACCGAAATTAAAAGCACAAAAAAAAAGGCACCCGAGCAAAAAAAAAAAAAAAAAAAAGATGGATTTTTGTGAAAAAGCCTTGTTCGGTTTTTGCTAAGTTTTGGGCTATTTGTTTTGCGATTTTTTATCCCTCTTTTGCGTAATTGTGGTGAGTTTTGCGGTTGATGTTAAGCAGCTCACCTTTGTTGCAATTGTGATTGGTATGCCTATGCTTGATACATTAGCTTTGAATTCTTAAAAATATATTGGATTCTTGAAATTGTGTCATAGTGCTGCTCAAATTTTTTTGAAAATTGCTTAAAGGGATAATTTTTCGCATGCTTGTGTCTTTGTGGCAAAAAATTGAGTAAGAATTGTTTCTCCAAGGTTTAAAGTGTACTTGCAAAGTTGATAGTGTTCGATTACCGACACTACTCCCCACAGCACTACACTCCAAAACCAAAGAGGAATATTTTCTTCATTGGAAATCTTCTTCTCTTTCCTGTGTACTTGCAAAGTTGATAGTGTTTGATTACCGACACTACTCCCCACAGCACTACACTCGAAAATCTGAGGAATTTTTTTGCCACTTGGCTCTGGTTGCGTAAAGGACTCTTGTTTTCAGAAAACTTAAATAATTGGTGGGAATTGGTTTCTTGATTACCTATTGGGAGGGTGATCACATCTTGGGTAGTTTAAGTACTTCCTAATTTGTTTCAAATCTGCTAATTGTTCTTGTTCTTCAATTGAATTGCCCTGCTTTTTTTAGCCTGTTAACCTTTTTGTACTACCTTGTACGTTTACTTTGAAAACTATAGTTTGAATTTTGTCTTCGTGCATTGCCATTATCTCTGAACTTTGAGGGCTTCTCCCTGAAAGTTCCTATTAGTGCACTTCTTATTTAAGCTATACTACAAAATTTCATTTTTACACAGTGTTTTTTCAAAAATAGAACCAAGTGTCTATTTCAAAAAAAATTTCTACTTTCCTATATAGTTGTTGTACTTGTGTGATTAACTGTTGCTTGTTACCTTTGCCAAAGTAATCTCTGAAACTTTCTACAGGACTGAGGTAAAAGGCTGAGTGTTACAGCGTACTAGGGCCACCAACCCTAAAGAGCGATACATTGGTTTGTGTGTAGTTCGTTAGGAGGGGCACTAGGGAGACAAGGGGGTAAGGTTACTTTTACTCACTTTTACTTGTTCTAAGCAGCATCTTTTCTGGTTACCATGTCCTGGTAGTTCTAACATCAGTAATGAACAACTCCTGGCTGCTATTGCGAACTTGACCAATCAGTTCAACACTTAGCTCACTGACCTAAGTGGTTAGGTCGCAGAACTCAGGGTCACCCAGGCTCATCAACCCCCAGAGATGGAGGAGGACACTACAACTCCTCAAGGCGGTTCTAGTAAGCCCTTTGACGATCTAAGTCAGTTGAAGACATATGTGCCTTCTTTCGCCGGAGGTACGGACCACGAAGTATATTTAGACTGGGAGATCAAGATGGAGCGGATCTTTGAGCTTCACTCGGTTCCCGAACACAGGAAGGCTCCTCTCGATGTTGTGAACTTCACCAACTATGCACTTGTTTGGTGGAATCAGCAGATGGACATGAGACGGAACACCAGGCCCATGTGTGCTCGTGCACCCCCTATTACTTGGTTTGAGCTCACTACAGAGATGCACAAGACTTTTGTACCTGCTTATTATTTTCGTGCATTGTATAAGACATTAACACTATTGTGCAAGGGACATTAACTGTTGATGAATATTTTAGAAAGTTGGAGATGGCCGGGCTAATGTAATAAATGATGAGGTTGCTAGTATGGCTCGTTTTCTTAGTGGGCTTGATCGTGGGATAGCTTTAGCAGTTGAATTACAGAATGTTGCTTCTTTAACTGATATGTTGCATAAAGCCAGGGTGATGGAGGAGTACCTGCAGACTGTTCCACCTATTCGAACACCTGCTAGTAATCAATAGAAGAAGACTTCGGCATCCCCATCCTTTCTGGCAAAGAAGCCATTCTACTCAGAGAAGAAAGCTATTAGCCTGCTCAATCAACTCCTGCTTCTTCAACTAAGTCACCTTTTACTCCTAAGCCGTCTATCAGTAAAAGAACTTGCCATAAATGTTCTGGTCATGGCCACTTCATGCGAGATTGCCCTAATGTCCGTAGGGTTATGTTGGGAAAAGATGGTGAGTATGTTTTCGAAGAAGAAGAAGAGGATAATGATGTTGTCAATCCGTTTTTTGAATTGACTGACGACAGTAAGTTTGATATCGAAGAAAATGTTCATCGGCCAGAAGACAACACTCATCTGGCGATTGTTACTCGTACTTTGACTACTTCTGTTGTCCAAGATACTAATCAAAGAACCACTATCTTCCATACCCGTGCTAAAGTTAATGAAGGTATTTGTGTTCTGATAGTTGATGGCGGAAGTTGCACCAATATGGCCAGTGAATACATGGTCGAGAAGCTAAAACTTCCCACAATCAACCATCCTCATCTGTACCGGTTTCAATGGCTCGACAGCTCGGATGGCTACATAGTAACTAAGCAAGTTCGGATCACTTTTGCTATTGGTAAGTTCGACGGATAGGTGACATGTGACATTCTCCCCATGAAGGCATGTCATATTCTGCTAGGATGACCTTGCTTCTTCGACATGAAGGCGACGCATGATGGAGTTGCCAACACCTACTCGATCTGTCAACAGGGTAAGATCCATACATTTCTACTGCTTTCGCCCCAAGAAGTTTGTGCTGAATCTGTTCGGATGAAGGACAAGCTCGCACAGTAGGGTTCAGAAAAGCTGCAAGCTAAGGGAAAGGGTAAAGAAATTGTAAAGGGTAGTAAGGCGAACTCTGATAAGCCTTCAAAAGAAGTTAAGACTAGTTTATTTCCTAGTGTAGGAGAAGTTGAGCAAATGTTAGCTCAGAATGGTTGTGCACTTATTCTTGTTGCTAAAGATAATTGTACTAACCTCGACGACATCCTTAGGGATCTCCCTATAGAAGTCCAATTTCTCTTGCAGGAATATGTAGATGTTTTTCCCGAAGAGTTGCTGGCTGGGTTGCCCCCTCTTCACGGTATTGAACATCATATTGATTTTGTACCTGGCTCATCTATTCCTAATCATCCAGCCTACAAAGCAAATCCTGAGGAAACAAAGGAATTGCATAATCAGGTTGAGAAGTTGCTCGCCAATTGGTAGGTAAGAGAATCTCTAAGTCCTTGTGCAGTACCTGTTATACTTGTTCCTAAGAAATGTGGTACTTGGAGAATGTGTATGGACTGTAGATCTGTTAATAAGATTACCATTAAGTATAGGCATCATATCCCTAGACTTGATGACATGCTTGAAGATTTGTATGGTTCTACAGTTTACACTAAGATAGATCTCACATAGGGCTATCATTAGATTAGAATGAAAGAAGGAGATGAATGGAAAACTGCTTTTAAAACATAGTTTGAGTTATATGAGTGGTTAGTGATGCCTTTTGGGTTAACAAATACACCTAGTACTTTCACGCATTTAATGAATCATGTGCTTATAAAGTTCAATTGGGAAATTTGTTGTTGTCTATTTTGATGATATCTTGATCTATAGTAGAAACAGGACTGAGCATGTTGAGCATATTAAATTGGTGTTGATTGAATTACGTGAACATAAATTGTATGCCAATGTGAATAAATGTACCTTCTGTGTGGAAGAGGTTGTTTTTCTTGGTTTTGTTGTTTCTAAAGATGGTGTTAAGGTTGATGACACCAAGGTAAAGGTTATTCAGGAATGGCCTACACCAAGTTCCGCCTCACAGGTAAGATCTATCCATAGTTTGGCTGGATTTTATAGGAGGTTCGTGAAGGATTTTTCTACTAAGGGCGCACCCCTGAATGAGTTGTGCAAGAAAAATGTACCGTTCTTGTGGGGTCAAGCCCAAGAAAATGCCTTTACTATTCTTAAGCATGATCTCACTCATGCACCTGTTTTAGCATTGCCTAATTTTGATAAAGTTTTTGAACTTATGTGTGATGCTTTAGGTATAGGTATAGGTGTTGTTTTGATGCAGGAAGGTAAACCTATTGCCTATTTCAGTGAGAAATTGAAGGGAGCTGACTTGAATTATCCTACTTATGACAAGGAGCTCTATGATGTGGTAAGGGCACTTGAGACTTGGGAACACTACTTGATGGCCAAGGAGTTCGTTGTGCATTCTGACGACGAGTCCCTTAAACACTTAAAGGGACAAGGTAAGTTACACAGGCGTCATGCCAAATGGGTTGCTTTCATTGAAACTTTTCCTTACATTATCAAAGATAAGAAGGGAAAAGAGAATATGGTGGCTGATGCGCTGTCTTGAAGGTATGAAGCTCTTACTCTACTTGAACATTATTCATTAGGATTTTCATATCTCAAAGATTTGTATGCTTCTTATCCTGATTTTTCAACTTTATATGAAGCATGTAAGCATGGTGCATTTCAGAAATACTTTTGACATGATGGGTTCTTGTTTAAAGAAAATAAGTTATGCATTCTACGTAGTTCATCTAGGGAACTGCTGGTTCCTGAAGCACATAATGGGGGGCTGATGGGTCATTTTGGTGTAACTAAAACACTCTTCATGTTAAAGGAACACTTTAATTGGCCTAAGATGCGAAAAGATGTAGAACAAATTTGCTCACGTTGCATTAATTATTTGAAGGCTAAGTCTACATCTAAACCTCATGGTTTTTACACGCCTTTGCCTATTCCAACTCTGCCTTGGACTGATATATCTATGGATTTTATTCTAGGTTTGCCAATGATCAGTGAGGTAATGACTCACTTTTCATTGTGGTGGATAGGTTTTCTAAGATGTCTCATTTTATTCCTTGCAGGAAAACAGATGATGATAGACATGTTGTAGATTTATTCTTTCATGGGATAGTTCAACTTCATGGAGTTCCACGCACAATTGTATCTGATAGGGACATTAAGTTCTTGAGTTATTTTTGGAAAACTTTGTGGTCTAGATTAGGAACTAAATTGTTGTTTTCTACTTCTAGTCATCCACAAACGGATGGTCAAACTGAGGTAACCAACCGAACGGTAGGGAATTTATTGCGAGCACTGATAAAGTCTAATCTTAAATGTTGGGAATAGGTCTTGCGGATTGCTGAGTTTGCTTACAATCAGACGAAACACTCCTCAACAGGTTTCTCACCCTTCGAAGCTGCCTACGGCTTCAATTCGTTAACGGTCATGGATTTACTGCCATTACCTCTGAAGGAACAACCCAATCTGGATGGCGAATAGAAAGCAGAAACCATCAAGAGACTTCATGAGAAAGTTCGACTTCATCTTGAGAAGAAAAATGCTAAGTATGCCGTAGATGCAAATCGTCGATGTAAGGCTGCGAACTTAGCACCAGAAGATTGGGTTTGGGTTCACATGCGAAAAGAAAGGTTTCCCGCAGCTCAACGGACGAAACTTCATCCAAGAGGCGATGGGCCCTTTCAAATTGTGTCTAAGATAGGGGATAATGGTTACAAGCTTGACTTACCAGGTGAGTATGGCGTTAGCACTTCATTTAATGTTGCTGACTTATTTCCGTTTGATTATGATCAGGATGTAGATTTGAAGTTGAATCCTTTTCAACCGGGAGGGGATAATGTGAACGCACCTAGCTCATCGACAAGTCCAGCTCAAGGAGATCCAGAAGATGGTGCAGAGAGTGTAGCTGAGGTTCGAGTGCTGCATCGAGGCCTGCCAATGCTCCACGATCCAAGTCCATATCAGAGAGATCCGTTAGTAGATATAGTTTGGCCAATGACTCGAAAAAGGACTGCAAAGCTCAAAGCAGACCTAGCAAACTTTGTTCAAAGGTGTGCTACAGAAGCCCAGTTCATATCCAGCTCCAATGAACTCAATGAGAAAGAAAGAAAACTTACAAGAGTTACCCTACTCTCCATCAAGGTGAAACTAGTAACTATAAGTCTTTTCAGTGAAGAAATGAAGATTTCATAAAGTTTGAAGAATTTTAGAAGTGAAATGTTTCTGAGCTTCTGAAATGATTCCGAAATCTTCCAGAAGCTTCCTACATCTACATCATCATGCTACATCAATTGGGCCGAATTCCCTAAAGTCCATCTACTTCATATTCGGTCAAGCCCAACAAGCTCACAAAGAAGCCCATATGAGAATTCGGGTTTTACTTAAGTGTTCTAGGGTTTAATAGAAATTAAGGTATTGTGCATGTTACCTAATTCTCTTCCTAGTTTACTTCTTTTTGGTTCTCCTTTAATTTTTGGATTTTCCTTTTCTTTTTCAAAGGTGAATTCCAAATTCCCTTTCCTTTTCTCCTTTTTTCTTTTTTTGGATTTTCCTTTTCCTTTTTAAGGAGAAATCCAAATTCTTCCTTTTCTTTTCTTCCTTGAATTTTTGGCAATTCCAAATCCTTTTGGCTGCCAAACTTTCTTTCTAATTTTTGTTAAGAAACCACTTTTTGGTTTCCAAATCCTTTAGGTAATTTTCGTTTCCACTTTTTAGGTAATTTTCCTTGTATTTTCGCACACCCTCTACCTATATATAGGTGTACTGCACTTCATTATTCTTCAGTGATTAATTAAATGAAAGTTTATACTTTATTATTCACTCTTCTTTATTTTGGCTTAAGTAATCTGCATGCTTTGTTAATTGCTAAAGTACAGGAACTATAGGCTAATTAGATAATTGCTCTATCTAATTGCATGCTTTGTTTCGCCTCTATTATTCTCCACTTAGTTTGAATTCCGTGTTAATTTAACTTGTTAAATTAGTAGTCTGCCGAATCCAAGGGTAAAGATTCTAGAGTTTTGAGAGCTGCGTCTTGCATACAGACTTTCCTTGGCAATTTTTGGATTGAGTTCTTGTTTTCACAAGTTGGAATCAAGGGTTCACATTAGCCCCCCTGACCAAGTGAACGCCTGCAGTGCTAGTACTGACCTTTCCCTTTTCTCCTTTGTTTGTGTTTTTGTTTGTCTTTTCTGTATGTCTTGTTTTTTGTTGCTCCTCATTTTTATTCTAATGTATGTTTGAGGGTAAGCATTGTTTAAGTGTAAGGGTATTGTGATCCATTGAATTTTAGTTTTTTCTCTTTATGATGAAGTAGAGTAAGTTTAGGTTGTGTCGTATGCATGTGTGTCTGTGCAGCCCAAAACTGAATTATAATTGAAAATAAGCACCGTAGAGTAAATTGATAACTTATATGATTTCTTAATAGATATGGTTTGATACCTACCTGTCAGATAGGCACTGTGTAAACTTGTAATCTCTTTTCTCAGCCTACTTTAAATATTTTCTAAGCCTATGTGGATGTTGTGTTAAGGTGGGATCTCTGTTGTTTGCCTATTTGACTGTCAAGATGGTTTTGCATGTGATATTACTGGATGATGGAGGACCTATCTAGGTTAACTCTTTTGGCTTGATTTTCTAGACCTACCAATACAGTTGACCCCTAGTAATGCAATTGTAAGCCTTGACCGTTCAGTCCTTAAGTCAGTAAAATTAGCCAAGGCCTATGTTTTTACCTCTCTTCTACTTCTATTGTGCATGATGTTCATATAATTTGGTTAATACTACTCTCTAGTTCTCTAGAATAATTTGGCGTGATATCGAGATTAATGTTGCACCAGTACACATGGTCTATCTGGCCAGGCCGACGCTCTACAGTGATGAATTTAATGATCACACGTTCTGAACAAAGATATGAAGTTGATTTTGAAATAGAAAAAATGAGCTAGGTTCTATTCTGAATACTGAAAGAAAAAAGAGAAGAAAAAGATTCGCATATGTACTAGTCAATGCCTATTTGGGTAGGTTGACGAATGTTTTCATGCCTTAAGAGCTTAATTATAAATGTTAATCTATGAAGCTTTGTTGTCTCTTTAAAAGGCGTTGTTTAGTATTGTTTTAAAGGTGGGCAGTCCCCATTGTAATTTGAAAGAAGATGCACATGGTCTTTCTGCCCAAGTGAAGGTTCACAGGTATAGAGTTTTGCAGCAGTAAGTTGGTGTCTCATGCACTTGAATTGCAATAAGATGAAGATAAGTTTAGCACCCAGTAGGGCCATACCGAATATAGATCCCTTAGACCCATTGCGTCCAAATATTTGAGGTTGTTTCTTTACAGGGGTATTTCATGCAACTTAAGCTGTGGCGATGGGTCAAATGGTCAAGCTCGAGAGATCCGACTAGACTAGGAGAGTGACTATCCTGATTATTTTAACTTGTGAGATTGTGAGCATTACTTTCCATAGAGTGTCTACAATGAGTCACTTGTTTACATAATCCCTAATCGACATGGTAAATGGTATGTGGTTGAATTGGTTGCTTGCATATAGTTTGCAGTTTTACTTCATGTGGGTGCAAGTAAGATCAATTTACTTTTTCGGGCAGCACCTTTTGATTTTTTTTAGTTTGTGTTTGAGTCAAGTAATGTCTCACGTCTTGTTCTTGAGTTTTGTTTTTGTCATTGTATCTTTTCTTTACTGTTGGTGTGTTTTTGAGTCGAAGGGGATAGACAACATGCTAAAGACTGTTTTAATTCTTCACTTCACGCTTGAGGGCAAGCGTTATTCAAGTGTGAGGGTATTTGATAGGTGTCTTTATGTTTTCTATTTTTTGGCTTTTATTGTTAGATCTCACGGGTATTTGCAGTGGTTTTAATGCTTAGTACAAGATTATGAAGAAAGGGCCCAGTAAGGAAGAAGGAGCGCAAAAGAAGAGAAAAAACGATGGTCCATTTGGCCAAGTGGATCATCAACACGGTGGCACGGTTGATCCAACAAGTCACAGGCTACTCCATATTAACTCTAGGAGTTCAGAACTGGACATACATGATTCACAATTCACTCAGCCCAGAAGAGAAGCCCAATGCAAGAATTACTAGAAGCTGCAAAGTTCAGGATTACTTCACCTGGAAGTAATTGATTTCAATCAGAGTTGTGATTCAATGGAAGCTACCAATTGTGGTGTGATTGGAGGAGTTTTCCAATTTTGACTTCATTCTATTATGATTCTAGTTTCCTTAGTTATTAATTTCCTAGTTGGATATTAATTCCTTTTGTAAATCAGTTTCCTAATCTAATTAGAAGATTGATTCATTTCCTTTTCTAATTCCAATTCTACACATTATTTAATGGACAGAATTGGGAGAAGAAAGAACCACCATTTTTCAGATTAGTTTTATGTTAGTTCTAGAAAACACTGATAGTTAGTGAGTAGTCTTATTTCTGTTTCCTTCAGAGTTAATATGTAACATCCTCTATCCCACATCAAAAAATTAAAGAGTGGGTGACCTGTATAAAAGCCTAAGGCTTGTGGGCTACTAGTAACTTGGCTTAAGCCTTTTGGGTTAGCGAGGACGAAAGCCCAAAAGTTATTGGGTCAGCCTGCATGCCTGGGGCGTTACAAATGGTATCAGAGCGGCCCTGGTCCGGGAGCTAAGTGCTACGTGCAAGAGCCACCGTGCTAGACACGTGAGCCACCTCTAGAGTCCTGTTCCAGGGGAGACTGGGCCAACTACTGTACTGGACCTTGCGAGGACGCAAGGGCCTGAAGAGGTGGACTGTAACATCCTCTATCCCACATCAAAAAATTAAAGAGTGGGTGACCTGTATAAAAGCCTAAGGCTTGTGGGCTACTAGTAACTTGGCTTAAGCCTTTTGGGTTGGCGAGGACGAAAGCCCAAAAGTTATTGGGTCAGCCTGCATGCCTGGGGGGTTACAAATGGTATCAGAGCGGCCCTGGTCCGGGAGCTAAGTGCTAAGTGCAAGAGCCACCGTGCTAGACACGTGAGCCACCTCTAGAGTCCTGTTCCAGGGGAGACTGGGCCAACTACTGTACTGGACCTTGCGAAGACGCAAGGGCTGAAGGGGGGGACTGTAACATCCTCTATCCCACATCAAAAAATTAAAGAGTGGGTGACCTATATAAAAGCCTAAGGCTTGTGGGCTACTAGTAACTTGGTTAAGCCTTTGGGTTAGCGAGGACGAAAGCCCAAAAGTTATTGGTTAGCCTGCATGCTACTAGTAACTTGGCTTAAGCCTTTTGGGTTAGCGAGGACGAAAGCCCAAAAGTTATTGGGTTAGCCTGCATGCCTGGGGCGTTACATAATATCGGCGAATTGCCGGCGTACTGTTCAAGCATCCATTTGCACAGACAGACCACTGGAGATTGAGTGATTTTCCTCTGATCGATTTCCGATTTAGTTTATTAATTCAGTACTTTCTTTCTTAATTATTATTTCTGTAATTTCAGTATGTTTACCTTAAAGTATTATTGTTTTTATCTTAGTAGCATGAGTAGCTAAATTTCTATTCGGGCAAACATGTAATGAGCTTTAATCTAAGTATGTCATGAACTTAAATTGATCTTAAATTAATATGCATGTGTTCCATATTTACTATGTGTTTATAGATTCTACTACATGAATTTATATAAGCCTGATCAACTTGTCTAGATTCAGTAGAGCCAATTAGACTCCAAAGTCATTTTGTCATTTAGTGGACAAGTTTAATAAGGTGGTAAAGTAATCGCTACTAAAGTTCCTTGACCTAATAGTGTGATGCTAATGATGAGCCTTTTGCTTAGGTTTTGAAACACTAGTATTGTACTATTACTCGAGAACCTAGTTTTAGCGTTTTAAGGTATGGTTGTAATATTATAACTTAGTGTTTGTATCTTTTAGAAATCAACATAGGTTGAAGTTTTATAACTTATTTTAATGAATGAATGTATTATCTACTTAGCGACTGCTCTGTATATCGTGAATGAGTCCTGGTGCAAACCAGGCAGGCATCTCCGTCGTGACTCTCGCGTGAAACAAGGAGGTCGGGGCTGGGGTTGTCATATTTGGTATCAGAGC
Organism: Leptodermis oblonga; assembly: GCA_016801395.1. Taxonomy (NCBI): domain Eukaryota; kingdom Viridiplantae; phylum Streptophyta; class Magnoliopsida; order Gentianales; family Rubiaceae; genus Leptodermis; species Leptodermis oblonga. The sequence goes on from CM028753.1 coordinate 22,940,978, forward strand.
ATTAGATATAATGGGACAACTATGTTAGGACCTAAAAGTTAAAGTTAGAGCCTTAGGTTTAATAAGACTTGAATTTGTCTTAGAAACTTAATTGTAGTGTCAACAACTTGCTAGAATGTGAGTTTGATCATTTGGCTTTAGAAAAATTCTTATAAGTGTAAAGTTGAAGCATCTATAGTGAATTGAATTACGGTTTTCTAGTTACCTTATTCTTGTGTATCCCCTTAACTTTTGTATTGTAGAGAATTAAGCGATGGTTTAGAATGAGGATCAAGCTATTCCTAGTTCGAGCCAAGCCCCAAAATCAGGAATTGAAAGGTTTGCTAGTCAGGTGACTAACCTTTTAGATCAACTAGTCCAGTAAACAGTAGGACGACAAGGAACATAAGCAAATGACCAAAATGCCCCTAAGAAGCTGATACTGAGGATGTAGCCCTTGAGAGATTCCAAACATTCAGGCCACCTGGTTCAACAGAGGTTCAAACGATGAGATAGCTGAAAATTGGCTGCAATTCATGAAGAACATCGTTACAGCCTTAGACTATACTGAAGAGAGAAAAGTGAAAATTTTCTTTTTCTAAATGGAAGAAGCGGCAAGAGATTGGTGGAACCTTATTCAAACCAAGCGAGACTTAGAGAAAACCCCTAGGACTTGGGAAAACTTTACCACTGAGTTCAACGTAAAGTACTTTCTCCTAGTGGTGGGTGAGAGCAAAAAGGAAAACTTTGTGAACTTAATCTAGGACTCTATGTCCATAGCTGAATATGAGTTCGTATTTACTAAACTATCCAAATTTGCACCCGAGATGGTAGCCAGTGATGTTAGGAGAAAAAGGAGATTTATGCAAGGACTATGATTGGAACTACAAGACGCATTGGCTCATTCTAACCCACTTTTGTGGCTGTAGTGGAAACTAGTCAGAAGGTAGAAGTCACTAAAACCAAGCTAAGAGACTTACAATTCCAGAACCAAGTTAGGAAAGTGACCCTATATCAAGCCCTGGAGGTCCTTCAGGCCAAAATTGGGAAGTTGTAACCACTCCAAGGCGTGAGAGGTGTAACTTCTGCAACAAAGGCAATCACCATGAGAAGGATTGCTGGCATATAAACAATAAGTGTCTCAAGTTGGATTTTAATTTAGAAATTGTGATGTTAAGTTAAAGTTAAGAAGTTAATTTAAGTGTAGGATTATATTTAAGGATATATGAAAGTAGATATATTAGTTTAATTTTGGAAATTGTGGAATGAAAATAAGAAAATTAGAAAAATAAATGAAAAATAGTGGAAATAGGCTAAGACCAGTTTTTCCCACCATTGGGAGTGGGTAAAACCGCTCTAACCGCCTATAAAAAGTAGAAAAAAATATTTCACCACTTGAATAGCGGTTTTAACCGTTATTAGACTGGTTAAAACCAGTATTAGGAAGCTGACAAAAATGTTTGATCGGTTTTATCCATTATTAGGAGCGGGTAAAACCGATCGGCAATTGGAGTCCCAAAAAATTAGCTTTCTCAATTTCCAAAGAAGGGCTACGACCCTAGGGGTCTAGCCCTCCTATTTTTGAACTTTCTATGCGAATGGGAATATAAATATGTCTCCCTTTCATCCTCAGCAATCTATCTAACAACAACACAAATCAAAGTTGAAAAGGGAAAGAAATGAGAAATAGAGAAGGAAGAAGAGAAGCAAAGGAAAGCTAAGGACCGACCGGTAAAACCGACCCAATAGTGGGTAAAACCGATTTTCTTGGCAATAGATTACTACTGATCAAAGTATGGGAAAAACTGATCTTAGAACCCGAGGTAACTTTCTAAGCGGGTAAAACCGCTCTAATAGCGGAAAAAACCGCACTTTGAGCTGAACGCTCTGAAGTACGGGTAAAATCGATCTGAAGTGTGGGTAAAACTGCTCTTCAAAGCTGAGAATACCTGAAGAGCGGGTAAAATAGCTATAACATAGGGTAAAACCGATCCTTCGGTAAAAACATGAATTTTTGAAGATTCAAACTAAAATCCTTATAAAACTTCTTTTATAACTTTAAACACTTTAATTAATAATTAATTAAGGTTCATTAAATGGCTAAAAATACAAGGATTTAGAGACAAAAACATATAGAAACCTAGAGTCTAATGATTTATCTAGATTTAAGAATAATGTCTAGACCAAGGTTGTTAAACTCGTATTATTAGCGTGACTCGTTTTAGGCCTAGAATTGGAATCGTAGAATTGGATACTAGAATCGGAAAATAGGTTAAAACGTATAATTAATTTTAAAAGTTAATATAAATGACATATATATATATATATACAAATAGAGTTATAAACTACGAATAATCATTTAAATTTAATTATAAAGGTTAAATGTGGATGTTTGGAACAAGTAGAATTATTATGATTAATATTTTAAAATAAAATAAATAAAATACTATTTTCAATGTTTTTTACTATATTATTAATTAATTGTGAGGAATTCTAAATTTAATAAGAACACACATGTTCTAGAGAGAAAAAAATAAGAGCAATTGAACCTAAAAAGAAATGAAAATTATTTGAAAATTTGTCGAGGTTCGAATATGAGTGAGAAATTAGTGGTTCAAAAGGAAATAATAGCTTTTGGAGAAAACAAATGTAATTTGACACTCAAAGAAAAAATTACTAGAGTAATAAAACCTTCAAATTTTAAAACGATATGTATATATATAATCTCATTTTGATTATGAATACATAAGCATTTTTTGTCTGGTGGAATCCCAAGCATAACAAGAGTATGCCATTTTTCTTTGGCACATGGGTTCGAGTCCCAGCTAGCGCAATTAAAATTTTGCTTTCCTTGCAGGTTCTCAGTTCCCACATCGGTTGGAGAAAAAATTAATGAGTCTTGTGGCCAAACACGCAAATATAAATAATTTTTTTGACTCGGTCTAGTTTACCAATGCTGACCAAGTTCGCCGAATTTAGACCGTATGGGTTTGAACGTTCTACTCAATGGCTGAAGGGTTCGTTACGGTATATCTCGAGGTATGCCACCTAGTTCCATTGCACCCGTGTATGTGCACTAGTTCATTGGCATAGTTGACGAGGCGACACAGGTAAAGTATAATCAGTAATGCTTACCAGAGGGTTATATAGATTCTCGTTATAGCTTGCAGGTTATACTCTTTCTATCCCTTACATGTTTCCCCTTGTGTGCTTCGGAATTATGTGTTATGTGCCGGTAATTATTTAATTGGTAATGTTTTTAATAGTGTGACCTCACTGAGCTATGGAGCTCACCCCTTATACATTTTGCATGTTACATATCTTGGGAGTAATCGCTACTAAAGTGCCTTGACCAGATAGTGTGATGTTTGCTTAGGTCTTGAAACACTAGTATTGTACTATTACTCGAGAACCTAGTTTTAGTGTTTTAAGGTACGGTTGTAACATTATAACTTAGTGTTTGTATCTTTTAGAAATCTAATGTAACTTGAAGTTTTATAACTTATTTTAATGAATGAATGTATTATCTACTTAGCGATTGTCCTGTATATCGTGAATGAGTCCTGGTGCAAATCAAATAGACATCTCGGTTGTGACTTCCACGTGAAACAGAGAGGTCGGGGATGGGGGTGTAACGGGCGGGTTGGGTTAGCGGAATATAGGGGGACCTTTTCACTTTGGGGGAAGGGAGTGCTGGACTGAGGAAATTATGGGAGGCGTTGGGAGAAAAAACATTTTGGGTGGGGTTGGGGAGAGGTTTGGGAGAAATTTTTTTTGCGGAGACGGGTGGCATGGGGTTGGGGAGGGGGATGGATGTTGAGAGAGAATTATTTTTTATGGGTAGAGGTGGTGATGTGAGTGTATATATATATATATTTTTTTTGATGTGACACAAAATGTACTAGGATAATTTTTTAACTTTTAAAACATTAAAAACGTTTTTCAAATATTTGTCCAAACGATACCTAATTATTTATATTTAAATATAATAAGTCACGGTATAAAGTTATTTTTCAATTCCTTTTACATTTTTCTTTCCCCCTTTTAATATTAATGAATGTTTCTAAGTTACCTACCGGTCTTATTGGGCATCTAAATGTCTCATTTTTTTTTTCGTCTCAATTTTCTTCTTTCTTTTCTAGAGGTCTCCTATATATGTATTTATCCAAATAATTTTAGATTTTTCTCATTTTCTTTTAATTTATTTAAGCTATGTTACTTTTTTTTAAATATTTGTAGTACTTATTTTATGTAACATATTATGAGTTAGATTCAAATTTCCTAATTGGTTGAACCCGTATGCAAGATTCGTTTCTGATGTTATTTGATACGTATATGGGAAAATATTTTATGTAAGAATACTTATTCTAATATTATTTCGTGTAACATACTATGATGTGTTAGATTCAAATTTCCATTAATCGGTTGAACCCATGTGCAAGATTCGTTTCTGATTTTGATACCCGTGGGGAAATATTCCTCCATTCCACGTCTGCTGACAATGTATTCCTTTAGTGTGTGTGTGTATGTATATATATATATATATTAAGTGAGGGTTCACACACTCACCAAAAAAAGGAATAAATTTGTTATGTTATCTTTCACTTTTTGGGAAATGAATAAATGTAATTAAAATTGTTACATTTGGAAAAAATGAGCTATGATGTACAGTTAAAACTTTATAGGTTTTTTGTACTATAATCTTCTAACGCAAAATTTTGTATATGATATGTGATGGTTTAGTTGTATAGATTTTAACTTTTGTCTCTAAAATATAATGGTTATGCTAACACAATAAATATTAAAATCACTCTTATCAAGTTTATTCATTGAAGTATCAAGTTTATCTGTTGAAATATCAAGTTTTAACTTGACATTTCTCATCTTATAATCGATACTTATTATATTAAACTCGATAGTTATACTTGTTGAACTGTTATACTATCATATAGAAAATTATCTGATTTCTTAAAAATGACTTATTTAAAAGAAATACGGTTATTGAAATACTTATACGAAATAAATAGAGCAAATTAATAGGCTTATTGAAAGAGTGTTGTTATTTTGATAGAATCGTGCAAGCACAAAAGTGATTTTGGAGGGACCCACATATAAAACTTCAATATTTTTACTAATATTTTGTGATGAATGTATGAAGTTCAGACGTGGGCTTCTCCAAAACTACTTTCGTGAATGCACGGTTCTGTCCAAATAACAACACTCACAAATGATACCCGACTAAAACTCCCCCCTCTCCCCTACCTTTCGACTTTTTTTATCGTCTTCCAACACTTACCATCGCTACCTTCTCCTGACTTGGTTTTTTTTCATCTCAGCATCACTCGAAGAACTAGTGAAGATAAAATTTGAATGAAGACCTCATCCAATTTGTTAGCGATTGGAAAAGTTACGATTGAGTCGTTAAATTTTGATTTCATTAGTGAGTATTGTATATTCAATTAAAATTTTTACCATATGTATCACACTGTACATTCAATGATATTCATTTTTGCAGGTGGAATAAACAAAATATAACGTACATTTGAAAATGATACATTCTTCACATATATTTAGTTACATTAAGTTAGGTTATGATAAAAGTACTTAATGTTACTAATTTTTTGTGATGATTGTATAATTTTTACAGTGAATATAAAATACAGAGAGATTATAAATTTTAGACCGAAATTATTGATGTTATTAATTGTCCATCAAGATTAGGATCAACATGGTTCAGTCAGAATGAATAGTAGACAAAGACGAACGTTGTTTTGGAATTGGAGGCAAACATTTATACGTATTTTTCATGTTTAGAATCCTTATAGATATGTCTCTACTATAAAAATAATAATAATAATAATAGTTTTTTCTTGTGTTGAAATCAATCAAAATATTGTTATCATAAGGCTCTGTTTTCTTGAGGCTATTTCTCAAGAATTATCACTTTTTTCTTCCAAAACCTTACATAAATAAACAACTTCATTTTTCCAAGAATTCGAAATTAAAATTTAAAAATTCCCTCTAAAAATCTACTCACAAAAAAAATCAAAAAATAATATAATCATTACACTTTTTTATCTCTCACCTACACAATTTCTCAAAAGAAAATTTCCTCCAAAAAATTTTTAAGAAAAAACTAAAGTTTTTCCAAAACAAACCAGAAAAGAACAGAGTCTAAATGTGTGCCAAAGCTACCTTGGGTTACCAAATTTACATCGTTTCAAATATACGTGGAATGAAAAGAATCAATAAATTAAGGTAACAACTTATTTGCAAACCCAACATGAAACAACACACAAGTAAAATTAGTAATATTCATAAATTGGTTTTTTAAAAAATAAAATAAAAAATAGTAACATTCAGTAAAAAAAAAAAAAGATACATTCAACACAAATGATTAGTAATATGTATTTTTATCATAATCAGACTTAATATTACATGATGTTTGTAAAATTGTATCATTTTGTCAATAAACTAAGATTATAAACTGCGTTAATATAGAATTTCAATATGGTGAGGTGAGCTTTTGAGATTTTTTTATTCTCAGACCTTGTGCGTCTCACTTTATGCTTATTATTAAAAAAACATGAACAATGCAACATTCAATTCCCGATGCATGTTTCTGCAAAGAGCAATCCTTCAAGGCCCTGTCTGGTATAGCTTTTTAGATGTAATTTAAAAATATGTTTTAAAATATGTTTTAAAAGATATTTTAAAATATTATTTGACATGTGTTTTAAAATGTGTTTCTGAAATATATTTTAAAAAGATATTTTGAAATATTGATTGGTATGCCATATATTTCTATTTCTTTCTATTGAACTTGATATTTTAGGAAATTATTACTGATATTCATAAATAGTACAACATATTTATTGTTCACTTGTGATTTGAATATTTTTTAAAATTTTTTTTAAACACTTCAAATATACATTTAAATTACTAACATTATTTGTGATTATACTAATTTTAAATTTTTTCTTTCTGGATTAATACCGAATAGTTCCACATAATTATTGATACTCGTGAATCGTATCACATAATCATTGTTCACGAGTTTTTTTTTCTTTTTTTTAATTTGAAAAACACATCAAAAATACTTTTAAATTACTAACATTGAAGATACTAACATTATTTATTTCTAAACCTGAATTAATTAATACCGATACTCATAAATAGTATCACATAATTACTGTTCACAAGTATAGATTTTTTTAAAATTTTTTTATTTTATTATTATTGCTTTCCTAATTTTTTGTGTTTCCATATTATTTATTCATAATTAATTAGAATTATCATATTTATTTATTCTCATAATTATTACTTTCCCTTATAAATTTTAATTATGACAATTATTACCTTCCATTTTATTAATTTCATTTTTTTTCAGTCATCACCATCATAACCATCATAACCACCTCAAGCCGCCCACCATAACCGCCGTTCACCACCGCCAGCCATTTCCAGAACCCCCATTGGCCGGATTCATACCGCCACCGCCGCTCTTTTGCGGAACCACCACAACTGACCGCATACCACCCTATTAAAAATCCAACTCACACCATCACCGCCACAGTCTCCCAACACCCTCTCCAACAACAACAACACCCACCACCACCGTCCAACAACAATATAATCCACCGCCACAAAACCTAATAAAATTAATTCACCACAAATCTCAAAACCCACTAAAAATTAGTTGCAAACAGAAAAAGAAAACAATTGACTGTCGAGAATCCAGAAAGAAAGAAAAAAATTAATACGAAAAGCGCCGCGAGGAGAAGACGAGAATGAGAGTTTGGATTTGGGAGAGAATGAGAACGTGGGCGGCAGACCAGGAAGAATGGGTTATAGATAAGAGAGAGAATGGGAGTTGGGTTTGGGAGGATGAATTGGTTGGGCTGTTTTGAAATCTATCTCAAAATTCTTCCCAAACAATGTTCCAAAGGACATTTCAAGAGTACAAATTTTGAAACCCATTCCAAACACAATTTTTTGAGTTTGGGCCATCATTTTCCTCTCAAAATGTGTTTTGAAAGTGTTTTTCCAAACAGGACCTAAAGCATAAACAGAAACTCACACCGAAAGTGCAACTTTTATAGGTGTTGTGTCGGAAACTAGCTATTTCAAAATGGATATATCTATAAAAATTTTAAAAAAAACAACTATTTTTAGAAGGCAAACAAAAGGGTGTCCTATCTAGGGTTTCTTCTTTTTTTAATTATATATTTTATTTGTATGTCTTTGAATGGGGTAAATTATCGGGAACAATAATCGGGGATAAAATTGAAGAAACCTCTTACATATATTCATTTTGTATTATCGTTGGTCTATTTGATATTACTCACCAAACTGCTTGAATTCCAATTAATATAATTTAATTTGGTTACTTTTCTTTAGTTACTGTTACTTTTCTTTATATAATTTAATTTGATTATATCCCATTAATAAAATAAAAAAAGTATACATGCATTATTACGTATCACTTATTAATATATTGAATTTAACTGTTGATTTATCGTCTGTTTTTTTTTTCTTCAGTAAATATTGCTTAAAGTGATTTTTTTGTTTACTTTTATCGAAATTTTAAGGGTAGAAATATGATATATTATTTTTTTTATAAATTCTACAATGAAGAAAGTAATAATCATTTTAACCGCATATTGACCGAAATATCGTATCGGAACTTTAAAGTATCTGTTTACTTTTTTCATAATATATTACAACGTAAATTGACAAACGTTTTAGTACAAATGAACTTACTAATTAAAAGAGGAAAAATGATAAAAACAAGAGTCTGGAAACTCCGGATGACAAGCACATGTGACTCCTACTTAGTACTGAGTACTCAGAGTCAGAATGAGGAAGGAAAGCACGTGAATGTCACCAAAGCACAAAGCCAATATTAATTTATGATTTCTTTAATTCCTCATCACTGAAAATAAGGTTGTTTTGTTAACTCTATTTTCCTATAAATACTGGGCCATAATTTTCCCTTTGCTACCAGTACCAGTTAATATTCTTGATTATCGATCATTCCAGTTCGGTTGAAGAGAAGGAAATTCCACCATGGAAAGGAAAACCATTGGGCTCTTGCTCTTCCTTCTTCTTGTCTTCATTTCCGGTAAGTTAATTAATTAAGAAAACTAATACTGATTTAACTGCATGCGTACGTAAATAATACTAATACTATTGCAGGGGAGAAAATGGGGGTTAACGTTGTGGAGGCAAGGCTGTGCCAGTCGAGGAGTCATGGTTACAGAGGGCCATGCCTAAGGCATCACAACTGTGCTCTTGTCTGCAGAAATGAAGGCTTTTCCGGCGGACGATGCGTAGGAGTTCGCCGCAGATGCTTCTGCACCAGGCTTTGTTAAACAGTACTTAAACGAACTCCCACCATTCCATGAATAAGTCATGTTTTGTTTGTCTTAGTTAATTCGACTTTGTTGTACTAGTTCTTTGTGTGTATTCATGTCCGAACCAATGTGTTCGATCTACTTTTGTACTTTCATTTTCACCTCTTCCCTTCTTTGTTTTTAATACATTCCAACATCGTAAGTGCATGTATGGCTTTACTAATGATCTAGATTCAACCACCACACCCCCCCCCCCCACCCCCACCCCACCAGCACCTTCTTTCTTCTTTTTTTCTCCTTTGGTTTTAGACCCAAAAAAGCGTACCTTAAAATTCCGGAAACGCCTTCGTATTTATAGTACACTAGAAATATATCTATATTATGTCAGTTAAAATACTCATAATATTTTAATTCCGCGTTATTGACCAACCGCCATAAATGCAGGTAACATATATATATTGTCGATTTTGAAACCGTGCTAATTAGAACAATTGTTTTATATTGGAAGGCGACAGATCAAAGACTTGTTCTTTTCGTTTTCGTTTTTATAATAAATTTGATATATTATAATCATTTTTCATCATTTTCAATGCAACTTTTTACTATTCAACTATACATTTTTACATTTGCAATGCACTCTTTACACTAAAAAATTATTTTCTAATAACATGTTTTCAAAATCAGGTTTTAAAACATAAAAAATAACAAGCCACAAACCTGTTGGCAGCAGTGTTTAGAGCAAAATTTGAACCGTCTACAATCTGTATAAGCATCAATAAACCAGGGACAACCTTTAGAAATGTCCTTAAAATTTGGCCCTTATCAAAATTGCTATTCCCGAATCAATTTTTCCATTTTCCAAATTCACAAGAGCTGAAAATATTTCAGATTAACTGATTGGTGTCTCCAAAAGTGGAGTAAACTCTTGGGCTTGGCCCATAGTAAAGAAAGGCCCATTAGCCAATAGTAAAATAAACAAATGCCGGATCTTATAACTTTACCAAGTTCTACAAAAATATGGGGCCTATTCTTTTTCATCGTTTTGAAAACAATTTTGAAAACAAGTTTTGGAAAATAATTTTATAATGTAAAAAGTGTATTGAAAATGTAAAAAGTAGATGCTGAATAGTAAAAAGTTGTATTGAAAATGATGAAATATGATTAAAATATATTAAATTTACTGTTGAAACCAAAACCGTTTTCAAAACAGAATAAAAAGAACAGGCCCATAATAAAGGTGTTAATGAATATTGATGCAGACATCCAAACCACTACTACTATAGTAGGGATAGTGAAAGCAAGTACAACCACTCCTGACCCAACCCAGAGTCATTTCCACAACATGACCAGAAGTCGGCGTACACCCATCCTGCTAGACCCAGGAGATGACAACGGCCCAGCCAGCGAATATCCCCTAAGGTCCTTCGACTTTAAGGGGATAAACCCCTACAAATCCCCTACAAATCCACCAACTCATGCTCCATCAATATCAGGATGACCCATCAGCATCCAAGCTTCACAAGTCGACCCAACAATATTTTAGCTCGCAGGCCGCGACTTAGAAGACTACAACTGCAGGCTTCTAGCCCGCGATTGCAGCCCGCATCATGGACCCGCGCGCATCGCAGGCCTAATCAGCAGGGTTCCCCATGTGGCTTGCACATCCCAAGAGTCAGAGAAGGAATTTGTTTGCATGTTACCTATTTCCTTTTTCAATAATAATTGTAGTTAAATTAAGTTACCTAATTTGGTTCCAACTTAATTTAATCTAGTAGTTTCCCTTTTTTATTCTAGTTTCCTTTTTCTTTTTCAACTTGAATTTGGAATTACTTCTATTTACCAAATTCAAGCTTTCCTCTTCCAATAATAATAGGAAATTCGGGTACCCCTTCAAGGTTACAACCGAATTCCCTTTTCCTTGAGTTCATGTTCTTTTTGAATTCAAGTTGTAATACGGAACTAACTCTCATTAGTTTCCAATTTATTTTTTATTCCTTTTGTAACTCCTTGAGTTCTAGAATGCGCACCCCTCACCTATAAATAGGGGGTTCAACTTCTGAGTTCCGGGAGAGTTAATGAATTGAGTTATAGGTATATCCTTGCTTTAATTCTCCATCTTTTTTATTGTTGACCTTGTTAATATTTTGTATGATTTATTAGGCAAGTTCCGAATTTAGAAGTTTTATAGGTTATTTCCCTGCCTATAATCATGTTATTCACCCTCTTAAAATCAATCTAGGTAGGAATAAAAGTTGCTAGTCTCGCCTACGCTAGGGGGTTATTTTTCAAGTTCAAAGAGAGTAATTGTGATCTTCATTGTTCGACGTTTCTTGGCACTTCAAGTCTTCCGCTTGCGAGTTCTCACGAACTGCTCACATCAAATATGGAAAAGGTGTTAGTATGAGAAGCTAAACCGGTATTAAGGTCACTGAAACTAATAAGCATGGACCAAAGAATTATACCGGGTAAAGATAAAGGTTGAGTCCCGATAGAGATAACGGAGAATAAAAATAAATGCTCTTAACCAGAGGACAAGAATCCTGCTATGTTATGATAATGGCCAGGTATTGGGCGAGGCATTGAATGTGGGAGCCATATCCAGAAATGATGACGGGAGGAGGCAAATTTGGAAGCATTTTGGCATAAGGCGAGGTATAGCCAGAAAAGGCACAACAGGAATGTGCTCAAGTAAACTATATATAACCTTGTAAACTTGGGACAATGAGGTACGCAATCTACGATAGACTAAAACACTTGTCAATTATCTTTTTTACACTTATCTCGTTACTAACTTGAACGTCGGAGTTGAACATGGGGGATAGCCCCGCCGTTTACTCTTTTCTGATCAGGTCGCATCTAGTTTTTACCGGTTCACCAGTCCAGTTTTCGGGTCTAATTCCAGGTACTTTATCCTTGGGCATTTTGTGTTTCATCAACTAGCGTCGACTTGGGGGACCGTTTGTAATGAGGCATCCAAACTAACGACGAGGAGACAAGTCCACAACCGTATCAACCAGAGGCTGCAGACAGACCATCAAGTCCACGAGTCTTGCACAGAGGCCTGGCCATCTTAAAGAACCCGAGCCCTTATCAAAGGGACCCTCCAGTTGACATCACCATGCCAATGACTGGGAAGCGGCAAAGAGCAGTTGACAAGGGCCTTCGAACCTCGTCATATCCAACCTAGCCCAGAAGATTGAAGAAGGCAATGCCCTTGATGCACGAATCAAGAAGGCTAAAATGGTCACTATCTTCACCATCATTGAAGAAACAGAACCTGCAACTCTTCGGCAAGAATGGCGGCCAGTTTCTTGAAGTCTGTGGACTTCTCGAAACCACCTTGATCTACAACTCATGCATCCATCTACAATTGAGCCGAACCAATCAGCACTCAAGCTTCAACAATTCGGCCACTTCTACAAGGTCCATAGCCGAATTTGTGACTCCTTTCAAAATTAGGTTTAAGGGTTTGGAAAACAAGTAGGATTTGTGCATGTTTCCTATTTCTTTCCTAGTTTAATTAGAATTAGTTATAGTTACCATAAACTTGTTACAACTTAACTAATTCTAGTAGTTTGCCAAAAGGGTCCACTTCTTGTTTCCCTTCTGGAGTAGTATTTCAATTTATTTCCTTTTCCTTTTCTTACTTATATTTTCGGTCAAGTCACCAGTAGGGTAGCCGAATTTACTTGTTTCCAATTCCATGCTTCTTTTGGAATTCGGATTTTGTAAGGAATTTCAACTCTAGTTGGATTCCACTTTTGTTTCCTTTTCCTTTCTTCTTTCCTCTTCCATATTTTCAACGACTTTCCTCAGCAACTTTTTGCATTCTGTGAGAAACTCACATGAATTTTGGTATCAGAGCCAAGGCGAGCGTGTTGTTAGGAGATAGATTGGAATAACACGATCCACTCAAGGTGTTTTCATTTCTCTTCTTAATTTTCTTGCTTGAAAATCATTTGTGATGGTTCCTTGAAAATTGTTGGGAATTAGATTGCTCCTTCTTGTAATTAATTTTGCATGTTTAAAATTGCATTTAATTAAATTGATTCTATCTGAAAACCGAAATTAAAACTTTCTTGCTGAGAAATTTGTTGAAAAAGAATTGGTTTTGGAAAGGAGGAAATAGCAAAAAAAGGGAAATTGAAAATCGGGTTTAGGGTTTTCTTTTTGTTGATTTTTGTGTTTTCTTTTTGCGGCTGTTTTTGGTGAAATCGGCAATAATCCTGTTATTTCGCTAGTTGGATTAAATTGATTTTGGGTTGTTTTGTGGAAAAGGGGTCTCGGGTTTTGCGACAAAACTTTCTGTCGCTGGAAATTTTTTTTTTTTTTGGCTGTTTGGGTTCCTTTCTACTTGCGACACTCCTATTGTGACGCTAAAAATCAGGGTTTGAATTTTGGCACCATTAGGGTTACAAATCCGAAACCCTGGTTTCACGTTTGGAACTTACTGCTTTGATTTTTATCTGATTTTCAACTATGAAATTGCTTGTTCTTTGATTCTTCAGATACATATTGGATTTAAGAATTTGAATTTCAATTTTGGTATACAAGTTTTAGTTTTTACAGTGCAAACCAGTGCAAAATTATGATTTTACCCCCAGGCCCCGAATTGCAATTTTTGCAAAATTTGGGTACTATTTTTACCGAATTAAATCATCTTTGATTCTAAATTTGTGAAGTTGATTGTTATTAGGGGGAATTGATTTCTGATTACCTATTTGGGAAGGTGATCACATCTTGGGTAGTTTCCTAATTTATTTCAAACCTACTAATTGCTTATTTGCTTCCATTCATTCGTGAATTGCCTTGCAAATTTACCTAAACTGCTTGCATTTTTTCATGCTACCTGGACATTAGCTCTTAAAAATTAATTTGGATTTCGCATTCGTGCACATTACATTATTTTGCTGAAATTGAGGGCTTATGCCCGAATTTCCTCCTTGTGCATATCTTATCCTGATTAATTAACTGAAAATTCTTTTTCTGTGGTCTCAAAATCGAGATAGGGTTCAGTCCCCTATTTCAAGAATTACAATTTTGCTTTTTTCCTAAGATTTGTTACTTGTGTGATTTATCTGCTTGCACTATACCTTGTTCAATATAGGAACCCTCTAAAGTGTAGGGCTGTTTCTTGAGAGGTAAAAGGCAAGAGTGATTGAATTATTACAAGGGAAGGCCAACCCTCGAGCGAAACACTTGGGAGTGCATAGCTTGATAGGTGGGAAAGACTTATCGAACAAGGGGTGGGGTTATTATCACTTACTTTAAACTTGTATTAGAAGATAATTCTTTAAGGGCAGTAACGTGACTGCCGACCAACGGACTACTACCTTTCATACCTGAGTTAAGGTCAATGGAAATGTGGCTATCGTGATAATTAACGAGGGAAGTTGCACCAATCTAATTAGCGACTTTATAGTAGACAAAATGTCTCTTCCCCTTGTCAATCATCCACAACAGTATGAGCTGGAATGGATCAACAACATGGATCAAATCCATGTTTAGCACTAGGTCACGGTAAGTCTGGAGGTAAGGCATTTCAACGTAGATGTGATGCCCCTACCCGACCCCCCTTACCTCGGACAAAGGTTTCTGACGAGGAGGAGTGGGCCGATCCAGGGACCGTCATACTGGGCCTCGCCCAACAATCGATACAGAATATAATAAAGAGAACCATACATCCTTATTACTATTCTAACAATTGAAGAAAATCATTATAGCGGAAATTAAATGAAATTGTCTGAGGACGGCTGTATGCCAAATTATCCTCCCAAAGCATTGTATTCAAACTAGCTATTACAACTCATTCGTCTTTATTAATTCTCTACGCCCATCGGCCTTACCTCTAGCGGTACTCGAGTCAAGCCCCTACAACAAATAAGTAAAGGGGAAAGCAGTGAGCTTAACTAAGTTCAGTGAGAGACCTCGAGGTTACGAAAATCCCACTGTAAGTCTTTAGAAAAAAAAAAAGACTGGGTAAACAGGTACAGAGTTCATGCGTATATATATATATATATATATATATATATATATATAACAATGGAAGTATAGGCAATCATGTTAAGCAAGTCAAGCAGGTTAAGCAAAATCAGGCAGTATAGGCAAATACATAGCAGATATTGAAAATAAGCATGGCAGAATAGATACAACGGTCATATACAACATATTTGAGCCACTAGACTCCTAGCAGGCAGATTACGCAGTTAAGCTTTCTCATCTAAAGGTAAGTCGGAACCTATTCATGTTTTCGGGTTGTTCACGTTTGGATGATTTGCAAAGCACATCGCCCCCATGACAGCTGTATCGGTATAACTGGGTATGCTCGACGGCAGGAGTTTTGGATCATGTCCTTTTTTCTATTCGGGCCAACTGGTGTTCCTCTCATATATAAGAAGTGTCAACTAATTACGACACGAACTTTCACCATCAAGCCCTACAGAACGGGCAAGCGGCTACTATCTAGTCAAGAGAGAAAACTCGGAGCCCAAGTCTTATCTAGTAGGTCTTCTAACTTATTTCACGCTAAGGTGATCATGGCAACCCTAGCATGTTTCATGCATATCTAGATGCATCATGCAATCCTATATGTCATGCAACTTACCCTGAAAAATACGTCATCCTTCGTGGTCAGTAAGTCATGCTATCATATCATAACAAGCATACATAGTTGCACATAGGTCAAGCCAAGCATGGTGCATAATAATTAGTTCATGGCATTATCATGTCGAGTAAGCACGTAGCACATAAGCATATATACTTAGCATCAAGTCAAATTGGGAAAACAAGCATGTTATGAGGCGTGGGAAACCTTGTTAGGAAAATAAGCAGGCAATAGTACATATAAGTACACACAAATTGTGAAACCCCGTAAAATTTTACTATTTCAAAGTTCACCTCGAAGATATATTAAGGTATTTATAAATACTTTAGGATTATTTATAAGAATTCCTTCAAAAGAATTTTTGTTTAAAATTATTTATTTAAGAAAATTTTATAAAAGTCCTCGGATCTTTTATTTCAAAGAATTTCTTTATTTCTTTATTTTCAAACCTTTAATTATGCGAGTTCGTTGATAACTTTGATTCTAAAATACATGTTATGATATTTGATTAAGAATAGTATGATTTAAGGAGTTACAAAATTTTTGGAAATAGGAATTAGAAGATAAGAAAATTAGAAAATAAATGAAAAATAATAGAAAAATAAGACAATTAGTTTTTCCCACTCTCTAATCGGGTAAAACCGATTGCACCGCTTTGAACAGTAAAAATGGAAGCTTCTCATTGTTTTTAAATGGTTTTAACCGTTTGGAAAAGGGGAAAACCGATTGGACAATCGGTTTTACCCAATTCAAATCGGGTAAAACCGATTGGCACCGATAAGAATTCATGGAATCGGTTAATCGGGTAAAACCGATTCGTTGCGGATAGAATTTAGAAAAAATGGTTTTAACCTTTTAACCTTTTAACCAATCGGTAAAACCGATTGGTAAATTAATTAAAAATTAATTACCGCCTATTTGATCGGTTTTAACCGATTTTTAGTCAGGTAAAATATGTTTTACCGATTCCCCAATCGAGAAAAACTAATTCGTTGCCAGAAGATAAAATTTAAGACTTGCTATCTAAGTCACGGGCATATAACTACAAGAAAACATGCCTTTTGAGACAAAATTTTGAGACAGTATAAATAAAATCGTCTCAAATACTAAAAATTTGAGACAATTTTAACAATCGTCTCAATTATTATTTTGAGACATTTAAATTGAGACGGTTTTGAAATGTCATCTCAAATATAACTAATTGAGACACATATTTAAGACAGTAAAGTCAATTGTCTTAACTGTAACTAATTGACACACTTATTTAAGATAGTAAAATCAATTGTCTCAAGTGTAATTAATTAAAATGAGGTTAAGACAATTGAAAACTTTGTCCCGTGTTCAACTAACTAATACACGTACAAAAAAAAAATATTAATTTTGTAGATTC
Organism: Leptodermis oblonga; assembly: GCA_016801395.1. Taxonomy (NCBI): domain Eukaryota; kingdom Viridiplantae; phylum Streptophyta; class Magnoliopsida; order Gentianales; family Rubiaceae; genus Leptodermis; species Leptodermis oblonga. Next base: position 22,958,307 of record CM028753.1, read on the forward strand.
TAAATGACATTTCAATCAACAGCCATTTAAACGCAGGACAAAAAACGATAAATGCATAATAGAGAGATAAAGTTTTGCTAACTTAATACCCAAACTACCCTTTTCCTTATAAAACTACCCTTTTGTCCTTGAGTTCCAATTTTCCAGTAAAAAAAAATATTAATTAAATTCAATTAAAGTAAATTCAATTAAAGAACAATTTTCTATATAATAAATATAAAAAAAATAAATAAACTAGGTGAAAAATGGACCTTGGCTCTTGAGGGCCAATTCCACTGCTGGAACCTTGGCGCTCGAAGGCCAAGGTCCCCGTCAACCCCTTTCTTCCTTTTTTTTTTTTAATTTTAATTTGTTCTTTTATTCTAATTACTGTCTTAATTTGATTTTAATTTGTAACTCTAATTAATAAAATTTATATGTTAATGTATTTTTAATTAACAATTCTTAGTTATGGATAATTTATTATTAGATTGAGATTTTTAGAGTTACAAATTAAGATAGTAATCAGAATAAAAGAACAAATTAAAATTAAAAAACTTTTAAAAGAAAAGGAAGAAAGGGGTTGACCGGGACCTTGGCTCTCGAGGGCAAAGGTTCCAACGGCATTGGAACCTTGGCCGAGAGCCAAGGTCCAGTTTTCACCTTGTTTCTTTATTTATTTATTTTTTATTATTTATTATAAAGAAAATTGTTCTTTAATTGAATTTAATTAATATTTCTTATTGGAAAATGGGAACTCAAGGACAAACGGGTAGCTTTATAAGGTAAAGGGTAGTTTGGGTATTAAGTTAGTAAAATATTATCTCTACGTCCTGCCTTTATCGTTTTTTGTCCTGCGCTTAACATCCCCCCAAATAGTAACACTGAAAGATAATATTTTTTTAAATATTGGTACAAATTTCCAATCTCTATTCTAATTAGAATAGAAAATTTGAAAGTAAACATATAAGTAATCTATTTTTTATCTAAAGGTGAAGTATATATAATTATATTAATAAAGCTATTATTAGAAAATAAAAGAGTAATGATACATTCCTCAACAAATCTTCTCAACTTTGTTAACTCAAATGAGGTGTCATGTATTCATTGGCTAAACTTTTATAAAATAATTATTAATTGACCAATAAATCCATGACACCTCACTTAAGTTGAGAAAGTTGAGGAGATTATTTGAGGAGTGTATCATTACTCAAAATAAAAATAAGTGAAAAAGAAAACATTTATGTTTTTGTTGTTGTTGTTGTTATTTTATTTTTTCTTTTTAGATAGAAGGAAATTGTTAAATATTTAAATTAATGCATAAAACTATCAAATGAGAATCAATTTTAGATAATTTGGTTACTATCATATTAATTTATCCCAAAATTTCTCATCCTTCATATTAAAAATACTGAAGGGCTCTCAGGAAAAAAAAAAAAAAAAAAACAGTGAGGCTTTTAAGCATTTTCTTCTTTCTCAAAAATCCCCAAATTCAAATGCAAAAAATTCAGACCCTAGTCTGCTTTAACTTCATCGCCGCATAAACTTCCCAGGCCCCAGCTCCTTACCCAACAACTACCGATTATTTGCTCAAACTTTTCTCCACCACCATCAAAGCTTCCTTCTCCAACTGATTCTGTTGTTATCGCCTTCGTTCTGGCAAGCAGATGCCACATATGTCGTTCGTTTCCGGTGCAGAGATGTTGAGAACAAACCAGCCTGCTATCCAAATGGCTTCTTTTCAACTTTACTCTGGTAAAAACTTGTAGTCTCTTTTTGGTATCGTTGGTTATTGGATTTGAAATCAACAGCCCTAATTTTTGCTTTCAATTTCCTTTCTAAAATAAAAATTCAGTTTCCCCTTTGTATTGAAATTTCAATGTGATGGATAGAAAGAAAGAATTTTTGGGGTTGTTTTTATTCTATTTTGTTGTATGTAAGTTCTCTTTTTTTAATTTTATCTAATTTCAGCAAGTAATGAGCAATCTGTTGGTTATTTGACACTCTGACTAGATTCGATACAGACGAAAATATAGACATTTTTGAGCATACATATCATATTCTGTTGACTATGTACAGCTAAACTAGAAGAAAGGCCATTGAATATGATCAATGAATAAGGTTTGGCCTGATAATTTGGTGCCTCCATTCATATATTTGATCTTAAAGAAGGCAAGAAAAAAGAGGAAAAGGAGTTTTGGAGCTAAATGATAATCATCATATTATAATTCGTTTGCTCGCAACTGATGAATTCTGCAGCTTTTGGGATCTATAGCATGTTTTTCAGTTGTCAGCTTTTCATCGGCTTTTCACTTGTGGCACTTAATGTTTATCAGCTTTTCACTTGTGCATCTATTGCTCAGCTTTTGTTTAGTATTTTTCTTGTGAATAAAGATTGAATGTTCAGTTATTATATTGATTGTCGAGCTTCTATATAGAATTCAAAAAGAGCAATATAGAAGATAGTTAAGATAATAGTACTGTTATCCCGGGGCTGGTTCCACCACCTTAGTCTCAACCTTTCTTCATATCAAAAGAAGCTCCATATAGGCCCAATAGAAACTACATATTATGGAATATGAGCGTAAACATCTCTGATTGAGTTTCAACCATAGCTGAGGAGGTTTTAGGACAATATACTTGTTTTCATTAAGGTGGATTATGTTTGAACATGCGTCATCTAATAGAGTTGCAAATCTGAAAGTTAGTTGTTCTGGCTGTATAGCATGTCACAATTAGTTTTGTTTTCAATAGTGAACTGTTAAAGTAATTGGTTCTAATTGGTTAAATTAATTGCTGGTGGTTTTGAATTAATCTAATTAGGAAAATAAGCTCTTCTTATGAGAGAGTTTGACAGCCCACATGTCTTTTGGTGTTTTAGTTATTAAATTAGAGCTAGACCACTAGGTCAGTAATATTTTCTTACTCTTCTTTGTGGTGGATTGGTGCATGCAGTATAATAGCATTAATGTTTGAATGGAATTTGGTACAATGTTCTCTGGAACTTATTGTTTTTCCCTCTTGTTAGGCCTGGCTATGGCATATAATCCATCTGCATCTGCAGTGAATAGTGAATAGTGTTGTTAGGTTCTCTAGACCTTGCCATATTTTTTTGGTTGCATAATATTAGTTTGAGGAATATTACATAGTTTTGTTTGGTGATTTCTGTTGTGAGTGTGCAATTTCAATGCCTTATGTGTGGGTATTTGCTGTGGTACTGGTGTTTGATTAATTCTCATTCCTTTTCTGCAGTTGATACATGGAGTCGGATTGTTGGGGAAGCAAAGCTCTTTGGTTCTGTTTCATAGGTGTTTTTTTTTTCTTTTCTTTCATGGGGAGGGGGAGTTTTTGGGCTGAAAATAGCTGCTATTCATCTCAACATTTATGCGTTTATTGGTTTTGTGATGTCTTTAATCTTCTACTATTTGATGAATTAGCTCAAAGAAATTGTTGTCATTGATGAATTTCTTGAAATTTTGGTCTTTAATAATTATGTGCAGTGAATTGTGGAGGTAGAATGGCTGGAGAACTCAATTTACAATTCAATTCTGCAGGCAACAGAATCCAGCACCAAGTAATTGCTGATGCTCGATATTGGTTCATCCTTTTGGAATGAATCCCTTTCTACTGCCCTCTTTAACAAATAGTTTATGTAAACGAAACATTTCCAACGTCCAACTCTTTTCTAGCATTGCAGACAAAATTTTGTCCTTATAATTATGCACTGAAATCCAGTCATAGAGCTTCAAGCTCACCTCTTGAACTCCACTCTTGCTGAATCATAATTTTAACTAGTGTAGGGGCAGGAGCTATGCAAAAACACTATTGAAGATAGAGCTGAGCTTAATTGCTTGGGGAAGAACTTTCAGAATAGATATTATTTTTTCATTAGATACTATTGAGTTTTATTGTTTATAAAGTATCATTTGTTTATGTAAAATAATTATCAATTCTTGTGATACAAATAAATATGCAATGTGGCATGTTTGTATTTCTTTTATAAATTATTGATTTTTTTAGTAAAATATCACAATATAAAGAGCAATGCATGGACATACAGTGCATTCTTGTTTCTCCATGCCAGATAATTAACCAGGTTTTGTTCTTGTGTCATTATCTGTTGAATTGCAATAATATTGAGATGTTTGCAAAGCTTGTTATAGAAGTTTACAGGTGCTAAATTAAAATTCTTCACTGTTTTTCTCAGGAATCTGAAGATGAATAGATGGATGGAAGGTAGCTTTGAACTCGCCGCAGTAATGGATGCGACATTTTTTTTCCTTAAACTGTAGTGAGTACTTATAAAGCAATCAAATTATTTAGATATCACATTGATGAATTGTTTTTTCATTAGCTTTTATAAGTAGTATCTTGTATATGTTATATTGATTGGATCAAGTATGGTGTACAATTAGGGTGAATATTTTTTTATATATGGTGGTTATTTTTTATTTATAAAAGATTGTGCTTATTAGTTCATAAATTAGCATTTACGTCCTTCCAAAAAATAACGCGTTCAATGTATAAAAATATCTATATAAAAAAAATCCACAATATCTACTTAAATGTAAGATGGATTATTTTCGTCTCAGTCTAGTGTCTCTAACTATTAATAAAATAGGACATAATATTTGAGACAGATAACTATTGTCTTTAATTTTATTTAAAATGGAATAACACTGTCTCAATATGGCGTCTTTAATTTTTGACAATTTGAGACCTGATATTTGAGACAGAAAAATGATTGTCTCAAATACTTTTGAGACAATCAAAGAACTGTCTCAATCCCATCTCAAAAACTATTTGAGACAGTTTTACTGTCTCAAATTTATTTTGCGACGGCCGTAACGGAGACGCCACAATTACTGTCTCAAAAATCATTTTGAGACAATAAGTGTACTATTTAAGACAGATTTGGCGGCGTCTCTAAAAACACATTTTCTTCTAGTAGAGGTCTTTTAACCTCTTGCCTTTTGTCCTACATGACCCTAACCTCTATAAATACTTCCTCATTTCCTTCCTAAACCTTCATTTATGACATTTCATGCCAAAACTTTGTAAACATTTCTCCAACTTAGAAACTAGGAAGAAAAGCTTGGAAGAAGAAGAAGGACCAAGCTCTTGAAGTAGGAATTCCATTTCCAATCCGAGGAAACGCAATTAGGAGGCATAAGGAATCGAAAGAGGTAAGAATCTTGTGTAGGAAATGCACTCATAATGCAAAAGTTGGAATTCTATAGTTTTTGAGGTTTCCTTAGGATTTAATGTATTCTTGGAATTTTGAACGTTAGAAAAATGTTTTGAAATGTTAAACATGTTCTAGGAGTGTTGTAGAAATGGTTTTTGGCAAAAAGAAATGAAGAAAAATGAGTTTTGATGCACTTTTGTTGGAAAACCAGAAGCATGAATGAAGAACACGAAATCTGGGCATAGATCGGTTTTGACCAATCCAGCATCGGGTAAAACCGATCCTGGCCCAGAAACAATGGGTTCTACCTGCTTCTAATCGGATAAAAGTGATTGTTAAAATGATTTTCGCAATTTCAGGATTTCAAAAGTTTATCAGGGACTGTTTTGCAAATATTGGACCAATTTTAACCGATTGAAAATCGGGAAAAATCGATCCAACGTTTTTTGGAAATTTTTGATGGGTTTTGTCAGATTTACCTTCGAGTAAAACAGATCCGAAATAGGGGGACAATGATTTTTCCGCAATTTCATTTCCTTTTAAGTATTTCTTTATAAATCCTTTTATAAAATCTTGTTAAAATTATTTTAACAAGTATTTTAAAAATTTTATACTTGTATTTTCTTAAGTTATAGATTTTAAACAATTTTGGACTATTTATGAATAACGTAAAAATAATGTTTAGAAATAATTTAAAATTCAATTTTTCGGCATAATGATTATATTTTCTTTAAAGCTATAACTATTATGTTTTTATAAATTATTTTCCGGTTAGATAATTTTTAGAATACTTATATTCTAGAAATACATGTTTTAAATAAGAAAATAGGTAAATTACCATTATGCCTTTATTAGTTAAAATTCTGAAATAAGTTAGCAATTAGAATTCTATTTATTAGAAATTAGAATTCTACTAGTTGAATTTCACCTCGTTAAACGCGGTGCCCTATAATGCCCTGGAAGTAGTTGAGAAATGAAAACATAAGAAAAAATTTGTAACTGAAGCGTCAAGTAGAAAGTCTTTAGAGTGTTACAAAACTTCAATTACTACCTATTTACAATATTCACAACACATGAAGAGGTACCATCGACAAGCACACCAACTCTTCAGAAGGTAAAAAAAGAAGAGGAAAATTTCTAGATCAGCTAATTACTTACAAAGTTAGTTCACAACTTAAAAGAACTTGATTTTGAAATGAAACAGTAAATATCAAGCTCCACTAACAATTTTACCCATTGCTTTAACTGGTGCACATAAAGAATCATGCGATTCCAGTCTTCTAAAAATCTTGTTCAATTGATGGGCTTTGAAGTATATCCTGCATGTTCATCCTCTCATAAGCATTAGCTAGAGATTTGAAATTGCAACTGATTTTTTTTTTTTTTTTTAGACCCAAAATTGCAATTGATTAGAGTTTTCACAAAGAAGCATGTCTCATCTTTTTTCTTTTTATTTCAACAAATGGGGTAGCCAAGCCCGAATTTTGATTTAAAAAATAGTGACAAGAACACAAGCTTACACAAACTGGATATTCTGAATAACCCATGAAGTCACTAAACTCATTATTTTTCATTTATGGGGAAAAAAGAAAAGAAGTAAACATAAATTCGCAAACTATGGTTTCATGAAAAATGAATGCCGTAATCACCCTTCAACTTTGTCTGCTGATGAGAACTCTTGTCCTTCATCAGTTTAACATTATTTGAGCTGCAACAGCTATATAACGAGGTAGAGCAAGAAACAGAGATGACAGAGAAAAAAATTACTAAAAATCATTTAGAAGATTATCAATTTCATACTCCATAGATCTAAAAATAATGAACCGCTGGTTATGACATTGTTCTCCAGAATATTTTATTTATGTGAACTTTACCCCAAAAAAAATGTAAATATGCAGTAACACTACTTGTAATTAGTTACATACGGAAGTAAATTTAAAATTTTTCAATGTTAGAGGTTGCTTAAGCACTGCTTTAATCTCATATACAACAATATGTCATACTTTAGACTCCCAAGGCATGAAAAGCTTCTCAAATAATTTTCTCACAAAGATAGTTTATGCAGTGGATTAAAAAAGTTATTATAATAGGCATATGTGATTCTCATCAACTAAGAAAATGCCTCTCATATTCATTTTATAAGGCAGTCATAATTACCAAATTTTTTTTTTGTAAAACTAAGAAAGTTCCATACGATTTTAAGCGCATTGTAGCAGAAGATTACCACATTTTTAACATATCTAATGCTTCTGCAGCAAATCAACCAACCAGGAGTAGCTATGTTCTTTCATAACATCCATATTAATTAGGCTCAACATGAAAAATTGCTGATTTTGAATGATTTCTCAGCCTTGAAACAGGAAAAAATCCAATAGAGTTTCTGAATCAAAGAAAGAAAGCTAAAGCAGACACCTTTTTTTTTACGTTAGGATTCAACATCATAACCTCATTGTGGAAGAAACGATGCCAATCATATTGTTAATCCAGCCAAGATCCAATGCCAAATTCAAAGGTAAACTACTAAAAGCAAATGTGATGTGAAAATTTTCTACAGCAATATAAATATGTGTGTGTGTGTCCTTCAAAGTCTAGCTTCAATAAGATTGAGATATATATATTGGGGCATACTATTTGCAATAACAAATTTACTATTCACATAAACATTTTCCTGTGAATAGTCTATTTTGCCCATTAACTAAATATGGCCGATAGTCACGAGGACGATCCATATTACACGGTAAGTAAACAATCTATACAATTTTTTACGTAAAGTTTGTTTGTTAACAAAAAAATACCTGTCTGGCCTGAGATTTGCTAAAAAAACCCCAAAATGGGTAAGATTTTGATAGAAATCTCGCCATTGCCAAAAAATATATTCCAAAATCCCACCCCTAGCTGAAAATCTCGCTCCCTATGGGCGGGATTTTCAAAAATCCCACCCATAGGAGGCGGGATTTTGTTCCAAAATACCGCCCACAGGGAGCGGGATTTTGGAAATTTTTTTTTGGCAATGGTGAGATTTCTGTCACTTACCTTTGCCGATCCGATTCATATGGACTTTTATCTGATTTGGCCAATTTTTTTCTTCACAGGATAATTTTTGGTTTGGGGTTGCAGTAATAGTGGGAGAAGCTTGCAGGAAATGTTCCTGAGGTTGCATAGGTTTTTTAGGATTTTTTTTTTAAGAGCCAAAGGTATTATAGACTATTTACAGGAAAATATTCCTGTGAATAGTAAAAATATTCCTGCAAATAACAAATCCGTATATTTAAGTCAAGTGTGAAGTTTAGAGCAAATGCATAACTCCTTACAAAATTAGAAAAAAAAAAGGCTTGGTAGACAGATTATCTGTCACGGTGGTAACCACTCTCATTTTTCTAACACAAAAAGCTAGAATAATTTGACAAAAATAACAGCCCAGGCCAACTGAGCAGTAACAGAAAAAATTTACATCCTAGAAGCACTGGACATTGGAAAGAAGCAGTCGAGTGTAGGAGTAGATGGAATGCTCCACCAAATAAATCAGCCCAATGCTTATTTTAGTGGGGCACATAACAATAGTAAATCTTTGTATTAAATATAATCTTTCTGTTCCATTAGAAAAGTCTGTTTTATAATATTGAAAATTCTTGTTCATCATCCAATCCTCACTCACAAATAATCTAATCTATATTGAGATAATCAAACCAAAAAATTAGGAGCAAGTGTTAAGTACCTAAGCTGCAATCCATGTCAAAAAAATAAGCAAATTATATTATATCAAATTTTCAACAAAAAACAATATTGCTTTGCTAATTGTTTCAAACCAGTGTGTCAACAAAAATGACCAACTGAATACCTATACAATATGGTCAAACTTTTAAAATAAGATTAATGTCTTCAAGTAAGAAACTTTAACGATTTTACTCGTCATTATTAATCTTCATATCATTAGTTTCCAAACCAATACAAGAATAGGTTACTGTATTAATGAGCACATAATTATTGGAAAAAAGTTGAAGAACTTTAGCCAAAAATTTCTAAAGCGTGCATAATTAACCCCAGCTATTGAATTTCAAGTGTTATATCTTGTTTAAGAATTCTCTACTGCTTATGAAAATACGCAAGTTAAACAATTTAAGAACGGCTAAACACAACAATACCTTGTATAGTTCATGTATTGACTCTTTTATTTTCATGTTAGAATTCTAATTGGCCTAAAGAGCTAACGTTGGTGGGGACAAATATATGAAAATTTTTCATTGTACTATAACAGATTTTTAGTGCAGAAGAGAAATCTCCATTTTAACATAACTTACTAAAGGCTCAAACCTCTCTTAGTGTTGGGGTTGGTTAGATGAATTTCCTTCTATATATGATTTAAATTAATTAACTGGTCTCCTTTGGGCCCCTTTTTATTTTTTAACACCTAAAGTACATTTGAATGTTGCGATTTTATTTAAATCTCCACGGTTCATAACGTTTTGGACAACAATGATGCAATCCTAACATTAATTGTTGTCTTTGTTCTTTTTTCATAAACCATTCACTTAAAATATAAAGATGAAACTTCAAACACAAGTTGTTCCGTATTCCATAAATGTCAAATCTCAGCTAAGCTACAAGGCCAAAATACACTAATCTTATTCTAAATACTTCTTCTGTAATCGATACTGCATTTAAAAGAAGAAATTACAGTTAGAATGACATCTACTCTAAGCACTAAAGTAAAAATACACCCTGTCATAAAAATTACAAACCAAAAACTAATATAAAAAGAAGAAAAATACTTAATGCAGTTAATAAGCAAAGATAAGGAAAACCATCAGTACAGGTAGTATACCACATGAATGTTCTGTTTGGGTTTATGGTAAACCATATATCCTAACAAATCTCTTTAAACAAACAAATAAGTACTCAGTAACAATTGGTTTTGCTCATAATAATGATATATTTAATTGAAGGGAGGCAAAAAGTAAAGAGTAATGCCAGAGGCGAACGGGGCTATTATGAAACAAAACAAGAAGCGGCAACATAAAAAACATAACAAATGAAATATCAAAAAATTCATACATCTGATTTCACATAGACAAAATAGCAAATAATTTCCATGCTAATAAATGGAACAACCACCAAACTTCACAGAAAATTGCGTGCATCCATCAATTCTAATTCAATCACTAACACAAAGAATGATACACTAATAATATAATCCATAAGAAAAATGCTCAACAATACAAACACTTATACAATGATGAACTAAAAGCACCGATTTAAATGAAATTGATATTTAAGGAAGATGAGTTGTATCTAACTAAGGAATATGAGAAGAATTAACAAAAGGAAAGCAAGGATTTCATCTTTGAAAGCCTTGACAAGATTCTAAAGTTTTTAAATAGGAAAAAAGAAATTGAACCATGGCTACTTGAAAACATTGCAGCAGTAATCAGAAAATGAAACATTAGGATCCCTAGAGCTTCAGAAGATGAAGGTGCACAAATATATGACTTCATTTTAGAGAAGATTAAGTGACTCAATGTAAAAATTGCAGTACATTAACAAACTAAAAAACAGCACAAAGGACACAACTTAGTCCAAAAATTTCTCAAAAAATAAACCTACCAATAGAAGAAGGAAAACGGATGCGGAGAATATTTCAGTCGCAAATTTAGAAGTACCTGTGGTCTGTGCTCATATAGGAAAAAAAACCCTTAAAAAAGACCAATAATAACCATATCAGTAGAGGTTCACGTTTAATGTACAACAGAGAAAAAAAAAAAAGTAAAAGCAAACAAACAAACGCTGGAATGTGCCTTTTTTGGTCAGAATTTGACCACTACCTCTTGTTGCCAGAAATGGTGGCTCTCTGATGCAGTCAAAATGGAATGGGTTAGGATTTATCAAAGTTGACTTCAAAGCCTTCCTTAGTTGTTTACGCTTAGGTAGAAGCAGAGATTTCATTTTTTGGTGTTGGGCTTCTGTTTTCGCTTGAAAAGGCTTCCACTTCTATCATATTTATCAGAATTCAAATATTAAATTGAAGAAGATCCTGTCCAAAAAAACCCCAAAAAAATTAGAAAGCAAGCACCACCAGAGCCAAAGGTATGCGAAGCATGTCCGATGGAGATCTGGTTTGAAGGCAAGGAAAGAGAAACATTGAGAATTTTCTTCTCATATCATGCCATGACTACAAAATGGAAAGGAGGGGTGCAAAAATAGTTCTACAAGAAGAAGTGAAGAAAATAACAGGCATAATTTCTTCGCACCCCAATGGTCGTACCCATTGAAAGGATCGATGGAAACAATATGTGTTATTGTTTGAGAGGAAAATGTCCACCGTTAGATTAAAAAAGAGAACCATTCCCAAATAGATGTGAACCCTTAGATTACAATCAAGAAAATTTATAATTTCTTCGTATCCCAGCGCTCGCTCCCATTGAGAGGATGGAAACAATATCTGTATTATTGTTTGAGAGGAGAATAATCATTGTTAGATTAAAAAAGAGGACCATCCCCAAATAGATGTGAACCCTTGGATTACAATCAAGAAAATTTTTATCATTTGTTAATTAATTAGAAATAGTACCAAATTGTCGAAACCTGAAATATATGCAAATTGACTAGATAGCTAGTACGCGAGCTTAGATCTTCAGACCGAGGTGAGTTTATCACTGAAAATGGACACCGTTTTAATGTAATTAATAATTAAACTGCACTGAATCTTGTTTGCGGCATGTTTTGAAATATTTGCGAAAAATATGTGGAATGCTTTTTGATTTTAAACTAGCAGTTGTGTTTACTTACCGGCTGGAATACATATATACATGTTATGTTTCAGTTGTACTTTTATTTGTGCACTGATTCAGTTATATGAGCATAAGTTGTGTCGAATCCATTATGTTGATACGATTTGATCCCACAAGCTAGCATAGGGCTTGGTCGTCTGGATCATCTGCGTTCATAATCTCGAATATTATTACTTAGCTAACTTAAGTATTGGCGGTATGGAGAATATAGTACCTATATGCACGTTTATGATTATGCCGAGGTGAGCTGGCCTTTCGTTCATCGTACATGTACACGTTGGCGGACGCCCCTTATCCTCTTTATGTATGCCAAGATAAGTTGGCCAATCTTCAGAGTACATGTACATGCTAGCGATCGCCCCCCCTTATTCTCGAGATGAACTGGCTAATTCGTTTACTGTTCATATAGAACTTCAAACGACTGCCCTTCATTCTCATTATATGTTTTATGAATCCCACATGAGTCATGATTGCTATATGTTATGATATGCCTGAATTTTATGCATGGGTAATATTTACAATTCGGTAAATGTTAGCAAAAACGGTGGATTCTTACTGGGTAATGGCTCATTCCATTTTCCTATTTTCTATTTTCAAAATTGTATTACAGATCTTTGGTATGAAGATGATTATGCTCACTAGGATCAGTGGAGTTTGGAAATTTTGGATACGGCTAAAAGGCGGGATTATTTAGATGGAATCATACTTTGATAACTCATGTATTATAGGGCCGTGTAAGTTTTATTTTATTATAAGAAATGAACAAATTTACTATCATGTTCTGCCAGTTCTGAGTCCTGGTGCGAACCAGACAAACATTCGGTGAAGCCAACCCCTTGTATGCGGGGTGGTGGATCTGGGGTGTCACACAAATACTACGTAGATAGTTCATTTAAGTCTTTCTGAAAATAGCGAGTAATCCCTCAATTTGAGATCAGGAAAGCGAGTGCATTCGATATCGGTCATCGCTCAACGATCAGCTTCTGCAGATAATGCGAATTAGGTTATTAACAAGCGAGAAGCTTGTTGACTTTCTAAGCAAGTTTGGCTTCTTGGTTAACTAAGGTTAACTGACTTTTCAAGTTAAGTTTGACTTTTTGGTCAACTTTGACTTTTCAGGTCAACTTTGATAAGTCGGGTCAATGAGGGTTGACTTTTGATTTTTAGGTCAAGTTTGACTTTTTGGGTCAATTAGGGTTGACTTTTGACTTTTAGGTCAACTCTAGGTCAAAGGGTCAAGTCAAGTGGTTCGATCAATTGATTTAGGTTAAGTGGTTTAGGTCAGGTGGTTCAGGTCAAGTTGGGTCGGGTTCAGGGTTCAAGTCGGGTCGGGTCGGGTTTAGGGTCAGCAACCAGCGAAGGTGGCTTGGTTCGGGTGGCTGTGTGAGAGCTCGTGCGAATCGCACAACTGCTCGCACACCTGGGTCCGTACGAGTTCTCGTGTGAGTAGCACGGGAACTCGCACGTCTTGGCAAGTTCTTGCTCAGAACGTCTAGTTCCGGATAGCTTTTTCGAGGGCATCTTTTTTGCATTTCCATCTCGTGTTTGACCATTCTAAAAACACTAAATCTAAGACTAACAACAATACTAACGAAAACAACCAAACATGGCAAATCTAACCATTCTAACCACATTTTCGCTTATGCTCCTCATTACGCACCAAACACTGCTGCTAACTTTGAGGCCTCCTTTTCACGTGCCAGGGGAGCAAACTCTCAAACCTTAGCATAAGTAATGAACGGATCATTTCAAAAATACAATAGACCATCCCAATCAATCTTCTAGAAATACAAGAAAGTCACATTCACGGCCACACGCCCTCCTTTGTCATAACCTTTTAGATTTATAAGTTCCTTATTAGTCACATCCGGCTTTACTTACCTTACACCGTAAACAAGACTTTCGTGGAAAAAGCGATGCTGGCCCCCATTCACCAAATCGCCCAAACAAAGTCCAAACTCTATCAAATAAAAAAGTTTCTTCAAAATGATCTCAACCTCAGAAAGAAAGGAACCAAACTCTTCAACCTACTCCAAAATTTTTTGTTCGCCTTTACACAACTTAGCCCAAACATCATCCAACTCCCAAATACGAGCTTCCAGATCCTTTTACCCACTAGTTGTCATGACCTCCAACTCCTTCTCTAGACGAACACCTTCGACTCCACAATCTCCCTTTTCACATCAACGATACTCCTCAAATTTTTTCTTTCGACAATACACTTTCAGCTTCATCTGCCTTCTGATTGGCTACCTCCAATTCAACCTTTACTTTCTCCAATTAAGATGATTTAGCCTCCAAAGCTTCCGTCAATTTAGCATCTTTCTTCTTAAGGTCCTTTCAAAGACATATAATTCTCTCACCCGAACGAGCTTTATAATTCGCAAAATGTCATGCACAACGATGTTATTCAAGAAGCAGTGCTAGCTGGTCTGCAAGTTCATCATTTTCCTACATTTGGCAAGATGACAGCAAATGAGGAAGAACCCTCACCAACCGGACCCCCTTCCGACATAACATCCAACACCTTTAGGTTCTCCACAGAACCACCCACGAACTTCTCTGGTCCTTGGTAACCACAAGGAAGTTTGTTATGATAGCATTAACCATGTCTCAAATCCCAATATCTTCCTTAGCAGTTCTCCTTTCCTCCAGATGTTTATCAAATGAAGAATCATTTGGGAAAAACCCAAGATCTAAAGCAGACAATGTAAGACCCTGTAGGTTCTCGTCCTAGCTTAACCCTTATGATTTATATTTTATCATACTGTTAGCTTTAAACTCAATTATGTAAAGTTATAAAGTATTGCAAATTTTCTTAAGTACTTTGATTATAAAATCTTATGGTTGAGATATTAATGTTTTGGATTTTAACTTAGAAATTATGATGATTAATTTAGAGTTAAGATGTTAATTTAAGTTTAGGATTATATTTAAGGATATATGAAAGTATATATATTAGTTTAATTTTAAAATTTATGAAATGAAAATTAGAAATAAATGAAAAATAGGAAAAAAAGGGGTAGGAGCGGTTTTACCCAGCATCAGAGCGAGTAAAACCGATCCGACCGCTTAAAAAAGCGGTTTTACCCAGCATCACAATGGGTAAAACCGATCCAACAGTAGGAGAAAATATCTGACCGCCTAAAATAGCGGTTTTACCCAGTTTTGGAGTAGTAAAACCGATCAGGCTAGTTGACAAAAATAAAAAGACCGGTTGTACCCAGCATTAGAGTAGATAAAAGCGATCGGGTTCTGGAGTTCAAAAAAGTATATTTTCTCAATTTCTAATGAAGAGCTACGACCCTAGGGGTCTAGCCTCCTAGGTTTTGGATGTATTAGGCTGTTTGGGAATATAAATAGGCTTCCTTTTGATCCTCACATAGCATCAGACAAACAGAATTAAGAATCAAAGAGGGAGAGAAAGGAAAGGAAGAAGATAAGGAAGGAAAACTAAGAAATGATCGATTTTGGAGCTGGAATTTGGATTCCACAACGTGGATTTCGTGTTAGAGAACCTCAGAATGTAAAGGTAACAAATTCTACTCACTTATCACGTTAGAATTTAGAGAAATGGTGCATGAAAATGGAAAAGTGAAGTTTTTTTAGTTTTCTTAGGATTTTGATCCGAATCTTTAAGGTTTTAACATTAATTTTATGTTATGGAATGATAGGAATGTTGTAGGAGTATTGCATGAATGATTTTGAGCAAAAAGAACCACAAGAAAACAAGTTTTAAGCATTTTTTTTTAGGTGAAACCCGAAGCTAAAAGTTGAAGAAAATATTTTCTGGGCACGATCGGTTTTAACCGATCCAATAGCGGGTAAAGCCGCTCTTAGAAACTGAGAACCTCTAAAGAGCAGGTAAAACCGATCCGAAGTGTGGGTAAAATCGCTCTTCGAAGCTGGTTTTTGAAGCTAGGAACTTTTGAAGAGCGGGTAAAACGGCTCTAATAGCGAGTAAAATCGATCGTTCACTAAAAACATGAATTCTTACAAAATCAAACAAAAATCTTTACAACTTCTTTTATAAACTTAAACACATTAATTAATAATTAATTAAGGTTCATTAAAGGGCTAGTAACACAAGGATTTAGAGATAAAAACATATAGAAACCTAGAATCAAAAGATTTATCTAGATTTACGGATAAAGTCTAAACTATAATATTTATGTAATGCAGATTTGCTTACAAAAGACTAGCTATATATACGAGGTGAGTATTCTCAATAAAGGGGTTAAATGTTTTAAATGAGTTAGCATGCTCTATTAATGTTTATATATGAAGTGATTAAAGTTGTGTTAAGTGAAATGCATACGTTATAAGTAATATGTATAATTGTGATATTTGAGGGTGACAAGTGAAATGTTTATAAATGTATTATATGCATGCAAATGTTCTCAAATGTTGAATCATGTGGATATCCATTAAAGTATATTGTATATAATGAAAGCGTTAATGTTTAGTGTTCAGTGTATATTGTTCAATGTTCAATGTTAAGTGTTAAATATTCAATGTTCAAGGTTTAGTGTTCAATGTTAATTGTGCATGAAAGTCGTGATCCCAAACCCTATTCATTTTATTGAAATCGGGCATATCAGTGTCGGGCTGGAGTGCCCGACTAAATGGCTGGATAGGTAATATTACAGGATTTATCACATTGTTCAATGTTTAATGTTGTCAGTGTCGGCATGGTTAATGAAAAGCTGCAGTGTTCCAAGGCAGGTAAAGTATAATCAGTAATGTTTCTGAAAGGTCACATAGATCATTCGGTATAACTTGCTGGTTATGCTCTTTCTATCCCTCACGTGTTCCTCCTTGTGTGCTTAGGAATTATGTGTTTTGTGACGGTAAATATTTACTTGGTAATGTTTTTTACTAGGGTGACCTCACTGAGCTATAGAAGCTCAGACGTTTTGCATGTAACAGATCTCGGGAGTAATCGCTACTAGTGTGATGTTGATGAAGGGCCTTTTGCTTAGATTTTTCAATGCTACTATTGTACTATTGCCAGAGAGCATAGCTTTAGCGTTTTTGAAGTAGGATTGTAATATTGGCTTAGTGCTTGTATCTTTTGGAAAGCTTATGTAGCTTGAAGGTTTGTAAATTACTTTAATGAATAAATGCATTATTCAATTAGTTATTGCTCTGTATATCGTGAATGAGTCATAGTGCGAACTAGGCAGGCATCTCGGTCACGTCTCCCACCAAACAGAGAGGTCGGGGCTGGGGGTGTCAAAGACAACACTTGCGAATGCTCAATCACTATACTGAAACATCATTCACCAAGCTCAAAGCATTCAACAGCTTTTCCCTCATTTTCCAGCATAAGCTATCAATCATAAAGCCCCCTATAACCGAACCACCCCTAATATCCATGGGCTTCTCAATCAATGGAACATCCTTCTTCTTTTTCTGATGTAAATTACTCCACAGTGCGAATAACACTTGCCAAGAAAGTTGTCAGACAGAAGATCACTATTTTCTTACTTCAAACTTCAACTCACACAAGGAAACCCAACTTATGACCTAATCTATTCGGCTAATTAAAGGTGAAACAATAAAGATGAAATTAGGTGAAGCAAGAACCTAATTATATAATTTTACAACATGCAAAAATACTAAGTTCAAGCAGAGAATTCAAGTAAAGGAACTCACTAATATAACAATAATATCAAAATAATCTATTCAAAAATATCAGATATGGCCTCTTTTATAAGGGTTATAGCCAATTTTACGAGTCCTAAAACTAGAAGTAAAAGAATTAAGAAAATTACTAAAAGTGGAATCCAATTATAATCGAAAATCTTGTAAATTACTAAATTCAAAAGAAGCATGGATTAAGTAAGTGAAAAACCGACTGCATCTTGAAAGAAAAAACCCGAGAAATGCAACTCCCAAATTGGGGAGAAGAATTACAATTCAAGGAGTGAATACTTTTTGGAAACTAACTTAAACTAGTTAAGTAAACTTATTAAAAACTAATTAAGTAAACTTGCTAAAACTAATTAAGTAATAAACTAATAAAGAAAGGATAAAGAAAGATGAACAAATCCTTATCACATTCCAAAAATCCTACACAAGGAAGAAAAAGAAGAGGTGGCCAACTAGGGATGATAGACTGCACACGCGTGAGAGGGGATGCGTGTGGAGAGTTGGCGCATGGCTAAGGAAACGCGCGCGATTAGGAATTGTGGTGCGATGGGCGGTGTGACGTTCGCAGCGAGCTAGAGTTTGGCCCCTTAATTGCAGGTGCATGAATTGTGATGAGTTGGAATCTTCTTAGACATTCTAGAAACTTCTCGAACTGTTTAGAATCATTTTGGAAATGATATACACCATTCTGCCTAATTCTTTCAAGAATGTTCCCTTAAGTGTTTTGATCAACAGGACCATGTGTGACACTTAAGGGAACAACCCAAACATTGATTAATGGAAGTGTGTTGGGTCCTTGTCTCGAGCTGGCCGAAGTACAAAGACAATTTTTCCCTCTATGTGTTGACTTTTGCAGGTGCTGCTTTCCTTGGAATTTGATTAATATGCTTTCCTCCTGGTTATGGTTTGGATGACCTTATCATTAATTAGTTTCGGTTTTTTGCGGCATTTGGTTAATAAAACTCTTTGAAAGATTTCTCATAATTTTTATCGTGATCCGAAACGACGACCACTCCCTCAGCTGCAAGCCTCATAAATTTGTCCCCCACGGGCCCCACTAGATCTTCACATGCAACAATTTTTTTATTACTCCTAAGTAAAAAAAAGAAAAAAGGTAAAATGTACCTTCACCTATCGAAGCCATGATTGTCAAAGGGTTCGGCATCTGAAATACCTGACTCAACCCCCATACATAACCAATATCCGTGACAGCAATTAGAAGGAATCAGGGAAGCGCCCATTTGATCAACAATTGTTTTATCTAGACCCTCAGGCAAAACGTTCTTTGATTTGGTAAAATCATCATCGTCTTAATACCATGTATCCACATAACCATTGGGAAAATTATTTTTTTGACAAAAAAAAAAAAAAAATGTCTCCACTCTGGAACCTTAGAAGGAAAATCTACCAACAATTTAGGAAACCCAACCCCTTTGTCTTGAAATAAAAACCATCCATTTTTTCTTTACTAATGGGCAAAATTATGTACAAATATTGAAACTAGTCCAAATTAGGTAAATGTCCAAACCTATGGCATTGGATTTAAAAACCGATCCCACTACAAGAAACATGGTATTTGAGACAAAAAGTTAAGACAATTTTCAAAATTTGTCTCAAATACCATCAATTAAAGATGATAAAATGTTATTGTCTCAATAAAAAAATTGAGACGCTATAATTGAGACGGATTTTAAGGTTTCATCTCATATACAACTAATTAAGACACCTATTGCAGGATAGCAAAAAATTTGTCTCAAATGAATCTAGTTAAGACAGTTACTTGAGACAATAGAAAAAATTTGTCTCAAATATACTAAATTAAGACACTTGTTTAAGACGGTAAAAATAAAAGTCTTAAATATAACTAATGCACACAATTAGATAAATGAATCAATTTTATAGTTAGATTTAACATAAAAATTAATACTTCTCTTTTAATGCTCTGCGTCAAAACGTGCATGAAACATAATTCACATGAGTTGACTCATTTAAATGAACATAGCACATCCTAAAATGTGGATTGAAAAATTTTCTAAAGTGTATCGAGAGTTAAAACTATAAATGTGAAACTTAAAAATTTCATAATTATATTAGTTTAAAATTTTGATAACCAAACTAAAATGAACAAATCTATATTAAAACCAAAAAAATAACAAATATGATAGTAATAGTAAATCTCATAGCGAAATTAGAATATCACAAGCTAAATATAAAATTTTATAGTTCCAATTTAAGCTAAGTGTTGAAGGAAAAAAAATTCTAATTAAATCATTAGAATGTTGTAGGAGAAAATAGTTAATTTATTTAATTAACAATTTTGAGAATTAAGAAAATTAAGAAAATAAGCAAGAGTAATATAAATTATTTGGGTTCAAATTAAGATTAAACAAATTAGAAGACTCATTCTTAAAAGAATTAAAATTAGTGAGTTAAAACTTTATAGATTATGTTTTCTGCCCAAAATCAGAACTCCAAAATCCAAACCCTCCACCTCCTCATTGTACGCCTATTTCTCACTCACTCTCTACTGGAAAACCAGAAATATATATATACTAGAAGTGAGCACCATGCATTTGCACGGTGATGCCCAATAATATTATTATGTGATCACATATAAAAAAATAAAAGAAATTATAAATAGTAATCGATTTATTACAAATACATAGTTAAAAATAAGAAACATATGTTAAATATCACACAAACACTTGAAACAAATTTCCTAAATATAAAATTGGCATGCCTACTCTATTCTCTTCATTTTTTCTCACATCCTCATATCTGCTCCTGTCAACTTCTTTAGCCTTCTTCTTATTCTTCTCTAAAAAAAACTAAGTTGTTGAATGAATTCGAGGCGTGTTGTATGTAGATGTCGACGACATGAGAAGCTCCATTGTTAGAAGAGGTAAACATGGAGACATTTTATAATGTTGGATAAAGAAATCTTATTTTTCATTGGAGTAGCACAAACCTGTAAATTTGAAGAAATTGAGAAAATTCAGGAAAAAAAATACATTTTGAAATTACTCTATACAAAAAATATGCTTTAAAAGAATGTATATACATTACGAAAAGTTTCACCATTAAAGTGAATTAGACTGCATGCATATAAGGTGTCTAAACAATAAGAAAGATGTGTGTAATTTTGTTTTCAATGGATTGGACATATATATAGATTGCAAAGTGATAAATAAAGTGTCTATTCATTTTCTTTTGTGAGGATTACCAAGAGTTTTTATATAATTAATTATTTATTAATAGTATATTAATAAGGAAGTTGATGTGAACAATGTAAATAATTATAGTATAATCAATAGCTTTTAATGATATTTGAAACTTATAGTATATGAAAAGTCATAAATTAAAAATAAATTAGTAAATGGCAATAATAATAATTTTAGTTCGCTCGCTATTACATAAATATAAGCATGTCTTACTTAAATTATTTATTAATAATGCTACATTTACTAATAACAAATAAACTTTTTTATCATTCTAAACGTTTGATAGTTTACAAATATACTTAAGTTCTATATAAATTATATAATATATATATATATATATATATATGAAAAGTAGAATACAGAGAGTCCAATGCTCTTAAATTTGGAGATTAATTTACTAGGAAAATTTGAAAAATAACTTAAGAAGTTGAACAGGTAATGAAAAATATTATTTAGGTAAATGAGATAAAATAAAATTTATGTATTTAATAAACAATTATTAAATGTTAATCTTATGTGGCATTCATATCAATAGTTAAGTTAAATGATTTGTTAATGTGGCAGCCATGTGGCATTTGAAGGTAATTATGTGATGAGTAATGATATACTTAACAACAAATGATAGCAACTTTTTAATAGCAACTCATGTGGCATGCATTCATTGGCCAATTATTTGATATTAATAAAAATGTAACCAATGAATGCATGCCACTTGAGTTGCTATCAAAAAATTGCTATCATTTGTTGCTAATACTATCATTACTCTTATGTTAATGTTGACAAGGCTGCCACATAATCACATAAGAGTAATGATAGTCTTAGCAATAAATCATTGCAACTTTTTTATAGCAACTCATGTGGCATGCATTCATTGGTTACATTTTTATTAATATCAAATATATATATATATATATCGTCATCTTCTACTCTCTCCCTTCTTCAATCAAAACCCCACCCTATTTTCTCCCAAAAATCAAAGCCATCTCTTTCTTCTTTTTACAAACAAAACCAAATCAAAGGTCATCCATTTCTATTCCAAAGAGAAGTTTGAAAGGTCCTTCCTCCCTTCTAATCACAAAAAGAAGAAAATCGGGGAGAATAAATCTAATGAGTCAAGGGAAATCAAAAAGGAAATCATAAATCAAAGTTATGATGTTCTCGATCAACAAGAAGATGAGTTAGGCTAAGGAATCCAACCCTTCAGAGGTAAGATATCATATCTTTTGAGAATTCATTAAGGTTAGTCATGCATGTTCACAACCTAGTTAAATCTGAAAGAATTTGGGGTAAATTTATTAAAAAGGTTTGATCTTCAACTCCTCTATTTTGCTATTTCCATATCGTATTGGACTCCGCTATTTTGCTGTTGCCATATTGTATTATTTAATGTTTGCTGCTTATCGTTCTCATTCGTGCAAGAGAATTTTCTGTGGTTAATTGGGATCAGTTGTCCAGTTCCTTTTGATAATGAGATTCTTTGTTTTGTTGATAATATAGTTGCAATAACAAGTAGGCTTTGAGGGGAAAAAAAAAAGAAAGGAAAGGTTTAATCTTTAACTAGGAAATATTTTATGAGTTGTAGAGCTTAACGAAATGGAGTTGCATATAAATGGATTGTACTAAAATGCAGGCTAGTTTTTAATTTCATTGGGGATTTGTGAGTTAAACTCATATGAATGGGGCATAGCTATTTGGGAAGTAGATCATTAAAGTCTTGTTGAATTGATTGAGCACGTTGGAAAGCTCCTATGTTGTAGGGAATGAAGTAATGTATATCTACATGCCACTGCATTCTTCCAAATGTTCTAATTAGAATTTTAAACTTGGTTAAAAGAAATGGGTTACTTGTATTCTAAAACATGGCACTACTATTTTATAACTAAGCTATAAGTTGACTGTGATAAATTTGCCACACCTGTGAGAATAATCAACTTGAATACAAAACCTTTGGCTGAATGAGAACATTAATGTATGGGAATTAAGGGTGCTCTTTTGGGAATTCTGATTCAGGTAAGCACTTATTTTAGAAATGGAGAATTTTGGCAACCATGTGATGTATGGAGATGTTAATGTACTGTTGTAATTCAATTTCTGTGGTAATTTGGGTTGCTGAAATTTGAGTTAAAAATGTAATTTTGGAGTTAAAAATGTATAACTACATTTCAACATAGTTAGCTCTTTCGAGTGTGCTGTGATAGGAATCCCTGTTTTATAGTCAAAATAATTTGGAAAAGCTTATGTTGACTTGTTATCCTGTTTTTGACTGTTCTAAAATTAAGAGGAAGAATATAGTTAAAAGTTTTATCAAGGGAGAATGCTATGTTTGAGTGTAAATTTTCGGAATATATACTTAGGATACTAAAAACTTGGAAATTAGAGAAAATGCCCACAAAGATACTCTTTAGGGGCTAAAAGGTGTTTGTGGACCACTTAAGTGCTAGAAATTAACTCAAATGTAATGAATTTTTGAATGTTATAAGCTTGGTGATGATGAAAGATTAATCCCTAAACCCATAAGTATCCTAAACTCAAATTTGATGTTCTCGATTCAAGCCTTGCCTTTTCATCTTATCCCTTGTGTGTGTTGATTTTATATCATTGTTATTTTTTGCTTTTCATCTTGATTGGCATGTGTAATGTGATGGATTTATGATTTGTTCAATTAATCAAATATTGCTGCCTTTTTGAATTATAGTTTGGCCATTATTATTCTTCATATTGTAGCGACGGAAGAAAAAAAAATCTATGAAGCTATAAGTTAATATGTCTTCATAAATTTTTGAATTTGCCCTTTGTTTTGTTATAATTCCTCACGTTTGTAGTGGTTAGAGAAGTACAGTGGGTTGTTTATTTGGGAGATTCTGGTTTCTTTTATTTCTTGGGATTACTTTATTACTTAGTTTGCGTAATTTGCAAAAGATTTGACTGGTGACTTTCCAAAAAATTTGAAGCATATCTAAGTTAAGTATGGTGAATATCCTTGTGGTATTTTTTATTTTGATAGTGACATTAAATTTGTTATAGATAATTGGATTGGCAATTTAGAAAAAGATTGAACCTTTGTATGTTTGAGTGCTCAAAACTGTGTGTGTGATAATGTGAATAAACTTGGTTGATTTTGAGCAAAGGGGAATGCCCATGTTTTCCATTTACTGGTTACTGGTACAATAAATCCATTTACTAATTAAGAAGGGATCTAAGGCTACAGTATGAAAATTTGTGATATTTTTCAGTGATTGTTAATTTGAAGCTAATAGCAGCCTGATTTGGATTTCTTTTTCCTTTCAAGTTATTGAAGCATTGTTGATTTGTAAGAATTGTGTGTTTACATCTTTAGTCTTAAATTATATGTCATTAAATGATTAAAAAATATCCATAGAATCATAGCCAATGCAATATAGAGCTTCTAGACTTTATTTATAAGCAAAGAAATGTCTCCAACATTGAGTATGCCATGAGTTGCTTGTTTTCGAAAGAAAACATTTGTTTTAGAAATGGAAAAAACATAGTTACAAGTTGGATTTGTCCTTGGTCTGTTGTCTGACTGTTTAAAATAAGCTTTACTGCATGTTTGATGTGAGATCAACTGTGTTTTGAATAGCTTATTATTACAGGCCCATAATCTACCTCCAAACAAAAAGGATGGAAAGGAAGATAAAGCAGATGAGATAGACAAGGGAGGCATGAAAATGAAGATAAAGAAATACCAGTAGAGCTGGTGAACAACATTGGACTTCTATAATTGGAGGTAGATCTTACTTCTGCATATTTGTTTTTAGTTTCACTACATGCAAGAAGAAGAGTGTGTGTATATATATATATATATAATTTCTTTTTTGAGCCCGGACATAGGTTTCTTTGAAACTGAGAGTGCATTTACAATTTTGCTATAACTGCTTTATAAAACTATCTTGTGAAAAAACTTCTTAAAATTAACTTTCTAATGTGTTAAGATCTCCAACTTAGTGAACAAGCTTTTCAAGGATGCTACTGGTAACGGCGAAAGACTTGGGCAGAATATGTCTTTGGTGACAAAAAATATGGATATACAGGTGCCAATAACCAAAAGTAAATGATTGAATTAGTAATGCACTGGGGATATCCTTTTTTAGTGCTTTTCCTGGTTTTCAGGCTCTGAAAAAAAACAATTGATGAAAGGAATATATATTTCTTGAATAGTAAAAAGTACAAAGAACTTAATAGACTCATAGTTTGTTCTATTTTGGTTTTGATTTTACTTTGTGTTTCACTGAACTACGGCTGTGTTTTGGAACTTTGGTCTATGAAAGGATTTAAGTGTAAATAGTGTGATCTCTCTTTATGTTTACTGTTATTTTTTATTGGGGTAGGAAGTGTAGATCTCTTACTGTTATTCATGATTTTAATGGGTGTTGAATGACAGTATTTTCACTGTATCATAACTAAATTTTTGGTTCACTATATATGATTTTACAGGGCATCACATCCATAGTGCTAAGGATAGACATTGGTGGTTCAATATTCTTTCGCTTTCTTGAAAGCACGAACGGTTTTCTACCCCAACGACATCATTTTGGGGATAGGACTTCCAATTTGGAGCAGCAACTTACATTATTTTAGATGGCTTTGTGCATGCAAACTTGTTTTAGGGGAAGAATTCTGGATGCAGTTTTATTTTATTTTTTAATTTGTATTATGGATACATTGTGCTAATTGTAATGACTATTTAGATGGTATAGTGATTGATACCATTGTACTGAATTCTTATTTACATTTTGAAGTCTACTCTTAATTTACAAAGAACATGTATTTATTAGTTGTTAAATTAGCAATTACAATTTTCAAATAATAGTGTAATAAGTAATTAACAATAGTTGAGATTCAAAACTACAATATCCACTCTTAATATGAGATTGGTCAATAATTTTATTTGAGACTCCATATCATCGTCTCAACTAGTGTGTGTTTAATTTAAGACATGATATTTGAGATCTCAACTAGTGTCTTTAATTTAAGACGTGATATTTGAGATCGAAAATTAATATCTTTAATTTTATTTACGACAACATATTGTTGTCTCAATTGAGTATCTCCAATTTTTAACTTGTTGAGACATAATATTTGAGACAGAATAAGAGTTGTCTCAAATATTTTTGAGACATCTGTAGAACTGTCTCAAGTCAAAAACTATTTGAGACAGCATAACTGTCTCAAATTTCTTTTGCGACAGCCGCAAAGGGGACATCACACTTTCTATCTCAAGCCTTTCTTGTAGCATTCGGACCAAGTTAAGAAATACTAATTTCGTAATAGTTCAACTCGCTTAGAAAAAATGGGGTAAAAAGGATCCTGAGTTCTGACCGAAAGGTGTATTCATATACAATCACGTACCCTTTCGGAGTTTCGATTGTATTAAACTCCCCATCTAGAACACGAAATTTTATATCAGACAAAATTTTGACCTAAAAAAACATAGGCGGTCTGTTCTAAAATCATATCTATATTCTGACATGGCCGAACTTTTACCTACACCTACCATTGTACCCTTATGGCTAAATACAAAAGGCAAAATAATACTGAGGGACATATAAAAGATGCAGATGTGAAAAAGAAAAAAAAAAAGCACACAAAAATAAATTAATAAAACATTTGACAAGTGAAGTGACACAACACAAACTCCCTTACGAAAGGCAGAGAACACTCAAAAGCATAAAACAATTTTCTCTCACAATGGGTGTCAAAGTTAGAAATGAGCAAAACTTTCCACCACTCACCCCCTTTTTATAGAAGGAAAGAAATGGGCCTCGAGAGACGTAAGATCCAACTTCTCAGAAAGCCCTTCAGACACTCCAGAATAAGAAAACGAAACGCCGGGTCGATCAAATCACAGAGAAAGCCTTAATGGAAGATCCCTCATTCGAAACTACCTGTCATCAACTCACATCCGATTGCTTCGATCCCCTTGCTACCATAATTATGAAATTCACATGACATATCGAAATCGTGACAATTTTTTTCACTCAAACGAAACTTCCCACCATCGTCAAACAGAAAAGGGGATAATGAATTTTTCACTCAAATGAGAGTTCCTACTTTTGTCAAACAAAAAAGGGATAACTATTTTTTCAATCAACAGAAAGTTCCCACTTTCGTCATACAAAAAAGGGATAACGATTTTTTCACTCAAATGAGAGTTCCCACTTTCTTCAAACAAAAAATGGATAACAATTTTGTCACTCGAATGAAAGTTTTCCCATTCATCAAACAAAAAAAGGATAATGATTTTTTCACTCAAACAAAAGTTCCCACTTTAGTCAAACAAAAAAGGGATAACGATTTTTTCACTCAAAACGAAAGTTCCCACTTTTGTGAAACAAAAAAGAGATAACAATTTTTCACTCAAACAAAAATTTCCACTTTCATCAAACAAAAAAGGGAGTAACGATTGTTTTAGCTTTTACATAGGAAACAACTACAGTCCAAACGGACCCTACAACAAACGCAAGAAAGCTCCACGACAAAGCCTCTTGCACGACCGCAAACCCCCTTACACTGCCTCGGCCCCTTTCGGACTGGGGAGCATAATAGTGTATAGGAAACCAAAGGGTCCCCCTTGACCCCCAAATGTTGTTTCCTTATAAGGGACCAAAGACACTCAAGTCAATAATAACAAAGACTTTGTCCCCAAGTTAAAAGTAACTTAAAGAAAATTCCCCCCTCCCCCCCACCCCCCACCTAACAAAGACACCCTAACACTTACTATAAATAGTGAACAGGAGCCGCAAGGTAAATGGTCTGCTCTCAATTTTGTATTAAGATTACTCGCACTCATGCAAGATCACTAACTTGAGTGGTGGAGCCTTCCCCGGACAAGATTCCAAAGTTCTCCTCACGATTTCCTTCCCTTTGGTAGGTTCGGAATCGAAATCGCCTTCAGCAATCCCTTAACCCCCTGCAGCCCTATTGATCCTTCGACAGATTTACGAAATTACCCCTCCGATGATTCGAATATTGTCAGTACCATAGTAAGGGTGGTGGGAGTAGTGGGTTTTTGCTGGGTTTAAACCCAGCAAAAACCCACAAAAACCCAAACCCACCACTCCCTCCTTTCCCTCCATGTCATAAACCCAGCTTCTGGTTTCAGAAGCTGGGTTTTTGACTCACGGTGGGCCCCACCAGCCAGGGGAGTGCACCTCACGTTGCACTCCCTTAGCGAGTTCCTCCCACTCGAGGAAGTGCTGTGGCAGACAATTTTTTTTTTTTTCCATTGGATCTATTTTATTTATTTGTTTTAAATTCTTTTTTTAACTATTTGTTTTTCTATAAACACATATCAATTTTAATATTTCTCTACTCCTCATCCAAATCATACATTTTTCCAATTAATTTTTATATTTGGTTGAGCATATCTGGACACATTATGAAAGCAATTAGTACAAGATAACCCTTTTTATTAATTATGTAATGTTGTGTTTGTTTGATGTGCTTTTTTTTTCGGCAATAATGTATTTTTTTCATAACTTTTTATTTATTTAATGTAACGTACTTTATATAATATTTTACTAATTATCTAATTTTTTTCTTGTGGTTTATTGAATTATGTAATTTACGAAATTAAATATTTTAATCAATTAAAATAAATTTATAATTAAATATAGTTGATAAATTATAATTAAAAAGGTATAAATGAATGTGTATAGAGTTGTTTATTAGTGGGACCCGTAATGAAGTTGCTTTTCTGGGTTTATTGTTTCTGGGGGGGTGTTTATAAAAGTGGGTGGGTTTTTGCTTTTAATGTGGCGCTGATGTGGTGTGATAAACCTGCTTTTCTGGGTTTATGACTCCCGCCACCCTAATTATTAAAATCTACTTTACAATATATATATATATATATATAAACATGCATGTTAATCCAAAATTATCGATCAATTTTAATATGTGTCTACTGATGCCTCATGCCATAGAAAAGCATTCTTTACGATGTTCAGTTCTTTTACAACATCCTCCATATCCATCCTCTCGTTTGGTAATTGTGAAGAGCATGAAAGACCAATCTCCAACAACGCACCAAGGCATTTAGCTTCTTTCTCTGATGGTTTGCTGCCTTTTCTTTTCTGCTCCATTATTTCACCTTTCTCACTTTCATCTTCCTTTGTAAGAAAAAGATAAGGATCAACAACCTTTGATACCTTGGAAGTTCCTCCCTTGACATACTCATGGAGATTAAGCCCATCTTTGAAAAGTTCATCGGTAGGTCGTCGTCCTGTGAACATCTCTATCAAGAGGATGCCATAACTGTACACATCTCCTTGCATTGATGCTTGACCTCCCATTCCATACTCTACAAATTTAAATAATAATAGTAATTAATCAACTAATCTCAACTTTGTGATCAGTTGAAAATCATCTGTAACACTAACTCTATAGCCTAACCTTAAGGCAGCATGTTTTAAAGATAAAAATTATAAATAAACCTTAAATCAAACATGCCTGCGAGCATTGCCTCTACCCTATAATAGATTAATTGCTCCAAGTTTTCGGGTTTCTTGATGACTTGTTTGACCTCAAAGCATTGTACGTATAAGGTTCTTGCCACTAATCTAACCGACTCCCTCCCCCACCTTCGTTTTTTTATCTATAAATTTTACTCAAAATAGGTACTTCAAATGAGGTAAGGAGTTGAAGAAATGGTACCTGGCGCTGTATATCCAACAGGACCATTTAGGACTATGGAACTAGTTTGTTGTTGAGAAGGATTGCTTGTTGTTTGATACAGAAGTCTTGTCAATCCAAAATCTCCCAAATGAGCTGTTAAGTCATCATCAAGAAGGACATTACATGGTTTCAGATCACAGTGAACTATTGGAGTATCACATGGTTGTGAAGATAATCAAGAGCAAAAGCCACGTCCATTGCAATGTTTAACCTCTGAAGCAGATTCAAAGGCCTATTCGATCTACTCGCCTTGTCTTGTTTTTGGTGCAACCACCTATCCAGGTCCCCATTCGGCATAAACTCGTACATCAGAGCTTTGAATTCCTTTCCTTGATAATCGCTACTGGAGCAGCAACTTATGACTTTCACCAAATTTCGATGTCTGATGTTTCTTAATGCTAAACATTCAGACACAAAGCTCTTGGAAGCTCCAGATTTTTGAAGGTCAAGGACTTTAACTGCAACAAACCTTTCTCCCTGCAGTTCTAGGGTCCCTTTATACACAGATCCAAAACCTCCAAGACCAATAAGGTTATCAGATGAAAATCCCTTTGTTGCTCTGTGAAGTTCATGATAGGAGATCCCTGAGAATGCCTCTGTTTCAATGAAGGATTTTCTCCTTTCCGTTCTTCCATAGTACATTATGCAGAACAAGATTACTGCTACCAGAATCAAGCTCAGGACAACAATTAAAGCAATAAAACCTGGTGCAACAGGTTTTCTCCTCCTTGTTTTTACTTCGGGACACAAATGCAGCTTTAATTCTGGTATTCCACCACAAAGCTTACTGTTTCCTACTAATGATATTGAGCTTGCATTGGAAAAAAACCCACTGGTTGGTACAGGACCCTCCAAGTCATTAAAAGATAAGTTCATGAATTGCACAAAAGGAAGCATATCCAGATCTTTTGGAATTTGCCCAGTTAAGTTGTTCTCTGCTGGTCCAAAACTTGAATGGCCTTCAGGGAAGCGAGGCTTGGTGGGATTTCTCCCTGAAAAAGATTTCGTTGCATATAAATGTACTCTAGACTAGAACAATCAGAAATTGTTCCAGGAATTTCCCCAGATAATTTGTTATGTGAAATGTCTAGCATATATATATTCTCTAGCATCTGGATCTGAGTAGGAAGGGGACCAGAAAGAAAGTTGTTGGACAAGTTCAAGAAAGTTAATGAGGACAAGAAACTTAATGTGTCTGCAGGTATGCTTCCACTAAGATAATTTCCAGAAAGGACAAGTTCACGTAGAGATTGAGAATGGGCTAAAACTGGTGGTATAATACCCTCCAGTTTGTTATCAGACAAGTACAAACCATACAGAGAGGTCATGTCGAGGAGCAAAGATGGCATTTGACTGGAGAGCTTATTGTTATTTAGAAACAGTTTTTGCAAATTATGAAACCTGTGGAAAAAACTTGGTATTGGCCCAGAGAAAAGGTTGTGATCCATGCCTAGCAAGTATAGATTAGCTAGATTTCCAAGCGCTTCTGGGATTTCTCCAGAGATCTGGTTCAAAGCAAGGTCTATTTGCACAATGTTAACTGATAGATTCCCAGACAAATTGTGCAATCTCCAGACAAATTGTTTCTTCCAATATAAAGTCCTTCAAGCTTTACCAAAGAGCCAAGCTCAGCAGGGGTTATTCCCACAAGTCTGTTCCTCACTGCATCAATGATCTTCAAATCCAAGCAATTGCTGAGATTAACTGGAATTTCTCCTTCCAGTGAATTGTTTGAGATGTTGAGATATTGTAGCCGAAAAAGATGACCAACTTCTTGAGGAATATCACCATAGAACCTGTTGTTTCTGAGGTTAATGAACTCAAGGAAAGTGAGATTTCCTATCTGTGTAGATATGAAACCAAGCAAATTCAGCCCAAACAGATTCAAGCCTGTTACACTCTGATTTTGACTATCACAAGTGACTCCCACCCATTGGCAGTGATGCAGGGAAGTATTCCAGGACTTGAGGATTCCAGTTGGATCATCAGAAACTTGATTCTTGATTTCCAGGAGCGCAAGGAAGTCAGTCTCATTGCTATGAACAGAACTTGCAGTTGAGGCCAGTTCTGATTGATTAATCAAGTGTATCATGAGAAGCAGCAAAGAAATTGTTGACGACCAAAATCCCATTGAACTAGCTAGATTCTTCATCACTTGTTTTTCCCTGCTAAATTGCCTTTCTGAATGCAAACTTTTTAACTCAGATTTGTGCTCTGTTAAGATATTGATCAATAGTGCACAGGTCCATCCAATAAGGCCAAAACTAATTGTTAAATTCAGAAGCAGACCTGATTCAGTTCCCACATTCAAGTCCTATATTTTTTCTATGATTGTGATTGATTTGATCTCATGACAAGTTACAGTAGGTATAGATTATTTCTTAAAAAGAATTTGAAATGGTATAATTTGACTAAATTTGCATTATAATAAGTTATCTCAAGCATAAATATAACTATATACATTATGAACGAGAGTCTATTCTCTGTATCTGTTGCATTACATAGGATTTTGGGGTCAAATACATTTAAGAGATGCTGTGCTAGTTTGGAGTGATGTGCATGTAGAGAACCTATGAATAAATATAAATTTGAATTATTTGTTTTTTATTAATTTGGTGCACTATTTTAAGAGATGCAATAGATGCATCCAGTAATTTTCCATAATGAGCCAAGGAAATGGGAAATATTCCTTTCATTTATCATCTCTTTTTATTAGAACTTATCGATCACTATAATGACTGGAAAACACAAAGTATCTCATTCTAACTTGCAAAATGTACAAAAGTGGAAAAAGAAATGAAAAATAAAAGAATAAGAAGAACACACAATGAAAATAGGACTTGCTTTGTTTGATTAGTACTAATGCTCTCCAAAACCGTATTATTTGACTTATAAAAGGAAAATAATTACTATACTTTGCCGTGTATATTCTTTAACAAAACTTCTTCCATTGTAATAGAACAGTTATGCTTTTAATATTTTAATTAAAAATATATATATATATATATATATATTATTCTTTGTATGGATAAAGGAAATACCAAATTTGGTATTAAAAATATAACTAATTTACTGGCATGAAAGCACCTCTTCTTTAAGTTTTGATTTTAGTTTCAGTTTTGATTTCAACAGTAAATTTAATATATTTTAATCAGTTTTCATCATTTCTAATACAACTTTTTTACTATTCAGTGATACCTTTTTACATTTTCAATATACTTTTTATATTATAAAATTATTTTTCCAAAACCAAAACTCAAACCTTTCTAAAAGAACATACCCAAATGTGTAAACCCTGAATATTAATCATTTCAAACTTTTACGTTGTCTTTTGCTTCTGTTTTTTCAGTTTGTCTGAGTATAAACCGTTTTGTTGCTTCTGCCGGCAGCATATAATAAATAAAAGATGTTAAAATATAGAACCAAAAAGTCCAATATACTTTGATGTCTCCTTAGTCCTTGCATCATTCACGGATTAGTCTAAAAGTTGACGGTGATTTAAATTGATTGTAGGATACAAAAGTATCTTTAACGCAATGAGATTAAAGCGCAGCAAAATAAATCAAATACAAGAATGAAACACCACACAATTTAACGTGGTTTAACCTTTAAAAGACCTACATCTACAAATACACTATATTATAAGCATAAACAGGGATACTTCATCTCTTATGACCTAAACCTCAACCCATAAACCATCAATGAGACATAAGCAAGAACACTCATCTCTTATGACTTCGACCCCTATAACAACACATCACAATAGCCAAAAAGACTCCCTAAAAAACCCGAAGGCACTCCCGAAGACAACAAGCTGAAAGGCTACATCTCTGACCGTTGAAACTCTCAATTCAACTGAAAAACAATACTCTATGGGTTCTTTATATATGCCCATAATTACCAAATTCTTCCCCAAAACTAATTTCCTAAAACAACCTAGATTCAAATTGGAAACAAACTAAACAAGTAGTAATTAAATTCTACCACGAACAGAATTTTTTTGAATTAAACTTGGTTTAAAATTTCCAACATTGATCGATATTAGTAATAGGTTTCAACTTCAACAAGCAAAAATAGGTAGAGGATTAGACTTTGATTGATATTCGTAATGGATTTCAACTTCAACAATGGAAAATAGGTATAGTAAAACCTCGAAAAATACAGATCCTTGAGACAGAAAAAAGAAAAAATTCATTTCGAGAAATTATTTATTTATCGATAAATGAATAAATTATTCATTGATTGATAAACAATGATGATGAAAATGATCCAGAGCCAGATGATAGTCGTGTGTTCTCCCAAATGTCAAAAGAGGCATTTCAAGCAATAGTCATCTTACACAACTATTTGCTACAACATGAGAAAAATATACTAGAAGTTGTGTCTACACTACAAAAAGTTAAGGATGGTGTTCTTTTTTATTTATCTAGAAAGAAAAACAATAGATGCATTTTATTTAGATGAAATGACTTCTTGTATGAGTATTAATTGTTGATTGATTGAAAGGTTTTGGTATATATATATATATATATATATATATTTTTTGTTGAGATAATCCTGATATAAGCTATATCAGGACTCATCAGACATCCAATCACAAGTTGCCACCCAATTTTTTTTCTTTCTAAATTTACATATTCTAATTATATGGTATATTTATCTTATGAAAATTAAATTTTACATTTACTCTCATAAATATAATTATATGGGTTATTCTTTAATCTTGTATTTCATTATAATTTTATTTTTAATAAGAAAAATTACCTGAAAAAATTAAAATAATTATACCCTACACACAAATGAGTGAAACCTTAGTCATAAGATTTAATTTGTTAAATTAAATATAAATGAAAAAAATTATTTCAAAATTTTAAAATAACTATACCCTATATAAATAAGTAAACCATTGATCACAGGAGGAAAAAAATTATCTCAAAAAATTAAAATGACTATACCCTACACACAAATAAGTGAACCCTTAGTCATAAGTTTTAATTTGTTAAAAATAAATATCAATGAAAAAATTTTATTCCAAAATTTTAAAATAACTATACCTTGTTTACAAATAAGTGAATCCTTAGTCACAAAATTTATTTTGTTAACTATGGTAAATATTATTACATTCTCTCAAATGATTATTTTATATTGGTAAAAGATTTAGGTAGATCTATAACTAAATATTCCGTGGTAAATTCAATAATTCTAGTAAATGTAAAAAGTGATTTCACATGATAAGTATACAATAATTAGGATATATCAATTTTTTTAAAAATTAGGTGGCAACCTGTGATTGGATGTCTAATAAGTCCTGATATAACTTATAACAAGATCATCCTGACAAATATTAAACTCATATATATTACATACATATAATATATATGTGTATATATATATATACATATATGTATATGTATATATATATATATGTATATATATATATATAGTATGGAATTCAATAATTAATAATTTGTATTTTCATTGGGTCCTTAAGGATTTAAATATTTTTATTACTTAATGCATATAGGGATGTTATTACTCTAGTCCATTGGCTCAAGTTGGTACCCAAAAAAGTTATTATATAAAGAAAGTTATTACTTTATCAAACATTCATTTATTGAGGTTTAACAGTAGAAGAATACACTTTGGTGCTGCAATTGTAAATAACGGAGGTTTCAATGTTACGGTTATATCCTCTATTCTACTAGAAGATACAGATTTTGAATATGTACAACTTATTATTGATGTCAAGGCACAACAAGTAAAATAGTTAATTATGAAAGTTAAAACTTTTTTTGGAACAAAAAACAAATTTTAAAATTTGACTTTCTTAGTGTAATGGAGGAAGTAATATCGAACCTTTTTTTAACGGTTGATGATGCAACTTTTGAAATATTTGATTTATTAATACAAACAAGGTACTTATATCTTGGGGCGTTCAAAACACCCGACCTGACCCTAACCAAATGGTTCAGGGCAATTCAGTTCGAGTCGCATTTATTTGACTCGTTCTGTTTTCATCAATATACCCATGCCCGCGTTCCAAACCATGATTAAAAAAAAAAAAAAAAAAAAAGCTAATAATTCCTCGAAGGACTTTCCTTATTCTAGCTGGATCATATAGAGGATGATCAGGATCAGTACACCCTCCAAGGCATGAGCGCAAAGCCGAAATAATATTCTCCAGCATATGATCATTCTCTTCCTCCTCCTTTTCATCCAGTATGCGGCAACTTGTAGACAAGCTCTCTTTCTATAAAGGAGGGATACCTTAGGGCACTGGCACTGTTGTTGTAGTTGTTGTCACGTTTCATTTCTCCAGAGATAATAATAATTGTGGTGGTGGCAGTGGCGGTGTTGTGCTGCCAATGTTAGGCTTCATTTTATTTTTCTTTTGGTTGTTAGAGTTTTGATGGAGATTGAGTAGTAGCTTTGGGCCGCTTGCGTCCAAGCTTGGCTGCTAAGTCTTGGACGGGCGGCGTAGACGATGAAAGACTGACAATACTAATTTGGGTCTGATCATCTGAGGTAGTAGTTTGAAAGGTCTGAAGCTTTTTACAGGGGTGAGACAAAAGCAAAACTTAAGAAAGAAAAGATAAAGAAAAAAGAAAAGAACAAAAACAATTAAGTGCCAGTTCGGGGCCGAGCTCCGGTAACCTGACCCGCCAACTGGCTTTACCCGACCTGCTGACTAGTTTGAACCCCCTGCTATTATGTATATGTATAGATATGTATATATATACATAAGTATATATACATATATATATAAAAGATTGTTCATTTATTCTCCACACACTACACCAAAATGCCTTAGGGGAGGTGGGTCCTAAGGGCATTAGGAGGCGGGTGCACGCTGTGTGCACCCGCCTCCAGTGCGGACGCCTCCAAAAGGAGGTGCCCGCACCCGCCTCCCCTGTGAGGGGTCACATGCACCCGCCTCCAATAACCCTTCCAATAAATTGTTATTGGAGGCGGGTGTCCGTTACACCCGCATCCAATATTCTCCCAATAAAAAATTTAATTTTTCATTCTTTAATTTATGGTTTCGATAGGAATCGAACTCGCACCGACAGAGTCACTTGACTCTTGCACATTAAATTTACTACTAGGCTACATATACTCATGTATATGAAGTTAAAATCGAAAATATATATTTATATATTTTCTTCTAAAACTTGCAGTTTTTATTATCTAAAAATTTATCTCCTTTTTTCAAAATTATTTTCAATTCTCAAAATTATCCTAATAAATTATTTTCAACTTTCAACAGCCCAAAACAAAGAGAATTTTCAAAACAATATTGATTAAAATTTGGGAAAATGCACCCGCCTCCAATAAACACGATATTGGAGGCGGGTGCAAAGCTGTTTCTCACCTCAAACGAGAATTGGAGGCGGGTGCAACATGCACCCGCGTCCAATAGTTAATTATTGGAGGCGGGTGGATGTTGCACCCGCCTCCAAAGACAATTGAGGCGGGTGCAACATGCACCCGCATCCAATAGTTCTTTGGAGGCGGGTGCAACATCACCCGCATCCAATAGTTCTTTGGAGGCGGGTGCAACATCCACCCGCCTCCAATAGTTAACTATTGGATGCAGGTGCATGTTGCACCCGCCTCCAATTATCTTTCGAGGCGGGTGCAACATCCACCCACCTCCAATAATTAATTATTGGACGCGGGTGCATGTTGCACCCGCCTCCAAAGGCTTTTCAGGCCCCTTTGGAGGCGGGTGTTTATACATCCGCCTCCAAAGGGGCGCCTCCTTTAACCATTTCTGTACTAGTGACAAAATTAACAACTCATTCTTATTGGAAACCCAATGAGACTACTTGTATTGGGAGGGGAATTCCCAAAATTAATTCTCATGGGATGTAAATGAGAATAAAAATATAAATAATGGAAAAGTAATAGAATTAAATGAGTTCCCATTAAAACAAACATCTCATCCTCGAATTCTCCAGGTTCTAGGTCTTCACTTTTATTTAATGGAACTCATTTAATTTCTTAAAGAGTGAAATGCATAATTGATCACCAAACTTTTTCGATGTTACAGAAATTGACCCGAATCTTTAAAAACTGTTATTTTTCATCACAAACATTTAAAAAAAAGTTGCAAAACTTGACATTTTATCAAGCCTTTCCGTTAAACACCTAACATAAGCTAACTTTTGAGGGTATAATCATCCAATTGCCTATTCATTTGTCTTAGGGTGAATTAAAAAATTGGTCACCTTACTTTGAGAATGTTAACGTTTTAGTCACCTTACTTTTTAAATTATTTTTTCAGTCACCTTACTTTCTTTTTTTGCACCATTTTAATCATTCTATTAAAGTTGTCTGTTAATCCACTAACGGAGCTTTTATAACAAGGGTATTTTCGTCCTCCCACCTATTTATTTACTCTTTTCATCCTCAAATCACTCTCTCTCTCTCTCTCTCTCCTCCTTTTTACTTTTTCATCGGCCCTCCCCTCTCTTTTTACTTTTTCATTAGCCCTCCCCTCTCTCTCCATTCCTCCACCCTCCTTCAAATCTGTCCACGATAGCAACAACAGTCCAAAGGAAGCTGACCCTCCTTCAAATCGTGGGGACAAGGGAGGAATTTTCTCCCAAAGCTCTACATAAAGAGGACTCGTTGAGGTGAGGGATCATAGCCGTCGCCGGTGCATTTCGTCGTGGTGGGTAGAGCTTGGTGTTGAGGCGAGTAAATCGGCTGCTCCGGCGTCGAGCTCTGTTAGCTGGTGGTGGTGGGACGCCATAGCTGTAGAGAATTGAACCATCTGTGGGTGAAAATTGGTCTGCAATTGTTCAAAATCGGTCAGCAGCGTAGGGTGTCATCGACAATGCCGGCAGAAGAAATTAAACAAAACTCACCCTCCCTCTCTCTTTCTATTTTTCAATCAATTGAAAACCCATCTCTTCCATTTCTTTCTTGGTGAATCTCCGAGGGGAAATCCATGAGAGCACCTAAGGACAAATTAGAAATCAGATTGAAATTGTGTTGTTTATGATTTAGATCTGGGTCAATTAATTTCTTATTCAAATCCTGGGTATATATAAAAAAAAGAAGCTTGTAGCTGTATTTTGTTTAGATGTCATATTTGTTTGATCTCGGTGAATTGGTTTGAAGCTTGTAGTTTGAAGCTTGTAGATGGATTTTTGATGGATGTTTTGTTCAAAAATTTTGCGAATTGCCGCTAAATCTGAGGAAGAAAAAAAAAATGAAGAGATCAAGTGAGGAATTATTTGTTTGTTTGGATTAAAGAAAAAATAAGGTTGATTCGGCAATGAGTAATTTGGATGCAGAAGCAAGCATCGTGATAATGATGAATACTGGAGGGATGCGTTTGAAGGGATGAAGTTTATTTTATGGGTTTGTTTTAGCCACCATTGTAACTGTCACTAAAAATAATATATATATATATATATATATAGTTTCTAGTTTTAGTGACACATATTCTTTGATCACAAGTCACTTATCTTTTCTGACGAAAATGCCCTTAAGAAAATGGCTCCGTTAGCCACTTAACAGACAAACTTAACAGAGTGACTAAAATAGTGCAAAAACAAAAGTAAGGTGACTAAAAATACAATAAAAAAAGTAAGGTAACCAAATTTTGAATTCACCCTTTGTCTCATATTTACATTATTTTACTATTTTTACAAAACAAACCCCCAATCTAACAAATTTTTTTTTTTTTTTTACATATTTGTCAAATCCAATAAAATTATTATATTTTAACTATAATCACTTTCCTTATGACTAGTAGTAGAAGATTTTACCAATCATTTGGGGTAAGAATACAATTTTAAAATTTACACAACCACCACAAAATGATCTACAAAACTAGCTACTGCCAGCCATAGGGACTAAAAATGCCAACATATGAAAGAAGAGGGACCACAAGTGCGACGAGGTATAGAAGATGAACCAAAAGTTTAACGAGTGTATAGAAGAGGGACCAAAAGTGCGATTTTCCCATTAAAATGGGAAGAATTTTTACGCTCCATAAAGTAGTTGATTACCTGAAAGTAGAACTTGCCGCAAGTGAGTTCAAAGGGTATGCTTCTATGTGGTGGCAGCAAAGAATTAGCTGCTCAATGAAGGATGGTGGGCACCAGAAGAGCAAATCTTCATAACCCTTCTTGGCAGGATATGACTACATCGATGAGATGGAGATTTGTTCTAACTTTTTACTAACGTGACTTGAGGAAGGGAATGCAATTCATATCACAGGGTAATAAGAGTGTTGATGAATTCTACCAAAAGTTTGAGACAATAGAGATTCGAGCTCATATTGAGAAAGATGATGATTCGATCATCACTAGGTTTTTAATAGTCTCTGAAGGAATATTTCATTTCAATTTGACATGCAAAATCCAACATGTGTCGAAGATGCTCTCCATAGAGCAAGAGTTGTTGAAAGTTATAAGGCGATTCCAGTGAAAGGATCGGCCTCCTCTAGTTTTCCCACCTCCTCAAATTGGAGATAGTCCACTTATAAATCCAACGACAAGAAATATGCACCTACCACTGAAAAGAAGTCTTGTTCCACTCCACCAGATAAAAGTAAGCCTTCTAATCCTAATTTTGATTCCACTAACCGTCCTTCTCGTGAAATATAGTGTTTCAAATGTATGGGATGATGCCAAATTCTGTCACAATGCCTAAATTCCAAAAAGGGTGTTGTGGGGTTCTAGCGGTTATGAAAGTGAAGACCTAGAACCCAAAGAATCCGATGATGAGATGTCATTTGACTGCAGGCAATACATATGAAGAAACCATAGTGGCCAAAGCTAAGTCTCAACTTGAGATTGAAAGTTTTGACGGCCCTCCGTCGAAGCATTGTATTGTTAACTATTTGTTGAAAACTATTCCAGGTCCAAATCTAGACCAAACGAATACAATCTTCCATGCTCAAACAATTACTCCAGGAAAGAAGATGTAATTCATTGTCTTGATTGATGGTGGTAGTAGTGTGAATGTCTGCAGTACTTATCTTGCAGATAAGCTAAGTTTACCCATTATGGATCATCCTCATCTGTATACTTTACATTGGCTTGATGAAGACAAAGGTATAAAAGTGAATAAGCAAGTGCGAGTTCAATTTGTCATAGTCGGTACTGTGAGATCTCATAAATTTTGCCCTAGGATTAGCCGTAGGTTGGTATTTTTATTATTTGTATTTTCAAAAATATGTATAGTTATGGACTTGTATGATTTTCTTGAGAATTTTAATAAATAAGAGTTATTTTGAATCATATATTTGTGATGTTTTATTGGGATAAAGATATTAAGAATAAGATTAGAATTATGTTTAAGTAATATGTGAAAAGTAATTAAGTAATGAAATTAAAGAAATTAGAAAATAAGTGGAAAATAAGGCAGATCGGTTTTACCCAGCCCACGAGCAAGTAAAACCGATTGCACCGCTTGAGTGACTAGTTTTACCCTATCATGAAATGGGTAAAACCTATTCCACCACTTCATGGAGCGATTTTACCCAGTCTTCGAACGAGTAAAACTAACCAAAAAGTAAGAAAAATATATCACAGCTTAAACAAACGGTTTTACCCGATCTGAGAGCAGGAAAAACTGATCTGGGAAAGAGACAAAAGTACTCTGACCGATTGGAATGGTTTTACTCGATTCATGAGTGGGTAAAACCGATCGCTTTCTGAAAATGAAAAATATATATTTTTCAAGATAGTCACGAACCTTTTGGCGTATTAGGCAAATTTTGCCTATAAATAGGGCCTCTCCAACCCTTATAGACACCATTTAGTTCCTGTAAACTCAAACCAAAAAGAGAGAAAGGGAAATAGAGGAAAGAAAGGGGAATAAAGGAAGAAACGAAGAAGAAGAAGAAAGCTAGGAAGTTGGAGCTAGAATTCGGATTCCACATGGTGGATTTCATGCTAGGGAGTCTCCATATTAAGGTAACCTATTTTGATTACTTTTACGTTAGAAAATCTAGAAAAGTTGCATGAAATGGAAAAAATGAGGTTTTTAGTTTTCTTAAGAAATTTTGATCCAAATATTTATGATTTAACATTCTTTAAATGTTATAGAATGATAGGAATGATATATAAGTGATGTAGGATTGATTTTGAACAAAAGGAATCAAAGAAAAATGAGTTTTCTATAAAAATCTAGCCAAAACCCAAAATAAAAGCTTGAATATGAAGTTTTTTGGGCACGATCGATTTTTTCGTTTCTGAGGGCAGGTAAAACTAATACATGCTCAAGAAAAATGGTTAAAACTGATTCCGAAATGGGTAAAACTGTTTGGAGCAGTTTTAACCGAT
Source organism: Leptodermis oblonga (assembly GCA_016801395.1). Taxonomy (NCBI): domain Eukaryota; kingdom Viridiplantae; phylum Streptophyta; class Magnoliopsida; order Gentianales; family Rubiaceae; genus Leptodermis; species Leptodermis oblonga. The sequence goes on from CM028753.1 coordinate 23,000,137, forward strand.
CAAGCAATCAGTTAAAACTGATTGAGTGCCAAAAGTTTGCTTTTCCTGATTTTTTAAACTTAAAACCTTCCGCAACTCTTTTTAATTAATTATATCCTTTTCTTAACTAGGTTTAAGGAACATATAGGATTAGAAATTAAAAGCTAGGATTTTATAACCCTAGGATGGTCGGAGCTTGTTTTAGAATAAGAAACTGAGACTTTCGATATTTTTAAACTGCAGATAATTGGGGAAATAGTGAACAGGCATGGAACCGAGGTGAGTTTATCACTCAAAATGGATACCGTTTTAATGCAATTAATAATTAAATATGCATTGAACTATCTTGCGTGGCATGTTTCAAACGCTTTTGAAAAAATGCTTAAAATACTTTTGATTTTGAACTGCCAGTTGTGTTTACTTACCGGCTGGAATGCATATGTACTTGTTATGCTTCAGTTGTACTTTCTTTGTGCACTGAATCTATTATATGAACATAAGTTGTGTCGGATCCATTATGTGCGATACGATTTGATCCCAAGAGCCAGCATAGGGCTTGGTCGTCTGGATTATCTGCGTTACTGATTTCGAAATCAGTCCCAACCACAGGGGCCCTTATATGCATGTATACGTTTGGGAGTGCACTGACGATATGATTTTAAATATGATTATGATTTTAAATATGATTATGATTATGATTATGAATATGAACATGATTATGCCCGCGAGGTGAACTGGCTAGTTCTTTAATTGTTCATATACCCATCATTCTCAATATATGCCTATGAATCCTACATGAGTCATGAATGCTATATATTAGTATTTGCCTGAATTATATGCATAGGTAATTTATGCAACTTGGGTAAACGTTTGCCAAACGGTGAACTCTCACAGGGCAAGGGCTCATTCCATTTTCCTGTTTTCAATTTTTTGTTACAAATCCTTAGTGTGAAAATGACTTCGCTCACTACCAGTACTAGGATGGGACTGCATGCGGGCCGAACCTATTATACTAGTTGGATAGTATTTCATAAGAATGTTATGTTTAGTTAAACTTTTTCTTTTGTATTATGAACTGATATATGTACATTAAGATTTGGCAGTTATAATAAAACATGTTTTAGTCTCTGTTCTGCACGTACCGAGTCCTGGTGCGAACCAGGCAAACATCCGATGAAGCCAACCCCTTGTATACGAGGTGATGAATCTGGGGTGTCATAAGTATGAAGACACTTCCTTGTGTGTTGTTGTGCCAATGCAGGCAAGCCACATGTTACTTGGGCATTCTTGGCAGTTTGATAAAAAAGCGCAACATTGTGGGTATAACAAGACTTACTTTTTGAATCACAATTTCATGAATCTTACACTTAGTACTCTACCTCCTTCTGAAATTGCTTTTGTGAATGTTCGAATGAGGGTTGCTTTTGATAAGTGGGTAAGTGGTAAAAAGATATCTAAAGAAGCCAAGAAGTCTACAAATCTTGGTTGGACAAGGGGTAGCTTTTCACAAGAAAAGAAGATGACACTGCCGCAAAAAAGTGATGTTTCGGTTGAACCTGAGAAAATTGGGACTGAATGTTTTGGAGTTAAAAGTTTGGCTGAAATTGTTCGAACTGTAGCTGACGGTATTGACAGCTTTGAAGTGGCCAAGAATGCTATTGTTGTGTCCAATCTGTGGATAAGTTACATTGTTTCTATTGAAGAGGTTGTAGAATCTTAGTAGCCGAAGAGAGCTAACTTGCTGAGAAGAACTGACGCTGATGACGAAGACAAGCTGCACTTCGAAAGAAGCTTCCAACTTGAACCAAGAGTGATCAGTTTTGAGGAAAAGTCCTTTCTAAATGAGAGGGATTGATGAGCTCATTCCAACCGTTGAACACAAGTCTTCGCCATGTCCTCAAAGTGAATTTGATTCAAGTGTTAAAAATGTTAAAAATGTAAATGTTCAAGCTGAGAGCCCTCAAAGAAAAGTTAATGCGAGTCCGCAAGAAAAGTACAAGGGTTATCACAAATGGGCCGAAGCTGGGGCTATTCCAAGAAGGTTCAAAGCCGAGAACACGTTAAAGAAAGAACAAAAGGAAAGGCCGAAAATGGTAAAAAGGTAATCACCTCCAGCTGGGTAAAGCATTATTTATTTTGGAGAGTTTCAGACTGAATGGTAAAAGCATTTCAAGGAATTAATTGTATAAATCTTGAAGATCATTGAATCTCTTGACTTAAAAGTGTTAATTCCTTCCGAAAGTTTCTCGAATACTCATAAATGATTTAGAAGCTTCTCAAAATTAAAGGAAGAACACACAAGTGGGAACACTTTCCCAAAAGGTGAAAGGCGCGATTAGGGTTATTCTAAAGGCAATCAAGCTAGTGTGTGCTTGTGTGTGTGTGTGTTATATTTTCTTTTCTTGTTTTAGTTTTAGTTATTTCTTAATTGGGATTTTCCTTAAAAGAATTCTTGCATTTTTTTTTTAAGAAATAAGTAGAGTTCCCAAAATTATTTTTAGTAGTTATTTTAGTTCTTTTACAAGTTAAAATTGGTTCACCCAAATTTGAGAACTACCCGATTTTAAGCTAGGTTTAGGATTATGTAATTTCTTTTCCTTTAAGTTTTGAGTGAACTGCTCAAAATGTCACCTTACTTCTCCACTCTGTCCTCTTTGGTAACTAAACTTTTTTATTTTCCACAAGTGTCACCTTACTTATTAAAACAGGCAAAATTTCATATTTATGATTCCTGCCGTTAGTCTTGACGGAATGGCCGTCACATGCTTGTCATGTACCCATTTTTAAGGGTATTTTTATTCATTTACTATTGATCTTCTTTTTTCTTTTCTTCCCTAACTTTACTGTTTATCTCTTTCCTAAAAATTCCTCTACCTTCCTTCTCCCCCCGCCGTCCGTCCAACTCCCTCCTGAATAAACACAATTGTTGTTTAATTTGTTGCCCATAACCCATATTCTCTCAACTACAAAGTGATGTGAACGTTCCTAGCTCATCGACAAGTCAAGCCTTAGTGGATCCAAGTTCGAGTAAAGATGATGCAGAGAGTGCAGCTGAGGTTGGAGTGCTACATCGAGGCCCACCAATGCTCCACAATCCAAGTCCATATCAGAGAGATTCATTTGTTGATATAGTTGGGCCAATGACTCGCAAAAGGACTTCAAAGCTCAAAGCAGACCTTGCAAACCTTGTTCAAAGGTGTGCTACAGAAGCCCAGCTGATCACAGACTCTAATGCACTTAAAGAGAAGGAAATGAAGATTCCAACAGTCACTCTACTCTTCATCAAAGAGGAAAATGGTGGAAATGGTGACTATTAATCTTTCCAGTTGAAGAAATGGAGAATTCACAGTTTTGAAGAATTTTGGAGATGAAATGTTTTTGAATTTCTGAAATGATTTCGAAAGTTTTCAGAAGCTTCCTACATCATCATCATCATGCAACATCTATTTGGGCCAAATCCATCAAGCTTATTCACCAAGACCACATTCGGCCAATCCCAAACCCAAGGAGAAGTAATTCGCAATTAGGGTTAGGGTTTAAGGGGAGAATTAAGGTTTTGTGCATGTTACCTAATTCTCTTCACAGTTTCCCTTTCTTTTTCCCTTGAGAATTTCGAAAATTGCTCTTCTTCCTTGCAGACAAATTTACTTGTTTCTAAGAGCTTAGTTCCTTTAAGTTTTTGGCAAGAAATCAATCTCTTGATTGATTTTCACTTTTGGTATTTTCCTTGTTTTTCCTCGTATTTTCGCACCCTATACTCTATAAATATGGTTGCATGAGTTCATTATTATTTAGTGATTAATTGTATGATAAGTTTATACTTTATTAATTCCCTCATCTTTTATTTTGGCTTAAGTAATTTGCATGGTTGTTAATTGCTAAATTGCAGAAACTATAAGTTATTAGATAATTGCGCTATCTAATGCATACTTTGTTTCGCCTCTAGAATTCATTACTTGGTTCGAATTAAGTGTTTAATTTAACTTGTTAAATTAGTAGTCTGCTGAATCCAAGGTAAGGATTCTTGGAGCTACGTCTTGCAATCAGATTTTATTTGGCAATTTTCCGCATTGAGTTCTTGTTTTACAAGTCGAGATCAAAGGTTCACATCACAAAGTGTACTAAATATCAAAGTGGGAAAAATGTTGGAGGTTCAGTCTCCATTATCCTGCCAAGATTCAAAAGCCTTAAAGTAGCCAAAAGCCACTGCACCCCAAGAATTCTATGGTTGCTCATATTTTATTCCTTAAAAAAGTGAAACCCATAAAACAAAATAGCGAGATCTCCTTAATTTGAAGATGCCTCAACCAAGGAAAAACCATCCCCTTCAGGTCAATCTAGCAAAGATGGACTGTCTAGATTGTCGCAGAACCCAGGTCATAGGTGGAATACTACAGAACATTGCCGCTGAAAATTTGGAAGGAAGATAAGGGGAGGTATAGAAGTTGTAACAAGGGGGGAAAAAACAAACAAAGGAACATAAAAGAAGAAAAAGAAAAAAGAAGGTGAGAGGGGGAGGTAGCTTTAGTGAGAGGAGATGCAAAAACAATAGATAAGGTGAAAAAAATAGCCACAGGAAGAAGGGGGGCCAAAGGAGAGAGAGTTGAAGAGGATTAGAAGTGGAGGACAAAATACCTATGAAAAGAAATCACCGGTGAAAATTTTATGTATTGGGTCTTGAAGAACTAGGTTGCAGAGGGTAAAAAAATGGTGGCTCCTGTGATGAAATTGATTAGGAAATTGGGGAAGGCAAAGCAGAGAGAAAAAGATGATTGGGAGTGGGAGAGAGGAAACAAAGACATCTTTTAAAAAGTAGGTGGATGATGAAAATACCCCTCAACATAAACATGTGAAATGTGCGTTTATGCTTTTCCATCAAAACTATCGGCAAGAATCGCAAATCGCAAGTATAACATTTAGCCTGTTGTAATAAGTAAGGTGACATTTGTGGGAAATAAAAAAATACAATAAAAAAGTTTAGTTATCAAAGCGGACATAGTGAACAAGTAAAGCGACGTTTTGGACAGTCACTTTTAAGTTGTAGGATAGTCAATTTTACTTCCTTTTTCCTTGTAAAATTTGGATCACCCTTCACCTATAAATAGGAGTGTTCCTCAACTCTTTTATTTTGAGAATTCACATTGATAAACATTTTGGTAAGGTATTGCCCATATTTTTGAATTCTTTTCACTTGAACTTTAGTCGATTATATGATAATCTGTTTGCTTTAGTTCTTAGAATTGTATATTAATTAGGTTTTAACTTCACCTAATTAAATTAGCTATTCACTTCAATTTGTTGCTTGATTTATAGTTTAAAAACAACTTGAATGTTCTATCAAATGCAAGTAGTGGTTAGGGTTCAAAGGAGTTAAAATGTGTTCTTTGAATTGAGGTTTTTGTTGATTTTTCGCACGCTGCAATTCTCAAAACTCTTCTAATAGGGAATCAGTATCAGTCCTACTAAGGAAAATGACCAGAATTTTGCATACTCAAATGCAAGAAGGCGTCAAGGTCAGTGTGAAGAAAAGAGTTAATGAAGCATGGTCTGATATACCCAACCAACTTAATACTGGTCAACAGTTGTATCAAGGCAAAAGAGCAATCCTTGCAAATCCCACTGTGAAAGGTCTGCCCAGTGAAATGAAAATATGTTGATAGGACCTTTGAAAGTGGTGTATGTTTGCCCAAACGGAGCAACTGAGATCAAGAGTTTGGAGTTTGAAGGGTGTTCCAAGTTAATAGCCAGAGGTTAGATTTTGAGGTCATCCCTAGCTTGAGCCTTCCAAGTCAGCATTTGGCAAGTCAATCCACAAGAAAAATCCAAGAAGTACATTGCAAGAAAGACGAAATGGTCAAAGAAGTCGAACAACAAGATTTTCGCCCATCCACTAATTCTTAGTAGAAGAAACTGGGTTGTTTCTTGAAGTTTTTGAAGGATCCAACAAGGTTCTTGAACTTCTTGAGACGTTTCTCCATCGATCTTAAAGTTCTTAAAAATTTTTGATTTGTGAAGTGGTTACTTTTGAAGAATATTAAAGAAATGAAGAAATCTTGAAATTTTAGTTTTTGACATTTTCAAAATGATTTCAGAAGATTTTCAAAGCATCCGAAGGAATCCAAAATATTTGCAAAAGGTTCCTTCTATTTTTCCAAGCATGCGACATCAGCATGCATCTCACAATTTTGGCCCAAGGACTAGCCGCCCAACAAAGTCAATCCTCGCGCCTCTTGGATTAGGATTAGGTTAGTTCTAGAATGTGCCTTGGATTTGTGCATATTTCATAATCTCATTTCTCACTTATTTAGAAGTTAGTTAAGTTGTTACAACCAGACTAGCTTTTAGTAAATTCCAAAAAGATCCCATCTTGATCTCCTTTCTGTGATAGGTTTTATATTTCCTTTTCTTTATTTTTGAGTTGAATTTCAGCCACATCAAGCCTTAAGGCAGCCAAAAATTCACCTTCCAAATCAATGTTTCTTTTGGATTTGGACTCATAAGGAATTACCAACTTTAGTTGGTTTCGACTTTTGATTCTTTCCCTTTACTTGTCCCTATTTCCTATAAATAGGCACCATAACCAACTAATAAAGCAAAGAATTCAGATTGTTTATATCTTGTGTAAGGTTTAATCCTTTGATATAAAATTCTTTTTTTGAACTTGTGTATTTTGCATATTATGTTAAATTGCTAAAGTTAGAGACTTAAATATGATTTAGGTTACTTGCTCCGCTTATATTTCCGTGATTTTAATTTGATAATTCTTGCTTAGTTTAGCTAAAATAGCTTGTCTTACTAAGTCTTTGTAAGTGATTTTCGAAATTCATCAAGAGAGTAACCTTGTGACATTCACTGTTCAACCTTCCTTAGTACTTTTCGCATCTATGCAAAACAGTTTACATCATTAAAGCTATTCTACGACACAACTTAGCTCACCACAGTGGAAGAAATTTCATTGTGGTCATACTCATGTCACCGATTGTGTCGGCATGCCTAGTCAAAAACTTTAAAGAAAGACGCAGGTTGGGAGACAACCCAAGTTTCTACTTTATTTTTTCCTTTCTTCTTTTTGAACTTTGTTTGTTGTTTCCATTCTATTATTTCCAAGAATTTAAAAAAAAAAAAAAAAAGAGTAACAATGCTAGTTCAAGAGTAGCACCTTTTTTGTTTTTTCTTTTCTTCTTAGTGCTACACTTGTATTTTTAAAGAGTATCATTGTCACTATTTTCTATTTTTTAACTTTTATTATTATTATTATTATTTTTGACGAAACTTACTAATTTTCTTAGCTTGTTATTTTATTTTTTTTTTTAAACCATAACTTTTTCTTCTGGTGCATCTTGAGAGGTTTCATGAGTAGCTCATTTTTATAACTTGTTTCACTCCTTTTTTCTTTTTTTTTTTCTTTTTTTTGTTTGTCCTTATGGTATTTTTAAAAAGTATGATTAATACTCATAATCACAAGTGTTGTTTACAAATATCAATTTTATTTTTACTATTTTTTATTTCTGAACGTGTACAGTTAGTAAAATACGCAGTAGCATGTTTCAATGGCCGCGTCATCGCTGCGATACTTCTTGTTGGCTGCTTTGTGCCCAGAGAAGGAACGTCCAGCGCCTCTGATTCAGCAAGACCACCTCTGATTCGGCATGCGCAACTAATCATTTTTCACATTCGTTCCATAGCCATTAGAGCATCTCCAACCATGGATGCCATTTTTAACATTAAATGCCAAAATTTTGGCATTTAAAATGGCATCAACCATGGTGAGAGATCAATGGTTGATGCCATTTTTAATGCCATTTTATAAATATTATTATTTTAATGCTTTTATTAACTTTTATGCATTTAAATAAATGTCCTTAAATATTTATTGTTAATACTACCATTTTAAGAATAAAATATCTTTATAATTTTATTCATCGCTTGTCATAAAATGTAAAAAAAAAGTTGTACAAAACAATAAAATTACGGAATAAAATAATAATTCAATTCAATAACTATTTAATAAAACATAGGAAAATTTGTAAAAAACACAATAATATTGAGAATACATCGCACTACATTAAAAACAACAATTACAATACGAACAGTACATAAATAATATATTGCACATAATTATAGAAACTAATAAAGATAAAAAAAAAACTCATCTTTTAAAGTTAAAAAAAAAAAAAAAAGGGAATAAAATAATAATATGCCAGAAATGGCTCCAGCCATTTCTGGCGTGAAGCTGCTATATAATAGCAGCGGAAAATAGCAACGGCTGGGGAATGGAACCGTTGCTATAATAGCAACGGTTGGAGTTGGTCTTAGTGTTTCTAAGACTAACATATGCCATCTTGCCCTTCACACAAGGGCACACAGAGAACACGCTTTAAAGAAAAACCAACTCCCGTAAAATATATAGTGCGCCAAAAAAAAATTGAGAGCCTTCACATTCAAGTATTCTCCATAAACAATTAAAAACTGGCTAGTACAGCTTAATTCCAATCCTTGTCACAAAACATTCTAATGAGAGAGTTAAATAACAAAACCAACACAATAACTCCAATTTTCCTTGCCACCTACTTAGAAAAGAGAGGTTCCCTTTCCCTTCTTATCTCCACCTATCTCAAAATGCTTGCACCTCTGCAGAACAATTTAAGTATGAACTTCTCACTGTACATAACAGGTTAAAACCAAAGAAAGAACAATGTTACAGTTTTGAAATAACCAACTAACCTTGATAGGATGCTGTGAAACATGTTTGCAACCTTGGCATTGCAGCCTCAGCACAATCTTTTTGGTAGTTTTGGCCTGATAAGTTAGATAACATACAAGGTTATTAACTATTAAATAATCAGACATGTACATCCACAAATAAACAAAAGTGTATCACATCTCAAGATCTAAGAATACCCCCCATGTTACCAATTACTCTAACCTCTTGTGGTCAACTGCTTATGTAACCAAAATAGGTTTATTAACAATATTTCCGTCAAGATGGGCAGGTATGTGATTGCCACTTTTTACCTTTTTGTGAAAGACGGGTTTGGTCTGTCCACCATAACCTGACTGCTTGCGATCATAACGACGCTTTCCCTGAGCAGCAAGACTATCTTTGCCTTTCTTATACTGGGTAACCTTGTGCAAGGTGTGCTTTTTGCACTCCTTCGACTTGCAGTAAGTCTTTTTTGTCTTCGGGACGTTAACCTGCAAGAACCAGTAATATTGATCTTGATAAGACAAATACAAGTATAATAAGTAATCAAATTGAGGACACAATAGTGATGCTACTCCACACAAACTAACAAATGTGTAAGCAATTTCGAAAATATTATCTCAAGTATCTCTGAAATGTTGAGATTAATTAAAATTATAATAACAAAAGAAATGTAATAAAATCCATTATATGTTTTTGCTTGTTTCTAAAGCGACCTAAACTCATGGACTCTTAGCACCACTAAGAATATAGCACTCCCAATTCTGCAATCACTCAATTCCCATTTCACTATCCAACTAGTCAGCCTTATGCTACAGTCCCCAAGATAATATCAACCACAACCCTCTCCCATCTCCAAATTGATTCAAATCCCCATACACATTAGCTGAAGAACGACAAGCTCACATCTCTGACTAGCTTAGATACAATTGCACCGGACGGAATATCAAACCCATACTGTGACCTTAAAGTTCTTAAAAACCACAACAACAAACATTACAGCAAAATAACAAGTTCAATATATGCATAATTCCACTAACAACAGACATTGAATTCAACCAAAGACATAAATGGAAAATAGCTGTTTATATAAACTGCTGCATCCACAATAAGCCGCTGGGACTACACGAAACAACATTTAAGCAGCATCCAATCATGAAGACCCAAAATACTGAAAATTAAACAGCGACATCAAGAGAAATTCATTATACCCGAGTTAAGCTCAAACACTAATTTCATACATCATTTGCAACAAACAGAAGAACAACGAAAATACAAACGAGTAAAATAGGTTCAGAATGGAAAGATAAAATAAATTAGAAAGGTACACATAACAGGATTTAATTAGTGATCAGAAACAATCTACGTTTTTCAACAAAAACGCCGTACTACAGGAGTTAGAAAAGATAACTCTGAGCATGTGGGCGAGATCGAGGTTTACCATTTTGGCCGGCGGCGGAGAGGGACGGAGAGATCGACAGATACTTCCGGAAAATAGCAATTTACGCTGACTGCGGAAAACCCAGAATTCGCGAGTTGGGGGGATTGCTTATAGTACAAGTGGTGATGTTAGGGTTTTCTATTTGGGCTTTAGGTGATGGTGGAGTGTCATTTGGGCCCTTTTTTAATTTGTGACTAACGCCCAGAAAAGTGACTTATGATTATTATTTTAGGTCACTAACGGCTTGTTCATTTTCATTGTTTTTTCTTTCTACAATAAATTTAATATTTTATAATTATTTTTTATTTTTTATAATACAATTTTTTGCTATTTAAATGTAATTTCTTTTTAATCTTTAATACTCTTTTTAGATTGAAAAACTATTTTTCAAAAATATATTTTCAAAAACCTGTTTTAAAACATGAGAATGAACAAGTAGTTGTTGCAGAGTTAATTTAAACCACTAAACTTTAAAATCTTAAATATGCCTCTCTTACTTAGGGTTGCACAAAACTATTGCTAAGCGCAGATCCGTTCCGAGTTTCGAATTTTTGTCCGAAATCGATCTAGTTTTGTATCTGACACCAAGAAAGAAGAAAGACAGCTTGGATGTCTTTTTACTGTAGTAATTTTCTTGGGCATCATCTTCATTCTTCATAAATAGCATTCGCTGGCGCATGTATTCATCCTCAAATTGTCATAGATTCCTACTTTCGATATCGCCGCTGAATCACCTTCATCAGTAGCGATGCATTATCATCAAATTCAAGCATTTCTTTCTATGGTGACCGAAATCGTGGGTTCGGATTAAAATTTGGAATCACAAATTAATTTTAGAAATCTGCAGACTCATCTATTTGAGAAGTTGCAGGTGTGAAGATGGTGAAGGAACTTGAGAAGATAGATACGATTTAAAAATAAAAAAAAAAAAGAAACCCAAAACTACAGTGACCGAAATCGTGGGTCCGAATTAAAATTTGGAATCACAAATTAAAATCTAAAGCCGGTCCGAATCCGCGATTTCAGGTCAGTTCGGATCGGATTTTGCATTTGAACACCCCTACTTTTACTTCTAAAAAGTAGCTAATGAAGTCATTATGTTAAACTCATTAATTAGGAGTTAACAAAATCATTGCCCAAAAATAATTGGGTCAGTCAACTTTGTGTTTTGTCATCTTTTTCAATTTTTATCTCATTTATGCTATGTTTTTCAATCAATCCAACTAGAAAAATCAGCAGCAAGTCTCTTATTTGACCCAACAAGTGGCGGAATTCCAATTCATGCATGGGTCGTCAGCTATTCCCATGCAGGATGTTGATTTTAGGGCTGTACTTTTGAGTCAACTGGAATCACCTACTGAAAAATCTTGTGGGTCTATCCCTGAGTTCTCTACTTTCCAATTGTGTACCTCTGCAAGGGATGGAACCATCAAATACGGAGATGGTGGTTGGGGTTAAAGAACTAATGTTTGAATTTTTGAATGGGCAGGTCCAGAACACTGATGCAGTCCAATTGCCTGGTTTTTCTCCAATCCCCTTGTTTATTAGCCCCATGGAGGTGTTGGGGGATCTGGAGTCTGGATTTGGGGAGAGGGATGTGAACACTGGTTTTTTACTAGGCTAGCCAGAAGACCCAATTGGGCTCCCTCTTTATGTTGTATGTTGCCTTACCTTCGCTCACACGGGCATTTATCGAAGTTGGGCTTCCGATGGACGGTCAAGCCCCAACGCGCAAACGCTCCATAAGTGATTTGTTTGATGAGCCCAAATGCTAGCAGTGGGGGCAATTGCACGGGCCTAATCATTGGGCCTCACATCTTAGACTCAGACAATTTGGGGAATATCCGGAGTCCAGTTGGACAAGCTCCATCTCATCACCAACATCAGCCAGTATATGTGCTTGTTTTCCTTAGATTTTGGCAAATTATGAGGTTGACTCTATCAGGGTTCACAAGCGACCCCGCCAACAAGGAGGGAAGATAGTTGAAGATACAAAGAGGCCTTTTAAAAAGCGGGCCTTTGTACACCTGGACTCATCCATTCCCTCAGCTAATATGCAACTTGGTTTTTGGTGGGTTTGAACCAAATTAACCCTTGGGAGTTCAATGAAAGTTATCTGCTGAAATTGTAGAGGTTTTACCAAGACCTTTACATGCCCAGTGTTGTGCCAACTTTTGTATAAATAGCATCCAAATATTATCTTTTTGATGGAGTTGCATGTGTCTGTGCAAAAAGTGCAACAGTGATTTGAGTCTACATATTTTAATTCTTTTATACTAGAACCTAGACTAAGTCCGGCAAGGGGGTTTGGGAGTATTTTGATCCTCTCGTGTAAATATTAGTGTTTTAGCTAAGGAGGTTAATATGGTTTGTTTAAAGGCGTGTGAAAGTAATGATTTGAAATGGAATTTTCTTTTAGTATATGGCACCTCTGTTCGGTCACAAAGGTTGCAAGTTTGGGATAATCTTTTAAAGGTTATTGATACTTCTACTATGCTTGTAGTATTAGGGGGCAATTTTAATTAACTTACATCACTGGCTGATAAAGTAAGTGGGGGCACCTCCTCACGCATCCTCGACCGCCAATTTTAACCAATTTATGCAAGCTTTGGGTCTTAAGGAGGATCATAATCTCGCTTGATGGTTCACTTGAATGAATAATCGATGATCAGGATCAGATTGTGTCTTTGAACATCTTGATAAAGTCTTTGCTAATAAGGAATGCTTACAGACTTAGGTAGATCGGTATTGCACAATTGGCCTATAATAGGATATGATCATGGTCCACTACTATTAGAATTGAAGGGCGAATTTCAGGGAGCCGGATGTAAGAGGAGATTTGAAGCATTTCGGGCTACCACTCCAGTGAACATTATCAAAACAGAATGGGAGTAGCAGGGGAGCATCTATATAACCAGTACAAAGATAATTTCCCACAAGTCACATATCGAACTCTCATTTCATTAATGGTTAGAGTACCTCATTCCATAAGATAGTCGATTATGTCCTGTACTTCTACAGTTCAATATTCGGTGGCATTTAATGGTTGGAATTCTCAGTATTTCACGTCCAAGCGAGATCTTAGGCAGGGATGCCCGTTATATTTGTATCTCTTTCTTTTGTGTCAATAGATACTCTATGCCGTGCAGAATTTATAGGTTCAGTGCATCAGTTGGGTTTCTCGGTGGGTCCCAAGGTAGTTTTAATCACACACTTAATGTATGCCGATGACTCACTGTTTTTCTTCAGGGTCACTCCCACTATCCTTGAGTATAATTTTGGACATATGTACTAGGTACACAAGCCAGAGGATCAATTTTGAAAAGTCTTCAGTGATGCTTAGCCCCGAATGTGATAGATTTAAATCGCAGTCTTATTTGTTATGGTCTTAATATTTAGAAGGGTGAATTGAAAATTTGGTCACCTTACTTTCGTAGAGTTTAACTTTTAATCACCATACATTTTTAATACTTTTCCTAGTCACTATACTTCATTTTGCAATTCTTTAGTCACTTTGTCAAGTTGCTAATAGAGCCACTATTTTTAAGGCTATTTTCATCACTTTTGGAATAAAGTCGTTTTCAGAACAAATACTGCTCATTAATTTTTTTTGGGGGGGGGGGGGGGGGGGGCTTAATCACGTTAAGCAAATACTGCTCATTGAACGTTTCACCCTTAGCCTCCCTCTAAAAATAAAAATGGACAGTTTACCCACCTTTGACTAATAGTCAAATAAAAAAATTCTTAAAAAGACTTATTTGTCCTTCCCTTTTATTGTTATTTCTATTTTACCCTTAAAAAACAATTGGTCTAAATTACCCCTCCATATACCTAGCCTATTTTTTTTCTTTTTAATCTTATTTCTTTTCACTAAAAACAACCATCATATGTGATGCCCCTACTCCCCGGAACACATCACAACACGTTGTAGAGATAACTCACATAAGTTAACTCACTTAGATGGACTTAGTATATCCTAAAATTTAGACTATAAAATTTTATAAGGTAATTTGAGAATTAAATCTTTAAATTCAAAGTTTACAAACTTGTAATTTGATTGGAATTAAATGTTGATAACCAAACTAGAATTAAAAGATCAAGATTCAAAATTAGAGCAATAGAAAATGTCATGGTAATTATAATCCTCAAGACTATTAAAATTTGTGGGTTACATTAGTAGATGAAATTAAATTAATGGGAAGAAAGATAAGTCAAATAAAATTTTAACAAAGACGTAAGCAAGTGTCAAATTGCATGCCACCTTAATGCCACCTCTTCCCTTCCATTTCCTCACCGAAATTATCTGTTCTCTTTTCTTCCTTGGTGAGTCCATTGGGTGAAATCCACAAGTGCAGCTAAAACCTTTCATCCTCTCTCTCAAATTTATCTCGAACGAAACCCACCTCCTCATTGTAGGCTCCGAATCCTCTTGCACAATTGTGTTACACTTTCTGTTACATTGCTTATATTGTTGCCACGGATCCTCTTCCTTAACCCAACTTAACCATGTAAACTCTAGTTAGAATAATTAATTGATTAAAACATAATAATAGTGCATAATAACCTACCCATGATTCATTTTTCCCAATCTTCTCTCCTTCTTCATCTACTCTCCTGTCCTTCCAGTATCACCTTTTGGTTGGCACCGGTGTCAATAAAATTCTATTGGAAAAAAAATTGACTCAGGCTCACCACCATACGGCTTCGTCATCTCTTCAACATCCTGAAACCACCCACTTCAACGTTTTATTCCCTTCAAATACCTTTCATCACAGAGCCCTCTTTGGCGTATTGTCCTCAATTCAATAACTACTCTCTTAGCCTTTTTCTATTTCACCATCTTCATTAGCTTTTGTTTCTAAAACAAATAAGGGAAATGATTTTTAATAGATGGGTTAATCCATTGGGAGAATTGATTGGATAATGTAATTGGTGTAATCCTAAATAAAAGTTTTAGTTCAGCTTGAAGAACAACCTCAGGTTTTCAAAACGCATCAATGCGAACAAAATCAATTGTTTTTGTTTTTATTTGGGTTTATAATAAGACTATTTTCAGCTATTCCTTCAAGGACATCCAAGCTCTCTGAGTGCATCCAAGTTCTTCCTTTTGTGCCTTAGATTTGCATAACTGTTTTTCGATTAGGCGACGCCCTGATGCACAGACGTAATAATCTAGCACCAAAAATGCACCACGACAAAGAATTAAAACTATGCAGAAATAAGTTTTATTTTATACACAATTTGTATTGAAAAGTGATGCTGGCGGCGGGGAGGGGAGAAGATGAATTGGAGAATAGGAGAAGATAGAGGAAAATGAGTCGTGAGAGTCTGGGAGATTTTTTTTTCCCTTAAAAAAACCATTATTACCATTATTATGTTTTAATCAATTAATTATTCTAACTAGAGTTTACATGGTTAAGTTGGGCCGTGGAAGAGGACACGTGGCGACAATATAAGCAGTGTAACACAATTGTACACCAGAGGATCCGGAGCCCTCACTGTATCTCTCTCTTTACTCAAGATCATAATATGTTCTTCTCTATTTCATCCCCTCATAGAACCCTTCTCAATTCTATATCCTCTCCCCCAAGAGGAAACCCATGCCTCTCTCCACTTCATTCCCTTTTAAACGTCACTACAACACAATCTTGGGGACAATTAAGGGTGGGAAGGCTGAAGAATCGAAGGAGCAGGGTGAACGAATGGGAAAATAAGCCAAATCGAGGAGGGGACTGAAATTCAAGGATTTGGATTTGTGATCATAAAGAAAAATGAGTTCTAGGATGTGTCTAACCTTTCAAGAGGTAGCTAGGTTTCCTCATCCATCACCAAAAGTTTGAGAATTAGATCATACATGTAGAAAATTTTGAATTTAAAATACTTAGAGTCCTTAATACTAAATTTTGAGTATCACATCTTGTATAAAATCTCAATTTCTAAATAGATAGTGTGGGATCCTATAATTTTTAATACTAAAATTAACCCCTAAAAATATCTTTATCCATTTATAAAGTTATTTTCTTACAAATATTTACTAAATTATAGAATTTCTTTAAAATGAATTTTAAAATATGTAATCTAAATTGTAATATAAGTATTTTCTTATGAATATTTACAAAGTTATAAAATATTTTCTTTAAAGAATTGTAATTTCTATGATTTCAATTTCAATTTTGATTTATGTGTTTGGTTGATTGACTCAAATTATGAATCTTGCTTTTTAGATATGTTTTTAATTAGATGTGAAATTGAGTTAAGGAATCATTAATTTTGGAAAAATAGGAAGTAGAAAACAAGAAAATTATAAAATGAAAAATAAGGAAAAGGCCGAATATCAGTTTTTCCCACCACTGGGAGTGGGTAAAACCGATCTCACCACCATTGAACAATAGAAAAAAAGTATCTGACCACTTGAATAGCGGTTTTACCCAGCATTAGATCAGGTAAAACCGGTATTAGGAAGCTGACAAAAATCCAGAGCGGTTTTACCCACATTTGAAGTCGGTAAAACCGATCAGCGCCAGAAGTTGAAAAAAAATATCTTCTTCGAAGTCCAACGTCGAGCTACGGCCCTAGAGGGTCTATAGGCCTATGAAATTTGTTCTATACGGCCCCGGAGCCTATTAATACCCCCCTTGATCATCTCTAACAACATATTTCACAAAATCAAGAACCAAAAATTTAGAGAAAGTAGAACCAAAAATTGGTGAGGGGCAGCGACAATGGTGGTGGGTTATTTTGGGAAGAGGGATGAGGGAAGAGGGAGGAGGAAGGAGGAAGGAGGAAGGAGGAAGGAGGCAGATGGAGGGTGGATGAATTTGGGGAATATGATGTATAGTAAAATTGGAGAAGGGAGAAGAAGAAAAATAAAAAAATAAAAAAGAGAGGAAGAAGATGATGAACAGTGAACGGATAAAAATATCCCTAAAATTGTCATGTGAGGCGCACATGATAGCTATTCCGTCAAAACTAACCGGAGCTAACGGCGGAAGTACATTTTTGGCCCATTTAAATTAGTATAGGTACATTCGTAGCTAAAAAAAAGTATAGGTACCAAAGTGGACACAATCGAAAAGTGTAGGTATATTAAAGGTAGTTCACTCAAAAATGAATTCACCCTATAACTTATATCACGATCTTCTTGACAAATATTAGGACTCATCAGACATCCACTCACATGCTGCCACTTAATCTTTTCTAAATTGATATATTTTAATTATATGGTGCACTTATCTTATGGAAATTAAAATTTACATTTACTAACATAAATATAATTATATTGGATATTCCTTAATCTTATATTTTATTAGGGTGAATTGAAAATTTGGTTACCTTACTTTGCAAATGCTTACGTTTTAGTCACCATACTTTTAAAATTATTTCCGTAGTCACCATACTTTCATTTTTGTATTTTTTTTTCAATCATTCTATGAAAGTTCACTGTTATGTCTCCAACGGACTAATTTTAACAAGGGCATTTTCGTCCTCACGGTTATTTTTTTACTTTTGGTCACTAAAAGACAAAAAAAATAAAATTACAACTCACATCACTCTCGAATTCTCTCTCCTAGGTGGAAAAAAACTTCTCTCTGTGACTTCATTTACTCCTCCCTCATCTTTCTTCTCTCTTCTTTATCTTTACATCATTGTTTCACAAACTGGATCGGACTGGCTGGTTCGACTGGGTTAACCGGGAACTGGTCCAGTGTCCGATCAGGTTCATACTAAAAAATGACAAATGGAAAAAACCGAGTTAATTGGACCAAACCTAGGATTAAATTGGGAACCGGGTGAACCGGCCCCAACCCGATTTTTTTCATTTTTTCTTTTCTTTGGATTTTTTTTTCTTTTTTGAAGTTTTTTGCATCCCTTCTCCTTTTATATGGGAACATATTCATTTCCACAACCAATGTGGGATGTGAAAAACCTGAAATAAATGTAAAAAATTAATTCTACCCAGTTAAGATTCAAACATGTGACCTCAAGAAGAGAAAGCCATTAAGCTAAGCATGCTTCTGTGATAAATTAGACATTATATAATTTATATTATTATTGTTCATTTTAAAAATTATTTTTTTAATATTATAAAAATTAATTTTATATTAATTATGTGATATATAATATTTTAAATATATTTATGACATCATAATGACGTCACCGATTCGACTCCCGGTTTGACCCCCGAAACCATGTTAAACCTCGACCCCTGAGCTCGTCCGGTTCAGCGTCCGATCTGGTTTATTAAACATTGCTTTACATCTTCTTTCTCTCCATCTCCTTCTTATCCTAGCCCCCAACAAACAACCACCCAACCCCCACAACCGTCAAGCTTTTGGAGGCTGTCGGAGCATTACTTTCACCGCATTTTATGCATCTATAGAATTTGAACAGAAACTTATGTAGCAATAATGAAGTCAGATTTTTAGATCTGGATGATAAATAGGTTTCTTGAAAACGAAAAATACTTCTATGACTGAGCATGGAGCAAAATTTTAACAACGATGCTTATGAATCAAAGAACAACAAAGGGTTTTTCTGGAATCCCGAGAATTCTAACGAGTTCAACAACAACAATTATAATCAGATCCAGAAGAAGCAGTTCCAGAGCTTCCAAGAGGATGAATATTTGACGTGAGATGTGAGCCCAGTTCGTGAGTGAGGAAAAAAATGGGTTTTGATGGTGTTTTTTTCCACCATTTGGCTCTTGTTGCGTAAAGGGATTTTTAACAAAACTTCGATAATTTGTGGGAATTGGTTTCTTGATTACCTATTGGGAGGGTGATCACATCTTGGGTAGTTTAAGTACTTCCTAATTTGTTTCAAATCTGCTAATTGTTCTTGTTCTTCAATTGAATTGTCCTGCTTCTATAGCCTTGTTAACCTTTTGTGCTACCTTGTACGCTTACTCTGAACAATATAGCTTGAATTTTGTCATTGTGCGCATTACATTAATATCTCGAACTTTGAGGGCTTCTCCCCGAAATTTTTCTTTGTGTGCACTTTATATTTGAGCTATACTATAAAAATTTCGTTTTTACAGGGTGTTTTTCAAAAATAGAACCAAGTGTCTATTTCGAAATTTTTTTGCTACTTTCCTATATAGTTGTTGTGCTTGTGTGATTAACTATTGCTTGTTACCTTCACTACAAGAAAATTGGCCTTTGGTGACCAAAATTCCAGTGACCAAAACAAATTTGGTCACCTAAATGTGCTAACATGCAAAAAATTGGTGACCAAATATAAAATTTGTCACCAATTGGTCACTAAAGGTAGGGTTAGATACTGTTTGCACCAAAATGACATCCTTTTGTGACCAAATCTTATGACCAAAAAACAATTGGTCACCAATAATTGATCAATAGCTTTTGATGACCAAAAAATCTTGTCACTAATTTGTAACAAATTTTTGGTCACCAATAGATAATGGCGGGAAGGTTCCGACCAAATTCACACCCTTTGGTGACGAGAAAGTTATGGTCACCTAAAGGTTATTTCAGTAGGCTATTCATGACGAGGAATTTAGTCACTAAACTTTTATATATATATATATATATATATATATATATAACTTACTTATTGATTGTTCACAACAAAATGTGGTCAGTAGTAAGGTGCTGTGCGACATTAATAAAATAACAAAATTTCGTGACCACGTATTTGCCCACCAAATTGGTAAATGTTTTATGAATTTCTGATAACTTGTATTTTTGTCAATGAAATTATAATTTTGTTAGTTTAATTACATGAATTTTTATTATTAAATTGGCAACAAAAATTCGATTGGTGGCCTTTTTCAAGGTTTTTTATGGACTAAATTTATTTTTTGGTCCTTTATATTAGCAAAATTTCATTTTTTGTCCTTCATATTTAGAAAAATTAAAAAACTTTTTTGGTCACATACATTTTCATAATGAATTATTTTGTCCTTCTAAAAATATTTTTTTAGTCTCTCGCATTATTAAATAAATGTTTTATCCATAGAATTCAAAACCAAATTCTTATAAATATTAAGTTCATAATTACAAACAGATTCATTTATAGTTTTAGTCCTAAGATTATCATCACTTTTATAATTTCTCCCTTATATTTTAAAACTGTAGAAAGTCCTTTTTTAACATAAAAATGTGTGCAAGATTGAATTGATTGTTAAATGAAAATTTTGATAATGATATGCTTAAAAGATAATAATAATAATAATAATTGTGCGAAAATAGTAAATCTTACTTTAAAATTTTAAATTTCTTAAACATTGGGTTTGAGTCATGAATTGTCAAATAAAATGTTAATAAATGAATTTGAGTGTTAAAACCCAAAAGTAATATGTGGGCTTCAACATAAAAATTTATGTGATAGCCCACATTGGTCCTTGAATAATAAGTAACATTAGCCCACATTTGTATTTGCTAGCCTTTTTTCTAATATGATCCATAATTTTGGCCCGCTAAAGAGTAATATTTTATTTTTAGCCTCTTAGCTTTTAATAATATTATTATGACACCCTAAAATTTATGTTTTTGCCCCATAATATTTTGGATGAAATAATTTTTTAAAAGTTTTCAATAAAAATATCCAATACCAATCCAAACATTTGTGCAACGTTATACATAGACACATTATAGAAATTTTAGCAACACGAATTAATTGAGCTAAACTAATTCTACTCACATTGTTATTCTTAATTTAAATTAATTATAATATAGCTCCCGAATATTTATATAGTTTTATTTTATGTACATACAAAATTACTATACATGCCTAATTATTGAACGTATAACCAATAATGGATAAGTTTGTCTTTTAACATATATCACATTATGCATTTTACAATCTCACTCTAAATCATTTTTCACTGTATAAATTGTACCTAAACACTATTTGCATGTTCTTCTGTAAGTAAATTACCATAATGCTAAAAGGGTAGTCACACATATAGTTAACAGTTATACAATTTGATTATATATTATAAAAATCACCAATTTGATTGGTTATAGCCATTATTTAACTATTCTTATATAAGTAATCAGTATACATAGTCAATAGATTGGCTTAGTGGTACACCTTATTTGCTTATTAGGCAAATGGGGTGTTGAGATCAAATTCCAGGTACGTCCAAGTTTGAACATGACAACATTCTAAGTGTAGAGGGCATGAATGACATGAATTGACAGACAATTACTCTTGATGATTATATTATAATAAAAATGATGTGTGGATAATGATTTTATATTTTAACACATGCCACATTATTATATCTACATTTTCATATTATATTTTTACTCTCCCTGTCATAACTCAAATGATAAATATTTTGTAATGTTAATATATATACAGAAAATAATTAATACAAGTATTTCGATACATATTAGTAACGTAATTTTAGAAACTAATATATATTTTTTTATGTATACATATTGTAGATTAAATATTCACAAACATTAGTTTAAAAAATCCACAAAGATACACTCAAAATTTTAGAAATAAGAAGAATAAGAATTATGTTTCTGGACTATTACAAAATCAGGATATTTTCTAAAGAATTATTGATTTAAAATTTACTTTAGGCTAATTTATGATTAACTTATTGTGGTGAAATATTTTTTAAAAGTAAATTTTGTTTTAAAATATTTAAGCACGTGAAGAATTTGCATTAACAATGTTATAGAATGCTAATTGATATTCTTAGAAAAAAAAAAAGTATTGGGAAAAAAAAGTTTAAAATATGGAAAATTTATTTTAAAAATTTTGAAATAGGAAAATCATAATTAAAAAAAAGAAAATCCCAAAACCCAATTTTCAGTGAAAGGGAAAATTCCCGCCAGCCCCAAATTAGTGAGGCCAATATACACATTATGCACTTTTTAAATTTTTTTTTTTTTCTGGCAAGAAAAAAAAAAAAATCCCTCATCTCAGCTTTACTCTCCAAATGGCCCTGTTTGGTATATGTTTTGAAATGTGTCTTTTGAAGTGTGTTTTAGAATGTGTTTTAAAAGGTATTTTGAGATATTGTTTGGTATACTTTTCAAGAGATATTTTTGAATTGTGTTTTGAAATGTGTTTTAAAAAATATTTTGAGATAATGTTTGGTATTTGAACTTAAACCCTAAATTCTTTTTATTTATTCTCTTAAAATGTTAAATTTAATTATTATATTACCTGTTATACTTTACATAAATTATTAAATTACTATATTTTAATGATATAAATTACTATAAGTATTCTTTTTCTTTCATATTTATCTACGTAATTAACTACAATTATCTTTATCTATTTCCATAATTATTACCTCTCCTTTATTACAATAATTATTACATTACATTTTAATAATTATTTTCTATTTTTTTTCACTCATCACCTCCCTAACCACCCCCTAGCCACCACCATTACCTCCAGCAATAATGGCTAAACCGCCCAACAACCACCACTTCTCCCAACAACGTTAATCAGCACCACCACATAAGCCAATCAAATTAAAACCACAAAGCAAACAAAGATGGATGCCAAGAAATCAGTAGCTGCGGTCAGATTTGTAATTGAACGGACAGATTGCAAACGTTAGGATCCCGGCTCCGGTTCAATTTTTGGGCTAGATCTGGGCATCACTGCTTGGGTTTCATTTTCCGGGCTCCGAGAAACACACTTTGGTGGGTTTAATTTGTGACCAGCAAAATTGATCGGACGAATAGCTGGGGACGAAAAGATTAGAAAATAGACGCGGCGAAGGAGAAAAGACCGGTCGGCAAAAAAAACGGACAAGGAGAGCTTGTGAGATGAACTAATTCGGAGTTGGCTCTAGTGGTTTTTCTTTGGCTTTGGGTGAATTCGATTACGTGTTTGGCTGAAGAAGAAGGAGAAATCCTTTATCGACGAAGAATATGGGAGGTGGTAGAGCAAAGCTTTTGAATTTTACCGTTCATGGTTGCTAGTTTTTCTTTGTGATGCGGCACCGATGAAGAAGACGCAGTTCGGCGAGGAAGAAGAAGAGTGAATCACAAAATGGGGGAAAAATATTTCCTTGGGCCAATTTTCTACTGGCAAATTTTATCCAAACAAGAACTCAAAAGTGTTTTCAAAATTAATTTTGGAAAACAGCCTTCCAAACAAACTTTGGGCTCTGGCCCCACCAAATTTCTTCCAAAACATGGTTTGAAAAAAGATACCAGACAGGGCCTTAACTCTTCAGTCTTCTCCATTTCTTTTCCTCCTCCTCCTCTCATTCTCTCGCTGCTCACTTCCATCGATTTCCCAAAACTTGTCCAAGTTCCCATAAAATATTCTTACTATTTGGCTCCCTAAGATTTGGGACGCGCGGGGATTAAACATCAGGAAGATGATGTTGACCGTCTTTACAACGATGCGGGACTGGCAATAGGAGAACGCCACAGCCGGATCCATTATCGAGCTTGCTATCGACAGATCTGTCATTCCCTGATGTTGTCCGCACCAGATTCAAGGTGTACGATGGCCAATTTTTGGGGCTCCCCTGCTACAAAAGTGCACTAAAGGGCATGTTGCACACTCTGAGGTTCTTAGATGGTGTTATGCAGTTTAAATTGAAATACTTTCACATATGTGTTGGATTTTTTCTTCTTTCTTTTAAGTTGGATATTTCGAATTTTTAGCTAGGGAATTTGATTATTGTACATAGACTTTAATTCAATTTTGTTAGAGTGACATTTTCTTAAAGAATGGGGCAATTTCTATAGATCTGTGATTCCAGCATTCTGTGAATATGATTGTTTTGTATCCAACTTAAAAATCTACATTGTGCCTGTATTTCCTTGTAGGTAAGATCTGATAGTCTACTTTTTAGAAGTGCATTTAAATTTTTTATCTTTCACAGAATATGGAGTTCAGACAACGAGAGAGTTGTTGGAGTGATTTAGAGTGAGTTTGATCAGAAAGGTATCTTTTCCAAATTTATAGTCTTACTGATGTTAATATTGAAAATGCTAGAGCTTGACTACCTTTGTTTGGAACTCATCTAGTTCAACAGATTCAGTCATTCTTTCATTGTGCAATTCAAAATAAATGCTACCCCAATTTAGGAGAATTAGTATGTTATCTAGTCTACTTGTTACGAATTTACAAGTGATGAATGTGTTTCTTTCCTAATATGATCCTAATATGATTGTGGCTTAAGCATATTAATCATGCTTAACACTCTTCTTTAGGTTCATGTAATTGGCAGACCATTGCAACTTGGAAAATGGATAGCTCATGGTGGACTTAAGCTTAACTATAATGGAGAATCAGTTTGGCAAGGGAGTTCTGTAAGGTAAAAATATGACTTACCTTTAACAAATCATTTTAGTTCTCTGATTTTCTTTATGGAAGTCAGTTTCTCTACCAGCCTCTTAAGGCCTTAACAACTTTTCATATGCCAATATGCTAAATGTAACCAAGCTGGGAAAGTAACAATGGAATTGGGTCCAAAGAGGGAGACTACTGTTGATTTAGTCTGATTCAGCTTTTGCCAATTAATATGATACATTAGTTCACCAGATGGGGTGGGGTTTGTGTTCATAAAGGTCTGGTTGTCACCTTTTAAACTTTATTACATGAAAAGTGTATGAAATAAACTAAAATATATTCTGATTTTTTATTTTTTGACATCAGTTTCCAATCTAATCTTTCTTCAACACCCCCCACCCCCAAATTGGTTATCTATACATATTTATCTGTATTTGTGTATCCATATATAAACATTTATATTTGAGTAGATAGTAGTATAGATGCATGATAGATTCACTCTTAACACCACAAAAAATAAAGGCTTTACTGTCTGAAGTAAAGAAAATTCAAACTTGGTTCTTGATTAGACTATTAGTGACATTGCCTTCTCGTTTCCTAATCATATGTAGCTCCCTCTCGGTATTTGTGTGGCATTCATTGTACCTAAGTGTGTAGGCACTTTCAGAAAACATTCTAATGGATACCAAGGTGTTAATTGTTATTGACACATGAATAAGTGTTGTGTTTGACTGTTGAATAATTTGTGGCATAATTTGTTTTCTTATAAAGAATGCTTCTGCATTTAGCTTCCTATAATATTACTTGGTATTGATATCTTTTTCATCTGTTTGCAGCAAGAAAAAGAGCAAGCAAGATTAAAAATTGCATGATAAGTTACTTGTCTTTTTCTTTTCTTGTTGATATTGTGTTCTAACATCTTGAAAATCTCCTTTATTCTAAGATCTCTGATTGACTTATAGGGCTCAACACATTTCTTTTGCTTGATCTATTGTGCAATAATGTAGCTCTATGGACATGGGGATACTTCTACAATGAAATGTAATCAGTTGAAAGCAGATGGTGACTTGGATGAAACTGATGAGTATGTAAACATTCACAACAGATAAGATGGTTATTTGGTTTGTTTATTTAGTATAACCTTAGTATATGAAAAGTTTCAAGTGTTCAACCACCCAAAATTGGAACTTTACAAGTGCTTTACAAGTTTAGGATTAGACTCTTGTTCTGATATCCTTGGTTGAATGTAAAACTCTTTCATATGTTTCTTTGGCTGAAGGCTGCTTTATTATGGTGTTTGATTGGTGATTGGAAACCATTTCATGCAACGTATTGTGGTAATTCATTAGTCTGTTTACTTTCATTTTAAGCCTTTTGTTCATCTGACCATGTATCTACCATTGATTTTTTTTTGGCTGCATTTGTGGTAGCTTTTATGTATGGACAGATTTACGCTCAGCATACAATTTTTTTTTGCAGGATTATTTACATCTTGTGTTTACACTATCCTGGTGTCTTAATGAAGATTTGAATAATATAGAGATTTGTATTTGATCGCATTGGTTATTTGATTTATATGTATTTATCTCACTAATATTAGGAGATAGTGTACAGGAATGTTAACATAATTTGTACTATATTTGAAACTTGAGCTTGTGTAAAGTGTAACTTGTAAGAGTTTATCATATTACATTTTTCTACAATTTGAAGTGAAATCGTTTTTGAGATCTGACAACAAGAATTCTTTTTATTATTTTTTACCCAATAAATTTCAAGAAACAAATTATTACTGATGAGAAATTTGGCCACTATTAATGAAGTGACCAGATTTGTCTTCAGGATGAACATTACTATTGACCAAAATTTTGGTCACTAATGTTGTCACTATTTTTCCTTGACCACAATTTTTGTCAGGAAAGCTATTGCAAATAAGAGTTGACTCACCATTTGGTGACCATTTTTTTGGTCACCGAATGTCACAAACGGACGTAATGGAAGTCGCTTGTGAGCAAATTGGTGACCAGAAATTTGGTCACCAATCATCTTGGTGATCAAGCTCTTTTTATCACTATAAGTGGTCACCAAAACACAGTAATTTAGTGACAAAATTCTGGATTTCGGTGGCCACTCTGGTGACCATATTTGTGGTCACAAAAATGGAGACCAAATAAGTTTTGGTCATCAATTGGTACACTTTGGTGACCAAATACAAATCGGCGTCACCAATACTTTTAGTGACGGGCAACGGTGACCACCTGGTGACCATGATTTTTTGGTCACCAAACCTTTTTGGTGACCATATTGGGGTTGCCACCAAAAGCCATTTTTCTTGTAGTGCTTTGCCAAAGTAATCTATGAAAACTTTCTACAAGACTGAGGGAAAAGACTGAGTGTTACATGATACAAGGGCCGCCAACCCTAAAGAGCGATACACGGGTTTGTGTGTAGTTCGTTAGGGGGGCACTAGGGGGATAAGGGAGTAAGGTTACTTTTACTTGTTCTTAGCAGGATATTTTCTGGTTACCATGTCAGGGGGTAGTTCTAACATCACTAATGAACAACTCCTGGCTGCTATTGCGAACTTGACCAATCAGTTCAATGCTCAACTCGTTGATCTCAGTGGTGAGGTCGCAGGGATAAGGGCCACCCAGGCTAATCAACCCCCGGAGGAGGAGGACATTGAACTTCCCCAAGGCAATTCCAGCAAGCCCTTTGACGGTCTAAGCCAGTTGAAGACATCTGTGCTTTCTTTCGCCGGAGGTACGGACCCTGAAGTATACTTAGACTGGGAGATCAAGATGGAGCAGATCTTTGAGCTTCACTCAGTTCCCGAACACAGGAAGGCTCCTCTCGCTGTTGTGAACTTCATCGACTATACCCTTGTTCGGTGGAATCAGCAGATGGATTTGAGAAGGAACACTATGCCCATGCGTGCTCGTGCACCCCCTATTACTTGGTTTGATCTCACAACAGAGATGCGCAAGACTTTTGTACCTGCTTATTATTTTTGTGCTTTGTATAAGAAATTACATCTAGTGCAAGGAACTTTATCTGTTGATGAATATTTTAGAAAGTTGGAGATGGCCAAAATTAAGGCTAATATAATAGAGCACGAGGGTGCTAGTATGGCTTGTTTTCATAGTGGGCTTAATCGTGGGATAGCTTTAGCAGTTGAATTACAGAATGTTGCTTCTTTAACTGATATGTTACATAAGGCCAGAGTAATAGAGGAGTACCTGTAGACTGTTCGACTTGTTCGAACACCTGCCAGTAATCTGCTGTTAACCCTTGATTCCAACTTGTGAAAACAAGAACTCAATGCGAAAAATTGCTGAGGAAAGTCTGATTGCTAGACGCAGCTCTTAAAACTCAAGAATCCTTACCTTTGGATTCGGTAGACTACTAATTTAACAAGTTAAATTAAACAGGCAATTAGAACCAAGTGATGAATTCTAGAGGCGATTAACAAGCATGCAAATTACTTAAGTCAAAATAAAGATGAGTGAATAATAAAGTATAAACTTTGATTCAGTTAATCACTAAGTAATAATGAAGTCATGTGCCCCTATTTATAGGTATAGGGAGCACAAAATTTATAAGGAAAAATAAGGAAAGAAAACACAAAATTAGAACTCAATCAAGAGATTAAGTAACTCATAAAAATCATCAAGAAAAAGGAACTTACTTGCTGAAAAAGTAAAAGAAAAGAAGGGGAAATTTCATCTTCCATAAGGACAGGTTATGGACAAAATTTTCAAGGTAAAAGAAAAGAGGAAATTTCAAAAATAAAGAGGAAAAAAGAAAAGAGGAAACTTAACCAAGAGATTGAGTAACTTTGACAAAAATTGGAAACAAGGAGAAAAGAAGCATCGCCTTATTTTTGGAAATAACAAAGATGGAAACTATGAAGAGAATTAGTTAATATGCAAAATACCTTAATTTCTCTTAAACCCTAGAATAGTTAAGTAAAGCCCTAATTCGCATATGGGCTTCCTTGTGAGCTTGTTGAGCTTAACAGAATTTGAAGTAGCTGGACTTAAGGGAATTCAGCCCAATTGATGTAGATGTAGGAAGCTTCCGGAATCATTTTGTAAACTCAAAAATATTTCATTCCCAAAATTTTTCAAAATTGTGAAATCTCTATTTCTTCACTAGAAAGACTAGTAGTTACCATTTCCATCATTTCATTAACTTGTAAATACCATTTCCACCATTTCCACAATTTGGAAATACCATTTCCACAATTTTTTCAACTGGGATGATTAGTATTCACCATTCCCACTTTTATGGTGAGTAGGGTAACTCTTGTAATTTCATTTCATTCTCATTAAGTTCATTGGAGCTTTTGTTTGACCTCGTAGATTTTGACTCCTATTTTGTGTTGTTTTAGTCTTGGATTTCCTTATCATTCCCTTTTGGTTGGAAATGATTCGTCCTCGAATCCAAATTGCTGCAAACACAAACAGAACAAGTCAGTACTATTACCACATGAACATAGATTATACTTACCAGGCACTGCTTTTAAGGACACTGATAATCATTCTTAATTCTTAAAGAACCTCTCAATAGCCTTTTAGTTGCTTGCAAGAAACTATCGAGAATCATCTAAAACCTCATGAACTTATCTATGCTCTTCAAGAACAATTATTTATCAACACAAAATATAGCATCTTAGTCAAGTATATGCAATAAACACATTTTACCACGGTAATTAGGACAAATTTATGCATCATATGTATGCATACAAACTAGCATAATAAGATCCTAAAATGTCACAGATCAGATGTAGATATTTAGCACCACAACAACTTTATCAAAAACCTGTCTTACTTGTAAACTAAAGGTAACACATTACATAATAATTCACAGTTTTTCAGGCAGACAATATGGCATGTTAAGTAGAAAACATCCTTATGTCAAAACAAGTAAGAATTGCTAAATTGGAACACAAGAATCACTAGTTAAGCAATCCAGCACTTAGAAAACCATTCGGGCTTTGACAACAATGAAGGAAAAGATACCTACGGTCGATTTGCCCAAACGGAGGCTATTCACAATTTCATAAATTGGTCTTTCATAGTCATGCTCACAACCAAAAGAATGGAATCAAGGAGAAATAGTTTAAAGGCATACCTCGTTTGAAGGATATCCGTAGACTTATTTTACCTTGATATCTAGATGCAAGAAGGTCCGTTGATGAAACTTGTGGAGCCATAATCACAGAAGTTGTATGACTCATAATCACAAGTTATGGTAACCAACAGAAATTGCATGTATAACTGAGAGGAAAACCAATTAATGATAATAGAGACAATTTATGAAAAGACATTCTAAGGAATAGTGAACTACGAAAGTATGCAATTTTGAATCAAATGATGTATCCCGTAAAGCAATGAACATGTGTAAGATTCACAAACCCTAGAGTTAGTAAAATCTTTAGTATGAATAGTAGCCAAAAGAATCAATGTAAAAGTAAAAGCGTACCTTTTTAAAGCATGCGAAAAGATACCTTATACTGTGACTTACACTTTTGATTCCCAAGCGCAAGAATTTTTGGAGTCCCTCGTGGAACCGCCATCAACTTGCTATGCGTCGTAAAAGCACCAATCCAACCGGGGAATCCGTACAAAACAAAATAGAAAAGTGTTGCTCGGAGGTATCCTGACATATGTATTAGTGAGTTTAAAATCTGTAACCAAATTTTTAGCAATATGAAGTATAAGAATAAACTTCACAAGTATATGAAACCGCCATACACGTCCTCGAACTAAGCAAAGAAACTACTTTGGAACCTGAATAGAACAAGGATCATACCATCCAGTATCAGTGGGCACGACTTCTTGTAGATGAGTGGAAATCTCGTAGAGTTAAGAACTTCTCCATTTGAACTTCCGAGGCCAAGTAAGAAGAAACAACAATGGCACCAAATCTCCCTGTAGGGGGTCAATTTTCACAAAGTTGTAGCTTTATACACCCTTTGCATGGGTCTCGTAGAATGGAATCCTTGTAGGTCACAAAGAATCATGGGCAACCATGGCACCAAATCTCCCGGGCGGTGTCAATTTGCTCAAGGCTGACCGATTATAAAGTACTAGAAAATATCCTACTAAGAACAAGTAAAAGTGAGTAAAAATAACCTTACTTCCTTGTCCCCCTAGTGCCCTCCCCCCCTAACGAACTACACACAAACCCGTGTATCGTTCTTTAGGGTTGGTGACCCTTGTATGCTGTATCACTCAGCCTTTTACCTTAATCCTGTAGAAAGTTTTCACAGATTACTTTGGCAAAGGTAACAAGCAACAGTTAATCACTCAAGCACAACAACTATATAGGAAAGTAGCAAAAACATTTTTGAAATAGACACTTGGTTCTATTTTGTAAAACTCCTTTTGAAAAGAGATTTGTAATCTAGCTCAAATATGAAGTGCACACAAAGGAACTTTCGGGGAGAAACCCTCAAAGTTCAAGAAATTAATGTAATGTGCACGAAGACAAGATTCAAGCTATATTTTCAGAGTAAATGTCTAAGGTAACATTAAAAGTCTCAGAATAGGTTTTAGAAACAGGGCAATTCAATTGACGAAACAAGAATAATTAGTAGAGTTGAAACAAATTAGGAAGTACTTAAACTACCCAAGAAGTGATCACACTCCCAATAGTAATCGAGAAACCAATCCCCACTTAATTAATCAAGTTCTTACGAAAAATCCCAGTGGCGGAAAAATTCCTCAGATTTTGAGTGTAGTACTGTGGGGAATAGTGTCGGTAATCAAACACTCTCAACTTTGCAAGTACACGTGAAAGAGAAGAAGATTTCCAATGAAGAAAAGATTTCTCGTCGGTTTTGGAGTGTTGTGCTGTGGGGAGTAGTGTCGGTAATCGAACACTATCAATTTTGCAAGTACACTTCAAACTTTGGAGAAAACAATCCTTATTCAAGTTTTGCCACAAAAGACACAAAGCAAGTGATTTATCCTTTTTAAACGATTTAAAAAAATTTGGCAGCACAATGATACAATTTCAAGAATCCAATAATTTTCAAGAATTCAAAGCTAAAGTATCAATCATAGGCATACCAATCACAATTGCAAACAAAAGTGAGCTGCTTAATATCAGCCGAAAAACTCACCAAAAACTCGCACAAAGTAGGGATAACAAAATCACAAAACAGCCATAAAATAGCAACAAAATGGGTCACTTTAACGCCAATTGTCACAAAAATAAGGACCGAATTTTAATTGTAAAACAGAGTAGCTAAGTTTCGCACAAGAGATGGCAAAAACCACACAAACCCTAGAATTACAAATCCTAGCTTTTCCAAAAAAATTTCTTTTTCTTTTCAGTTTTACCTTTCTTTTCAACTTGTTAATTTTGGTTTTCAAAGATTTGAAACAATACCAAAAACCAAAATAATTTATTTAACAAAAATAATTTTTTTCCTCAAAAAGGAGTGTTCTAATTCCAAGAATTTCAAGACAAAGCAAGACTAACAAGGATTAGAAAACACCTGATGAATTGATCGGGTTAATCCAATCTCCTCTTGTCGAGAAAACAGCCAAGGCTCTAAAACCAATTGATGTGAACCCTTGATTCCAACTTGTGCAAACAAGAACTCAATACGAAAAATTGCCAAGGAAAGTCTGATTGCAAGATACAGCTCTTAAAACTCAAGACTCCTTACCCTTGGATTCAGCAGACTACTCATATAACAAGTTAAATTAAACACGCAATTTGAATCAAGTGATTAATTCTAGAGGTGAAACAAAGCATGCAATTAGTAGAGCAATTATCTAATTAGTCTATAGTTCCTGTGCTTTAGCAATTCACAAGCATGCAAATTACTTAAGCCAAAATAAAGATGAGTGAATAATAAAGTATAAACTTTCATTCAATTAATCACTAAGTAATAATGAAGTCATGCACCCCTATTTATAGGTATAGGGAGCACGAAATTTACAAGGAAAAATAAGGAAAGAAAACACAAAATTAGAACTTAATCAAGAGATTAAGTAACTCACAAAAATCATCAAGAAAAAGGAACTTATTTGCTGAAAAAGTAAAAGAAAAGAAGGGGAAATTTCATCTTCCATAAGGAAAGGTTATGGACGAAATTTTCACGGAAAAAGAAAGAGGAAATTTCAAAAATAAAGAGGAAAAAAGAAAAGAGGAAACTTAACCAAGAGATTAAGTAACCTTGACAAAAATTGGAAACAAGAAGAAAAGAAGCATCTCCTTATTTTTGGAAATAACAAAGATGGAAACTATGAAGAGAATTAGGTAATATGCAAAATACCTTAATTTCTCTTAAACCCAAGAACACTTAAGTAAAACCCTAATTCACATATGGGGACTTGAGGGAATTCGGCCCAATTGATGTAGCATGATGATGTAGATGTAGGAAGCTTCCGAAATCATTTTGGAAACTCAAAAAATATTTCATTCCCAAAATTCTTCAAAATTGTGAAATCTCCATTTTTTCACTGGAAAGACTAGTAGTTACCATTTCCACCATTTCCTTAACTTGTAAATACCATTTCCACAACTTGAAAATACCATTTCTACCATTTCTTCAACTGGGATGATTAGTATTCACCATTCCCACTTTGATGGTGAGTAGGGTAACTCTTCTAATCTTTATTTCCTTCTCATTCAGTTCATTGGAGCTTTTGTTTGACTTCATGGATTCTGATTCCTATTTTGTGTTATTTTAGCCTTGGATTTCCTCATCACAATCAGTGGAAAAAGACTCCGGCATCACTATCCTTCCTGGCAAAGAAGCCATTCTACTCAGAGAAGAAACCTATTCAGCCTGCTCAATTAACTCCTTCTTTAGCTAAGTCACCTTTTACTCCTAAGTCATCTATCAGTAATATAACTGGCCATAAATGTTCTGGTCGTGGCCACTACATACGAGATTGCCCTAATGTCCACAGAGTTATGTTGGGAAAAGATGGTGAGTACATTTTCGAAGAAGACGAGGATAGTGATGCTGTCAATCCTTTTTTGAATTAACTGACGACAGTAAGTCTGATACTGAAGAAGATGTTCATCAGCCAGAAGACAACACTCAACTTGTGATTGTAACTCATACTTTGACTACTGCTGTTGTCCAAGATATTGACCAAATGACCAATATCTTCTATACCCGTGCTAAAGTTAGTGGAGGAATTTGTGTTATGATAGTTGATGGCAGAAGTTGCACCAATGTGGCCAGTGAATACATGGTCGAGAAGCTGAAACTTCCCACAATCAACCATCCTCATCCGTACCAGCTTCAATGGTTCAACAGCTCAGATGGCTACTGAGTAACTAAACAGGTTCAGATCACTTTTGCTATTGGTAAGTTCGAAGGACAGGTGACATACGACATTCTCCCCATGGAGGCATGTCATATTCTACTAGGACGACCTTGGCTCTTCGATATGAAGGCGATTGCATGATGGAGTTGCCAACACCTACTCAATCTGTCAACAGGGCAAGATCTATACATTTCTACCACTTTTGCCCCAGGAAGTTCGTGCTGAATCTGTTCGGATGAAGGACAAGCTCGCCCAATGGGGTACAGAAAAGTAGCAAGCTAAGGGAAAAGGTAAAGAAATTGTAAAGGGTAGTAAGGAGAACTCTGATAAGCCTTCAAAAGAAGTTAAGACTAGTTTATTTGCTAGTATAGGAGTAGTTGAATAAGTGTTATCTCAGAATGGTTGTGTACTTATACTTGTTGCTAAAGATAATTGTGATAACCTTGACAATATCCCTAGGGATCTCCCTATGGAAGTCCAATTTCTCTTGCAGGAATATGTAGATGTTTTTCCCGAAGAGCTGCCTACTGGTTTGCCTCCTCTTCGCGGCATTGAACATCAGATTGCTTTTGTGCCTAGCTCATTTATTCCTAATCTGCCAGCCTACAAGGCAAATCCTGAGGAAACAAAGGAATTGCAAAGTCAGGTTGAGAAGTTGCTCGCTAATAGACAGGTAAGAGAATCTCTAAATCCTTGTTCAGTACCTGTTATACTTGTTCCAAATAAAGGTGGTACTTGAAGAATGTGTATGAATTGTAGATCTGTTAATAAGATTACCATTAAGTATAGGCATCCTATTCCTAGACTTGATGACATGCTTGAAGATTTGTATGGTTCTACAGTTTATACTAAGATTAATCTCACACAAGGCTATCATCAGATTAGAATGAAATAGAGAGATGAATGAAAAACTGCTTTTAAAATCAAATTTGGATTATATGAGTGGTTAGTAATGCCTTTCGGTTTAACAAATGCACCTAGTACTTTCACGCGTTTAATGAATCATGTGCTTAGAAATTTCATAGGGAAATTTGTTGTTGTCTATTTTGATGATATCTTGATCTATATTAGAAATAGGACTGAGCATGTTGAGCATATTAAATTAGTGTTGATTGAATTACGTGATCATAAATTGTATGCCAATATGAATAAATGTACCTTCTGTGTGGAAAAAGTTGTTTTTTCTCAGTTTTATTATTTATAAGGATGGTGTTAAAGTTAATAACACCAAGGTAAAGGCTATTCAAGAATGGCCTACACCAAGTTTAGCCTCACAGGTAAGATCTTTCCATGGTTTGGCTAGATTTTATAGGAGGTTCGTGAAGGATTTTTCTACTAAGGCCGCACCCCTAAACGAGTTGTGCAAGAAAATGTACCGTTCTTGTGGGGTCAAGCCCAAGAAAATGCCTTTACTATTCTTAAGCATGATCTCACTCATACACCTGTCTTAACATTGTCTAATTTTGATAAAGTTTTTGAACTAATGTGTGATGCTTCAGGTATTGGTATAGGTATTGTTTTGATGCAGGAAGGTAAACCTATTGACTGTTTTAATGAGAAGTTGAAGGGAGCTGCCTTGAATTATCCTACATATGATAAGGTGCTCTA
Source organism: Leptodermis oblonga (assembly GCA_016801395.1). Lineage (NCBI taxonomy): Eukaryota > Viridiplantae > Streptophyta > Magnoliopsida > Gentianales > Rubiaceae > Leptodermis > Leptodermis oblonga. Next base: position 23,035,418 of record CM028753.1, read on the forward strand.
TACTGTGGTAAGGGCACTCGAGACTTGGCAACACTACTTGATGGCCAAGGAGTTCGTTGTGCATTCTGACCACGAGTCCTTTAAACACCTAAAGGGATAAGGTAAGTTGAACATGCGTAATGCCAAATGGGTTGCTTTTATTGAAACTTTTCCTTATATTATCAAGTATAAAAAGGGAAAAGAGAATATGGTGGCTGATGCGCTGTCTCGAAGGTACGAAACTCTTACTCTACTTGAACATTCTTCATTAGGGTTTTCATGGTGCATTTCAGAAATACTTTAGACATGATGATTTCTTGTTTAAAGAAAATAAGTTATGCATCCCACGTAGTTCATCTAGGGAACTGCTGGTTCGTGAAGCACATAATGGGGGGCTAATGGGTCATTTTGGTGTAACTAAGACACTTGACATGTTAAATGAACACTTTTATTGGCCTAAAATGCGAAAAGATGTAGAAAAAATTTGCTCACATTGCATTAATTGTTTGAAAGCTAAGTATACATCTAAACCTTGACCAAGATGGGGAACCAGGTGCAAGCCAATTTCCCCATAATGATCCGGACCAAGGAGCCATGAAAACCCAGCCTGAGAAGTAGACTATTCAGAAAGGACCATGACACACAGTCAAATGCCTTCATCATGTCTAGTTTAATCATCAAATTCTTGCCCTGCACCTTCTTATCCAAAAACTTCAGCATTTCCTGCATCAGGAGAACATTATCTGCCAGCTCCCTTCCATCCACAAAAGTAGATTGCTCCTCTGAGATTAGGCCAGGCATGTAAGGCTTCAATCTCTCCATTACCAACTTGGAGAACACCTTGTTGAGGAAGTTACAAGGCTGATAGGCTTGAAGTCCCCAAACGATGACGGGGATGTCTTCTTCGGTATCAGCGTTACCATTACACTTGCGACAACCCTTGGGATGGGGATCTAAGCATGATTCAAATCTGTACCTATTATTCCCAGCAGGCTTTGAAGAAATAACCTGAGAAGCCATCACTCCCAGGGGCACTGCCGAGTCCATCCCAAAAACTACTTGATTGAGCTTCTCCAAAGTAACCAATCGAAGCAGGTGTTCATTGTCCATTGGGGTTAGTATTGGTTCAAGGACTTTGAGGAACCAATCAGTGGCCTCTCTGTCAAAATCCTCATTCTCTGCGGCTAGAAGATGTGAAAAGAAATTTACCGCCTGCTATCGAATCTCACCGGATCGTCCAGCCAATCCCCTAAAGAATTTTTAATTTTGTAAATTCCATGGTGTGCATGCGTCACCAGGACAGATTTGTGAAAAAAGGCAGTGTTGGAGTCTCCATCCCTTAGCCACTGGATTCGTGACTTCTGTTTCCAAAATATTTCCTCCTCAGCTTGTCTTTGAAGTAAATCAAGTCTGGCCTATTTCAGTTAAGCCTCTGAGCCAGGAGATGGCCTACCATCAAACTCGGCCTCGAGCTCAGCAACAGAATCCTCCGCACCTCTAACATTCTGGTAGACATCCCCAAAAGTGGAATTGTTCTATTCTTTGAGACAACATTTCAGCCTTCTGAGTTTCAAAGAGAAACCATGCATCCCATAAACTTCCATCGGCAACTCCCAAGACTGCTTTATCACATCCATGAAGTCTGGCCGTCTAACCCACATCTCCTAAAAATGAAAAGGCCTGGGAACTGAGGGCAGACCTATTTTCAAACTCAAAAGGAGCGGAGCGTGATCTGAATTAGTATGATTAAGTACCTGTAATGTACTTCCCTGATACTGTTGCCACCAAAGATCATTTACCAGTGCTCTATCTAACTTCTTCCAAACTCTACCATTCTGTCTAACCCCTGTTCATGTGAATCAATCCCCCAACTGTCGGAACATCCTGCAGGCCTGCATCTTGTACAAACTCTTGGAAGTCCCCTATTGAGCCTAGATATGGGGAGGCTCTCCCTATATATTCATCTGCCAATAGAGTCACATTGAAATCCCCCATAAGGAGCTAGGGACCCTGCCCTAGCTGCCGAAGATCACTCCACAACCTTGAATTTTCAAGCCTCGTATGGCGTGCATACACAAACCTAGAAACCCAAGGAATTGGCAGCTGGGGGTGTGCCACTGTGTTACGGGGCGCACCTCCTGTGCTTACCCCGCAACCCCATCGATGCCCCATGAGTATAAAATTACATGTTGCAGCTCGTGCTCAAAGCTGAGATCCGACGGAGCAGAATCGCACGACGTGTCGCACAACGCGTCGCATCACATGTCGGACAGCACTGGGTGCCCAACACATGGTGCAGCACAACATCGCCTGAGCGCGCACCCACGCCACAGCCTTAGCGCGCGCCCAAGCCCCAGTAGGCGCACCAGCGGCGCAGCGCGCCCAGCACTCCAGTGCCTCAGCGCGCGCGCCCCGCCCAGCCTCAGCACGCGAGCTACGCCCAGCGCGTGCGCCCGGGCCCCAAACTCAGCGCGCGCCCGTGCCCAGCCTCAGCGCGCGCCCAGCGCCACGCGCGCCTAGTGCCAAGAGCCCTCAGCGCCTCAGCACGCGCCCAGCGACAAGCCCTGCAACCACCTGCAAGTGCGCCTTGTGGCCAGCAGTAGCACCAGCGCCGCCACCTCTCTGCGCGCCTCGCGCCCAGCATCTCAACGACCGAGTCTAGCGGCGCCCAACCTTGTAAATATTCATTTGTGTTATTTATTTATATTGTAATAGTTAGTAAGATTGGGGGAGATGTTAGTTATAGTTAGACAGGTGATCTTTTGCAAGATCACCCATTTTGTACACCTTGGTCTCCCCTCAGGGCACTTCTGATTTTTAGCCTTTCTAGTTATTGGTGGGTTGATGTAATGCAAGCAAGAGTTGGGTTCCCACCACCCATTTAAGCTCTTGGCTACTTCTTGTAATTTCCTTCTTTTATTAATGAAAACCAATCTTTGGCTTTTGAGTTTGCCTTTGTTTATTTTCATTGATTCGGATGGCCTAATTGCAAGTACTTTGTGAACGAGTCCCAGATGCGGGAAATGGCGGAAGCTTGGCTAGCGGTAGCCTTCCTTGCCTCACGGTGCGCTCATTTTGGTGATTCAAATTAGCGACCCGTGACAGTTGGTATCTGAGCCATGGAAAGAGTCTCGAGCCTCTCGCGCGTGACTACCCTGGTGAGCTATGGGTACCCTGGTGAGCTATGGGTATGGTGACGAAGCATGACTCTCCGTAGGGGACGCCTATGTAGACCGAAGGACCATGGTTCTTCCACGGGGGAAGCAATCGGTGGCGAAGGGTGGTAGGTGACAAGCTGATAGGTCCAACTTGGAGTCACCTATCTGGCGATTGTGGTCCAAGTTGGTATCAGAGCTGGCAGCTGAAGAAACGACTCTTCAGTTGGCCTTGGAGATGAGATTGAGTTGACGGTTTGGATCGTAGTGCTGACTGGGTTCAAATGACAGTTGGTCGTAGGGACGGACCCATGCTTCATCTACATTTGCGGAAGTGGTGACTTGAGAAGAGGCGACCTACGTATAGAGTAAGCCAATCAGAGTAAACCGCCGGTAGACGAAAGTGGTGACCTGAGAAGGGGCGACTTATACCTAGGGTAGGCCAATCAGAGGTGTACCGCCGTGGACGTTGGATCGTAAGTGTGGTGATTATATGGATTCCAAGTATCACACATTGGAGTCTCTCGAGGATAGCATTCTTGAGTTGCGGTTTAGCAGTAACCCAGGGAGCGAGACCCCTGGTGTAATGATCGAGATTTACTTGTGGGTTCGACTTGGTGGACAAGTGCCCATATCATCAGAGATCAAATTGCTTCAAGGAGTACTTGGAGTAAAGCGTTGCGTTGTCCGTTCTGCTGTGGGTCCGACTTGATTAAGCAAGTGCCCCAGTTATCGGCCGTGGCGCCCTTCGTTCTGCTACGGGTTCGACTTGGTGGACAGGTACCCGAGTTGTCGGAGGTGAAACAAATGCTTGCGCGTGCTGCGCTTATTTCGCTGGTTCGACTTGGTGCGTCAGAGGAGGTAGTCAAGTGTTCCAGAGTTGAATGGCATGATGTGCAGCGTTGATTCCATTCGTGGTTCAAGTGGATGCGCTCATGGTACCAGGTCAACAACCGCTAACTTACGAGTTCTGTTTTATTGCAAGATGCTAAGTTCAAGGACAATGTTTCTTCCGGGAGTGGAGCAAACGGTTGTGAAGACTTATGCTGAGATGTGAAGCACAGTTTCCAGACATCAGGCTGAAGGGCAATGGTTCTTTCCGAGATGGAATGTAATCGGTTGTGAAGGCCAAATCTGAGTTGCGAGCTTTCGAGGAGGCAGGCTGAAGGGCAATGATTCTTTCCAAGGGGGAACGTAATCGGTTGTGAAGGCCAAATCCGAGTTGAGCAAGCAAAAGGAGATTGTGAGGATAATTGGTGTGCAGAAAGGAGCGATGCTATTTCTGGGCATAGCGGTAAGTTGAAGGGCAACAATTCTCCCGCGGATGGGGGCAATTTGGTTGCGAAGGCTTATCACATTTTGTAAGGGTGTCAGAAACGTTCACATGCCTTCGTTGTAAATAAACAGCGGTGACAGCATGTATGTGGCAATGAGCTTAATCAAAAATCCATCTAGCTGATGGTCAACATTGGAGCTACGCACGACTACAGGGGTAGCGATGCTTGGTTTCGTGTTGAGAAGTGCTAGCAGAAAGGGAGGTGCAGAACTACAATGTGCAACTGTTCGTGAGTGTCGCAATGATGCATGGACATGTTCGTGAGTGTCGCCCGTCATCAGAATAGAAGAAACCACCAACCTTGTCCCAATGGTGGTGGGCTCCAGCAGAAACAATGATGAATTGGGTTAGAATTCACAGTGGGGGAGAAGAATATTGTGGCAAAACGAAGTAAGATTGCTTATATCGAGTCTTCACTTTGGAAAAAAAATTTTCTTCCTACATGGGACATTTTGAAGTGCAGGCAGTTGCAACACATGATGTGCGTTGAAGCCAACCAAGCAGAAATTTTTTGTCTTGCTAAACATGGACTCAAACTAAAAACGAGTGAGTGTTCAATGAGCAATTCCTTTCGGATGGCAAAGATGCACAAGAAGAAGTGACACAGGGCGAGAAACCTCGATGCGTTCCAAGTGGTGAAGTGTCAAGAAGAATATTGATGGCGCCGAGGACATCGCCAAATCAAGTGGGGGAGAATGTTACGGGGCGCACCTCCCGTGCTTACCCCGCAACCCCATCGATGCCCCATGAGCATAAAATGACATGTTGCAGCTCGTGCTCAAAGCTGAGATCCGACGGAGCAGAATCGCACGACGTGTCGCACAACGCGTCGTATCATATGTCGGACAGCACTGGCTGCCAACACATGGTGTAGCACAACATCGCCTGAGTGCGCGCCCACGCCACAGCCTTACGCGCGCCCAAGCCCCAGCAGGCGCATCAGCACCTCAGCGCGCGCGCCCCGCACCAACTGCGCAGCGCGCCCAGCACTCCAGCGCCTCAGCGCGCGCGCCCCGCCCAGCCTCAGCACGCGAGCCACGCCCCAACCTCAGCGTGTGCCCGCGCTCAGCCTCAGCGCGCGCCTGCGCCCAGCCTCAGCGCGCGCCTGCGCCCAGCCTCAGCGCGCGCCTGCGCCCAGCCTCAGCGCGCGCCAGCGCCACAGCATCAGCGCGGGCCACGCCCCAGTCTCAATGCGCGCCCCGCGCGCCCAGCACTCAGAGCCCTCAGCGCCTCAGCACGCGCCCCGCGACAAGCCCTGCAACCACCCGCAAGTGCGCCCTGTGGCCAGCAGCAGCACCAGGGCCGCCACCTCTCTGCGCGCCCCGCGCCCAGCACCTCAACGACCGAGTCTAGCGGCGCCCAACCTTGTAAATATTCATTTGTGTTATTTATTTATATTGTAATAGTTAGTAAGATTGGGGGAGATGTTAGTTTTAGTTAGACAGGTGATCTTTTGCAAGATCACCCATTTTGTACGCCTTGGTCTCCCCTCAGGGCACTTCTGATTTTTAGCCTTTCTAGTTGTTGGTGGGTTGATGTAATGCAAGCAAGAGTTGGGTTCCCACTACCCATTTAAGCTCTTGGCTACTTCTTGTAATTTCCTTCTTTTATTAATGAAAACCAAGCTTTGGCTTATGAGTTTGCGTTTGTTTATTTTCATTGATTCGGATGGCCTAATTGCAAGTACTTTGGGAACGAGTCCTAGATGCGGGAAATGGCAGAAGCTTGGCTAGCGGTAGCCTTGCTTGCCTCACGGTGCGCTCATTTTGGTGATTCAAATTAGTGACCCGTGACACACTGTTAGGCTCAGAAACTGTTCATTTTCTTCCAATAAATCCAGGGAATAAGATCCCTTCCAGAAAACCCAAATACTACTAGCTTGGTTAGAAATAGCCATATCAAAATCAATTAGCAATTTTAAAAATTTCAAATCATCCACATTTATCGACTTAAGTAAAACTAATAGGAAACTTTATGTAAAGCTATCAGTTGTCGAGCCCTGTGGTGAGAGGGTCAGTTCTGGATACCGCGAACATTCCAGACTAAGATGCTACAATTCATCGATCACGGGGGTTTGGGGCACGAGATATTGACCTTGTTGCAATGGCCTTTGGTTGAAGAACATAGAATCTAGGCTTCCTAAACTTTGGCATAGGTGGCTGCTCATTTGGTTTAGGCAAGACCGACCGAAGCTGGCTTTGGAAAGTATTCTACTCTTAAGCCACCATCTCCCAAGGGAGTGGAGAGCCGCTGGGTTATCCTTCACCATCCGAGAGAGTTTCCTGAAGGTGTTCTGTGTAGTACCGGGTGGGAATTAAGGGGGTTTAGCTTTTCCAAAGAAACACTTTCTGGGAGGGAATCAATTAATTGGAGGTCAGAGAAATGGAGAGAGGGTTCATCATACACCACCTCATTATCTGATTTAGCATCAGTTACCAAAATTGTGCTATTTGTGTTAGTCACCTGACCGAGGTAGCCATATGGATGGGAAATATGGCTTGCGCAGTGGGCACTAGGGTGTGCACGGGGGTTATTGGGGAGAGTAGCACAGTTTGCGCTGGGGCTAGGGCAAGGCCTTGGGCTAGTGTAGTAGGCACAATGGGCGCAGTGGGGGCCTAGCGATAGGGCTTGACCTGGGCGATGGCCGCTTAGGGAGAGGCCATGAGCAGCGCAATGGGCACTGGGGCTGGGAATGCACGCTTAGCGCTGGAAGTGGGGGCAAGATGGGTGCTGGGCTTAGGGGTTAGGAATGCGCGCTTGGTGCTGGGAGTGGGGGCAAGGTGGGCACAGTGTGCGCGCTGGGCTGTGCAGTTGGCGTTGGGGATGAAGGCGAGGCTAGCGTAGTGGGTGTTGGGGGCAATGCAGTAGGCGTAGAGGCTGGGGACGAGGCTATTGCAGTGGAGCTGGGGGCTGCACATAGGTGTAGGGGCTGAGGGTAAGGCTAGCGCAGTGGGTGCTGGCTGTGGGGCTGGGGACAGCATAGTGGGCGCTAGTTTTGGGGCTGGGGACAGTGTACTGGGCATAGGGGATGTAGGTAGCACAGTGGGCACAGTTGGTGCGGGGCTGTGTGAGGCACGAAGGGGATCATGGCCATCGACAGTAGTGCTGCCAACTCTCGGGACCACTGTCTGGGAGTACTGTTGGAGTGGAGGAGATGGTGATCTTCTTACATCCCCTATGCCCACATGATCGGAGCCCGTTCAGGGGACCATAAATGTGGCTGGATTGGTGAAAACGGGGGCTGCTTGGATCTATTTGGAGGTGTGTTTGCTGGGCTGTTTAGGAGGCTTGATCTTTGGGTTTGCCACATAGCATTCCGACTCGTGGTGGCCAATCTTGTTACAGGTATGGTAGTATTTTGGAATGAACTCATACTCAATGGGGATCCATCTGTGGTGAGTTCTAGAACCCAAGCGGATTCTTCCAGGCAATTCTTTCAACAAATTCACCTCGGCACAAATACGAATGACTGATGGGCGTTAGAGGGCCTTTGTAGCCTCATTAGTTTTAAGGAATTTTCTAACATGATTCCCAATAGCAATTAGGGGGTCTTCATTATAGTAGATAGAGGGAACGTGTTGTAGAGCAAACCATACCGGGGCAATGGAGGGCTTTGATTTCACATCGAAAAGGGGGGTCCATTTCAGCACACGCATAGGGCATCCATCAAAATTCCATAGGGCTTTCATCCAACAATGTTGGTAGTTTGCTTCAAGAGTGAATCAGATCAAAATGTGGTGGTAGTCCATCAGTCCGAGCTCGTATTTGTCCTTGAAGCCAGCTTTCTTGAAAGCCTTTTTTAGATCTTCCATCAGTGGCCTTCCTTTGGAGAATTTTTGACCAACACAAGTTTGAACGGCTCTGCCAATTTCTTGATATCCTCATGGGAGTAAAGGAGGGCTGGTTCGCCCAAGTATTCAGTGGTGGGGGTGAGGTTTTGTGGGGGTTTAGGGGAGGAGAACAGGGCTGCGAAGGTGCGGGAGCGGCCTCCAGGTGGAGGCGCCTCCATGGCTTCGGCGGCGTCCGTACGGCTAAGGATTCCTATAAAGTGGTGGGGGTTCCTATTTTCATGGAGCTAAAGTGTCCTTTTTGTAACTAAATTTTCCATGTTTTAATGTTTGTTTTAAGCTGTTGAGATCAAATTTGGACCTTTGTAGTCTGATTCGATCTAAACCATGTTCTTCTGTTAGTATTGCTTTATTTTTTATTTTTAGGTAACTAAAAGCGTGATGGTTTTTTGTTAAACTGTTTTGATCAAATCGGCAACCTTGCAGTCCGATGTGGTCTAAACCCTGATTTTAATGTGTTTATGTATTTATGAAGTTTTGTATTTTAAAATTTTACAAGTATATTTTTTTTCTCCATCACCCATTCTCAGTACATTTCTATTGATTGGTGGCTGGTGTTGGTTAAAAACATGGGAAAAATATAGCTTATAACGTTAACTTGTTTTAAGCTCTTTAGAGTTCTTACTATGAATAAAAGGTTGTGTCATAACAGTTGTGCATTATTCAATCTTTACTGTGGCGATGGTCAGCTATCAAGCTTTTGAGTTCTGACTAGACTAGGGATAAAACACTTGTCCTTAATTTTTGAATTGTGAGTTGGTGTGTTTACTATCCGTAGAGTGCCAGCAATGAAATTTTTTGGCATAACTCTATAAAATGATTTGGTATTGGGTTGTTTATTTTGGTACAATGAAGAGCTTGTATATGATTTGATTGATAATGAATCTTGTGGTGCAAGTAGAGTTGGCTGAAGGAATTTGAGCATATTAATGTGTTGTTTAAGTTTCGAGTATTTTGTGTCCAGTGAGTCCTGTCAAGATGTTGAGTTTTTTTTATTAGTCTTTGTTCTTTATGTTTTGTGTCTTTATGCCTGTTGATGTCTTTTGTGTCTATGGAGACAAGAGGAAAAAGAAGAGAACTGAGTTTAATTCTTCACTTCACGTTTGAGGACAAAGCGTCATTCAAGTGTAAGGATGTTTGATACTTGCCGTTTAATTGCTGGATTTTAGAGTTTATTTGTGTCAAATCTCATGGGTATGTGCTAGTTTTTGTGAGATAAGTGCACAGTTTGGAGAGAAACAGATGGACAAGTGTGAGACCTTGTAAATTTTTTACCCTAAAATTAACCCCTAGAACCTTTGTATGTCTTTATAAAAATATTTTCTTATGAATATTTACTAAAATATAGAAATATATTTAAAGAAATTTTATTATAAAACAAAATTTGTTGTATAATTCAAATATAAGTATGTCCCTATAAATAAATAAAAAATTATAAAATATTTCTTTTAAAAGAATTTTAATTTCTATGATTTCAATTTAAAGTTAAGGTTTGATTGACTCATGTTATGATTTTAATTTTGAAATATGTTGTTAATTTAAGTACAGAATTATTTTAAGAATTTATTAATTTTGAAAATAAGAAAATAAGAAAATAAGGAAAAAGCCGAATATCGGTATTTCCCACTATTGGTAGTGGGTAAAATCGATCTTGCCGACTTTGAACAGTAGGAAAAAATATCTGACCGCTTTAATAGCAGTATTACCCAGCATTAGAGCAGTTAAAACCGACATTATGAGGCTGACAAAAAGAAAGAGTGGTTTTACCCAGCATTAAGAGCAGGTAAAATGATCGGCGCTGGAAAGTGAAAAAAAACAATATCTTCTCCGAGTTCCAACGGCGAGCTACAACCCTAAGGGGTCTCTGGCCTATGAAATTTGGTTCTATATGGCTAAGGGGTCTAAAATACCCCTTGATAATTTCTAACAAAATAATTTGTTGAATCAAGGCCAAAAATTGAGAGAATGTAGAAGTTAGGAAAAGCTTAGAAATTAGGAGAAAGTGGAGAAAGGAGGACATAGAGCTTGAAGCTTGAACTTATAATCTGGTGGTTTCGTGCCTAGTATTCTCAAGAAGATAAGGGTAGGCAATTTTAGCTTACAATCATGTTAGTTTTTGGAATTATAATGCAAAAATTATGAAATAGTCAAGTTTTAGTTTTCTTGACAGTTAGATTGATTTTTGGATTTTTGAACGTTATATAGGTATTATGGAATGATAGGAATGTTGTAGGAGTGTTGTATCAATGATTTTGAGCAAAAAGAATCAAAGAAAAACAAGTTTTATGCATTTTTTAAAGTGATACCCGAAGCAAAAGTTGAAGAAAACATTTACTGGGCACGATCGGTTTTAACCGATCCGACGGCGGGTAAAACCAACTTTCTTGACTCAAGAAAGTCGCTGAAAACCGACTTCGGAATGGTTATAACCTGCTTTGGTATTTTATGAAAATTTTCCCAAGAAAATTAGTTATAACCGCCTTCGGAGTGGGTAAACCGATATTGGAATTTCTGAAAATTCCCCGATCGGTTTTTACCGACTTCAAGACTGGTAAAACCGATCCATGATTTTCTGAAAAATATCGGAGGGGTTTTAACCGATCTCAGAGCTGGTAAAACCTATCCGAAGATGAAAATAAATTTTTGAATAATTTTATCTCCTTTGTTTATTCCTTTATAATTTCGTTTATAAATTCCTTTCTAAAGTATTTCAACAACCATTTAAAAGTCCTTAACTTATATCTTATGTAAAGTTAGTAATTAATTTAATTAATTCTTATTTCCAAAATAAAATAAAAATAAAGTTTAAATTTCTATTTAAATGTTATAAACTATTTTATAAGAAAAATAGGTAGACTAGTATTACGTTATTACTGATGAGGATATCTAGAACATAGCAGAGACAAGCCAGCAGAAGGAACCAGAGAAGGGAGCACAAGTATTACATCATGGCCCTATGATGTTAAAGGATCCAAGTCCCTATCAAAGGGATCCTTTAATCGACATTATTTCGCCAATGACTAGGCGACGTCAAAAGACAGTGAACGAGGCCCTGCAGGCCCTCGTCCATTCCAGCCTTACTCAAGCCCAGAAGATTGAAGAAGGTCAGGCTCTTAATCCAAGATTCCGAAAGGATAAGATGGCTACTTTATTTTCGATTACAAAAAAGAAGCAACCCTCAACTCCTCAAACCGAATGGAGGCCTGTTCCGTGAAGCCCATCTACTTCACGGAATTACTACATTTCACCAACTCATGCAACATCACCATCCGGGCCAAATCATTCAGCATCCAAGCTTCGCAAGTTGGCCCAAAATTCTGCACAAAGCCGCAACTCAGGCCAGCGAATCGCAGGCCCAAGTCGCAAGCCCACGACTTCATGGATTCCGCTTGAAAGCCAAGCCCAATCGCTGCATGTCGTGCGATTAACCCAGCTACTGAATCCGAGAAGGAGAAGGTTTTGCATGTTACCTCTTTTCTTTTCCAATTGTAATTTCAATTAATTGAAGTTACCAAAATTGTTTGCAACTTGAATTAATTGGTAGTTTCCTATTTCATTACTAGTTTGTTATTTCTTTTACAACTTGAATTTGGATTGACTTAAAAGTTACCAAATTCAAGCTTCATTTTTATTTTTCCAGGGAGAATTCGGGTAACTACATATTGTTACAACCGAAGTCCCCTTTGACCGAAATCATGCTTCTTTTTCACTTCTTTTAGTAGTTTCCTTTTCTATTTCTAGTTGTTTTTCCCCTTGGATTTTCGGCTGCCCCTCTCCTATAAATAGGGCCATCGATACATTATTCAAGGAGAGTTAATAAATTGAGTTTATAGTTTATCCTTGCTTTAAGGGTGAATTGATAAATTAGTCACCTTACTTTGGAAAAGTTAACGTTTTAGTTACCTTACTTTTTTAATTATTTTTTTAATCACCTTACTTTTGATTTTGCACTAATTTAGTCACTCTGTTAAGTGGCTCCGTTAAATGACTAACATAACCATTTTTTTGAGGGTATTTTCGTCTTCGCCCCCTTTTTTCAGTAAAAAGCAAAAAATTACCTGTCACATTACTCTCTTTCTTCCTTTTTACTTTTTCCAAGATGACATGACTTTTTATTTTATTCTCTCTCCCTTCTCTTTACATGCTCATTCTTTTCCCCTTTCTTCTCTTTCCATCTCTCTCTCCATTTTATCTCAATGCCTGAAAATATGGCATCAACTCCTTGAGCTCCTTCCTCAGCCCCATTAGTCATGGTAATAAAATCCCTTCCCTTTCTTTCTTTCCTTTATTTTATTTTATTTTTTTGATCTCTCCCTTTTAGAGTCCTCCCTACTGCCTGACCAGAAATTGATACGGCTGAATTCGATTTCCCTTGCTGTCTTCCTCGTTGCCATCCTCGAACTTGTTGTCGTCGTCTATTCCCACTACCAGAAAAAAGCTTTCTAAGCCACTGAAAAGTGTGCTCATATATTACTTTATAACATATTTATTCTAGTAAGACACTTTCTCAAAGTGTCGTGTATACCAGTGTAGTGATAGATGTAATGTCACAAAAATTACATAATATTCATTTGAAGACCAGAATTACATAATTACGGCATGACAAACATAGTTTCAGGTTATCTAGTAAATTTGTGAGTGTAGTTCTAAACCTATCAAGCAAAAATTTTCAACCCAATTATTCTTAAATTAATAGGAGAAACTGCATCAAGAATGCACAAATCCAAAGCCTTCATTTCTGTAAATAAATAAGGCATAATAAGTTCTTTAAGTAATTTGAACAAACACTTGATGTGGTCATAACCCCGTAACTATGCACCAACAAATAACAATATAATCCGATTACTAGCGTACGTGAGATGAGAAGTAAATCAAAACTTAAGGATTGTACCTGTCTAAACTGAATGCACATACGTTCAACAATTGAGGGTTGATTCGGAGATAACCGGTCAAACTGTTAGATGCGGTACATACTTGGCCTGGTTAGGAGAGAAATTTGCAGCGATTCAGAATTCTCTGTTCCCTCCAATCAAACCATGTCCTTAGTATCAAAACATACAAGGCCATAAACCCTCAGTACTTCCAAACAAATCTAAAACCTTAATTGATTATACCTAAAAGCATGAAGCCATGAATCACATACCTGACATCGATGGTGAAATTGTGAACTGCTCTCAAGTCATTGATTCTCATCGATTTCAGATTGATAGGATTTAGACTTCTAATCACCCAACGATTTGGCGACGGAGGATGGATAGGGAATATGCAGAATAATTGCATAACAAGTTTGTGAATTGATATAGGTTTTCCTGGAAAGAGCCTTCAAATATTTGAGAATTGTCGCGTGGGGGTTTTCCCAAAATTTTCAACCTTGTTCGTGGTTCCGCCTTTTCTAATTACATCTCCTAATGCCTATGAGATGTGTTGATATCTTATGAATTTTCTTACCTTTATCACATTTTTATTATTTTTACCTTTATGAATTCTTCTTTTCCTTCACTTTTTCAAATTAAACACTACTCTTATGATATCAAAAGTTATTTTCTACAAAAATGCACTTTTTGGTTATTACAGAAAAAAAAAAAAATCACTTATGCTTTTGTATCTAAAAGTGATATTGTTGAGAATTAAATATATACTTTTGATATTATTTTAAAAATTATCACTCGTACTTTTGAATTTAAAATGATACTTCTGAGAATTAAATTTATATTTTTGAAATAAAGAGTGTATTTTATAATGTATTTATACCTCATAAACTCATAAACTAAAGGTGTTACTTTTAATGATTAAACATATACTCTTGAAATAAAAAGTTTACTATAGAAAGTTACTTTTGAGAATTGAATTTATAACTCTAAATTTAAATTTTTATTTTGGAAAGTAATGTAGTTGATATTAAATAATTAGTATACTTTTGAACTTATAAGTGATAATTTTGATAATTAAAATTAGACATTTGAAAACAATATTTATTTTTAAAGTAAAAAAACAAATCACTTTTCATAATCAAACCTATACTTTTGTTTTCAAATGTTTTTTAGAAAACAGTACATCTACGTTCGAATGTAAAAATAATACTTTGATAACTCAACTTATACTTTTCAAGTGGATAGTTTATTTTATAATATAATATTTATACTTTTAAACCCAAATTTGCACTGTGTATGTCATTACTCTAAATAATTTGTGTAGACTCAATCTATTTCTCCATCTATGAAACAAATAGTACATTACTTTTTATTTGAAGAGTAGCGTTTTAATTAAGAACATGACCTTCTTATTTTTGGTCATATTTCCTTATCAAATCTTATCTAATAATAACTACGCCTTCAACAGGAAATATTATATTCAAATTTGTAACTAGTGTAGATTTATCTATATGATGACATAAATGGGAATGTGAGAAAATTGAAGGGTTGAAATTCAATTGGTGGTAGTGTTTTTTCAATCCGACAGCTATGACATAATTAGGGGATGTGAAGGAAATGAAGGGTCGAGATTAGGTGGTCGTATGCTCTTATAATAATGATTGTGATTCTTCTACCCTAAAAATCTGCAGACTTTGCTTTTTTTTTTTTTTAAACGTTTTAAATGGTGGAGCATGCCATTTACACACATATTCTATTGCTTCTTTTCAATACAGGAGATAAACTTCGTTATTGTCAGTACTTATATGATTTAGAACAATTTATTATATTTTTTTACATCGAAATTTTGATGTGGTTGTAAGTAGTATATTCTGTGACGCCCCCGCCCCCATCTCCCGAGGAGCCGTTCCTTCGAGGGAGTCAAGGCCGGATAGGGACAGCGTCATTCAGGGCTCGCGCCCAATAAGTCGATACAGATATTAGTGAAAACATAATATTACTTTTATCTTAAAAAAATTCAATCCATATTTCTTAAAGCAACTTATCCAATGCGGAAGCTAAAATATTATTCGGGGCGGTCAACGACCAAATTATCCCTTAATCAAAGCAATCATTGCCTAGGCCTACTTATTACAAAATAAACGCTTATCACTGCTGCAGCGAACGTCGGCCTCACATCTAACGAACAATAAGCCATACCTAATTAAGCACCTGCAAAAATAGGTTGATGAAAGGGGGTGAGCTTCACTAAGCTCAGTGAGAGACCTCGGTTTCTATATAAAATTCCCACCGTGGTACTTAGACAAAAGGTCTCAATATCAAAGCAATCATATAGTCATGGCATTACAGTTTATGCATCAATATTCATAGTATTCAAAGCATATACAAATCATGCGTCAATGCGGAAGCAATCAATCAATCATCTCTATAATCATGTAGCAGGAATATTCATATAGCAACATGGAATGCTCTTAACCATATGCAACAATCAATCTAACGATTCACCCTTAGTAGGGGTGGCAATTGGGCTGGTTGGGCGGGTTATGGGTTGGGTCAATCCTTGACCCGCACCTAACGGGTCATGACCCAACCCAACCCGTTGAAGGACGGGTCAAGTACAGGTTGGGTCAAGTGCGGGTTGAGTCATGTTCGGGTTGGGTTATAACCCGTGGGTTAAATTAGTTGACCAAATAGATCAAATTTGTTTAACCCGACGGGTTATAACCCGTTCAACCCGTACCTCAACTCGTAGTTGACCCAAAATTATTTAAAAAATAAAACTACCCAACCCGTCCCCTCCCTCCCACTCTCAGTCCTCAATTCCTCACTCCCAAGTCCCACCCATCCCCTCTTCCCCATTTCTCACAGTACACACCCTCAATCACCCCCCCCCCCCAACCCCCACCCCCTCAGCCCCCACCCCAAACTCATTTTTCCCAATCACGTTGGTATTATTTTTCATTGCTTTTTGTTATACAGTAGTTATTTTTTGTTGTTTATTCTTACAAAATTACAAATACACAAGTGTCAACATCAATTACGAATAATTCAATTTTTTAGGACAATATTATCATTCTATTTTTAATTTATTAATACATAAATTTATTATATAGTACTCCCTCTGTCCCACTCAAAGAGTCACTTTCAAAAAATGTTTTTGTTCCATTTAAAGAGTCCACTTTGAATTTATTTACTTTACATACCCTTACTAATATAAGGATATGTGATTCACAATTAGCCCTTACTTCTAAAGTAAGGATATAAGTGAAAAATATGATGATAAATTACTTATTTTAGGTGTTGTACCCCACAACCCATAATAAGCTGTACACATTTCAAAGTGGACTCTTTGAGTGGGACGGAAGAAGTAATTACTTGTAGTAAATTTCTGTTTACTATTTTTTTTGTTATTCATACACATTTTTTATAATAAAAATATTTTGTTAAAATACTAATTCAAACACATTTTAAACTATTTTTATCTATAAAAATATTTTTGTGAAAATTTGTACTTAAAAGCTTTTAAAATCTTCTTATAGAAACCTTTTTAAAAACACTTTTATAAAAATATTTTTTAAATACTTATTTATACGGAGTCATATTTTTTATTTATATGTGCTAAATGAATCGAATATATATAAGTGAGTTAAATTACTCTCTAATTCACATGATCATGACTCATTTTAACCCAACAAATCGACATATTTAATCTGAAAGTTATTTCACTTTTTATTTAAAATTAATTTTTGGTTTTGAATATATTTTAAATGAATTTTATATGAAAATATTTATTTATATAATCTGTGAATAAATTAAGAAATGAAAAACATATATGTGTTTGTGTGCAGTGTTTGGTTTGGGTGCACTGTGTGTGTTTTATATATAAACACACAGTGCACCCAAACCAAACACACTGCACACAAACACACATTGCACACAAACACACACACACACACAGAGCAAACACACACAACAAACACACATGGCGGAACACACACAAATCATATGTAGGCATACATGCATACATATGATTTGTGACCCACGGGTCAGATTTGCTTTAGATGCAATCTGACCCGTGCGGATTAGTAATGAAGAAAAAAGATATGGGTTGGGCGGGTTGGAAAAAAATGCAACCCACGGGTTGATCCTAACCTGACCCAACACAACCCGTTAGATACGGGTTAAGTTGTGACCCGTTACCCGTTTAACCTGTAACTCGTTTGACCCAACCCAACGGGTTAAAAAGGCGGACGGGTTGGGTCGGGTTGACGGGTCACGGGTCAAATTGTCGGGCCTAATCCTTAGGTATTCAGTCCATCTGATTTCTAGATAGCTTTCTTATCTAAAGCTAAGACGATAATCAAGAATACGATATAGTGATATGTGGTAGTTTGATCAAACACCTCGATACCCAAGCGGCGACAGTACCAGCAGTGGCCGGAGTGCCCGGTGACAAGGGGTTTTGGATCCCGATTGTATACTTGCAACCTTTAGTTTCCCCTAATAGGGAGGCGTCGACAAACTGCAACGCGGCCTCACTGCGCATGCAATACGTACGGGCTATTACAATCGATCAATTAAGGCTAGACGCGCACAGTCTTTTATCTGGTTTAAAGGTGTCATTCCTTATTTCATTGTCATACAAGCATGGCATCTCTAGCATGCTTTCATAATCCTAGATATTTCAATATGCAATTGATAACCTACTCATGGCATAGGTATTATGTATCTCATTCTACACCTAGAAGTACATCATGCTTCTCAATAGTGTATAGTCAATCATACTTTCAATCAATACAGTTCATGCGATCAATAATTAATCAATAGGCATACATGCTTGTACTCATATAAAGCAAGTAGCAATTTAGGCATACATCTCATGTATAGCAAATCAAGCAATCAATTATGGCATACATTTCATAATGTAGCATTTCAATTCCAATTTCATGCAAGTGAGGCATGGGCAACCTCTTAGTTTACTCGAGCAATTAATGTTATAGTCACGTTCATACCACATATAGTTCAATTAACCTTTACAAAAATCTCAATTAAATCCCTCACCTTTCTTAAGGAGTGAGCGGTCAACGGTCGACGGGTTCTCTTCTCGATCAATGGTCAACTCTTGCATTACGGGCGTTCTATTATAAGTCAACTATGTTTTGACTTTAAAGTTTGACTTTACGTTTTACTCTTGTTTTGACTTTATGGTAAACTAGGTTGACTTTGACTTTTCGGTCAACTATGGTCAATGGTCAAATGTCAATGGTCAAGAATAAGGTCAAGTTCCGTAAGACTAGTATCATTAAATACTTTTTGGGTCAATTCAAGATTAAGGTAAACTTTAGAGATAAAGTTCAATTTCAGAAATAAGGTAAATTCGGTAATGGACTACGTCCAAATTTCTGTCTAACTCGCATGAAAACTCACACAGGGGTTTTCATGTTCTTCGATTTTCAGGTTCTAAAAAGGTTCAGAAAAATTGTTTTCAAAGTTTTGTACGAGTTACTGTTCGACTCGGATAACAACTCGTACAGAGGTTTTCATGTTCTTCGGTTTTCAAGTTTTGAAAGTTCGAAAAATCATTTTCAGAGGCTTGTCTGAGTTTCTATCCGACTCGGACACTAACTCGTATGACTAGTGAAGTTTTCCAGAAACTTCTGGTTATAGATACTACTTTCAGTCTATGTTTTAACACTGTTCCAGATTGTCTTCTACCAAATTAAAATCATAGATTTAAATTCTAGCATACAGGCAATATCTAGAAGCTTTTACTTTGCATAACGGATTACTCTAAAGTATTAAAATCTTGCTTCGAAATAGGCTCGGAACCCTGTTTCTGAACATGCATATTTTCCAATTTTGACTTTTCGACTTAATTACTACGGACCGTTTAAACGTTATAGGCATCAATCTTAAACATGTTTAACATTCAATAAAGCTAATATCATCCTAAGAACATGCTTTCTACTGATTTATTACATACAACATTGATTTACTTGTTCTTCAAGTTTCATAAGAATTCATGCTTTTCTTAAATCCCATCTCAATCTAAACCACAAATTCATACTTACCGTGAGGTCCTAAGATTACCACGAACTCACAGAACTTCAATGGAGAGGGTAGAAGCGGCGGTGGCGGTTGCTTACGGCGGCGGTTCTCCAAACTCTTCTCACGAACCTCTTTCTCTTTTCTAGCTTTTTCTTTAAGAATTTTCAATCTTTTAATTCATTATTTAAGGTTGTATTTATAGGCAACCATTAGGTTTATAGTAATTCAGAATCTTGGGTAATTAAGGTACGTGCAAATCCGGTAGTTTCCTTCTATCGGATTGATCTCAACTTCCCATTCCTTATTTACGGATTCTGCTTCCGTTTTGTGCTGTTCGAGTTTCTGTCCGACTCGGACGGAAACTCGCACTACTCGATTTCTAGATTCTTTTTCCTTTTTTTTTTCCTACTTTCCTTATGTTATTTTAGGATATCTTTTATACCTACTTTAACTCTCAATCAATCAATTTATGCAACCAATCGATGAATCAATCAGGCAATCAATCAATTATTCAATCAAGCAATTGAATCAATCAATTATTCAATCGAGCAATTCAATCAATCAATTATCCAATCGAGCAATTCAATCAATCAATTAAGCATTTAATCAATACGTAATTTTCTCTAATTATGTCACACAATTAAAAAACAAGTAAATGTCTATTTTACCCTTTATTTGTCTTAAAATTCTAGTCCAAAATTCTGAGTTCTCACATTCTCCCCTACTTAATGGAATCCCATCTCGAGATTCCTTTGCCTATTCTATGAATAAATACGAGTACTTCTCTTGCATTTCAACATCGGGTTCCCAAGTGGCTTTTTCTAAACCATGGTGCTTCCATAGCACTTTGACCAAGGTGATCTCTTTGGTTCTCAATTTCTAAGTCAATTGATCTAGGATTCAAATTGGGTCTCACTATACTCCATTCGCTCATCCACTTCCTTGTTGTCTAACTAGACTACATATTTCGGGTCAGGTAAGTATTTTCTAAGCATGGAAACATGAAACACGGGATGCATCTTTCTTATAGATGCGGGTAAATCAAGTTTGTAGGCTACCTCGCCCACTAGCTTAATGATCGGAAAAGGTCCTACGAATCTAGGGCTCAACTTTCCTTTCTTCCCTTTCTTCACTGTATGGGTATACGGGGTTACTTTCAAGAATACTCTCTCGCCTTTTTCAAAAGTCAACTCCTTCCTCCTTAGATCCGCGTAGCTCTTCTGTCGGCTTTGTGCGGTGACTAATCTCTGTCGGATCAGCTTAACTCCATCGAAAGCTTCATCCAATAACGGTACGAGGTTGGGTGGCATAATCTTAAGTTCACCAACTTCATCCCAATATATCGGGGATCTACACGTCATTCCGTACAAAGCTTCATAGGGTGCCATTCGCATCGAAGCTTGGTAACTATTGTTGTATGCGAACTTTATCAAGGCTAGGTGACTATCCCATGCTTCTCCAAAGTCCATGGAACAAGCTCTAAGCATATCCTCTAGAATTTGTATGGTTCGTTCCGACTGACCATCGGTCTGCCGGTGTGGGGTAGTACTGAAGTTCAGTTGCGTGCCCATTGCCTTCTGTAACTGCTGCCACAATCGGGATGTAAACCTAAGATCTCTATCCGACGTAATACTCACGAGTATCCCGTGCAATCTCACTATTTCTTGGATGTACAACTAGGTCAGTTTCTTCAACGAATACCTTACGTTGATTGGCAGAAAGTGCCCTGTCTTGGTGAGTCGATCCACTATGACCCACACTATGTCATGGTTCCTTTGCGATCGCGAGAATCCGGTCACGAAATAAATAGTGATGTGTTCCCATTTCCATTCCACTATAAGAAAACATGGTATTTGAGACAAATTTTTGAGACAGTATTAAAATTTTGTCTCAAATACCATCAATTTGAGACACTTATAGTGATCGTCTCAATAATTAAATTGAGACATCAATATTGAGACAGTTGTTGGAGAATTGTCTCATATAAAACTAATTGAGACACTTATTAAGGACGGGAAAATATTTGTCTTAAATAAAATTAATTGAGACAATTTTTTAGGACAGTAAAAAATAAATGTCTCAACTACATTAATTAAGATAGTTAAATTGAGACAGAAAAATTAAAGTGTCTTAAATATTAATAATTGAGACAATTAAAAAGGGCAATAAATAAGTCCCTAAAAATTTGATTGCGTAAAATAATAATGACCCAAAAAGGTGGGAAACTTTTGTAAAACAATAAAGACAAAAATGTGGGAAACTTAAAGAATGAAACTCCCATAGGGCAAATTAAATAGATCACGTTTTTAACAGTTATTTTTCTATCATATTCTCAATTGCTTGCAATACATTGAAGACTCACTATTACAGAACGAAACTATTGCAACATTTGAGGGGCAACATTTATACAAAACGTAGCAATAGAGGAAAAATTACAAAAACCATTAACTTGTTTGGTTTACAAGGATTATAGTCAAGAAAAATAATTTAATTTCTCAATTTTAAATTTTTTTGTTTGGAATTTATTTTAATTAGTTGGGAAAAAAAAATAATTCCATGATGCAAGAAAAATAAGTGTTACTTTCCTTAAAAAAGAATCTGTATTCTTATCTGGTATTTTTATTCCCCATGTAACAAATTTTTTGAAAAGACACTCACTACCTTTGTTATTTATTTCCAGATATTTTATATTTTTGTGATCTCAACCATAAAATAAAATAAAAAGTAATATATATTTTTTCTAAGTAAAAGATTGTAAGTGTATCTAACTAATTGGTTGCAACTAATCGTCTAAAATATCACAATTTACTTTTGTATACATTGTTTACAACTAAACTTTCTTTGTATTGATTTTATGTCCAAATATATATATATATATATATATATTTAAAAATACATATATATGTTTTTCATATATAATATTCTATAATTTATAGTTATGATTTACTATCTATAAAAGTAAATAATCATTTAAAAAAAATTAACGTATCATATTTAAACGTTCTAATTTCTTTGAATTTTAAATTTGAAAAAAATTAAGTGCCAAATTTTATATTACATTTTATAACCAACAAGTATGTTTTCTCAATTACTTTTTTACTCATCCAGATTATGGCTTGACTAATAACTAAATTCTAGATCAATAACCAAATCTATAATTTTATCTAATTTCTTATAAGTTTGATTGCCAATTAATTTAATTTTTAAAGTTCTAGTTTAATTTACAATTAAATATTAGCTAACTCTCATTTGGCTTTTAAAATACTTTTATGGGAAAGTCATTAAACTTAATATGAGGATAATTTTGATATTTAATTTAACATATTTAAATTTCTGAATACATTTCTTAATCAATCTAAACACAAAAAATATTATTTTTAACTTTACTTTTTATATCATTAAATTGTCAAAAATCATATTTATCAAAAAAATTTACTTTCTTATGAAGCAAATAGGAAACAAACAGGAAGCCTTTTCAGGCGGGACAAATTGCTACCAATTTGTAGTGAAATTGGCGGAAGTAAAATTGGGCTTTAGGGTGCAAGTCCTCTGTCTCGTCGTTTCTCACTCTCTCTATCCTTCCCTCCTGTACAGTCCACCACCGCCCGCCACAAGCACTAACGTGATTTCAATTTTCTTCCACGATTGACTCCCTTTCTCCTATCTTCCTCTCCCTCCCAATAACCTGTCTCTTTCCCAAACCCCGAATTTCACTTATGCCACACCCTACGACGTTGCACGCTTGAAGGGTCGTGGAAGGGGCTTCACTACTACAAAATCCTTGTTCCTTCACTCTCCACCTCCCTAGTTTGTTCATTGTTGTTGCTTTTTCTTCTATGGCTACGGCAGAATAAGAAAGCGGAGAAGACGAGAAGGATTAGGTTTCTTACCAAGGTTATTTTATTTTATTTTTTGTAGAAAATTCGATGATAATTGTAGTTTCAATTTTTTTTAAATGTCACTTAATTAGTGAGGGATTTTGTGGTCTAGGTTTCACAAGTTCGTGTGAGATCTGTCATTTTATTCCATATAAGAGAATGCGTTCGTGTTCTTTGAAGGTTTGAAATCTTCCCCCAATTTTTAATTCCCTTTCCAATGGCATCTGTGCAATTTTTTGTAAATAAGAAAAGTTTCCCACTTTTTTGTCATTCATAAAAGTATCCATTACTCTTTGTATCTTACCAACCCGATCTGTTGATTTTTTACATTTTTACTTGAGTGAATTTAATGATTGCACACATTTTATTTTTTGTTTTAGTTTATTTGTGTTCAGTAGTTTTCATGTTTGATAGCAGTTGGAATTTTAAAGTACTCTCCTCTCTTTGATAGCTGTGATTTCTTCTGAGTGTGTGTGTTAGCTATACTGAAATTGCATTATTCCCCTTTTTTTTTGCTGCCCCAATGGTGCTTACAAATCGTTCTGCAACTTTGTCTATCTGATCCATTTCTTAATATGCAGGGGTACGTGAAAACAAGCATCTCCATTTTTTTTTTTTGTAAGCAAATGCTAGGGAGATAAAAGGAATAACAACTGTTGGAAGCTTTGAGCTTCCTGGAAATGCTGGTTTGCTCGAGTATGTCAATGATGTGAGCTCTTTTGGTTAATGCGAATGTTTTTCCTTCAAAATTAGTTTAGGTATTGATGATAGGGAATGTGGTTACATTTTTTTCCTTAAAATTATTGCTTGAACTTTGTGTTTAATAGCTGATACATATTACTTCATTCTTCTTTACCCAAATGCTAAATACTGGTTTTTCATGCATACTTGATTGCTGTACAAATGAATTGTCTCAGCCAATAACTAAAAAACTTCCCATACATTGTTCATTTATGATGTGTAGTTTTCTTTCACTTAGCCTGTAGCTTTCTCTCGTGTTCTTTTAATTTAATCAGAGTTGAGAGTGAACTAGGAAATTGGCTCTTTAGTGTTTTTTATCTGTCAAGGCTTAGAGCCTTTTTTAACTCTTTGGTTTTTTTTTGTTTACTTCAGTTCCTTTATCCTTTAGTATATTTAGTGGTTTAAAGTCTGAACCAATGAACTTTTTTTTGGCTTGTCAACATGATTATCTGTGTGAGTATTCCATTTGGGGAGAGCTTAACTACAAGAGGTTTAACAGCTAGAACAAATATCTCATTGTAAAATGTGATGATGCCAACATGATCTTGCCCTGTTTTCTGTTGTACATCCATAAAAGGCTTAGCAATTGGTTTTACTTTAATTGGTGTTCAATAGTTTTCATGTTTGATTGGAGTTGGCATTTGAAAGTACTCTTCTCTTAGTTTTGTGCTATGATAGAAGTATTCATTATGGTTAGCTTATTAATTGAGAAAATCCTAGTTTGCACTCATAAAGGTATTTACAAGTTGCAAGCATGTTATTAGTCTAAACAATACTAGAAATCACATTCCTAACCAATTTTTTTGTTAAGTTGCAGCAACAGCAGCAACAAGCTTGGTGCTGCAGCAATATATATATTCTTAACTTGCAGCAACCAGCTCCAAGTAGCACCACCAAGCTTTCTATTGATTCAATATTCCTCCTTTGCTGATTGATACTCATCCTTTCTCCCTGCAAGATAATTAAAAAGTATGCGTGTTTTCCCTGTAAGATGAGGTTAGTTTAAAGTAATTCATTATCGTGAAATAAGAATGTTAGTATTTATTCTGTTATTTATTGAATCACACCAATATTAATATGTTTGAACATGTCAATATAGAAGTTTTAGATACTCTAATAAAAAAATATATTTCTTTTTGTTTTGGTTTTCTTTCAGGATTCTGAAGATGAATGGATGGATGGAAGTTAGTTTCACAATTGTGGGAGTTATGCATACATTATACTATTGCTCGGCACTTTTTTAGTTTTATCCAAAGTAGTAGCCAGTATTTTGTTTATAAACAAAGACACTACTTAGATATCACACTGATAGATTATATTTTCTTTAGCTTTTATAATGGTAGTGTCTTGTGCTTAAAAATACAGAGTGAATACTTGGATGTTAAGTAATTGGATCAATTATGATATTTTATTGTGTTATATAGTTATTTCCCTTATGGATGTTATTTTTTATTTATCTACAATTAGTGTTTATTTATTTATTTTTGCCAAAATATTACTATTTATTTATCAACAATGGTGTTTATTAATTGTTCAATGACCAATTATGAATAACAATACCATGAAATAAAATAAAATAAAAATATTACAATATTTATTTTTATTTAGGACGAAATATTGCTGTCTCGATTTATAGTCTTAAAAATAAGACATGATATTTGAGACAGATGACTATTGTCTTTAATTATATTTGAGACAGCATAGTAGTGTATTAATTTACCGTCTCTAACTTCTAAGACGCAATATTAGAGACAGTAAAACTATTGTCTTTAATCCTATTTGAGACAACATATTGCTGTCTCAATCAAGTGTCTCAAAAATTTGAGACACTTGATTGAGACAGAAGAATGTCTGTCTCTAATACTTTTGGGACACTTGAAGAACTGTCTCAACTCCGTCTCAAAAGCTATTTGAGACAGCTTTACTGTCTCAAATTTCTTTTGCGACGGCTGTAACGGAGACGCCACAGTTACTGTCTCAAAAAGCGTTTTGAGACAGTAAGTGCACTATATAAGACAGTTTTGACGGCGTCTCTAAAAGAACATTTTCTTGTAGTGTTCGGGAATCTCAAGCGGTTTCAGCAATCCTGATGGTCTCTGGTGTTCGGCTTTCACTTCCTGACAAGTCAAACACGTCGATATAAATTGGGCAACTTCCCTCTTCATGTTGTCCCAAAAATAACGGTTGCGTAAGTCCTTGTACATCTTGGTCTATCTGGGATGTACAGTGTATCGGAACTTATGCGCTTTCTCCATTGTGTTGACTAAAGCTCTTTTACAAATATGTGCATTCATTTTCAAAAATGTCAATCACATCAAATATTGACCAATATTCATTAGTTTTCTTCCATTTTCTTCATTCAATCACCAAACATTATGTGATTTAATTATTTTGTGATTATCAAATATTAGGAATGTCTTAATCCCCATAAATGATAAAACAAGTTGGAAGAAGAAATTGTCAAAATTTTTTAAAGTTGACAAATATGTATACGTACAACTACATAGCCACCTACACATATATGTATAGAGTTTATGTATGTATATCAACTTTAAAATATCTTAAATTAAATAATAAAATTACACTAATAAAGAAATATATGTATATATATACTTTATTCCTTATTCATACATCCATATTTTATGTAACGCCTTAGAACAGGGAAACGTAAAATATTTATCAATCACAATATTACAGTTTTACAGAACATTAAATTTGGAGGGGCAAAAATTTAATATCCCTTTCTAAGAAACCAAATAAAGGAACCACCTTTCAAACTCCTAAACCATAATGGAACATAAAAACATGAAAGAAGTTTATATACCTTTATTTATTAATTCATAAGCAAACAAATATTGTTGCCATTTATTATTCATGGAGATTGAATCAAAAATTGAAGTTATATTAATAGTAGGCACAAAACTTAACAAAACTCCAAAATTCAAAGGCATCCTAAATAGCTTTTGATAATCACTATGAATTAGATTCAATAAATATAAATAAATTCCTTATTTCCAAATCATCATAACTTAGTACACAAGGAATTCAAGAGACCTTAATGTAACACATAAGGAAGTAATTCATATTTAGTTGTTAACAAATTAACAAACACATCAAAACTTTTATAAAATATGTATTTTGGCATCCAAATCATAATATAAACCAAAAGATACAATATCAATCTTATTGTGAAATTGATTTACAAATCAATAACCTGAACATGGCTCTGATACGACATGTTAGTTCATAAGTTGGATATTCGTTTATAATTTGTAAATACTACATACCATATTGTTCAATCCAATTGAGTGCATTGTCAGAAATCACATGTGCTATAGTCTCTTGATCTTCCCTCTCTAGGCTCTCTTAATATTGTGTCTATTGATGGGGATCATACACAATCCGTAGAGTGGAGAGAGGGACCAGGAGAAATGTTATATTTATAGATGAAAACCTTACCCATTCACGTGTTATACTTTAGTGCGTAAATCTCCCTTTATTTCCTCCGGATGGTTATTACTCATCAACTAAGATAGTGGTCTAAATGCTACATTAAATTCATCCAAGATAAGATAGTATCATAATGGCTACATAAGTTCTCTTAAGATAGTAGCCTATCTTATACTTAAAGGAGTAATTAATATTCAAGTAATTTAAGTGGTCATAAAGTCCACATTTAGCTACGTAAATATCTAACAGTAAAAAGAATGGAGTAAAGTTCAGTCCCGCCCCCACCCCCTTTTTTCCGAGCGTTTGGGGGAAGGCAATAACGTCAATGGAAGTCATATGCGTTTCTTGCTGCAGTTTATAACATATGATTTTAATGCTTGCTTTGATTGCATACATTGATGTCTACTTTGGTTGATTTCTGTAGTGTATACATTGTGGTTGCTTTGATCCCTTGATTTAATGCCTGTTAGTTTGCTTTGGTTACAGGCAAGGCTTCTAGTTCTAGGAGTATACAGTATACACGTAAGTCAAGTTCTTTCAGCATTCAAGAGGAGCCCATTCAATAACCATGAGGTAAGGTAACTGTACTGGTCATTAAAAGATGTTATCATGTTAAAAGAATAAATTTAAAGGGTGAAACTGGAAAAAATACATGTCTCCGGGTGGATTAATTTAATTAAGAATATACATAATAAATGAAAATATTCATACAATTAGAGTCACTTTTATGTCTTAGACTGGGTTTGAACCTGGCAGAATCAGAGAGAATTAAATATCCTTAACTTATAGATTTAGCTGAAAGGGTGGAGAATCACTTTTATGTACGTTTAGCTGGAAAACTTTTCCATCCATTTCCTATCTAAAGTGAGTACTTACTTGCATTTCCTGTCTCGGTGCTTGTTGAATTTGTGTGTTTTCTTATGTGGATTCAAATATTTTATGTGAAACTCTAAAGCGTCAAAATGGTTGATTGTGCCAGAAACTGATATTTGTTTCTTTCCTGGGCACTGTTTTACTCAATTGAGTCTGAAAATTTGCAAGTAAATTTCTACAGCTTCTATAGTACTGTCTATATTAGTTTATGCTAATATCAATTCAAAGAGAGGGTTGAGAGGAGCACAAATAGAGTTCAATATTGTTTTTTTTCTTCTTTTTCCAAACTGTACATATCATCCATCCTTGCTTTTTATGATGATGAAAACCAAGAAGAATAAACATTCAAATTCCTGAACTAAAAATCTTTAATTTAACATATGGAATTAAACTACTGTGGACCACGCCTATTGTTTCTACCTTCATGGTTGTTAAGGATTAAAACAGGTAGGCTTGCCTTCATTATTACTAGATCTAGCCCCCTCATGGCTTCACACGAACCCACTCTTAGCGAACTTTTAATGGGTTCTCAAGAATGTCAAAGATAAACATTTGGGGAAATTTTCCGGGATTTTCTTTTCAGCTTCAGTGAAAAATTCTTGAGTTCAGCTTCCATTGACATCTTCTCATCGGTTGATTGACAGCGAGAACTTGCTCGGGACAAAGACACCCTTGATGCTGAACCCATTTGAACTAATTGAACTTGAACCTGGCTTGAGCATCAATATTGTTCTACATTATTTCCAGCTCTGAAGCAGCACTTTTTCCTGAAGCTCTAGTCATTCTTTTTTTCCCTTCTGAAGCATCAATATGGTTTATTGTGCCAAATTAAAATTTTTTTTCATGGCCACTATTTTGCTTAATTTAGAGTGGAACTTGCAAGTTCATTCCAATAGCTTATGTGGTGTCCCTATTAGTATATGTTGAAATAATTTCCATGAGAGTAGTGAGAGTACCGCAAGTAGAGCATCAACTCTTATTTCAGTGAAGACTATGCTCTTATTTGCTAAAATTCCTTCTTCAAATGAGTAATTGTGGGAGACATTTTCCTAAATGTGCTATTTTATTCATGAAACACAAAATTTAACATTTAGTTACAAGTATAGGACTTATTGGGCATTAATGTAGATGCAAATTGTTGAGGGATTACTTATATTCCTAATTATCATTAGTGCTGCAGTGATGCTTAGCATAGTTTCTGTTAAATACCGTATTTATGTTCTTCCTCCTTTTGGAGAATTACATTTACCTCCCTTGAGGATTGGCAAAATTACCAATCGTCTCCATGGTTCCTGACAATCACTGATACCTTGCCCTGGTTTGGTCATCATTACAAATTGATCCTTGCTAATCGAAAAATGAACACAAACCACGGGAACCATTATGTTACTATAAAAAATTTTGAAGGGGTAAATGTAATTGTCAGAAATCACGGGATCTATTGGTAATTTTAGCAGATATTTGCATAAAACATGTATTTGTAAACATAGATGTATTTCTCAGGTTGAGGATCAATTGGCATGAATACAACTTGGTCAGTAGGTGACTGAATGATATCATTTTGGGAAGGTGGATTCCATTTGATATCGCAGAGCCATTGCTTGACAGAAAAAAAAATGTCATTCTGTCTGATTATGCCTCTTTGCAAAATGGGGAGTCATTGACGCCTACCATTCAGGATAACCAGATGGAAGAGCAACATGACAATCTGTCTCATGGAGGGGAGAATGATATGTTAGTTCATGAGGATGAGGAAATGGTTGAAGATGATTCAGAAGCATCTGGCAATGAATCAGATTCAGAATATCTGCCTTCAGATGCGGCTGAGGATGAGATGTTGGTAACATTTTAGTTGGTATGAAATCAGTTCGATTAAAGATACCTACTCTTTTTCCATTAATATTTTCAGTAACATAATTATTAGAGTATGAAGCGGGTATTTCTTGTAGTAGTTTTCAGTTATATTTAAATAGCCAGAATGGGGGAGGAGGGGTTTCTTTCTATAGTTGGCTTAAAACAAACAGCTGGCTCAGATATGGATTAAAAGCCTTTAGCGATCTTGACACATTGAAAATGTCTGTTATCCAAATGATTCAATCTCGGTTGCAAAGATAGCAGGGAGAGTAGATTCTATTTTCATTGTTGGCGTTGCGACTTAAGCTATTGGTCCGAGCGAAAGAAAGTACATTGAGACCCAATTACAGAGATACATGAGAGCTGCCGGTGTCGAACTGTCTGAACGAATGTTATATTCATTAGTCTGATCTGATGCAAAAGCATTCGAAGAAGTCGAGTCTTCCGAAAAGAGAAAATGAAGGTGTTCAGTGTATTTTCCTGTTGTTTTCAATTGAGGTAGCTTCAAATTTGTGCGCACAACATGTTTCAGATATATACTCCTTATAGCATTCTTAAGTGAAACAAATTTACAATAGGCCAGTTGAATAGTTATGTTATAGATGATGATGATGGCTTTCTTGGAACTTATTCTCTGCATTTGATGATTCAGTGCCCTCACTGTTCATGATGGCTTTTCTGGAACTCATTCTTCATTTTCAGTTTGAATAAAGTGATATTTCAGGGATAGTGTTCTTATATAATTTTGGGATAATCGCGATTTCTTGATGCTTTTTGAGGAAATTATTATACTAAATTATCTTTCCGGACTTAGTTTGCATTTGATCTTGTGTCACTATTTATCTGTCTAATTCTGTTTCTTATTGCTATTGTTTGATCAGCTGGAGTTTTCTTTTGAATTTTTTTGTTTGGGACTATATATCTCTTGCAGGATGATCACTCGGTTGGTATATAGTTTGTGTGGCAGTGAAAAATATTTGGAGTTTTATTTGCAATTGATCTCTTGTCTCCACATTTATCTATGCATTGATGAGATTTTGTATGAAACATTGTTCTGCTTCAGATTCATAATTAGCTGAAAGTCCAATATTATTATATTCTACTTCTTTGTTGAGATATGAGATCCCTGATATAATTAATGTAGTGTTTCTGTATTCATTCCATTTTACTAGTAAGATTTCATGTCTCTTGGAAAATTATGGACTCCAAAAGTGCAATAAGGTGATGTTTCCATATGTTAAAACTTTCCTCATCTTCTCTCTATTGCCCTAAGCTTTTGTGCAATGTTTGTGAAGTACTACTCATCTGAAAGTAATGAAGAAGTCAGTCTTGGAATGTCATTGTTAAATCAAGAGTGTTTTCTTTGTAAAGAGCAATTAGCATAAATTTCTGTGGATTTCTTTTAAGTATTATATTTGTATGTGTTCTAACTTTCCTTTGCTGTCATAGAAGATTATTTGTTTAGCTTCTTGGATATTTATACTTGTTCTTGATCTAATGAGGTGCATGAGCCAGTAACATGTGGGAAACAGCCACTAAATGTCTCAATTTGCTATCAGAATCTGAAATTTGGACTCTAAAAGTTTCATCAGATTCTGTAATAGCTCCAACAACTGAAGATGACTAGAATGAGAAAAGCAACACTCTAGGTAAGACTCTGAAGATACTTCCTTGTCCTCGTTGTAATTGCATGGAAACCAAGTTCTGTTACTGTTACCATTACAACGTGAACCAATGTCTATATTTTTGTAAGAATTACCAGATGTACTGTATTGTTTGGAGATACAATGAGAGAAATATGCCTTTTGGTCTTGTGGACGAAAGAACAAAATTTCAGCCTCCCAGTCCCAATGCAGGCAGCAGCTTCGGAAATTGCTCACAATTCTCGAGTTTAATATCCAAGTGGAATCTACCACCACCAGACCCTGAAGCCCAATGGTGTTGCACACATTTGGATCAGATCCACCTTTATTTGAGTCATTGGCTTGGCATCAATCCAAAACACTGCCGAAAAGCAGTGCAAACCATGAATGGTTTTCAATCACAGTTCCTTATATTAGTAAATTAAAAGGATACGACCACAAAAAAAGAAAAAAATAATAACAACATTACAAAATATATAAATTGCAACTTTGATAGTAGAGAAATTAGAAAATCAAATGGGCAATTTACTCCACACCTAATAAATAAATAAAAATATATATATATATATATATATCTCGAAATATGTAGATATATATTTAATGTATGAAAATTTGATGGCATGTCTTTATTTGGGGCTTAGTTAGACACTTACTTCATAGTGTCTTATTAAATAATACCATTACTTTGTACATTAACATCTAATTAGACACTTATTTTTGTAATGTCTTGAAACATAATATTTTATGACATTTACAGTAATAATGTCATATAAGAGTTTTAATAGAAATGTCATATTACATATATAGTAGTTTGATGTCACAATATATTATCTTATAAAACACTTTTTGTATAGTGTCTTATAATAATACTTAATGTTTTAAAAAAAGTGTCTAAAAAGCACTTTTTCTAGTAGTGTCCCCTCCATCAATTGTCCCGCTATTTGTTCTTCAGTATCTTCGACCAGTCCAGCACGTTCACCGACAACGACGCCGCTGTCCGCCCATGCCACCTTCGCCGCTGATGCGGTCAATCTTTATCGACACATTCCTTGTAGATAAAACGCACGAACCGGCAATCGGTTTGCAAAGCTTTTGCGATCTTCCTCCTTCTCCAAATCTTTCATTACTTCCTTTTTTAGATCCATGTAGCTTGTGAAGGTGCTTGTCTCAAATCATTCATCTTGATTTTGGGGGAGCTTTTTTGATACAGTAAATGAAAATTGAAAACAGAAGAAAGGAAGAAGAAGACCCTTAATGGGGAAAACAATAGAATTAGAATTAAAAAAGAAAAAAAAGGGTTTTATCATTGATGGAGGTTGTCTTTTGAATCTGGGTTTGATAGGAATAAGAAGCAGATGAAGAAGCATAATCTAATTTGTTTCTTTCAACCAAAAACAAAAAGGAAACATAAAAAAATTCCTTCTATAAAAAATGGTAATATTCTAAAAGTGACAAAAATACCCTAAAAAAAAATGGTTCTGTTAGTCACTTAACGGAGCCATCTGACGGAGTGACTAAAATAGTGCAAAATCAAAAGTAATGTGACTAAAAAAATAATAAAAAAAGTAAGGTGACTAAAACGTAACTTTTCCAAAGTAAGGTGACTAAATTATCAATTCACCATTGCTTTAATTCTCCTTATATTTTGATTATTGATCTTGTGTAATATTTTGCATGATTTATTAGTTCAAGTTCCCAATTTAGAAGGTTATAGGTTCTTGGTCCACATATAGTTCTGTTAATTCAAACTCTTAAAATTTGGTTAGTTTAAAGGTAAAGTAGACTAGATCTTGCTTAAACTAATCTAGAGATTTCGAGTTTCAAGAGAGTAATTGTGATCTTCATTATTCAACTTTCCTTGGCGTCAAGTCTTCCGCAACGCGAGTTCTTCTCACAAAGTGCTCACATCAATTTTGGTATCAGAGCCAAGGCGAACGTGTTGATTGGAGGGCGAACATAATAACGCAGTTTATCTCGAAATGGTGTTTTCTTTCTCTTTAATTTTTCTTGCATGAAAATTGTTTGAATATCAATTGTGCTATCTTACATGGTTCCTTGAAAAATTAACTGAGAATTAAAAGATGACATCTTGCATGCTGAATTTTTTAAAAGAAAATCACATACTTATTCGGTTTTAGCTTAAATTAATTGATAAATTTTATGAGCCAAAATCTTAAAAATTTTCTTGTTGGGAAAATTAAATTTTGGAAAAATTTTTAGAGATAACAAAAAAAAAGAAAAAAGAAAAGAAAGTAATCGCAATTTGTTAAAGGTGAAAATCGGGATTTTAAAGCTTAAACTTTGTTTCGGTTTTGCCTATTTTTGCGATTTTAAGTGCTGATTGTGATAGCGACACTCCTGTTGTGTTGCAAATTATTCTTCTTATTTGCTGGATTTCTGTTGGGTTAGGTCGCCACTTTTTGGGACACCAATTTCGGTCGCTAAAGGTGCAACCTTTCTCGCGCATTAGGGTTTCAGTCAAGAACCCTAGCTTTGCGACTGAATTTGTGTAGCTAAGGCTGGGGCAATTTTTCGTCGCCTTGTTTTTGTAGCCTCGGCTTTCCGACTTTGATTAATTGCTAAAACTTGGGATTGTACATTGCAACGGTTATTAGGGCCACGAATTCTCGGACCCCTAATTTGCCCCCAGCAGACAATCTTCGTTTAAGTGATTTTTCAAACAAAGGATTATCCCCTGGGGTTAAGGTTGTAAATTTGCAAGGTTTATAAAGGTTACGAATTTTCATACCCTGATTAAACCACAGCATCACAACTTTAATTCTTTGAAATTTTTTTGAATTGGGAATCTTCTTGATCTTTAATTCTTGAAAAT
The DNA here is from genome assembly GCA_016801395.1 of Leptodermis oblonga. Lineage (NCBI taxonomy): Eukaryota > Viridiplantae > Streptophyta > Magnoliopsida > Gentianales > Rubiaceae > Leptodermis > Leptodermis oblonga. The sequence continues at coordinate 23,069,927 of CM028753.1, forward strand.
ATATTGAGTTAAGGATCTCGAAGTTTTCTGTTTGGCTACCAAGTTTCGGTTTTTCAAATCTTGGCCGTGTGAAATTACTGTTTTGCCCCCGGGCCAAACTTGATCACTCCTTGGTTTCTTGAGCTGAATTCCGATAGAAACTTTGCTCTCTTTTGTGCTTTCTTGCGTGAAGTAATTACTCTAGTAGTGATTGGTTTCTTGATTACTTATTAGGAGGGTGATCACATCTTGGGTAGTTCCTTAATTTGTTTCAACTCTGCTATCTGTTCTTGCTTCCATTCATTCTGAATTGCCTTGCAAATTGAAAGCCTAGAATTTCTTTTCAAGCTACCTTGAACATCAAATATTCAAAAATTGCTTTAGATTTTCTCTTCGTGTGCATTACATTAATTTTACTGCGATTGAGGGCTTACCCCCGAATCTCCTCCTTGTTCACTTCATATCTGAATTGATTACTACTAAATATCTTTTTCTAGACTTCAAAACTAAAATAGGTTCAGCCCCTATTTCGAGAATTATTTTGCTTTTGCCTAAGTTTGCTTCTTGTGCATATTTAGCTGCTTGTATTACCTGGTTCAATTTTCGAAAGTATTATTGCAAAGGATATCTGAGAGGTAAAAGGCAGAGTATATTGTGCAAGTTCAAAGCCAATGAGAGTAACACACGGGTTGTGCGTAGCTTTAGTTGATACACTTGGGGGACAAGGGGTGAGATTATTATCACCTAGGATTTAAACTTGTCTTATGCAGGTACTTCTCAACCATAGCCCCATGGCTGCAACTACACGAATGCCTGCTCTCTATACTCATGCCAAGTTAATAGAGAGAAGGTCATTCTGGCCATCGATGGGAAAAGTTGCTCAGATCTCATTAGCGACTTACTGGTCGATAAATTGGAACTAGTGGCCACCGGGCACCCTAGGCCCTACGATCTCCAAGGTCTCTGCGACGTGGAACAATTCCATGTATGCCAACAGGTGAAGGGGGGAATTCAGATCGACGACCTACAGGTAACCGTCACATGCGACGTAGCCCCCTGCAACAAAGTCAGATTGTAGTAGGATGCCAGTGACGTGTAAGCAGAATATCACTCTGTCCCCTACAGCTACAGAATCCCTCAGTAGCGTGGCAATGACTTGTACCTCCAGTCCATGCCCCTCGCTGAGTTACGGATTACGCATTTTCAACTGGCCGGGGATTTCGCCAAGTGGTCCGTTGAAAAGGATTTAAGGGAGGTAGTACTTATCCACAAGCTTGCCGTGGCCCTGATCAAACTCCTCACACAGTGTGTGGAAAATCAACCACTGGCCCTAACCGATACCGGCGTGAAATGTACTAGGGTCAAGGCCCACTCCACAACCAAGCTATTTTCGAAGGATAGTTAGCCACCACCTACCTTAGACCTGCCAAATGAACTGGATTCGAGGATGAATCCTTCCCAACCGGGAGGGATTGATGAGTACATCCCGAACATAGCATAGACAAGTCAACAGAAGGAACCAGCGAAGGGACCACAAGTATTACATCACGGCCCCACGATGTTAAAGGATCCAAGTCCTTATCAAAGGGATCCTTCAATCGACATTATTGGGCCAATGACTAGGCCACTTCGGAAGACAGTGAACGAGCCCTGCAGGCCCTCTTCCATTCCAGCCGTACTCAAGCCCAGAAGATTGAAGAAGGTCAGGCCCATAATCCAAGATTCTGGAAAGATAAGATGGTTACTTTATTTTCGATTACAGAAGAGAAGCAACCCTCAACTCCTCAAACAGAATGGAGGCCTGTTCCGTGAAGCCCATCTACTTCAGAAAATTACTGCATTTCACCAACTCATGCTACATCACCATTAGGGCCAAATCACTCGGCATCCAAGCTTCGCAAGTTGGCCCAAATTTCCGCACAAAGCCGCAACTCAGGCAAGCAAATTGCAGGCCCACGGCTTCATAGGTTCTGCCTGAAAGCCAAGCCCAATCGCAACATGCCATGCGATTAACACAGCTGCTGAATCCGAGAAGGATAAGGTTTTGCCTGTTACCTCTTTCCTTTTCCAATTGTAATTTCAATTAATTCAAGTTACCAAAAACTGTTTATAACTTGAATTAATTGGTAGTTTCCTATTTCATTACTAGTTTGTTATTTCTTTTACAGCTTGAATTTGGATTGACTTAATAGTTACCAAATTCAAGCTTCCTTTTTATTTTTCCAAGGAGAATTCGGGTAACTACATATTGTTACAACCGAATTCCCCTTTGACCGATTCATGCTTCTTTTGATTCGGTTTTGTAAAAGAAAACCAACTCTAGTTGGTTTTTACTTCTTTTAGTAGTTTCCTTTTTCTATTTGTAGTTGTTTTTTCCCTTTGATTTTCGGTTGCCCCTCTCCTATAGTTAGGGTCATTCGATACATTATTCGGGGAGAGTTAATGAATTGAATTTATAGGTTTATTGTTTCTTTAATTCTCCTTATATTTTGATTATTGAGATTGTGTAATATTTTGCATGATTTATTAGTTCAAGTTCTAAATTTAGAAGGTTATAGGGTCTTGCTCCACATATAATTCTGTTAATTCAACCTCTTAAAATCTGGTTAGTTTAAGGGTAAAGTAGACTAGATCTTGCTTAAACTAAGCTAGAGATTTTGAATTTCAAGAGAGTAATTGTGATCTTCATTGTTCGACTTTCCTTGGCATTAAGTCTTCCGCAATACGAGTTCTTCTCATGAAGTGCTCATATCAATTAGTTAGATAGCTTCTAGAATATGTAAGATGTTTAAGAAACCTAGAATTTTATTAGCAATTGGAAATCAATATTGAAATTTTGGAACCTGAAACATGTGCAGATCAAAAAGATAAATCCTGAGCTAGTATCTTCGAACCAAGGTGAGTTTATCACTGAAAATAGATACTGTTTTAATGCAATTAATAATATGCATTGAACTGAATTGTGTGACATGTTTTAAACACTTTCAAAAAATGCTTTTGTTTTTGAACTGCCAGTTGCGTTTACTTACCAGTTGGAATGCATATGTACTTGTTACGCTTCAATTGTACTTTCTTTGTGTACTAAACTATTATATGATCATTGGTTAAGTTTGGATCCACTATGTGATATTCGATTTGATCCCATGAGCCAAGAGAGGGCTTGGTCGTCTGGATCATCTACGTTCCTGGTTTCAAAATCCGTTCCGACCACGGGGGCCCTATATATGTATATGTTTGGGAATGACTGGCGATATAATATGATTATGATTATGATATTGTGATATGATATGATTCTGATATGCTATGATATGATATACCCGCGAAGTGAACTGGCTAGTTCGTTGATGGTTCATATAGAACTTTAATGATTGGCCTTCATTCTGATATATGTCTGTGAATCCTGCATGAGTCATGACCTATTTAATAGGATTTGCCTGAATTATATGCATGGGTGATCTATGCAACTAGGTAAATGTTTGCAAAAACAGTAGACTCTAACTGGGCAATGGCTCATTCCATTTGCCTATTTTGTTTTCTGTTTTCAAAATTTAATGTTGCGAATCTTTGTTACAAAGATGAAAATGCTCACTGGACATCTAGAAGAACTAGAATAGTGGGATACAGCTAGAAGCTGGAATGATAGAGACGGGCTCATACTCTGATAATCATGTACTTTAAGGCTTTGTGAGTTTATTTTGTTATAATAAATGGTAGAGTTATTATGTTATGCACGTACTGAGTCTTGGTGCGAACCAGGTAGGCATCCAGTGAAGTCAACCCCTTGCATGTGGGGTGGTGAATGTGGGGTGTCACAATAAGAAAAGTTGCAAAAAGGGGTGAAAAGTGAAAATGCAACTAAGTTAAACTTAAGGGTGGTTGTAACAATAAACCCAAAAAAGTAACTTCAATATGCCCCGTCAGCGCTACATAAAAACTTTAAACCCACCAACTTTTACACATATCCCCCATAACAATAAACCAAGAAAAGCAACTTCAGCACGGGTCCCACCAATATACATATTTATATACATTTATGTATGTTTTTTTAATATTATATTCACTATATTCAATTATAAATTTAATTTAATTCAATAAAATTTAATTCTATAAAATACATAATTCAATAAAACACATGAAAAAAATTAAATACATCCTAAAATATTATATAAAGTACGTTACATTAAAAAAAGGGTTACCAAATAAACACACCATTGCCGAAATAATTAAGGTACATCATACAAACACAACATTACATTAATAAAAAGGGTATCTTGTACTAATCGCTTCCACAATGTGTCCAGATATGCGTAACCAAATCAGCTTGAAGTTGATAATGATCCTTATCACGAAGCTCTTGAATACCTTCAAGATAGGTTTGGAACTCTTGAGGAGTACCCAAATTAATTGTTGTTGATTGAGGTCTGTCTTTATTGGACTAAGTGACAGCTTCGTCTCCCTTGTGCTCAATAATCATGTTGTGCAATATAAGGCATGTATACATGATATTTGTTCATTCTTCCTTGTAATAAAGTCGGCAGGACCTCTAACTATCCCCCAACGAGCTTGTAGGACTCCAAATGCCCGTTTCACATCTTTTCTGGCTGCTTCTTGTCTCTCCTTGAATTTCTTCCGCTTGGCATCCATAGGGCATGGAAAACTCTTGATGAATGCAGCCCATTAAGGATAGATCCCCTCTGTCAAATAGTATCCGTTGCGGTACGTTATGCTGATCACCGTGAAAACAATTTCTGGGGAATTTCCCTGCGGGAAAGCGTTGAACAATGGTGATCCATGAAGAACGTTTATATCATTATTCGAGCCGGCGACACCAAAAAAAAGCATGCCGTATCCACAAGTATGCAGATGAGACCGTTTCAAGAACTATCGTCAGGACGCCGTAATTGCCTCGAGTATATTGGCCTTTCCAAGTGACGGGGCAATTTCTCCACTCCTAGTGCATGCAGTCGAGGCTCCCCAGCATTCTAGGAAATCCATGCCTTTGCTATCCAAATCAAGTGTTGAGTGTCAGCAACATTTGGTATTCTCAAGTATCGCTATCCGAATACGTCAACGTTGCATTGGAAAAAGTTTCGCAGACAATCCATAGCAATTTTCTCACCCAGCCGTATATACTCATCGAGTCAGTCAGCAATGGAAGCATATGCCAATTGACGAATGGCTGCTGTGCACTTCTGAAGTGGTGATAACCCCTTTATTCCAGTTGTGTTGTGCCTCAATTTGAAATAATCTGAGTGATTTTCCAAGGCATCTACGATGCAAAGAAATAATTCCCTTCGCATTCGAAATCGATGATGAAATGTTTCGCCTTCAAATGTGGGATTTTTGGAGAAGTAATCATGCACAAGCTGATCATGCCCGTTCTCACGTTCACTATCCATATATTTTCTCTGAATTCTTCTTCTTGAAGACCATTAGGCTGCTTCAAGCTCTTTCTCATCAAGCAGAGCAACAATCTCTCGCTCGATTTCATCTTTTTCTACTATTTCCCATATATAATTCTTCCACATTTGATCTAGTTACTTGTCAGTCGGAAACCCAGACATTTTGTGTGAAAATTTGAGAACTGAGACAATTGATACGCGTATAAAGAGTTGTGCAATGTTTCAACAATGGAGTAGTATATATAGACAAAGCTAAAATGGCTAGTTGTGTAACGGCTAGTTTTTAACTGCTCAGTTGCAATGGCTATTTTTTAACAGCTAGTTTGCAACGGCTAGTTTGTAATTGCTAGTTTTTAATGGCTAATTTGGAACGGCTAGTTTGTAACGGCTAGTTTTTAATGGCTAGTTTGCAACGGCTAAAATTACATAATTCAAACTAAAATCAACATATTTAAAATATATTAAGTAATAAAAATACATAATTCAACAGTTACTTAATTCAAGCTGAAATCACCAGCCGCGTTTCGCTCTAATATTTTCAACGAGCTTCATATGAACTTGTAGTTGTTTAGGCGACATTGCACTTGTATCCTTCATAAAGATTTCATATTCCTTCAGCAGAATTCTTCATCTTTCTGTTTGATAATTTTCGATTGCATATTAGTGAGTTTTTCCCCCTTGTCAGCTCGATCTTCATCAGAAACTTTCACTTTGGCTTTGCCCTATTTTTTGCACTCTGCAGCCCCATTGGACGAGACTAAATCGAACTCTCTGATGAAGTATGCCCCTCCAATTCGGATGTCCTCGACTTCTTGTTAGCATGCTGATCCATTTGTAGAGGAGCCCATTTCTCTAACTCTTTCATTATCTTCCATATGTGCATGTACTTGAAGGTCTTCGTTGGGGCAATTGTGTAACACCCCGATTTCACCTCCCTGCTTAGAAGTGGATGCGAATCGGAGCATTAGCCAAGCTCATGCCAGAACTCAGAAATGATACAAGCATATTATTAAATAAAAACAATAGTTTATTACAAGTTTTCACTACAAGGTGAAAATGATTACATCTATTGATTCATTATTAAGTTGCTAACAATTACAATCTATGCACCAAGCCTATACGCTTCCAAATTTAGCACCAAAAATTTTCTTTTCCTGTAGTTGCACAATTAAGTGGAGTACCTATAAAATTTAAACTGACTAAGTGAGCCCTTGTCCAGTGAGGTCTCACCGTATTCGCAAACTTACCAAGTGAGTGATTAGGCCAAACATTAAAAAAGTAAACAATCAAGAATAAGTAACAAGTAGATCATGAGACAAATAGTGCATACATCATAATCTCAAAAATTGCAAACACAATACTGTAACATAAATGAAGGATATAGTTGAGTCTAAAGAATAAACCAATCGACTCTATTTGAGTATGAAAAGGCTTATTAAAAAGACTTCGTTTCATTCTTGTCAATCGGATTCTGTTTTCCCTATCCAACTAGGGTTCGTCAACCACGCCCAAATCAAACTTGTACTCGTGAGATCTCAGTGCGAGGGTATACCAACGTGGTTACCAAATATAAGCTCCCCGTGCAGACGTCTAACCTCCCGATCAAGCCCTATGCCTTCTTCGTGGGCTTCGACGAACTGCAATCAGGTCCAGTACTAGAGAAACTAGCATGCACATTTACAATGAACTTGTAATCAATTCATACATTGATCCGGTGTGGTAAAGTACATAACCGGCCTTGTCAAATAGAAGTTTAAGCATTAAGCTACAGGCCCAATGTGATAAAGTACACAATTGGCCTTATTAAAAGAAATAGGGTAGAAGGGACAAATAGCATCACATTCTTATCACATTCACAATATCTCAAGCAAGGTCAATCACAAGAATAACACAATTTCAATAAGTCATCTGAGTATTCTGCAACATTTGGCACACAGAGCACAATTGAGGATTCAATTTCATGTAATCATAATAATCAAGGCGTATAAGTACATGTAATCACGAGGAAACATTATAAGAAAGCAGTAAATTGGTTCATAATTTAGGTTGCGATTAAAGCGGTTCTTAGTCAGTGAGATTACTCATCTGGTCTCCAATCCTCAAACTAAGTTGGATCTGCGTTCAGTTTGAAAACGTTCAGTAATAAGAATTCTATTGATGGAATTGAAACTAGTATGCCCCTAAATTGCACCTATATGTCTACCTAGAGGGGGTTTACTCTTTAATAAATTTTCAGCACCAATGTATTTTCAGGGAGGAAAAACCTCAGTGCACTTTCAAATGTTTCAAGTGCTCAACAACGATCTCAAAATGTCATCACGACAAATGTCAGCAATTTTTATAAATCACAAAGTCAAAGCAAAGTGGATTTCCTTTTCTTTCGCTTAAACTGTAGAAGTAAGATCAGAATTCTCAAATTAATAAGATCCCAATGGTTCAACGAAAGGCAATAAAGTTTCAAACCTTTCCTGTTAAGCCAAGATTTAAAAAGGCTTGAGGTGCAACTAATAAAGACATATTTTCAACATTTAGTATCAATTTCAATAAATAGAAACAATCGGTTTATTCACTTGAGACCTTGGTTTAAAATGGTGAGGCCTCTTTTTATCGAAGTTTCAATCTCAAAAATCTCTTAGAAATCAAGGACTGATTTTCGAACTCCTAAAAGGTTTCAAGAAATTCCCAAGATTCATCTAAACGCATCCAAACAATCATGATTTCCAATGCTCTTTGACAAACTTAAGAAGTTTATAGTATTAAGGTAAAACATAAGAGACTTTGATAGTTCTGTCAATACATATTTCAAAGTATTTTAAAAGAAAAGAGGTTGACGATTTAGCAAGTGACAAAGATAGGGAAAGATTACTTGAAGACAGAATGCTTCAACTTCAATTACATTCTATAACAAATAAGATTCTTTAAATTGATTTTGAAATCGCAAGCTCATGCATAAACCCAAAGCAAAGTAGTACCTTCAACTCCTATTCATATTTTGAATCAAAAGGAGACTTTTACTTTTAAAATCAGATGCAAAGTGCAGCTCAAGTTTAAACCGAACAGAACACATATTTAGTTCCTACTTATACTTCAAAACAAGAAAGAAGCAAGAATTGACTGCTGCAAAATTCTAAGTGTTTTCCTTAACTTGCAAAAATCATATCTTAAGAAACAATGGCCCATTTCAGCCAAAACTTGGAACAAAGAAAAATAAGCAATCCAAGAATCAAACTCCAAAGTTTTCAGGGTTTTGTGATGAGTCAATAATTTTAAAGCAAATTTGTGATGCAGTGCTGTCCACGATTTGAAAGTACAGGGCAGCAGACTTAGATCAAAGCTTTTTAACAAGAAATACAGCTCTACGATTTATGAAAATACGACATGTTGTTATACATATGCAGTTAAAGAGTCTTGTGGTTTTTCTATGGATTTTGGGCACTTTTAGACAAGACTTTGGTGAGTTTAAAGTGTAAGACATGTAAGTGTCGAGTTCTGTTTTTCCAAATCATGATTTCTACTTCAATCTTCACTTTTCAAAATGTCTTTGGACTCATTAAACTTAGTTTTCCACCACAAAACATATCTCTCACATTACTTAAACACAACAACATCAATCCCACTCATTATAAGACAAAATTTCACATTGATTGAGTTAATTTCCCATCAACATACTTCCTTCATATTTCAGCTCCAAAACCACCTAATCAAACAGAATTTCAGCAACCAAAATTACCATATCGAACCAATCTATAGCAGTAAATAATCATAAGATATCCCTCATTCTCCATAACTAATCAATGAATTTCATAAATTTAAGCTCCCATGGTTCCAAATCGATCAAAAAGGCTTCAGAATATGTTTGGCAACAGAAGCAGCAAACTTTAACAGTAGGCATTGCCCTTCTCAAGGCTTTTACCAACATAAATGTCCAACATTTCTAGACAATTGCGGAGACAAGCATAGATTTATTAATTTTGTGTATTCATATGTTTCCAAAGATATCGTCTAATAAGTTTAGAATCAACATAACAATTCAGTTTCAGCTACAAGTCTATCAACCAAATTAGCACAGAATTCATTAATCAGGTTTTCATGGGAATGGACAATTTATCATTTATGGAACCCATAGCTTGATTTCAAATCAGTAGTGCCCTGCTTCCAAATAGATTTAATCTGCAAACAGTCACTAAAATTTCAATTAATCAAAATCGATTTCAGCCCCCCTCTAGTAACATACAAACACTATTTATGAACCAACACTTTAAACATAATATCGTGTTCAAAATCCAATCTTTAAAACTCTTAGTATTTTAGATTGAATATTTCCTACATGCATGGTCTAATTTTTAAGTTTCTGGCCATGGACGTGCGAACTTACCTCTTGAAAAGTTAGATACATCCTAGACCTCCTTTTTCTTTATGATCAAAAACCGGGATCCTCGAATTTCAGTCCATTCCTCGATCTGTCTTCTTTTCTAACTCATCCTCACTGCTCCTTCAGTTCTTCAGCCTTCCCACACTTTATTATCCCCAAAATTGTGTTGTAGTGAAGGCTAAAGAGGGAAGAAGGTGAGAGGTACGTGGGGTTTCTTCTTGGGAGAGCGGATGAAGAATTGAGAAGGGTTCTATGAGGGAATGAAAGAGAGGGAAAAACCATTTCTGATTTTGGACAGAGAGAGATACTGTGAGGGATTACTACAACAAGGGGAGGGATTTAATAGCAGTTTTTCACACCTTTTTATGGCGGTTTTTCTAGTTTTTGAACCCAGCGTACGGACTTTCTATGGCGTTAAAACAAAACTGCCATAGAAATTCCGGACTTTCTATGGCGGGTTAGAGAAAACCGTCGTGGAAAGTCCATATACTATCTACGGTAGTTTGGGCTAACCGTCGTGGAAAGTCCATATACTACCATAGAAAGTTATGCACTTTCTATGGTAGTTTTTTCTTAACCGCCATAGAAAAGAAAAACTTTAATTAAAAAAAAAAAAAATTCATATTTTTAAGGCGAACCCTTATTTAAAAGGCTTAAAAAATCAATTTTTAAAAATTAAAAATTTCATATCATTGAAATTCCTTCAGTTCAACACCAAAAAACAACCTAGAATACAAGAAAACTCAGCACCAGAAAACAACTAATATCCTACTGATTCAACATAATACAAGTAGACAAGGATGAACAACCCCTGCAAAAATAAAAGCCTTCACTTCAGACTGCCGTCCTACAGTCATTTTTGCTGCTTTCCCAGTTACCTCATTCAATGGTTTGAGAAACTCAACAAAACCAGCCATGTCGGGTTTCTGATCACACAAAAAAACACAATTTCAGAGGTATACTAGCACAGAATATAAAAAAATCAAAAACAAAGTAACAGAATAAAGTTTTAAGAAAGCCAGGGATAGGGACATCTATTATCATTATTATTAAGTCATTGGATCAGGATTTGTCCGTGCATCACTGTGACAATGAAACCCGAAAGTAAGCAGAAATCACATAGCATCAAACTTCAGGCCATTACCTTAGTAAAGCATGCTCATGACCCAATCACATAGCATCACAAAGCATGCTCATGGAAACTTCAACAAAAATCAATGTCATTTCTGATTAAAGTGTAAGTTTTCTCCCCACGAATTCATATTATTCATCATCTCTAATCTTCAAATTACCACGGAAGAATTTCGAATCTTATTTCACTCATACATAAGAACTTGAACCTCAGAGCATATATGAGGAACTGGAGACATAACTGATGGGGCATTAGCCTTTAGCTTAAAACCAAAACTTGACATTTCCTATTTTGAATATTTACAAGTGATGAAACGGAATAGAGGCGGGCAATTGCACTACAAAAATCTTACCTCACCCCACAGATAAAGTGTGTCTTTCTCGACTCAGAATATCAATATCTTTATGTCAGAAATCATGTTTTATCACAGGTATTCTGAATTAAAAGGATAAAATCATGTTTTATCACGGGTATTCTGAATTAAAAGGATAAAATGTACTCATCAATTTACATAAGGAATGACATTCATAACAATCTTAAAACAAAACAATTATTCAAACCTGAAAACTAGACTACATGGGGAAGCATATGCTGCAAGCCATTGATTAGAAAAATATTCATCCAATTTTTTATGATCAGCTGCAGCAAAACCACCACAAGTGAGAAACTGCAGATAATAGAGATAATATAAAAACATTAAATTTGAATGTTCTAGCAGCAAACAATATAAAAACATCAAACTTGCTTTTAAAATTTTGAGCTACTTTACTTTTTTAATATTGGTTTCTAGTAGCAGATGATACATATCATCAGAGTGTTCCTTTACATCAACTTGTGAAGCTGAAAGCCCATTACAAATCTTCATATATTCTCTCTTAGCCTTTTTGCTTTCCTCCCGTTCTTCAATTTCTTTAGAATCTTTTGATTCCTCCCCATTTTCCTCCATTTTTTCTTCTTCTAATCTCTGCTTCTTTCTGCACAAACATTTTTTTCCTCAGACTACCTCATTAAGTTTCCAGACCATCAATCCCCAGGTCAGCCATGTTCCTCTCATTAATTAGGATCTTAGAACTTCCCTAAAAGCTAATGATGAAAACAAGGCTCTATTGTCATCATTGTATCCTTTGAAAAATATTGTCCATCACTAACTTGTTTATCCAAATATGCATGCCTCCTATACTTTATCTTTGTTGACCTAGACTTCAACTCCTCCACTAAAGAACTAAGCGCATTTCTTATATGATTCAAATGCCAATTAATATGACAATCACCTTTTCAAACATCAAACTCCTTAAGCTCCATAGAGGTTAATTATGATCCATACCTCTCTGAATTATCAACAATAAAAAAATAGAAATTTATGTTCAAAAATACACTGCAGTATAAGTAAATTCTAGCAAATACAAGAGAAAAAATCTAGGTATATTTTCAGAGAAATTAATATTTAAAAAAGAAAAAAAGATAGTTAAGCCTACTCCACAGCTTATATTCAATAATACTCTGGCAAAATAATAATAATAACATAAGCCTGACCTGTTTTGTTCATAGCATAGCAAAAAAGCAAATTTACTTATGCACCAACAAAAAAATGCTGCTTTGTGAGAGAGGAGGTTAAGGAGGCGTTAGGCAGTAGTGGTGGCGACCGGTTGGAGAGGGAAGCAAAGACTGTGCTTCGATAGTCTCTATGACATGCTTTCTATGGATGTAGGGGGAGTTTTCAAAGTTAGGGGAGTGTTAAAGTTAGGGGGATTTTTTACATTTTGTCAAAATTCCCATATTTGTTTTGTTATCATCAAAAAATGGGAGATTGTTAGACCTATAGTCTCAAAGTCCTTATGTTTTTAATAATGATCAAACAAATATGAGAAGAGGATTTAATGAGTTTACTTGAGCTGAAAGTGCAGGATTCGAAAGTTTTGAACCCCAGCCTCGACAGGGTATCGAGTTCGAGATTGAACCCAGAAAGTCTGGAACACAGAAGATCTAGTTCAGAACCAAAAGCCCAGAAACCTTCGAGTCCTAGTCTCGAAAAATCCTCAACATCGAAGCTTGCCCAGAAAGCTTCAACTTTGATAGAGTCGACAGGCAGCCGATAACAGTTAAGTTCTCGGGTTAAAAAATTCCGAAATCAATTGAAATGTCAAGTTCGAAGGTCAACAGGGTCTCTACATCAAAGCTCATGCACCCAGAAAGTATCAACTTTGACAAAGTCAACAGGAAATCAACAGTAGTCAAGCTCTCGGGATGAAAAATCCCAAAATCGATTGAAGTGTCGACTTCGAAGGTCGACAGGGTCTCGACATCGAAGCCAGTGAAAATGAAGAATGTGCCAAGTGCATTAATTGCAAGTCGCACCAAATAGAGTAGCCGTTAAAGCCAAGAATTTGAATTTTATGAAGCCTCGAAGTCAAAGCTTTGACGTCGAACCCGGTCTCGATCTAGAAAAGCTGAAAAGTAAAAGCAACAGGTTTTGTCTCTTTCTCAACGGGGAAACGGAGCTCTTTTCAAAATCAACCTTCAGCTATAAACACAAGTGATTAAAGACTTTGAAGGCACCAGTTTTCATCTCAAAATTCTTAAGTGTCAAAGCAAAAGTGATCTCTTATTGGCATTGTTTCATTTCAGTTTTTATAAGTTTAATAGTTAGCTAGTTTCTAGCACTATCCTTTGTTGCTTTGTTGAGTCAAGTCTTGAACTGCTTCAAGAGGTTTGAAGGAGTTCAAGCACTGTGTAATTTTATAAGAGATCACCAATATTTTGAGTAACTAGAGGGTGATCTTTAGAGACAACTTTTGTAAAGGTTTTTAGATTCACCTTTAAGAATAGTAGAAACCAAAAAAGTTATTTGGAAGGTGGATTAGACTTTCCTAGGAAGGAAAGTTGAACCACATTAATATCTTGTTTGTGCCTCACTAGTCTTTAAAATTATTTCACTTCACTCACTCACAAAACTACTTCAATAGTTGGAAAGAAAAGTTTTAAAAACAACCCAATTCACCCCTTCCCTATTTGGTTGTCAATTTGATCATCTCATCTACTTTATTTCTCAACTCATCATTTTCACATTTCAAAGTAGCATTTTCTTCCTTTGAAGATACCATATCAATATTAAAAGAAGTAATTTTCTTTTTCAAGCATGACATTTTCTTTCATAGCACTTATACATCTTTTATGCAATGTAGTAACATATGTATATACATTATAATCATCATCCCTATCACTATCATGCATTTCACTATCACATAAAGAAGATTTAGAAAAATCATTTACCTTTTTTAGATCACTTCCAATAAGGTCTCTTCTTGTGGTTTCCTTTTCCTTCTCACTTGAAGAATCATCCCAAGTCTTTTCTTCCTTGATCACTTTCTTGACCATTTTCTTGAATTTAGCCATTTTGTGTAAAATAAGGAAAATAAAACACAAATATTTAAGCAGGCAAGTAAGACTCTAAATATAAAAAACAAGGTTGCAAAAGATCTTTAATTCAAAGGTTTTTAAACCTACAAATTGAGCCCTCTCTTTGATACCAATTGAAATACCCTAATAGCAACCTAGGATGAACCTAGAGGGGGGAAGGTGATTTAGGTTCTTGACCCTTTTGAAAATTCCTTCTAAAAGGGAAGAACTTTGAATACCTTTTCAAAGAACAATTTAAAAAATGGAAATCATTTTGTGCTTTATGTGTATGAGTTCAAGTGTAAAACATGAAAGAAAATAGGGTAAATACACAATTACCCCCCTGTGGTTTCAGAAACTTATGCATCACCCCCTTATAGTTTAAAAAGCTACCATGCACCCCACTAACTTTCGTGAACTATGTAAAGTGGACAAAAATGACCAAAATACCCCCGCATCTAAACTGCAATTCACAACTAGGATAAGGGCATTTTGGGGGTATTTTGGTCATTTTTGTCCACTTTACATAGTTCACAAAAGTTAGGAGGGGTGCATGGTAGCTTTTTAAACCATAAGGGGGTGATGCATAAGTTTCCAAAACCAAAGGGGGGTAATTGTGTATCTACCCAAGAAAATATTTTAAGGCACAAAGCAATTTTTATAGTGGTTCAACTTTCCCTCCTCAAGGAAAGTCTAATCCACTTCCAAGCCTAAATCTTGTTCCTAATCTCCCAATAAGATTCTTAAAGGTGAACCTTAAACCTCCTTACAAATTATCCCAAAGGCATTACCTCATAGTTTACTCAAACTACAGGTAATCGTTATGATAATTTTCTCTTGCTTAGAACCTTTTCAAACTCTTGAAAAGATATAAGACTTTCCCTCTAATCCCTTTTACAAAATGAGAAGTAATGCTATAAAAATAGCTAACTATCACAATGAAGATTTCCTAGTCTAGCCTAACTTTGAAATTAATTGCCAGAACTTTGAAGTAATTTTGAAGAGCTTTTTAACACTTGAGAGAAGGTTAAAATTAGATGAAGAGAAGTAGGAACAATGATCTTTAAGTGGGGGGTATTTATAGGAAGAGGGCGGCCCTTGGTTGGGGGAGAAAAGCTTTAAAAAATGGCATTCCAGCACCACCTGTGATTTTGCCCGTGACCGTTATGGCCGGTCGCAGGCACGGACTGTTGGTCCATCGCAGGTGGGCTATCTCATCGCTGTGCAGGGCCTGTGCGCATGGCGCAGCGCATGTCTGGTGGTCCCCCCTCGGCCGTTTTGTCTTCTTTCTTCAGTTGCTTGCCGTTTCTTCAATTTAGCTCGTTTTTCTTTGACATTTGTTGCGTTGGTTCACCCATGAAATTTTCTCTTCATTTTCTCACTTAGAAAAATTGTGGTCCCACATCGGCCTTGTTTGCCTTCTTTTTTTTGTTTGCTTGTCGTTTCTTTGTTTTAGCTCGCTTTTCTTTGTCGTTTTTTGCGCTGGTTCTCCCTTTAACATTTATCTATATTTTCTCACTTAGAAGAATCGTTAAATTAATTCTCATATTGTTAATTCATCAATAAAAGTAAGGATTAAGACCAAATGATCTAACAAGCTCTAGTTGGAGTCGTCGGGCGTCAACAGTGTCGGGGGTTTGAGGTGGCGATGGATAGAGCTGGGTGGTGGTGGTGGTGGTGGGCAGTGGCAGTGAAGGCTGGATGTGCATGGTGATAGCTGAATGTGTGCGGTAGCAGCAGGAGGCAGTTGCTGGTGATGGTTGGCGGATGTAGGCGGTGGTGGCCACCAGCGGCGATGGACGAAGGTGGGCGGTGGTGGAGGCCGAAGTGGTGGTCAGCAGCTATAGTGGCAGCTGGAGGTAGACGACATTGGCAGCTAGAGGTGGTAGTTGAATGTACGCGGTGGCGGCAAGATTTAGATGGATAAGGCGGCCGGAGGTGGTTGCCGGCGATAGTGGCTAAATGTGGGGGGTAGCCGAAAGTGTTAGTTGGATATGCGTGGTGGCAGTCGGTGGCAGCGATGGCGGCCATAGTTAGACAGCGATGGTGGCTCGAGGTATGCGGTGTTGAAACAAGCCATAGTTTGAAAACTTTGTTTTTTTTTTTTTTTTTTTTGAAAATAGTTTTTGAAAACCTTGTTTCTTTGTATATTTATGAAAACATGTTTACAAAACTTGAATTCAAAACATGTAAAAGAAATGCCCTAAATGGAGGTCAAATATTTTGAAATAAATCTGCAATCTTATAAAAGTTGATGTTCAATGCTGAATTTCTTTGAAAGTATATAAATTTTTAGTTTATTAAAAATCAAGAATTTATAATTTTTATGATTTACAATTTGAGATAGCTCATTAGCCATATTCATGGAACCTTAAAAATTGTTTTGATTAATGAATAGACAAATAATGAAAATGTGCAGTGTGTACTAAAAGGATGTGCAACCTTTTGAAGCAAAATGTGCAATGATGATTTTTTATTAAAAGAAAAATACAATCAATAAAACTTTACACTTACGTCTAATTTTATAGGTAGATAAAAATTTTAGCACTATTAAAGGGTTTACAAAAACAAAAAATACTTTCATTTAAGAAGCACACAAATTTCTAATTTTAAATTGAAATGTGTAATATGTACTAATTGAAGGTGCATGCTTTTTGAAAATTATGATAGAATATCTTTTTGAATAAATAGTACTTAATTAATAATGAGTGAAGTGCATAACTAGTCACTTAAGTTTGCGAAAGTGCAGGAATTATCACGCAATGTTGAAAAGCCGATTTTTAATCACGTAACTTTCAAAAACGTGCATAAATGGTCATTTCGTGAAGTGGCCTCGTTAACTCCCTAATGGAGATATTTTGGTGGGGATAAAAGCGTCAAAAACTAAAAAAAGTCTTAACAGAAAGAAAAAAAATTTGTCTTCTTCTTCTAGCCATGGCCGTGAAAACTTGCTGCAAAACCATGGCCTCTTTTCCTTCAATCACCGCCACCATCTCCATCTATTTCACTCTGATTCGCTACCCGACGGAGCACGGCGATTTCTCTTCCGGATCTCGATCTTAACCCGCGTCTTCAATATCTGACGCCGACCACCACGTCTTTAATTTCTGTCTTCCTCCCTCCGCCACCCCTCTCCTCCTCTTTTTCTCCCTCTGCCGCCCACCCTTTTTCCTCGTTTCCACAATCCAGGACTGCTACTCATCGGAAGTTGTTGAGCCGGAGGCCACCCTGGGCCGCCATATAGCCACAAGCTGGTCGAGATCGGACTGAACGATATTTTCACGGTGTCTGGCGACTTCAACCTCACCTTTCTCAATCATTCACCGCCGAACCCGTACAAATAAATGTATTGCAACAATTATTAGTGGTCCACCGTCCAGTACTGGAATTGATTTTCTTAGCTGGAATTCATCCAAACTAGATCAGTAGCAAGTTTTAGAGTTCTACCTAAAGCCCTGTTCGTTTTGTTTTGGTGGAATTTCTTCTGGTTAATTGATAAAATCAGCCAGGAAGTAGTAGTTCAGGACCCATCTTTAATGTGAGATTGGGGGGTCATTTGGTAATAAAAGTAAAATAAGGGAAATGTAAGACAAAGGAATAAAAAATCAGATGATTTTGCCCTCAAAACTTCGTTTCTGTTAGGGAGTTAACGGTTGAACTTCACAGAATAACTATTTTTGCTCAAAAATGAAAGTTACGTCAAAAAATTACTTTTCAAAGGTGTGTGATTATTTCTGCAATTTCTGTAAAGTTGCGTGATTAGTTATGCACTTCACTCATTAATAATTAAGACTGCCTACTATTCCTGAGGAATAGGAATAGGAAATATACTAAATGGCGGAGCAATATTTTCAAATAAATTTGCCATATTTTTTAAAAGTTGATGTGCAATGTGATTTTTTAAAATATATATAATTTTAAGTTAATTCAAAATTAAGAATTCCAAAGTTATATATTTTTTTTATGGTTACCCATTTTAACTTAAAATATTTAAATTAATGAAAAAATGGAAATGTGCAGTGTGTACTAAAAGGAGGTACAACATATTGAAGAGCGATATGTAATGTCTTCAAAGTAAATGTGCAATAATGAATTGTTACCCTTGGTTTTATATAAAAAATGTACAATTACTTAAAAATTAAGAATAACATCTAAATTTTATGTTTTATAGGTTGATAATATTTGTAGCACTTTTTACGGCTAACTCTAGAATTTTAGAAAGGTGGCTTCTTCAGTCTTCCTCCTGTTAATGATAATGAATCGGGTCTTGGATCTGGTTTCTGTAGCTCGTGCGAGTTAAGGAAATCTGATGCTGGCAAGAAAAAAATACAGATAAATGCACCTCGAGCCAGTTTTTCTACCTAGGAAATGAATATTCCATTGATGATTATGTTTATGTGATCCCAGATAAATTATATGCAAGAAAAGTTCGACATAAAAACTACAAAGGTTCCAGCCCACATAAATTTTATGCAAGAAAAGTTCCACGTAAAACCTACAAAGGTTCCAGAAATGTTCGACTGAAGGCTTATGACGTCTGTCAACTGCTGGCGATAGTTAGCCATTCCTTAACGAAACCAAACCTTGCCAAGGAGAAGGTCAGAAGATTTTTCAGACATGAGGATATATCATCTGAGAAAGCATACTTCTCAGATATTCGAGAGGTAAAAGCCACTTCTTTATTATTTTATTTGATTTTAAATAATTATATTAATTGATGCCTTGGTTCTTATTTAGAATTCGATGATTGTTATTAGAAATTTGAATAATAGAATATCGCTAGAGTTTTGAATTGAAACTTTTCCGTATTAAAATGTTAATGTATTCAGCCTTAATTGGTGTCCTCTACAGATTTACTACAGCGAGGAACTTCACGACATAGCTATTAAAGCAATTGATGGAAAATGTGAAGTTCAAAAGAAGCATGACCTTCCATCTGAACAGGTCCTTGCAATATCTGATCAGGTTTTCTTTTGCGAACTTGTTTATGATCCTTCTGACAGGTCTCTCATGCAGATAATCTATCCCAATGTTGTTAAAATCTGCCACCATGCATATGCTTTTGTTTCATTTATCCCCAACGTTGTTGATTTTGTTTTTTTTATCAGATACCCTCCAATATTATAAAATTGAGATATAGTCCTGTGAAGGATTATAGGAAAAATAAGGGCAACTACAAAGAAGGGGAAGCCAACCTAGGAGTCGAAAATCCAGAATTGACTTCTCAAGGGAACTCCTTGGCAACTATGGATATTTTTGCGGGTTGTGGCATGACTTGTCTGAGGGATTGCCGCAATCAGGCAATTCCATTGTTATTATTTTCCATTGATATAGTGCATGCGTATGGAATCGATGTGTAAGATATTGTTCTTGTTTTTATTTTAGGTGTCTCCGTCCCAATGTGGGCGATTGAGTATGGAAAGGCAGTTGGAGATGCCTTTAAGCTCAACCATCCCGAGTCTATGGTGCTCGTTAATTACTACAATGTGACTACAAGTTTCCATTATTAAATACAGTTTCATTTGAATGCAGGCTTATCATGCAAAAATGCGGGGACGTAGAGGATTGCATATCCGTTTTAGAGGCTGATGTTTCAGAGGCTGATGAATTAGCTACTTCATTGAGTCAAAAAGAGTTAGAAAGTTTGCCTCTTCCAAGATAAGTGAATTTTATCAATGGAGGGCCTCCTTATCAGAATTGTTCAGCCTCATGGCTCAATTAACTTTACATCTAATGATCAATATGCTCATGTTTGTATAAGGAATACTTAAAAGAGGAGCAACATTTTGTATGATGTGCATTTGTTTTTTATAGTTTATATACAATGCTTGATTTACTATAAATTATACAAATATATTTTGTAAAAAGTCCAAATTTTGGAATTCCTCAACCAAAACAAAAGATTTGAGACATTCTTATAGGACTATTAACGTCAAAGAACTAATTTTATGAGAAAGACAAACTAATTAAATTTGAAGTAATTTTATGAGAAAGGCAAACAATTTACTAGGTTTAGTTATTAATTCCATGTGGGTGGGCGTTAATTGGCTACCTTTCTATTATTAATTTATTCATAACAATAAGATTAGAGTATTGAGTGTTTTTATTAAGGAGAATGATAAATCAGATGAAGTTGGTGCTATGTATCGTGTGACTATTTGTTTCAGAAATGTGATGGAATCAAAATTTTTCATGGATGGATATTGGTGAGATGATTTCAAACAATTTTTTTAAAAATAGATCTATATAACCAAACAAAAGTCTTAGTCATAAACAAATAACCATATTTTAAACAGAATGATGGCAAATAATGAATTATAGTTAAAATAAGAAAATACCCTTGGGGACATTAGTCAAAGAAATATGGTTCCAATAGCTTAAAAAATTACAGATTCTAAGAGTAAAGATGCCTTTAAGCTCAACCATCCCGAGTCTATGGTGCTCGTTAATAACAGCAACGTGATATAAGGTTCATAGAGCTATTAAAATGAAAGATTTTAAGAGCGGAGATTAGAAAGGGATGGCACTGCCAAGTGATTACGACTACCAATGCTTAGATTCACCTCAAGAAGGTGACTTTTTTTCAGTCTTCTTGTTAATGAATTGGGTGTTGGATATGGTTTTTGTAGCTTATGCAAGCTAAGTAAATCAGAGATGA
Source organism: Leptodermis oblonga (assembly GCA_016801395.1). Taxonomy (NCBI): domain Eukaryota; kingdom Viridiplantae; phylum Streptophyta; class Magnoliopsida; order Gentianales; family Rubiaceae; genus Leptodermis; species Leptodermis oblonga. The sequence goes on from CM028753.1 coordinate 23,090,866, forward strand.
CAAGAAAAAAATTGAGACAGTGTAATGTTTTCAGAGTTGACATGCAAAGTGGAAATTTTGTGTTGTTTAAGGAAATATTTCTAATTAATTCATTGGATATTTAATAACTACATGCAATGTGTTCTAAATAGAGGAGCAACAATGTGTATGATGTGCATTTTCTTAAAACTTATGTGCAATGCTTAATTTAGTATAAATTATACATAAATTATTTTGTAATGAGTCCAAATTTGAATTCCTCAGTTGAGACAAAGATTTGAGAAATTCTTGTAGAACTGTTAAGGTCAAAGAACTAATTTCATGAGCAAGACAAACTAATGAAATTTGAAGTGAATTTATTTGGGTGGACTATTTACATGCTTCAGTTTTTAACTCAATGTGGGTGGGAGTCTATTGGCTACCTTTATGTTATTAATTTATTCATACTGATGAGATTGCGGTAATGAGTGTTTTTATTAAGGAGCATGATAAATCATATGAAGTTGGTGTTATGTATCTTTTGACTATTTGTTTGAGAAATGTGATGGAATCTGAGCCCATAAGAGTTTGATCACAAAGCGAAACCCCATCGTTTTAAAGGTTGCTAGGATAGTTTTTGTGAAACCTTGACCCACCAACAATGGACAAACATAACTTGGTATAGATCGATGACCGTGACCCACGAGTGTACAATATTGAGAACCTCGGTATAAGCAAGCCACGAGCAACTCACCAAAAAGATTGTTCGATAAGTATTGAACGCCATAAGACAAAGTCTTGATAAGTTCTATAATTCACTGAAGAACTAAGAGTTTTGGAAAAACTCACAAACACATTTCAATTTATCCAAGTCTGCTTTCAAATGTTTACAAAGGTAGCATATTATAGGCAAACAAAGACTACTCTAAAAGTGAAATGATGCATTGTCTTACACTAAAAGATTATTCTAGAATAAATCTTGATGCATTGCCTTAAAATTGAAAGATCTTGTCTCATTTAATCCTCCATGCTGAATCCCCTTGAAAATTCAGCTTTGAACTCTTTGAGTGTGAGATTAAAATTCATTGCATTTACACCTTTCTCTTGAGCTTTCTTGGCTGCATTCACAAGAAGACTTCTCAAATTCTGAATCTCTCCCATGAAGCCTAGTGACTGAATGTGTGCCTGCAGTGATATTCTTATGACCGAAATTTCAAAGTCCTTTAGAGGGGGGTGTATTGACTGTAGTTAATGCTGAAAAAATAACTCCAAAAGTCTGCACTTAATGTCTTTGAAAACCATAAAAATCCTGCACCTTTAAGCTTATCTTAACGGAACCAATTCAGCTCAAAAGAGATCATGACTTTGGTCAAATAATTTTCACCCATTCAGATCCAAGTGAAAATATAACATTAATCTTCTTGAATGTATTTCCTTATGTCATGTATTAGGCTCATCATCCAAGCTCCCTTTGGATGCCTTTCCACACAGCCTCTAATCTGAATCTTTGGCCGAACTCATAAGTGTAGAAATGTCCCAAAAATTCTGCATTTAACCCTCTTGAAAGCTTGCTGAATTCCAACGCACTTTGACTAAAACAATTGTTACCATGAGGTGCACCACACACAATTATTGCATTAAATACATGTAAAATGCTATAGAAGGTAACAACAACAAATAACAAGTTATATTTACACATAAACCCAAGTATATATTTGTGCAAAAAAAAATTGATAAAGTATTTTAACATATAAAAGTTTATTAATTTTAACAAACAAAATTTAAGAATATCTATGAGTGGTAATTATTTATTTATTACAAAAATAAGATTAAAAATTTAGTATGAACTACTAAATAGAGTATGCAGTGTACCCAAAAATAATTTTTGTACCCCGTCAGATATATACACGGAAAAAATTGATATTAGTAAATTAAAATATTATGTATGTACCATTGAATATCCGGATGTTTAATATAGCACATCTAGGGTGTTATAATTATTCAAAAATAATTTGGAAAATAAATAAATAAATAATATATATTTACTTAATATAGGCACAGTACACCATACAAAATCATTGAACCGTAATATTGAAAATGACGTACTCCAATTAAAAACTATTGTACCCTGCCAAAAATCCTTAGTTTGAAACTTAAAATTTCCAAAAGAACGTCATATACTACGGTTAAACTTACAATCCGCGAGGGTTAATTATCGCCACAAATATATTTTGGACCAAAACATAATTTTTACAATTATTTTGGGCATTGTACCACAATGTGCTCAACAAACAACTATTATACCCTGCCCAATATATATATAGGGAGAAATTTATTAGTAAATTAAATTAGTTTATATAAATCGATCGAGTAATGAGATTTTTAGTTTAGCACATCTCGGTGTTATAACTGTTCAAAAATAATTATGAAAAATATATATATTTAATTATTATAAGCGTAGTACGCCATATAAAACCAGTGTACCCCAGTACTGAAAATAATGTTCCTCAAATAAAAACAACTGTACCCCGCCCAAAATTCTATGTTTGAAACGTACAATTTTCTATAGAATCTCATATATTATGGTTTAATTTATGATCCCCGGGTTAATGATCACCATAAATATATTTTGGACAGAAAAATAATTTTTACAATTACTTTGAGCATTGTAACCTATATGAAATGCTGTCATACCCCCAATTTTCTGCACAATGTGCCCAATAAACAACTATTATACCCCGTCCAATATATTTATTGGAAAAAATTCTTATTATTAAATTAAATTAGTTTATATATGTACCCATCGAGTCATGGGATTTTTAATTTAGCACATTTTGGTGTTATAATTGTTCGAAAATAATTATGAAAATAAAAAAAATATATTTTTAATGAATATGGGCACAGTACGCCATATAAAACTAGTGTACCGTAATACTGAATATATTGTACGTCAATTAAAAACAATTGTATCCCTACCAAAATTGTAAGTTTGAAACATACAATTTTCTATAGATCAAACCTCATATATTGCGATTTAATTTAGCATCCCGAGTTAATTATTGCTCGAAATATATTTGGGACAAAAAAAAAATTTATAATTACTTTGCGTATTGTACCCTTTATGAAATGCAACTGTACCCTGCTTTTGTGCATAATGTACCACAACAAACAACAATTGTACCCTACTCAATATACAAGAGGAAAAATTGATATTAGTAAAATAAAATATTATGTTTATACCAATCGAATACTGAGATGTTTAATTTAGTATACCTCGAGTGTTATAATTGTTTGATCATAATTAGAAAATTAAATATATAATATTAATTAATATAGGATAGTTACACCATATAAAATAATTGTACCCCAATACTGAAAATAATGTTCCCAAATTAAAAACTATTGCCCAATCCTTAGTTTTAAACTTATATTTTTCTATAGAAGCTCATATACAATGGTTTAATTTATCATCCCCGGGTTAATTATCGATAGAAATATATTTGGGACAAAAAAAAAAATCCCAATAACTGTGACCATTGTACCCTATATGAAATGCAATTGTACCCTTCTTTTGTACATAATGTGCCCCAACAAATAAATATTGTTGTAGCACCCCAGTCTCACCATCCCGCATACAAGGGACTGATTTAACCAGATGCCTGCCTGGTTCGCACCAGGGCTCATTATCGTTGAGAACATATTCATCTTCCTTTTATTATAACACTAATAATATTTTCACAACCCTAATATACCTGAATATCAGGTATAATCTCATCTAAATTATCATTGCCTTCTAGCCGTACCCCACTATTTAAGTACTTTAGGTTGTCCTAGTGAGTATAGTCATCTTCGCACCAGAGATCTATAACAATTATTTTGAACACAGAAAAAAAAAAAGGAAAAGTGGAATAAGCCCTTGCCCAGTGAGAGTCCACCATTTCTGCAAATATTTACTGAATTGCATAAATTACCCATGCATAGAATTCAATCAGCCCTTGCATAGAGCATTCATGACTCATGGAAGATTCATAGACATGTAACGATGATGAAGGCAGTCATCAAAGTTCTATATGAATGATAAACAAATTAGCCAACTCACCTCGGTGTTCATTCATTCAGTATTCATTTGTATAACTCATTCATTCATTCATATAATCATCTCGTCAGCCAACTCCCTATCATAGATGTATTTTAGGGCCCTGATGTGAACGCCCCTAGCTTATCGACAAGTCCAGCTCAAGGAGATCCAGAAGATAGTGCAGAGAGTGCAGCTGAGGTTCGAGTGCTTCATCGAGGCCCACCGATGCTCCACGATCCAAGTCCATATCAAAGAGATCCATTCGTTGATATAGTTGGGCCAATGACTCGCAAGAGGACTTCAAAGCTCAAAGCAGACCTTGCTAACTTTGTTCAAAGGTGTGCTACAGAAGCCCAGCTCGTATCCAGCTCCAATGAACTCAATGAGAAAGAAAGAAAGCTTACAAGAGTTACCCTACTCTCCATCAAGGTGGAAATGGTGAATACTAGTCTTTCCAATTAAGGAAATGGTGGAAATGGTATTTCCAAGCTGTGCAAATGGTGGAAATGGTATTTACGAGCTAAGGAAATGGTGGAAATGGTAACTACAAGTCTTTCCAGTAAAGAAATGGAGATTTCATGAAGATTGAAGAATTTTAGAAGTGAAATGTTTTTTGAGCTTCTGAAATGATTCCGGAAGCTTCCAGAAGATTCCAGAATCTTCTTACATCTACATCATCATGCTATATCAATTGGGCCAAATCCATCAAGTCCACTCCATGAACCCATATTCGGCCAAGCCCAAGCCAAAGGAGAAGCAATTCACAATTAGGGTTAGGGTTAGGAGGAGAATTAAGGTTTTGTGCATGTTACCTAATTCTCTTCATAGTTTCCTCTTTTTCTTTTCTCCTTTATTTTTCGGTTTTCCCTTTTCTTTAGAGGTAAAATCTGAATTTTTCTTTCCTTTTTCTTGTGAGAATTTCGTGCATTGCTTACCTTAAAGCAGCCAAAAGTCTTCCTTCTTTTCTTTTACTTTTTCAACAAGTAAGTTCCTTTTTCTTGCTGATTTTTATGAGTTACTTTGTCCTAAAATTTTTTGATTTTTGTCCTGTTTGTGAGTCAAGTGTCGTTGCCTTTAATCTGATATGGATCTGAAATATGCATCATAAATGAAGTGTGACATGAAGTATGCATGATGTAGTTTTGAAAATTTAATATGAGAAGTCCTGAATTAGTTAAATCTGGAAATATGCATGTTTTCCCTTTTCTTAAGCCATTGTACTGAGCCTAAATGCTGAATTGTTCGGGGAGAACCATTTGCTTGCCTGTCAGACTGTCAAGATGGTATGAATAGCATATGGCGGGATGATGGGGAACCTTCGTAGGATTAACCACTTTTGGCTTGCTTTCTTAACCTACCTTGTTATATCCCTAGAAGCCAAGTTGAAGCCTTGTATACAAATGTTTTTTTTTTAGTCAGTAAATAAGCCAAGGCCAATTTTTGTGATAAATCCTTTCTACCCCCCCAGTGTGTTGAGTTGCTGAATTATGAATGAAGTCAAGTGGTGCAATGTTTAAACAATATGTGTGGATTATTTGGCAATGTATATGTGTGCCCAATATTAAAAAGCTCATGGAAAGCAGAAGAAAAAGAAAGAATGAAAAAGATGTTGATGTTTTGAATTCTGTAATGTGCTGAAATTGTGATATATGATGAGCTGGGTAGAAATTTAAAGTGCTGAATTTGTGAGCCATAGTCCGCACAAAGTACAAAATGCTGAATGAAACAGGCGCCAGTTGCCCAAACAAAAGGGGGCTGTGAAGAATTTTGAAGAAAGGTACAGCAACTGAAGTTTAATTTTTGAGAACACATTGGGTTTGAATTTTTTTACAGGTGGCTTAGAACCCTTAGGATCTGTCCAAAGGTTCGAACCCAAGCCTTACGTTGCATCCCTTGATTAGAAGGTTGTTTCTTAACTGCTGTGTATCTATTCCTTCTATACTGTGGCGATGGTCGACTATCAAGCATGTATGATTCTGGCTAGATTAAGATTTATTTTTATCCTATTTTTTTCTGAAAAATGTGAGATGGTGTGCATTACTGACCATAGAGTGCTGTTTTGGGAATTATTGCATGTTTTTGAATTTAGCTAATGGAAGGACTGTTTTTGTGAAGTAAATAGAACACATGCATATGAATTAAAGTACTGATTTTGTGGTGTGAGTAAGTTCCAGAAAAGAGAAAAGGCAGATTTGTGAGTCTTATTTTCGAGTCAGTCCAAAGAGTCTTATGTTTTGTTCTGTTTTGTGTCTATGCTGTTTCTGTCTGAAGCAATTGAGAATTAAAGTATAAGTGCATTTGCTGAATTTATGGTATGCTCTAGTTCTTCACTTCACGCTTGAGGGCAAGCGTCATTCAAGTGTGGGGATATTTGATCTGCACGTTTTAGATGTATTATTTTAGGACTTGTTATGGCAGTTCTCACGGGCTTTTACCCAAGGTTTTAATGTTTATTTGCAGTTTTAGAGATCGGGCCTAAGAAGAAAAGAGTGTGCAAAAAAGTGAAAGAATTGGAGCAGACGAGTCACGCCTAAAAAGCCCACACGATTTGTGGGCTAAATCAAGAAGGAAACCCGCAAGCAGAGCTGCACACGGTTGGAAGAAGGAGAAGCAAAAATCCAAATCAGAGAAGGAAGATTCATGGGAAATTAAATTCAATTGGTTTCTACTGTACCCGAAATTAGCTTCAAGTAGGCCAATTCCAATTGGAATTTAATCCAATTCCAATTGGAATTTGATCCAACAACAATTGCACGTGGGCCTTACTGTATTTGGAATTTAATCCAATTGAAGTTTAATCCAATTCGAAATCCAATGCATGGGCCGATTCCAATTAATTGATTCCAATTGGAATTTAATCCAATTCAATTGGAATTGAATCCAATCAGTGGGATGAAGTCAAATCCGTGGGCATGCGCAGAGTAATGCGGAGAAAGTAAAAAGGGATGCAATGAAGTTTTGAGCAATTTACCAATCCAAGAAGGAATTAAAGAGAGAAGTTGGGAGTTACCAAAAAGTGAAAAGATTCCATGTGCTTAATTAATTCTCTTTCCAAGTAGAAGAATGTTTCATTATTCAATTAGGAGATTGGTTAATTGCTGAATTGTATCCCTATATATATGGGCTTATTCCTGCACTTTTGATATAGCTTTTTAGAGGACAGCTTTTGAGAGACAAGCTTTTATAGAAGTTTTTAGATAAATTTTATATAGAATAGTTTCTTAGTTTAAAAATAATTTTCGCGCAGGATACAGTTTCGCGCAGTGTAGTTTTCCTCTGTTTTTCCTCTGTTCTGTTCTGTTTTTGTTCTGTTTCGATCGCAACTTTGGATTTTTCCGACGGGCAGTCTACCGTTTGGCCAAACCGGCGGTTGTCGGATCGCGAATTCTTAAATTCCAGTACAGTATTCTCTTTTCTCTTTTAATCTCTTCTTTTATAATCATGTGTTTTTCGTGTTTTATCATGAGTAGCTAATTTATTAGTTCTGGTATTATGTAAGAAGCCATAATCCATGCATGTATGAAACCCAGGAATTAATCTAAGGTCTAATGAATTATGTTTCTAAATTACCTATGTTTATATGTCTAATTACTAAGATTCTATTAAGCCTGATCAACTTAGTTTAATCTGGTAGAGTCAGTGAGTGGCACAACTACCGGCCGAGTAGTACAGGATTAATTGGGTAATAATTTCTAATGCATCGTCAGTAGGAATTATTAGTTTCGGGTTCTTCTTGTTCTTAATGCTTCTATTTGTTAATTAATAAGGTTTGCGGGGACTCGCGGTCTGTTAGTTAACGTAGTTAGAGAATAATTCCTTTGCGGGGACTCGCGGGGTATTATCGAGAATCTATGGAAGAATTGGGATTATTTGCGGGGACTCGCAGTAATACTATAACTGAAACGGCATAAGTAATTAGACAAGTTAAGAGGTTTATGATTGCATGCATGAGATTAAGGTGGATTTACATAATACCGGAATTTTCTCTCAGTAATTGATAATTGTTTAAGTCTTTTATTTAATATTAGTTTATTTTGCTATATTTAAGTGACAACTCTAAGGTCTCTTAAGAGACACAAAGGTGACTACTAGTCATAGTTTGGTTTTATTTGCACGTTAATTGGAATTTGAATCAAATTGCCGTCTCTGTGGATCGACCCTGTCTACTACTGTGCTATATTTTATTAGCATCTTAATTGCTGGTTTAAGCAGTACTTTTAATGTATTTGGTAGACCCACGACAAGTCCTATCAATTAAGTTCCAATTTTATGTTTTCTTTCCTTATTTTCTTGTGTAAATTTTGTGCTCCCTATACCTATAAATAGGGGTGCTGCACTTCATAATTCTACAGTGATTAATTGAATGAAAGTTTATACTTTATTATTCACTCTTCTTTATTTTGGCTTAAGTAATTTGCATGCTTTGTTAATTGCTAAAGTACAGGAACTATAGGCTAATTAGATAATTGCTCTATCTAATTGCATGCTTTGTTTCGCCTCTATTATTCTCCACTTGGTTCGAATTGCGTGTTTAATATAACTTGTTAAATTAGTAGTCTGCCAAATCCAAGGGTAAGGATTCTAGAGTTTTGAGAGCTGCGTCTTGCATACAGACTTTCCTTGGCAATTTTCCGCATTGAGTTCTTGTTTTCACAAGTTGAAATCAAGGGTTCACATCAGGCCCACTGTGTTGGGTGTGATTTCGATATGAGGAACGCAAATGATTCAGACGACCAAGCCCTATGCTGGCTCATGGAATCAAACCAGATGATCATATAATGGATCCAGACTCAACTCGTGAACAATCAACAGTTCCAGTATACAAAGAATGCACAACTGAAGCATAACAATGATATATGTAGTCCACCCAGTATATAAACACAACTAGGCAGTTCAAAATGAAACACATTTCAAGCATTTTTCGAAAGCGTATAAAACATTTCATCACAATTCAATCTGTGTAGATTCAATTATAAATTGCATTAAAATGGTATCAAATTTTAGTGATAAATTCACATCAGTCCGTAGATACTAGCTCACAGCTATCTACCCGATATGCATATATTTCAAGTTCAAAGACTTCAACATTTAGTTCCAACTAAAAATATTCTCAGATTCTTAAATGTATCACGTATCTTAGATGGTCTATCTAAGATAATGCATTAAAGTAACAGTTCTTAATTTCTTTTAAAAGGAAACTATTTAGATACTAAATAATAGGAATTTAAACTCTATTTCCAGTTATAAACAAATAAAGTTAAAATAGAATAATAATGACTCAGGAAAATTAAATCTAGTTTAATAATCCTTACATAATTATTAATCAATGCATTTAAATAAAAAAAAGAAAAATAAATTGTAAAGAAAGAAAGTAAAATATATGAAAATTCATTTTTCAAGGTCAGATCGGTTTTACCCGTATTTGAATAGGTTAAAACCGGTACAAAATTATTTTCAGAAGGAGGAATCGGTTTTACCCGTTCCATGATCGGTTTTAGCCGAGTTTCTTGAAGCTTTGCAAAGAAAGTCATTTTTACCCATCATTTGATCAGTAATAACCAATCAAGCAATTTTTCAGAAAACAAGGATCGGGTTTTCCCATCATTAGATAGGTCAAAACTGATCCAACAAGTATTCAAAAAAAAAAGGAAATGTTTGACCCATCATTCGATCGATAACAATCGATCCAATAATTATTCCGAATCAAATATTGGTTTAACCGCTATTTAAGCGGTACTGACTAAGTTTCTTGAGAAACTTTTACTCAGAATTACAAAAGGCAATTTTACTTGATCCAAATCCGATTTCTCCAGACTTTCTTGAGCTAAGAAAATCAATTTTACCCTTCTTTGGATTGGTTATAACCGATCGTTTCCATCTTCAAATTTCAGTTTCGGGGTTTCAATCAAAAGGTCCTCAAAACTTGTTTTCTTTTGGTTCTTTTTCATCAAAATCATTCTTACAACATTTCTATCATTTTGTAACATATTTTCAACGTTCAAAAATAAAGAATTCAATGTAACCAGCAGGTAAATTCAAAACTACACTGTTTCATAACTTATGCATTATAATTCTATAAACTAACCTTATAGTAAGCTTGAATTTCTTACCCTTATCTTCCTGAGGTGGCTAAGGATGGATCCACCGGATCAGAATCCAAGCTTTCAGCTCCAAGTCCTTTTCCAATTTTCTTCTAATTTTCTAGCCTTTCTCTCTTTTCTCCTTTCTCTCTTCCTTCCCACTTGATTCGTCGTGAAACTAATGTTATGAGTGATCAGGGAAGTATTTATAGTAGTCTAGGCGCCTGATTGGACAAAATCCATAGGCTATAGACCCCTAGGGTTGTAGCCCGAAGTTGGAACTCGGAAAAAAGATATATTTTTTTCAACTCCAGGTAGCGATCGGTTTTACCCGCTCCTATGGTGGTTAAAACGGCTCTGACTTTAGTCAACCTAGAAAATGGTGGGTATAACCGGTCCTAAGTTGGTTAAAACCGCTATTCAAGTGGTGATATATTTTTCTCTACTATTCATAGGCGGTTTGATCGGATTTACCCACTCTAATAGTGGTAAAAACCGATCCTCGACTTTTTCCTTTATTTTTCATTTATTTTCTATTTTCCAAAATTAATCCTTAAATTTAATCCTATACTTAAAATATACATAAGAAATTATATAAGGACATTCAAAGATTTTAGGGGTTAATCCTAGGGTTAAAATTACACGGTTTCACATTCTTCCCCCCTAGGAAATTTTGTCCTCAAAATTCTTTATTCAGAATTTATTAAAAAATCATTAAATAATTATAATCATATTCAAAACTTTTCTAACGGATATATATATATATATATACATATTTACTTAGAATAGTATAATATGTTTACAAAATAGAGCTTCATATATTTTGAAAAAGAAGTCATATTGATAAGAGAAACCAAAATTTAATTTCATAATTTTGTGAATTAATTCCGGGTGTTTTATTTTTATTTCTCTTGTCATATGAAAAGAATGGGGTCTAAAACTTCTGAAGAAAAGTTTTGGGGCTAAATTGGTAATAACTACATATCTTAGGCTGAAAACTAATTTTCTGAAACAGTGGATTGGTTTTACCCGATCCTCCTAGCGGTAAAAACCGATCGGGGTCAGTAAGGTAAAGGTAAAAATTTTCTTTCGTGACTCTTCAATCGGTTTTTCCGTATTTTCTTCTTTCAAAAACCAAAACCCTAGCTCTCTAATTCCCTAAATTCGTGGTGTATTTCTTCAATTCTTCATTGTTTAATCTTCCTACTATTTTAAAGAACAACCCTACTTGATTACTACATGCCATAATCATCAAAATCCACCTAAAATTTTTGGATTTCTCTCCATAGCCCAAACTGAAATTCCATCAGTTTGGGATTGATTTGTGGGTTTTGGATTCGACTCTTTGCATCAAAAGCATCCTTAGAATGTGGGGTTTCTTATTATTACTTTAGTTTTTCAATTATTTCACTCTAATTTCATTTCCTAATTTATGATAAAACCTAAAATTAGGATCAGTTTTTACCAGTTTATAGATTTGTTTTTGAATTGATTTTTTATTCCTTTAGGTTCTTTAGGGGCTTCTTTAGCATTTATTGGGATGGATTATTTTCATATATTATTTGTGTTAGATTTCTCATTTTCTTATTTTTCTTGTTTTTGTGATTTTAGGTATAATGGTTCCAAAGAAAATTAAATCCTACCAATAAGTCAACCTATAAGAGGAGTAGGACTGAGGACTCAACTTCATAATCGTTGCCTCGATTCTTCGATGAGGAGTTCAAAAGTTATATGAAATAATGCAAAAATGTAAGCTTTCAGATTGTTTGTCTCTTGATTCAGATGGCTTAGGTATGGTAAATATTAATGATGTGCTAGAATATTTTGAGTTTCAAGATTTCATGCCTTTGTTGAATGTTGTGGAGCCGTTCTATGAAGAGGCTGTAAGGGATTTTTATGCCAACTTTAGGATTGATGATACGGGTTCTTATTATACTAGAGTTAATGAAACTCAATATACTGTGACTGCTAGTATGGTTAACAGAGCTTTAGGTTTGCCTGAGAATCCACCTAGTGTAGATGATTCTACAGTATATGCTAGACATAGGATTTATTATGCAAATCATTGCCCTAATGATTTTTGTTAGACCTATGGTCTTAATCTTAGTTTTAATGATAAGTTAACAAACATATGATTTTATTTAAATATTTTGCACTTGAAGAATTGCTTCGAAAAATGAAGAACAACTGTCACAAAACAAAGCGTCTGAGCAAGTGTCCGAGTCGGACAGCATATCACATGGTGGTCAGTAGAGAAATTAAAAAAGAGAAAAACGGTAAGAAGAAAGAAGCCATACGAGTTCTTGTCCGAGTCGGACAGAAATTATAACGAGGATCTGAATTCAATAACTGTTTTGAAGTCGGGTCTCAACACCCTCTCGAGCTTGAAGCTTACCCAGAAATGTTTGACTACGCCATCATCGACAAAAGTCGACAGGACTTTGAAGTCGAAGCTGAGCCCATGACTTGTCATCCGAATTGGAGAGCAAATCACACGAACTAGTCGTTAGACACAAAAATGCCAAGTTTGTGAGAGCTGCAATTTGGCCTGCGACTCAAACGTTTCCGGACAACTTTGAACTAGCCATTAAGAGCTGTTGCAAGCCAATTTTGACACTTCTATAAGTATTTCCAAGCTGCAAAAAGATGAAAAATCATCCCTTTCTTCTCTCCTACACTTAAGCAACATTCTCAAGCTTCATTTCACTCATTCTCTTATTAAATTAGCTTGTAAAGGTAGGATTAGAAAGAGGCATTTGTGCCCAATTGTTGTATGTCATTGTAAACTCCATTGTGGAGATTTCGGTCCCGTATGGTATCACCTTTTGAAAGATGTTTTGAAAGATATTTTGAAAGGTATTTTAAAAGTTGTTTTGAGATATTGTTTGGAAGCTCATCTTAAAATATATTTTGAAATGTTTTTTAAGATATATTTCAAGATATTGTATGGCATTGTGAATCTTCAAATTTTTCCAGCAACTAATGTCTTCAAACAATACAAAACAGAATTCCAGCAACTCCAAAACAGAATTCCAGCAACTCCAGTCCACTCCAAAACAGAAGGAGCAAAGCAAAAATTACCAAAATTCCAGCACATTCAGATAATTTCCAGTCCAGAAACAAACATGTAATTATCCAGAAAAATGGAGTACAAAATCCAGAAACATCACAGCAAGTCCAAACTAAGAATCGGTATCAGGGCCTGCGATGAAGATGCCGCTTTTGAGGTTCGCAACCGCCGGTTACACGGTGACCCCTTCGCCCGCGAGTTTATCGCCGTTATCGAAGAATGATAAAGTAGGAACTCAACTAGAATAGGAGGAAGAAGGGACCAGGTGTTGATAGCAGCTCCGAAGGAATGGCACCAGAAGCGACGACGAGGAGTTGGGCAAGGGAACGGGTAGGGTTTTCTGCTGCCTAGTGCTTTCTCAATTTGGGCGTAAATGGAGAAGGCTGAAGGTGAGTCTCGTGGATGTGGAGTTTTTTTTTTTGGGCCAACTCTCACCAATAGTAACCATACAACATTTGCAAACACCTTTTAAAATGAGTTGGGAGAAAATGTTTGCCAAACACATTTTGCACATGGGGCCCACCAAAAGGAGTCCAAAATGCATTTTCAAATGAGCTGCCATACAGGCCCTTCATCTTTGTAAACACATCTAGAAAAGTTTGGAAATTCTCGATCGAGACAAAAGATTTGAGACATTCTTATAAGACTATTAATGTCAAAAAACTAATTTTATAAGAAAGACAAAGTAATGAAATTTGAAGTAATTGTATTTAGGTTGACAATTTTCAAGCTTTAGTTACTAATTCTGTTTGGCTACCTTTACAGTATTAATTTATTTATAATGATAGGATTGTAGTAATAAGTGTTGTTATTAATGAGTATGATAAATCATATAAAGTTGGTGTTATGTATCTTGTGGACTATTTTTTGACCAACGTGATGGAATCAAAATGTCTCATGAAGGGACATTAATGAGATGATCCCAAACTAAATTTTTAATTACATCTATATAACCACCGAAAAGTCTTATTCACAAACAAATGACCGTATTTTAAATAGGATGATGGCAAATAATGAGTTATAGTTAAAAAAAGAAAATAGCCTTGGGGACATTAGTACATGAAATGAAATAAGGTTCCCATAGAAAATAAAATGACAGATTTTAAGAGCGGAGATCCCATTAAGCTCAACTATCCTGAATGTATGGTTTTCATTAATAAATGCAACGTGATATTAAGGTGTCTCTACAATCTCTCCCCAGTACCCAATATGTGGTTCAGGTAATACCACAAAAAATTTTTGTTATTTAATACGGTTTCATTTGACGGTAGGGTTATCGTACAGAAATATGGGGAAGTAGATAATTGCATATCTGCTTCAAAGGTCGATGAATTAGCTACTTCACTAAGTCAAAAATAGTTAAAAAGTTTGCCTTTTCAAGGACAACATGATTTTATCAATGAAGGGCCTCCTTGTCAGGTATGTTAAGCCTCATGTGTGAGGACCCAAAATTTCAGACTAGGATTTGGAATGAATAAAGGGTAAAATAGACTTTTTCTTGCTTTAATTCCATAAACGTAAATGGTGATAATTCATGCATTGATTGAATGCTTGATTAATCGATTATTTGCTTGATTGAATACTTGATTAACTGCTTGATTAATTATTCGATTTAGTACTTGATTGATTGAATGATTGCTTGTTAAACTGGGTATAGGAATTAGGGGTGAGCAAATGTGATACCCGGCCCGACCCGACCCGGAACCGACCCGACCCGTCGGTTTTGGGTCGGGTCGGGTATAGACACGGTTGGGTCGGGTCTACGCCAGTATTTTTTTTTTTGGCCCCCAATGAAAAAGTTTCAAAATTATATTATTTTTGCTTAAGATGAGATTTGAACACATGACCTAAGTTCAATAATTATCTTTAAGGTATGCTGATTAGCCACTTCTTCTACTTTTTGTTTTGTTATATTATCTTATTATCTTTATTATATTATATGTTTATTTATATATTAATTTCATATATCAATTCTTTATACTATACATATTATAATTAATTTTTATAAAAACAATATACATTATAATACTATATAAACTAATGGTTAAAAAATACTATAATAAAAAAATAATAGAGTATAATTTTACTTATTTAAGATATCAATTTTCAATTGATAAGCATAGTATTTAAATTTGAAATAATATATAAATTTATGGCATAAAATATTATTTATTTTTTTGTATAAAAATTAATTTTGTTTAGATTGTGAAATACATGTGTGATGTAATTTAAATCATTAATATCATTGAAAAAGATATTAAATCATTTATAGTTTAATGTTGTATAATATATTAATAAGAAGGAAAAATAACAAAACAAAGAGTTGGTGGAGTGGTTAATCAACTTTCCTTAAGATTGGTTTACCAATCTTAGGTTGTGTGTTCGAATCTTGACTTATGCAAATGAACATTATAATTTTACATGTTTTAAATTTAGAAAACCCAAAATTGGATGGAGAACCGAACCGGACCCGCAGGTTCGACCCGGACCAACCCAAAAAAAACCCGACCCGCGATCGGACCAGCAATTATGAAAAAAAAAATTGAGAAGGAACCGCGGGTCGGGTTTTTCCGGGTCGGTTCCAGGTCAAACCAGCGGGTCGACCCGACTCGCGGGTTTTTTGACCACCCCTAATAGGAATTGTCTGAAAATAACATAAGGATAGTAGGAGAAATGAAAGGACACAGTACGTCCAAGATGGCGTGCGAGTCGCATAGGTACTTACACAGCCCTTTAATTTGAAAAGGAAACCACCTGGAAAATCACATCGTGCTAGTTTCCACACGAGTCAGGCGTGTACTCGGACGAAGTAAATCGGAACAAAATCTTTAATTAAGGAATTGAAAATCAAGATCAATCCGACTGAAGGAAACTACCGCATTTACACATACCTTTATTAACAAAGATTCTAATTAAACCTAAAGATTGCCTATAAATACAACCTTAACTCATGAATTAAAAGCTTAAGCACTCAAAAATCAAAAGTTAGAGAAAATAGAAGAGCCATGAAAGAGAAGGGCTTGCAGCCACCGCCGTTGAACCGTTGCCGCCATCGTACCATCCCCCGATTAAAGTTCCTTAAGTTCGTGGTAATTGTAGGACCTCACGGTAAGTGATGAATTGTATCTTTGAATCAAGAATAATAAGAAAAGCATGAATATGTAATAAAACTTGAAGAATAAGTAATCAAATTTTGCATGCAATAAATTCTTAGAAAAGCATGTTTAGGATGTTATTGTCTTCCTTGTATGTTGAACAAACTAGGATTGATGCCTATAGTGTTCATACAAATCGTAGTGATTAAATCAAAAATTAAATTCTAAAAATTATGCATGTTAACAAGCTGTGTCCCAAGCTTAGTTCGGAGCCCAATCTAAACTAGTTAATGTAATCCGTTATGCAAAGTAAAAGCTTCTTGGTATTGTATGTTTGCTAGACTTTGGATCAACGCCTTTAGAATGGATTAAAACAAAACAGAGCCTGAAAGTAGTATCGGGAACCAGAAGTTTCTGGAATAATTAACCTGTCGTGCTAATTGGTGTGCG
Organism: Leptodermis oblonga; assembly: GCA_016801395.1. Lineage (NCBI taxonomy): Eukaryota > Viridiplantae > Streptophyta > Magnoliopsida > Gentianales > Rubiaceae > Leptodermis > Leptodermis oblonga. Next base: position 23,107,597 of record CM028753.1, read on the forward strand.
AGCAGCACAGGTCCTCGGACAAGTCTCTTAAATTGATTTTATTTGAAATTTAAAACCTGAAACCCGAAAAACATGAAGAACCCAGGTATGAGTAACCATACGAGTCGTACAGGAACTTGGACACCCTCTAGAACAAAAAAATTGCCTTAATTCAAAAATTGGTGTAATACCCAAAAGTGTTTAGAAAAGTTAATTCTTGAAAAAATTGACCTTATTTCCGGACTTGTCCTTATTTTTCAAAAGTGACCATTGACCTTAACCTTTGACCTTTGAACAGAGTTGACCTAATGTCAAAGTCAAACATAGTTGACTATAAGTCAAAGTCAAAACATAGTTAACTGAATAAGTCAAACCCAAAAGTAAAACGTAAAGTCAACCTTCAAAGTCAAACGTAGTGACTTATCTTAGAACACTTGTCTTGCAGAGTTGACCGTTAACCAAGAAGTGACCTCGTCAACCGTCGACGTACTCACGTTTTACGAAAGGTGAGGGATTTACTCGATATGTTCATAAATGTTCAATTGAACTATATATATGTATGTGTAACTATAACCTTGATTGATAACCTGAAGTAAGAGGTTGCCTATACCTTAGTCACATGTAAATTGATTGAATTGATTGAACTTCTACATATGAAATGTATGCCCTGATTGATTGTTTGATTTTGCTACATGTGTACTGTATACTTTGAATTGCTTACTTGTTTAATATGAGCTTAAGCATGTATGCTTATTGATTGATGGTTGATATAAGATCGCATGACTTGTATACCGATTGAAAGCATGATTGATTGTACACTATAGAGAAGCATAATATACCTCTAGGTGTAATAGGAGATGCCTAATACCCATATCATGAATAGGTTATAGAACTACATGTCTAGTAATTATGAAAGCATTTAGAGAGGCCATGTTGGCATGATAAAAGATAAGGTAGGAGACCTTTACCTCAAAAATACTTAGCACGTCTAGTCCCAATAGATCGATTTGGCAGTCACCACTTGCACGTTGATGCTCGGAGGTCAACTTTGGCAATCACTGTGACGACCCCGACCCAACCCCCGTTCCCCAGAACCATTCCCAACGAGGAAACGCAGGATGGGTTGAGAGAAAGCGTTATACAGGGCTCTCGCCCAACAATCGATACAGATAATAAATAAAAATTGTCATAAAATTTTATTTATTACCCTAACAGGTCAAGCAGTTCATAGCAGCGGAAAAGTAAAGATAATTGTTTGAGGATGGTCACAGACCAAATTATCCTCCCAAAAACCATAAAAGTGTATTGAGTCTAACTATTACAGCGTTCTTGTCTTTATCCCTTTCGTACGCGCCCATCGACCTTACCTCTATCGTCACACAAGTTAAGCCTCTGTAAATAATAAGATGGAAATGGGTGAGCTTCACTAAGCTCAGTGAGAGACCTCGGGTTCCTTAAGGAAAATTCCCACTGTAAGTCTTAAGGAACATGCCGAGTAAGCGAGTACAGAGTTCATGCATGTATCTATATAACAGCGGAATTATAGGCATGCATGGAAAGCAATTTAAACAACTCAAGCAAGTCGAGCACGTCAAGCAAGTCAGGTAGTATAGGCAAGCATATAACGAATACTAAAGTAGGCATGGCAGCACAGATAAACCATTCATATACATCACATTTGAGCCACTAGACTTCCAGCGGGTAGATCGCGCAATCTAGCTTTCTTATATTCAAGCTAAGTCGGGATCTATTCGAGTATCAGGTTGTTAATGGTGTGATGGTTTGCAAAGTAAAGCGCCCCCACGACAACTATATCGTAGAACCAGGTATGCTTGACGGCGGGGGTTTTGGATCCAAAATGGGTGTTTCTCTCATATAGAAGGAGTGTCTGCTAACTGCGACAAGACTTTCACCGTCAAGCCCTACCTAGCAGACAAGTGACTACTATCTAGTCATGCGGGAAAACTCACCACCCAAGTGTTTTCTGGTGGGTCCTACGACCCATTTCACGCTAAAGTTATCATGGCAACCCTAGCATGCTTCAAACATTTCTAGATACAATCATGCAGTCCTAGATGTCGTTATCCTGGGACGGGCCTAGTCCTTTCTTAGCTGATGCATAATGTTTATATATTCATGAGCATACATCTCTAGAGGCAATTATGCAATCCTAGTAGACATGTAACTTACCCTGAGAATGCACCATCCTTCTTGGCTAATATATCATGCTTTCATATATAGATGCCTATAATCGCAAGTATTCAAATGATCATGGCAAGTCACATACATTCAAGTCAAGTCAAGTCAAGTATGGCATAACATAATCAATCATAGCATTATCATGTTAAGCAGGCACCAAGTATGTATACACACTGAGCAATAAGTTGTATTTAAAATAAGCAAGTGGTGAGGTGTGGGAAACCTCGTTAAGCAAGCAAGTACGTTTTGTTACACATAGTTACTACATAGATAGTTCAATTAAATCTTACGAAAATAGCGAGTAATCCCTCACATTTCATAAGCATGAGTACGACGACGGTTGACTAGATCGATTCGTGGTCAACGATCAACTCTTGCAAAACGAGTGTTCTAACGTGAGTCACTAAAGTTTTTCTTTAACTTCTGGGTCAACTAGTTTTGACTTTGACTTTAGGTCAACTATATTTGACTTTGACTTGGTCAACTAAGTTTGACTTTGACTTTAGGTCAACTATGTTTGAGGTCAAGGTCAATGGTCAAGTTTTAGGAATAATGTCAATTTGAAATAAGGTCAAGTTTCAAGTACTAATTCCTAAACACTTTTGGTCACTTTTGGAATTAAGGTAAACTTTGGTCACTTTTGGAATTAAGGTAAACTTTTGGTCACTTTTGGAATTAAGGTAAACTTTTGGGCAAAACCAATTTCTGAAAAATAAGGCAAAATTCGAATCTGGGCTCTATCCAAGTTTCTGTGCAACTCGAACAGATTCTCATTTATAGGAATTTCATATTCTTCGTGTTCTTCAAGTTTTCAGGTTTAAAATTTAGGAAAAAGGTTTTTCTGGGTTCTGTCTGAGTTGCTGTCCGAGTAAGACACTAACTTGCACAACTGTCTAATTTTTTTTTCCTGAAACTGCTGGTTCGGGGTGCTCCCTTCGGGCTGATTTAAACATGTTTCTAATCTTCTTTAATCCATTCCAAAGGCATACTCTTATAGTCCAACATACATACTATATTCTAGAAATCTAATTTAGCAAAAACGAGCAATTTAACTAGGTTAAAATTCACTCCGAACTAGGCTCAGAGCACTAGTTTATAACATGCATATTTTGGATTTTGATTTCAAATCTAAAACTATACGACGTGTTAATCTCTAGAGTCAAGCATCCTAAGTATATTATCCTATAAGGAAGACAATAAACATCCTAAACATGATTTCTATTGGTGTTTAACATGGATTAATCAATTACTCGTTCTTCAAGCTTTCCTATATGTTCATGCTTTTAATTCCATTTTTGATTCTAAATCACAATTAACACTCACCGTGAGTCCTACGAATACCATGAACTTAAGGAAGCCTGAACGATGGTGGCACGGCGGCGGCAGTTTGACAACTGCGGCGGCGTTGGTACAAGCTTCACGGCTATTCTTTAGAATTTTGTTTAAGTGTTTCTAAAGCTTAATCCATGAATGTTAAGGATGTATTTATAAGCATCCTTTAGGTTTAAGTGAAATTAGAATCTTCTTTAAACAAGGTAAGATTAATTCGGGTAGTTTCCTTCTATTGAATTGATTGTGATTTCTAATTCCTTAATTGAAGATTGTTTCCCATTTTCTATTTTCTTCTGTTCGAGTTCTCGTCCGGCTCGAACAGGTACTCACATGGCTTGATTCTGTGAATCCCTTTCTTTTTGAATTCTACAGCTGCTCGAGAATCCATGCGACTCGGATGGAAACTCGCAGGACGCGATTTTCCTGATTCGTTCCTTTTATGTTTCTCCTACTTACCTTGTTTCACTTTAGGAAATTCTTACTTCCATATTAACTATAAATCAAACATTAATTCTCGCAATCAATTAGGCAATCAATCTAGAAATCAATCAATAAAGCAATTAATCATGCAATCAATTAAACAATCACTCAGGCAAACAATCAAGCACTTCATTATTCAGGTTTTTGTAATTTAAGAGCAAGCAAAATGTCTATTTTACCCTTAATACGTTATGGTTTCTAGCTCAAAATTTCTGGGTTCTCACAGTCACCACTTGTACGTTGATGCTCGAAGGTGAAGTTTGGCAGTCATCAGTTTCATGTTAATGCTCGGAAGTGAAGTTTGGCAATCACCACTCGCACGTTGATGCTTCAAGGTGAAGTCTGGCAGTCACCACTTGCACATTGATGCTCGGAGGTGAAGTCGTGTCGCATCTAGTCGACACCTCCCTAAAGAGGAAACTAAGGGTTGCATGTATACAGCCGAGTTTTAGATGAGGAAGCTATGTAGAAACCAGATTGATTGCAAACTACGTAAACTCGCTACATTGTCCTGAATTAATTGTCTCCTTAGCTTTGAATGAGAAAGATATATAGAAATCAACTTGATTGAAAACCCAAGGGTTAAATGCTAGATTGATTGTTGCATATGGTTAATAAGATTCCATATTTCCATGTATATCTCTGCTATGTTATTATAGAGATGCCTGATTGATTAATCGCTTCCGTATTGATGCATAAAATGTAATGCCATGTCTATATAATCACTTTGATATTGAGATCATTTTTCAAAGTACCACGGTGGAATTTTCTATAAAAAAAAATAACCGAGGTCTCTCACAGAGCTTGTGAAGCTACTACCCCTTTCATTAACCTAATTTTGCAAGGGCTTAATTAGGTATGATTTATTGTTTGCTAGATATGAGGACGACATTCGCTGCAGTAGTGCTGAGCCTTTATCTTGTAATAACTAGGCCTAGACAATGGTTTATATTGGATTAAAGGATAATTTCGTCAATAATCATCCCGAATAATGTTTTAAGCTTTCGTACTAGACAGATTTACTTTTAATAAGTACTATTGAATGTTTTCAGATAAGGTTAACTTATGCTTTGTTTACTATTATCTATATCGACTAGTTGGGCGGAAACCTGAATGACGCTACCCCCTGAACACCTTCGCAGGAATTGCCCTCGAGAGATGGGGTCGGGCGGGGTGTCACATCATGGCTCAATTAACTTTACATCTAATGATAAATATGTTCATGTTTGAATAAGGAATATTGAATACAGGAGCAACATTATGTATGATGTGCATTATATATATATAGTTTATGTGCAATGCATAATTTACTATAAATTATACATAAATTATTTTTTAAAAGGTCCAAATTTTGGACTTCATCAACAAAGGCAAAAGATTTTAGACATTCTTGTAAGATTATTAATAACAAACAACTAAATTTATGAGAAATACAAACTAATGAAATTTGAAATAATTGTGTTTAGGTTGAAAATATACAAGCTTTAGTTATTAATTCCAAGAGGGTGGTCATCAACTGGCTACCATGATGTTATTAATTTATTTATAATGACAAGATTGTAGTTATGAGTGTTTTTTTTTTTTTTAAGAAGTATGATAAATCATATGAAGTTGGTGTTACGTATCTTGTGAACTATTTGTTTTACAAATGATGGCAAAATGTTTGATGGATGGATATTGGGGAGATGATCCCAAACTATTTTTTGAAAAAGATATATATATATATACAACAAAAGAGAAGTCTTATCCACAAACAAATTAATGACCATATTTCAAACAGGATAATGGCAAATAATGAGTTATAGTGGAAAAAGAAAATAGGCTTGGAGACATTAGTACAAATAAAATGAAAGATTTTAAGAGCATACATAAGAAAAGGATGGCACTGGCAATTGATTACGACTATCAATGGTTACATTCACCTTAAAATGGTAGCTTCTTTAGTCTTCCTGCTAATGATCTGGGTGGTGTTGTATCTTGTTTCTGCAGCTTCTGCAAGCTAACGAAATCAGAAGTTGGCATGAAAAAATTGATAAAGAGTAATGTTTTAATAGTTGACATGCAAAGCATAAATTTCGATTTGCATAACAAATATTTTTAATTAGTTAATCATAGATTTTCTAATTACGTGCAATGTGTACTAAATAAAGGTGCAACATTTTGTATGAAGATGTACATTTTGTTTATATAGTTTATGTGTAATGCTTAATTTACCATAAATTATACCAAAATTATTTTGTAAAAAGTTCAAATTTTTGAATTCCTTGATCTAGAATAAAGATTTGAGACATTCGTATAGCACTATTAACGTCAAAGAACTAATTTCAATAGAAAGACAAACTAATGAAATTTGAAGTAATTGTATTTTGGTTGACAATTACAACCTTTAGTTATTAATTCCATGTGGATGGGCGCCTATTGGCTACCTTTAGGCTATTAATTTTTTCATACTGATGAGATTACAGTATCGAGTGTTTTTATTAAAGAGCCTAATAGATCATATGAAGTTTAAAGAAAAGTCTAACTCATAAACAAATGACCATATTTTAAACAGGATGACGGCAAATAATGAGTTATAGTTAAAATAAGAAAATAGCCTTAGGGACATTAGTTAATGAAATAAGGTTCCTATAGCTTTAAAAATGACATATTCTAAGAGTAAAGATGCCTTTAAGCTCAACCATCTCGAGTCTATGGTACTCATTGATAACAGCAACATGATATTAAGGTTTCTCTACAGTTTCTCCCCAGTACCCATTATAGTTAAAATAAGAAAATATGGGGACATTAGTACATGAAATAAGGTTCCTATAGCTAATAAAATGACAAATTCTAAATGCAAAGATGGCTTTTAGCTCAACCATTCTGAGTCTATGGTATTCGTTAATAACTGCAACATGATATTAAGGTGTCTCGATAGTCTCTCCTCAGTACCCAATATGTTGTTCATGTAAAACCACTAAGACACTAAAAATTTTCCATTACTAAATACAATTTCATTTGAATGCAGGGCAATCATGCAGAAATATGGTGACGTAGATCATTGCATATCCACTTCAAAGGTTGGTGAACTAGCTACTTCCATGACTCAAAAAGGGTTAGAAAGTTTGCCTCTCCCAGGACAACTGGATTTTATCAATGGAGGGCCTCCTTGTCAGGCATGTTAAGCCTAAAGGCTCAATTAACTTTACATCTAATGATCAATATGTTTATGATAGAATAAGGAATACAAAATAGAGGAGCAACATTTTGTATGATGTGTATTTTTCTTTATAGTTTATGTGCAATGCTTAATTTACTATAAATTATACATAAATTATTTTGTAAAAAGTCTAAATTTTTGAATTCATCAACAAAGACAAAAGATTTTGTACATTCTTATAGGACTATTAACGTCAAATAACTAATTTTTTGAGAATGACAAACATAATCTAATTTGAGAAAATTTGATTGAATAAAAATATTTCATGGATGGATATTGGTGAGATGATTCCAAACTATTTTTTTTAATACATCTATATGATAAAATAAAAGTCTTATTCACAAACAAATGACCATACTTTAAATAAGATGATGGCAAATAATGAGTTATATTTAAAATAAGAAAATAGCCTTAAGGACATTAGTACATGAAATAATGTTCCTATAGCTAATAAAATGACAGATTGTAAGAGCAAACATGCCTTTAAGCTCAACCATCCTGAATATATGGTGTTCGTTAATAACAGCAGCATTATATTAAGGTGTCTCTAAAGTGTCTCCACATTACGCAATATAGTTAAATAATAAAATAGCCTTGGACACCTTAGTACATGAAATAAATTCCTTTGGCTAACAATTGATTCTAAACGTGGAGATGCCTTTAAGCTCAACCATCCTGAGTCTACTATGTTCGTTAATAACTGCAATGCGATATTAAGGTTTCTCTACAATCACTCCCCAGTACCCAATATGTGGTTCATGTAAAACCACTAACACACTAAAAAATTTCCATTATGAAATACTATTTCACTTGAATGCAAGGCGACCATGCAGAAATGCGATGACGTAGATAATTGCATATCTACTTCAAAGGCTGATGAACTAGCTACTTCAGTGACTCAAAAGATTTGGAAAGTTTGCCTCTTCCAAGACAAGTGGATTTTATCAATGGAGGGAGCCTTATGGCTCAATTAGCAACATTTTGTATGGTGGGCAATTTTTTTTATAGTTTATGTGCAATGCTTAATTTACTGTAAATTATACATCAAATTATTTTGTAAAAATTTCGTATTTTGGAATTAATCAACAAAGAAAAAAGATTTTATACATTCTTATAGGACTATTAACTTCAAAGAACTAAATTTTCAAGAAAGGCAAAGTAATCAAAATTCAAATAATGGTATTTAGGTTGAAAATTAGCAAGTATAGTTATTAATTTCATGTGGGTGGTCATTTATTGGCTACCTTTATGTCACTACTTTATTTATAATGATAAGATTTAAATAATGAGTGTTTTATTAAGCATCATGATAAATCATATGAAGTTGGTGTTATGTATCTTGTGGGCTATTTGTTTCACAAATTTGATGGCTTGATATTTCGGAGACCATCCCTAACTATTTTTTTTAAATAATTATATTTAACAGCAGTAAGTCTTATCCACAAACAAATGACCATATTTTAAAAATAATGATGGCAAATAATGAGTTATAGTGAAAAAGAAATAGCTTTGGAGACATTAGTACAAGATGATCTGGGTGTTGTATTTAGTTTCTGTAGCTCCTGCAAGCTAACTAAATCAAAAGTTGGCATGAAAAAATTGAGAAAGAATAATGTTTTCATAGTTGACATGCAAAGCCTAAATATTATTTTGTGTAAGAAAATAGTTCTAATCAGATATTTAATAACTACGTACAATGAGTACTAAATAGAGGTGCAACATTTTGTATGAACATATGACTTTTTCTATAGAGTTTATGTGGAATCCTTAATTTACTATAAATTATAAAAACATTATTTTGTAAAAAGTCCAAATTTTGGAATTCCTCGATCGAGACAAACGATTTGAGACATTCTTATATGACTATTAATGTCAAACAGCTAATTTTATGAAAAAGACAAACTAATGAAATTTGAAGTAATTGTATTTAGGTTGACAGATTTACAAGCTTTATCTATTAATTTCATGAGGCTAAGCGTCTATTGGCTACCTTCATGTTATTAATTAATTATAATGATAAGATTCAAGTAATGAGTGTTTTATTAAAGATGATGATCAATCATAACAAAATGGTGTTATGTATCTTCTGGACTATATTTTTGGCAAACGTGATGCAATCAAAATTTCTCATGGATGGGTGTTGGTGAGATGATCTATTTTTTTAAGCAGATCTACACAACCAATGAGAAGTCTTACTCAAATACAAATGACCATATTTTAAACAGGACAATGGCAGATAACGATTTATAGTAAAAATAAGAAAATAGCCTTAGGGACATTAGTACATGAAATAAGGTTCCTGTAGCAGATAAAAGCACAAATTTTAAGAGCAGAGATCCCTTTAAGCTCAACCATCCTGTGTCTATGGTGTTCGTTAATAACTGTAACGTGATATTAAGGTCTCTCTACAGTCGCTCCCAAGTACCCGATATGTGGTTAATGTAAACCACAAAAAAATTTTCATTATTAAATACCGTTTCTTTTAACTGCAGGGCTATGATGCAAAATTCTGGGGACGTAGATGATTGCATATCTACTTCAAAGGCTAATAAACTAGCTACTTCACTGACTCAAAAAGAGTTATAAAGTTTGCCTCTTCCAGGACAAGTGGATTTTATCAATAGAGGGCCTTCGTGTCAGGATGTTAAGCCTCATGGCTGAATTAACTTTATATCTAATGATCAATAAGTTCATGTTTGAATAAGAAATACTAAATAGTGGAGCAACATTTTGTATCATGTGCATTTGTTTTATAGTATACGTGCAATGCTTAATTGATTATAAATTATACATAAATTATTTTGGGAAAATTCCAAAATTTTGAATTCATTTAAAGACAAAAGATTTAAGACATTCTTGTAAGACTATTAATGTAAAAGAAATTTTTATGAGAAAGACAAACTAATGAAATTTTAAATAATTGTATTCCGGTTGAAAATTTACAAGCTTTAGTTATTAATTCCATGTGGGTGGTCGTCTATTGGCTACCTTAACGTTATTAATTTATTTAAAATGATAAGATTGTAGTGAGTGTTTTTTCATTAAGGAGTATGATAAATCATATGAAGTTGGTGTTATGTATCTTGTGAGCTATTTATTTAACAAATGTTATGGCAAAATGTTTGGTGGATGGATATTGGTGAGATGATCCCAAACTATTTTTTGAAATACATATATATAGAAAAAGAGAAGTTTTATACATAAACAAATAACCCTATTTTAAAGAGCATGATAGCAAATAATGAGTTATAGTGGAAAAACAAAATAGCCTTGAAAACATTAGTATAGGAAATAAGGTTCGTATAGCAAAAATAAATAAATTTTAATAACAGAGATAAGAAAATGATAGCACTTCCAATTGATTATGACTTCCAATGGATAGATTCACCACAAAAAGGTGGCTTCTTTAGTTTTCTCATAATGATCTGGGTGTTGTATCTTGTTTATGTAGCTCTTGCAGCTAACTAAATTGGAAGTTGGCTTGAAAATTTTGAGAAAGAGTTGACATGCAAAGAATAAATTTCGTTTTGTGTAAGAAAATATTTCTAATTGTGTTAAACGGATATCTAATAACTACATGAAATGTGTACCAAATAGAGGTGCAACATTTTGTATAAATATGTGCAATTTCTTTATATCGTTTATGTGGAATGCTTAATTTACCATAAACTATGCATAAATTATTTTGGACTGAATAATTTTGTTGATAACCATCCCGAATAATGTTTTAAGCTTCCGCACTAGACAAATTTACTTTTATTAAGTACTATTGAATGTTTTTAGATAAAGGTAACTTATGTTTTGTTTACTATTATCTGTATCGACTAGTTGGGTGCGAGTCTTGAATGACGCTACCCCTTATTCCGACCTGAACAGCTTCTCAGGAATGGCCCTTGGTAGATGGGGTCGGGGTAGGGCTGTCACATCATGGCTTAATTAACTTTACATCTAATGATAAATATGTTCATGTTTGAATAAAGAATACTAAATAGAGGAGCAACATTATGTATAATGTGCATTTTTTTTTATATAGTTTATGTGCAATGCTTAATTTACTATACATTATTTCTGTAAAAAGTCCAAAATTTGAAATTGATCAACGAAGGAAAAATATTTTAGACATTTTTGTAAGATTATTAACAAAAAAGAACTAATTTTATGAGAAATGCAAACTTATGAAATTTGAAATAATTGCATTTAGGTTGAAAATTTACAAGCTTTAATTATTAATTCCAAGTGGGTGGTCGTCAATTGGCTACCGTGACGTTATTAATTTATTTATAATGATAAGATTGCAGTAATGAGTGTTTTTATTAAGAAATATGATAAATCATATGAAGTTGGTGTTATGTATCTTGTGGACTATTTGTTTTACAAATGTGATGGCAAAATATTTGATGATGGATATCGGTGACATGATCCCAAACTATTTTTTGATATACATATATATAACAAAAGAGAAGTCTTATCCAGAAACAAATTAGTGGCCATATTTTAAACAGAATAATGGCAAATAATAAGCTATAGTGGAAAAAGAAAATAAGGTTGGAGTATGATACATTCTTATACATTCTTATAGGACTATTAACGTCAAATAACAATTTTTTTTGATAAAGGTAAACTAATCTAATTTGAAACAATTGTATTTAGGTTGAAAATTAACAAGCTTTAGTTATTAATTCAATGTGAGTGGTCGTCTATTGGCTACCTTTACGTTACTAATTTATTTATAATGATGACATTGCAATAATGGGTGTTTTATTAAGGAATATGATAAATCATATGAAGTTAGTGTTATGTATCTTGTGGACTATTTGTTTGACAATTGTGATGGCAAAATGTTTGATAGATGGATATATTGTGAGATGATCGCAAACTATTTTTTGAAATACATATATTTAACAAAAAAGAAGTCTTATGCACAAACAAATGAACATATATTAAAGAGGATGATGACAAATAATAAATTATAGTGGATAAAGAAAATATCTTTGGGGACATAAGTACAAGATATAAGGTTCCTATAGCAAATAAAATGAATCATTTTAAGAGCAAAAATAAGAAAAGAATGCACTGCCAATTTATTGCAACTACAATTGCTTAGATTAACAACAAAAAGATGGCTTCTTTAGTCTTTGTTTTATTGATCTAGGCGTTGTATCTGGTTTTTGTAGCTCTTGCAAGCTAACTAAATCGAAAGATGGCATGAAAAAATGGAGAAAGAGTAATGTTTTTATAGTTGACATGCAAAGCATAAATATTGTTTTGTGTAAGAAAATATTTTTAATTAGTTAATTGGATTATTAATAACTACGTACAATGTGTACTAAATAGAGGTGCAATATTTTGTATCAAGATCTGCATTGTTATTTTTTTTCATATAGTAATGCTTAATTTACTAAAAATCATACAAAAATTATTTTGTAAAAGTCAAAATTTTGGAATTCCTCAATCGAGACATTTGAGAATATCTTATATGACTATTACTGTCAAATAACTAATTTTATGAGAAAGACAAACTAATAAAATTTGAAGTAATTGTATTTAGATGACAAGTTACAAGCTTTAGTTATTAATTTCATGTGGGTGGGTATCTATTGGCTACCTTTATGTTATTAATTTATTTATAATGATTAGATTGAAGTAATGAGTGTTGTTATTAAGGAGTATGATAAATAATATGAAGTTGGTGTTATGTATCTTGTGGACTCTTTTTTTGACAAACGTGATGGAATCAAAATGTCTGATGGATGGATATGGAGGAGTTGATCCCAAACTATTTTTTAAAATAGATCTATAACACCAACGAGAAGTTTTATTTACAAACAAATGACCATATTTTAAACAAGATGATGGAACATCATGAGTTATAGTTAAAATAAGAAAATAGCCATAGGGACATCCGTACATTAAATAAGGTTCCTATAGAAAATAAAATAACAGATTCTAAGAGCTGAGATCCCTTTAAGCTCAACCATTCCGAATCTATGGTGTTCATTAACAAATGCAACATGATATTAAGATGTCTCTAGAGTCTCTCCCTAGTACCTAATATGTGGTTCATGTAAAACCACAAAAAATTCCGTTATTTAACACAGTTTCATTGGACTATTGTATTGACAAACGTGATGGAATCAAAATGTCTGATGGATGGATGTTGATAAGATGATCCCAAACTATTTTTTAAAATAGATCTATATAACCAACGAGAAGTCTTATTCACAAGAAAATGACCATTTATTAAACAGGATGATGGCAAGTAATCAATTATAGTGGAAAAATAAAATAGCCTTGGTGACATTAGTACAGGAAACAAGATTTATATAGCAAAGAAAATGACAGATTTTAAGAGTATAGAAAAGAAAATGATGGCACTGCCAATTCATTACTATTACAAATGGTTAGATTCACCACAAAAAAGTGGCTTTTTTAGTTATCATGTTGATGATGTGGGTGTTGTATCAGGAGTCTGATGTTCGTGCAAGCTAACTAACTCGGCATGAAAAAAGTTGAGAAAGAGAAATGTTTTCATAGTTGACACGCCCAGTGAAAATTTTGGTTTGTGTAAGAAAATATTTCTAATTAGTTAATCTGATATTGAATATGTGCAATGTGTACTAAAAAGAGGTGAAACATTTTGTATGAAGATGTGCTTTTTGTTTATATAGTTTATGTGGAATGCTTAATTTACTAAAAATTATACTTAAATTATTTTGAAGAAAGTCAAAATTTTGGAATTCCTCGATCGAGAATAAAGATTTGAGACATTATTATAGCACTATTAACGTTAAAGAACTAATTTTAAAATAAAGACAAACTAATGAAATTAGAAGTAATTGTATTTAGGTTGACATTTTACAAGCTTTATGTATTAATTCCATGTGGGTGGGCGTCTATTGGCTACCTTTAAGTCGTTAATCTTTTCATACTTATGAGATTACAGTATTGAGTATTTTTATTAGGGAGCATTATAGATCATATTAAGTTGGTGTTAAGTATCTTGTGACTATCTGTTAGAAAATGTGATTGAATAAAACTATTTCATGGATGGATATTGGTGAGATTATTCCAAACTACATTTTTTTTTAATACATCTATATAATAAAAGAAAAGTCTTATTCACAAATAAATGACCATATTTTAAATAGGATTAGGCAAATAATGAGTTATATTTAAAATAAGAAAATAGCCTTAAGGACATTAGTACATGAAATAAGGTTCCTATAGCTAATAAAATGACAGATTGTAGGAGCAAAGATGCCTTTAAGCTCAACCATCCCGAGTCTATGGCGTTCGTTAATAACATCAACGTTATATTAAGGTGTCTTTACAATCTCTCCCCAGTACCCAATATAGTTAAAATAAGAAAATAGCCTTTGACACCTTAGTACATGAAATAAGGTTCCTATGGCTAATAAAATGATTCTAAACACAAAGATGCATTTAAGCTCAACCATCACAAGTCTACGATGTTCATTAATAACTACAACGTGATATTAAGGTGTCTCTACAGTCTCTCCCAAGTACCCAATATGTGGTTCATGTAAAACTACTAACACACTAAAAATTTTCCAATATTAAATACGGTTTCATTTGAATGCACGGCTACCATGTAGAAATGAGGTGACGTAGATGATTGCATATTTACTTCAAAGGCTGATGAACTAGCTACTTCACTGACTCAAAAAGAGTTGGAAAGTTTGCCTCTTCCAGGATAAGTGGATTTTATCAATGAAGGGAGCCTTATGACTCAATTAGCAACATATTGTATGATGTGCACTTGTTTTTATAGTTTGTGCAATGATTAATTTACTATAAATTATACATAAAATTATTTTGTAATAGTTCCAAATTTTGGAATTAATCAACAAAGAAATTTTTTTTTTATACATTCTTATAAGACTATTAACGTCAAAGAACTAATTTTTCGAGAAAGACAAACTAATCAAATTTGAAATAATGGTATTTTGGTTGAAAATTAACAAGTTTAGTTATTAATTTCATGTGAGTGGTCATCTATTGGCTACCTTTACGTTAATAATTTATTTATAATGATAAATTTTAAATAATGAGTGTTTTATTAAGAAGCATGATAAATCATATGAAGTTGGTGTTATGTATTTTGTGGGCTATTTGTTTGACAAATGTGATGGCAAAATCTTTGATGGATGGATATTTGTGATACCATCCCTAACTATTTTCTGAAATACATATATCTAACAAATAGGAAGTCATATCCACAAACAAATGACCATATTTTAAAAATAATGATGGCAAATAATAAGTTATAGTTGAAAAAGAAAATAGCTTTGGGGACATTAGTACAGGAAATAAAATTCCTATAGCAAATAAAATGAAATATTTTCAGAGCATAAATAAGAAACGGATGGCACTGCTAATTGATTACGACTACAATTGCTTAGATTCACAACAAAAAATGTGGCTTCTTAAGTCTCGTGTTAATGATCTGGGTGTTATATCCGGTTTCTGTAGCTGCTGTAAAAAATCAGAAGTTGGCATGAAAAAATTGAGAAAGAGTAATGTTTTCATAGTTGACAAGCAAAGCCTAAATATGGTCCTTGTGTAAGAAATTATTTCTAATTAATTAATTGGATATTTAATAGCTACGTACAATGAGTACTAAATAGAGCTGCAACATTTCGTATGAAGATATGCATTTTTTAATAAATAGTTTATGTGGAATCCTTCATTTACTATAAATTATACAAAAATTATTTTGTATAAAGTCAAAATTTTGGAATTCCTCGAACGAGACAAAAGATTTGAGACATTCTTATATGACTATTAACGTCAAACAACTAATTTTATGAGAAAGACAAACTAATAAAATTTGAAGTAATTGTATTTAGGTTGACAAATTTACAAGCTTTAGTTATTAATTCAGTGTGGCTGGGCGTCTATTCACCACCTTTTTGTTATAAATTTATTTATAACGATAAGATTGCAGTAATGAGTGTTGTTATTACAAAATATGATAAATTATATGAAGTTGGTGTTATGTATCTTGTGGACTATATTTTTGACAAGCGTGATGGAATCAAAATGTCTCATGGATGGGTGTTGGTGAGATGATCCCAAACTATTTTTTTAAATAGTTCTATATAACCAATGAGAATCTTACACAAAAACAAATGAACATATTTTAAACAGGATGATGGCAAATAATGATTTAAAGTTATAATGGGGAAATAGCCTTGGGGACATTAGTACACGAAATAAGGTTCCTAGCAAATAAAAGGGCAAATTTTAAGAGCGGAGATCCCTTTAAGCTCAACCATCCCGAGTCTATGGTGTTCATTAATAACTGAAACATGATATTAAGGTCACTCAATAGTCCTTCCCAAGTACTGATATGTGGTAAATGTAAAAAAAAAAAAAAAAAAAATTCCATTATTAAATACCATTTCGTCTAACTGCAGGGTTATCATGTAGAAATGCGGGGACGTAGATGATTGAATATCCACTTCAAAGGCTAATTAACTAGTTATTCACTGACTCAAAAAGAGTTATAAAGTTTGCCTCTTCCAGGACAAGTGGAATTTATCAATGGAGGGCCTTCGTGTCAGGTATATTAAGCCTTATGGTTCAATTAACTTTATATCTAATGATCAATATGTTCATGTTTGAATAAGAAATACTAAATAGAGGAGCAACATTTTGTATCATGTGCATTTGTTTAATAGTTTATGTGCAATGCTTGATTTACTATAAATTATACACAAATTATTTTGTAAAAAGTCCAAAATTTTGAATTCATTAAAGACAAAAGATTTTAGACATTCTTGTAAGACTATTAACGTCAAAGAACTAATTTTATGAGAAAGACAAATGAATGAAGGGAAAATTGCAGTTTTGGTCTCTCAATTATACCCTTGTTACACTTTCAGTCCCTCAATTATTGAAACTCACACTTTCAATCCCCTAACTATCACTCTTTCGCCAGTTTGGTCCCTCTTACCAGCAAGCTATCAGGTTACCGGTCATTTGGGATCAAAATGAAAAATATATAAAATATTTGCGGTAAATCATAATAACTCAAAACTTTTTTAAAAAATAAACAAAAGGCTTAATCACTACTTTTCCCTAATTCTCTATCTTCTATGGCATCTATACTTTTTTTCTCTTTCTTTATCTTCACAAGCTTTTTCTTTTCTCCCCAATTCTCCATCTTCTGTGTTTTTCTTTTCCTATTCTACAACTTCTCAATTTTTTTTCTTCTTCTTGCAAAACCTTCCTCCTCCCTCTGCAGTCCGCCGCCGTCCGGTTCCCCACCCTCCTCCCTCCAAAATGTGATAATACAAACTCAAAACATGATTCCTTCAAATGAAATTTCCCCAAAAAAATAACCCATTAATATGAATGGAGAAATCAAAAAGGAAAATTATAATTAAAAAACAAAAAACAAAAGAAGTGAAAAGAGGAAGAAGAAGGTGACTGTAAATGGAAACTTGTAGTAAGTAGCAAAAAGCAACAATGAACTTTAGCTAGGATTTTTAGTTCGCTTTTATTCTGTGAAGAACCTTTTCTTCTTGTAGAAACACTGGAAATTGTAGAACCTTTGCTCTGCAATTTTTGGTTGGAAACGCCAGAAATTGCAGAACCTTGGTTCTACAATTTTTGGCTTTGGATTCGCTGGAAATTGCAGAACCAAGGTTCTGCAGTTTCTGGAGTTTCCAACCGTCGCATCGTCGTCAACTTCTTCTCATCTTCTTCGTCATCGACATCTTCTTTTCCATCCCCGTTTTCCGTCTTCTTCATCTTTATCTCTAACTATGGAAGATGAAGAAGATGAACGATATAGGGCTTTTCAAGTTTTCAATGACAAAGAAGATGAATGATTGAAGAAGATGATGGGTTTGAATCTTTTTGACTGACTGAAAATCCTATTTCTTCTTCAACAAATGGGTTTGATTTTTACAGCTTCAGTGAGATTTCTGCAAAATGGGATATGAAGAAGAAGAGAAGTTTCGGTGGAGGAAGAAGGAGAAAACGAAGAAGAAAGAAGGAGAGGGGTAGCTTTGAGTTATTATGAATTGGCCCAAATATTTTATGAATTTTTCAAAAGGGTCCAAATTACCGTTGACATTGTTAGTCAACTAGTAGCTTGCCTGTAAGAGGGACCAAACTGGCAAAAGAGTGATAGTTAGGGGACTGAAAGTGCGAGTTTCAATAATTGAGGGATTGAAAGTGTAATGAGGGTATAATTGAGGGACCGAAACTACGATTTTCCCAATGAATGAAATTTTTAATAATTGTGTTCAGGTTGAAAATTTAAAAGCTTTAGTTATTAATTCCGTGTGTGATCGTCTATTGGCTACCTTAATGTTATTAATTTATTTATAATGATAAAATTGCAGTAATGAGTGTTTTTATTAAGGAGTATGAAAAATCATATGAAGTTGGTGTTATGTATCTTGTGGACTATTTATTTAACAAATGTGATGGCAAAATGTTTGATGGTTGGATATAGGTGAGATGATCCCAAACTTTTTTTTTGAAATACATATTGAAATCCCAATTATTCAATAGCAACCTAAGATGAACCTAAGAGGGGGAGGGGGTGAATTAGGTTCTTAACCCTTTAAAAATAGTTCTTTTACAAAGAAATCAACTTTGAAAAACCATTTTCAAAGACAAGTTTAAAAACCAATTTAAAACAAGATTTCTAAATGAGGTGTGTGATTAGAGATTTGCAAAACATGAAAACAAATAAACAAGCACGGCAAGAACACACCAAATTTATAGTGGTTCGGATTCCCCTTGAATCCTACTCCACTCCCCAAGTTATACAACTTGGTGTTTCTAATCAATTAGGAAACACTTACTTGCTCAAGATTAATGTCTTAATCTCCAGACTTTTCCATTGCCTAATCTAACTCGAGACTAGGACTCCCTTGCTTAATCTAGCTCTAGAATAAGACTCATTTGCCTAAGGCTAGCAATTGGATCTTTTGCTATCCTTCCTTAAGGATTTGAGGTCTTACTCAAGACTCCTCTTGCCTACACCAAAGGACTTTTGCTCAATCAACATCTTGATCAAGACTTTGACAAATGCCTATCTTAACTCTAAGCTACGACTTCTACCCTTTCCCTAATCCAAACTCTTGGATAGGTCTTTAACCCCAATTGCCCAACTTACCCCAAGCTAGGACTTGTACAATTGGCCAAATTCAACCTCTTGAGTTTGGCCTCTCCTTCTCTTCTTGCTCCCCTTTTCTTCTTGCCTAACTCTTAAAAAAGAGTTTAGGACTTTGCCTCACATACAATGTGCCTACAACACTTAAATGTTTAGGACTTCTCTCAAAGTGTTTACAATGGTGAGAATCTCCACAAATGGAGTTTACAACAAACTATGACAAATTGGCATGAAAGCCTCTTTCTAATCCTAACTCAAAAAGCTAATTTGACAATTAAATGTATGAAATAAAGCTCTTGAATGATGCTTAAGTGTAGGAGAATTGTACCGGATGATTAATTATGTTTTTACATCTTAGGGATACTTATATAAGTGGCCAAATAGCTTGCAACAACTCTTAACGGCTAGTTGAAAGTTGTGAAGAAAGAGGGACGTCCAAGTCGCATGGAAAATCGCATGCCAAATCGTAGCTGTCACAAACTTTTCATTTTTGTCTTTAACTGCTAGTTCGTGCAATTTGCTGTCCAAGTCGGGTGACAAATCACAGTATCAGCTTCCACTTCAAAGGCCTATCGACGTCTGGGTTCGAGACTTCAATTTAGATTTTAGATTTGGAATAAATTCCAATCCGAGAGCTCAAAGGGTGTCGTGGGCTTGTCGATGTGGGCGAAGTTGAACATTTCTGGGTAAGCTTCAAGCTCGAGAGGATGTGGATACACAACTTTGAAGCTGTTCTTGAACTCAATTCACTGTGCGAGTTTCTATCCAACTCGGATGAGAACTCGTACAACTTCTGCCTTCTTGCCGTTTTTCGTTTTCTTTGATTTCTCGACTGGTCACCATGCGATATGTTGTCTGCCTCAGACACTTGCTCGGACGCTCTATTTTGTTACACTTGTTCTTCATTTTTCTACACAATTCTTCAAGTGCAAAACTTTTAAACAAAATTATATATTTGTTAAAGATTAAGACCATAGCTCTAACTATCTCCCCTTTTTTGATGATGACAAAACAAATATGTGATTTTATAGAGAAATATAAATTAAAACATTTTAAGAACATATTTTTGTTACTTAAGAAACTCCAAAAAATTTAAGATGACAAAGTAAAGCATAAATCAATGTGACGCCCCTACCTCGACCCCATCTCCCGAGGAGCCGTTCCTGAGAGGGAGTTCGGGCCGGTTAGGGGACATCGTCATTTAGGGCTCGTGCCCAACAAGTCGATATAAATATTAGTAAAAACATAATATTACCTTTATCTGAAAACAATTCAATCAATAGTTCTTAAAGCAACTTATCCAATGCGGAAGCTAAAACATTATTCGGGATGGTCAATAACCAAATTACCCTTCATCAAAACAATCATTGTCTAGGCCTACTTATTACAAAATAAACACACAGCACTGCTACAGTGAACGTCAGCCTCACACCTAACGAACAATAAGCCATACCTAATTAAGCACCTGCAAAAATAGGTTTATGAAAGGAGTGAGCTTCACTAAGCTCAGTGAGAGACCTCGGTTTCTATATAAAATTCCCACCGTGGTATTTTGACAAAAGGTCTCAATTAGCAAAGCGATCATATAGACATGGCATTACAGTTTATGCATCAATATTCATAGTACTGATAGCATTTACAAATTATGCGTCAATGTGGAAGCAATCAATCAATCAATCAACCAATCATCTCTATAATCATGTAGTAGAGATATTCATATAGCAACATAAAATGCTCTTAGCCATATGCGATAATCAATCTAACGATTCACCCTTAGGTATTCAATCCATCTAATTTCTAGATAGCTTTCTTATCTAAAGCTAAGGCGATAATCAGGAATACGATCTAGTGATAGGCGGTAGTTTGATTAAACACCTCAATACCCAAGCGGCAACAGTACCAGCAGTAGACGGAGTGCCCAACAGCAAGAGGTTTTGGATCCCTGGTTGTATACTTACAACCCTTAGTTTCCCCTTTAGAGAGGTGTCGACTAACTGCAACGCGGCCTCATCGCACACAGCAATACGTGTGGGAGATTAGAATCAATCAATTAAGACTAGATGCACACAGTCTTTTATCTGGTTTAAGGTGTCGTACCTTTTCTCTTATCATGCAAACATGGCATCTCTAGCATGCTTTCGTGATTCCTAAACATGTCAATATGCAATGCAATAACCTACTCATGGCATATGTATTAGGCATCTTCTATTTACACCTAGAGGTACATTATGCTTCTCTATAGTGTATAATCAATTAGGCTCTTAATCAATAATAACTCATGCGATCAATTATCATTCAGTAGGCATATATGCTTGTACTCATATTAAGCAAGTAGGCAATTAAAAGCATACATCTCATGTATAGTATAGCAATTCAAAAAATCAATTATAGCATACATCTCATATGTAGCAATATAATTCCATTTACATGCAAGTGAGGCGTGGGCTATCTCTTAGTTTAGCCGATCAATCAAGTGCATAGTTCACGAATACTATATATAATTCGATTAAACTTTAACAAAAATATCAAGTAAATCCCTCACCTTTCTTAAGGCGTGAGTGGTCAACAATTGACGGGTTCGCTTCTCGGTCAATGGTTAGCTTCTCCATTACGAGCATTCGAGTATAAGTAAACTATGTTTTGACTTTAAGGTGTTGACTTTACGTTTTACTCTTGATTTGACATTACGGTCAACTAGTGTTGACTTTGACTTTTGGTCAACTAGGTCATAGATCAATGGTCAATGGTCAAGTTCCCTAAGGCTAGTATCATTAAATACTTTTTAGGTCAATTCAGGATTAAGGTAAACTTTAGGGTGAAATAGCAATTTCAAAAATAAGGCAAAAATTTGGTTCTGGGCTACGTCCGAGTTTTTGGCCAACTCGTGTGAAAACTCGCATAGGGGTTTTCATGTTCTTTCCAATTTTCAAGTTCCAAAAGGTTCAAAAAGTCTATTTTAGAGTTCTGTATGAGTTACTATCAGACTCGGATGACAACTCGTACAGAGGTTTTCATGTTCTTCGGGTTTCAGGTTTTGAGAGTTTAGAAAATCATATTCAGAGGCTTGTCTGATTTCCTGTCCGACTCGGACACTCACTCGAGGACTAATGAAGTTTTCTAGAAACTTCTTGTTCTAGATACTACTTTTGGGCTATGTTTTAACATTGTTCCAGATCATCTTTAACCAAATTAAAATCATAGATTTAAAGTCTAGCATATAGGCAATACCCAAAACCTTTTACTTTGCATAACGGATTACTTTAACGTATATAAATCTCGCTCCGAACAAGGCTCGGAACACTGTTTCTGAACATGTATATTTCGACATTTCGATTTAATTCTTATAAATCGTTTTAATGATATAGGCATCAATCTTAAACATGTTTAACATTCAATAAAGGTAATAGCATTCTAAGAACATGCTTTATACCAATTTATTACATACAAAGTGAATTATTTGTTCTTCAAGTTTCATAAAGATTCAAGCTTTCTTAATTCCAAACTCAATCTAGACCACAAATTAAGACTCACCGTAAGGTCCTAAGATTACCACGAACTCACAGAACTTCAATGGGTTGACGGAAGGGGCGGCTGCGGTTCACGGCTGTGGCTCCCACTTCTCTCTCATGGCACTTCTTTATTTGTCTAGCTTTTGCTTTTGGAAGTTCAAGCTTTTAATTCACGATTTAAGGATGTATTTATAGGCAACCTTTAGGTTTAGTGTGATGCAAAAACATCCTTAATTAAGCTAGACGTAAATCCAATTGTTTCCTTCAATCACATTGATCCCAATTTCCAATTCCATATTTACAGATTCTGTTTTTGTTTTGTGCTGTCCGAGTTCCTGTCCGATGCGAACGAAAACTTGCACGACTCGATTTCCAGATTCTTTTCCTTTTTGTTTTTCTTACTTTGCCTTATGTTATTTTAGGATATCTTCTATACCCAGTTTAACTCTCAATCAATCAATTTATGCAATCAATCGGTCAATCAATTAAGGCAATCAATCAATTATTCAATCGAGCAATTCAATCAATCAATTAAGCATTCAATCAATACACAATTTTCTCTAGTCACGTTACACCATTAAAAAGCAAGTAAAGGTCCATTTTACCCTTTATTTGTTTTAAAATCCTAGCCCAAAATTCTAAGTTCTCATATCACAGCTTCTCCCCCCTTTTTGTCATCATTATATCATTTAAGCATACAATAGAGTGTTCTTATATCAAAACCAAGTCTTTTATCAATTAAGCACAATTTTAAGCCGAACCACATTTGATAGCATTTTCTGCCCCTTAGTAAATGCACTCTAAAAGTCCAATCTAATTCTAAGCCTATGGGATACTATGCCAATCACCTAATGTCTATGCTAGTTCTAATTTTTCTCAACTAAGAAGCATACAAGCTTTATTCAATCAAGGAGCAATTTAAGCTATGAAAAGCAAAGCAATTCATCCTTCTTAAATACATGAGTTTTCAAAATTTGTGAAATATAACATCAACTCATATTTAAAACAAGTCAAAAGTATGCAAGCAACTTCTAATGACCCTAATGATCAGTATGTATGCATCAAAAATTAAGGAAGATGCATCATGTCAAAGTCAACTCATTGGTCAAACTTGCAAAATTTTCAACTTTTCATGAAATTTTCTTTTCTTAAGTTTAAAAACTCTATTTCTTTATGCAAGCAAATTCTATTAGGCATATAAAGCATTTCAAGAATTCAAATAGTCACTTTTCATTCATATTCTTGAAAGTCAACTAAAAGTTAAGATTTTTCTAAAGCGATGCCTATTTTCTTAAAACTTGTCAATGTTATCATGTAAATCTCAACTAAGCACATGAGAAAGTTTTAATCAACATATATAAGATATCAAGTGAATCAAACAATTTAAATCATGCATATGTGCAAAGTCGACCTATCGGTCAATAATTTTCAATCTTAAGCAAGTTAACCTATAGATTTTGAAAGTTGCTATTTTCAAGATTCTATCAAGCATTTGATCATCCAAGAAACTTCAAATACTCAAGTAGTTGATGCATAAAGATTCAAACAATCCAAAACATGGATATTTTCCAAGTCAACTACTTGGTCAAGCTTTTTCAATTTTAAGCATACAATCATTGAAGGATATGAGAGGAACTTCAAATTATAAATAAGTTCATTCTTAAAATCTCAAGTAAGCTAGAGCATATGTAAATTGAAAGTCAACCACTTGGTCAACTGTGTTCAAATAATACAAACATGCTTAATTCTTGCTATCTTTGAAAAGTTTTCAACTCTTTTAAAATGTAAGAATTTCAAGATTCCAAAGATGACATAGATCCTAATGCATTATTTTAACTCTAAAAGATTGCATTCTAGGATTCTATTACTCAAAGACTCATGAATCAAAGACAAATTTAAAATTTCTCAAATTTTCTCTATTTTGCGTAACTCATCTTTTCTTGAGTCTTTTAACTTTAAACTTGGTCTTAGAATATTTCAAATATCATTCTTGGCATATTAGACCAAATTTCATCTTCTAAGCATGTAAAAGTCTAAAAGTCAATCTAAAGTCAAACTTCTAGCTATTTTCCATTAAAGCTCATAAAGTCCTAAAGATTTTCATCAAAACATGCTTTCAATCAAAATGTTTCAAGGATATGAAGTCAACTTTCTCATTTAAGCATAACATGCATCTTAAATCACATATCCGTCATTTTGAACTTAAATCACACATGTTTATCAAATTCAACTCAATTTGCATATAATCATCAACACAATTATAGAGCAATCAAGGTGAGTTAAGAGATGATACATGTTATCTCAAACGAGCACTCATGGGCTCATTGCCATTCTTGAAGCCATTTTTGCAATTTTTACATTTTTCACCATTTGGCGTCAATCAACCATCCTTGCTACTTTCAAGCATCTCTTCATTGAGATTTAGTTCACAAAGTAGCATCAAGGACCTATAAGGAAATCAAGCAAACAATTTTGGTACCCAATACTTATTTGGTCCTAGGGGGTTAGCTTGTTCCTTTACTTTTTGAAAACCCAATTATCAATAAGCAACCTAAGATGAACCTAAGAGGGGGAGGGGGTGAATTAGGTTCTTGACACTTTTAAAAATATTTCTTCTACAATGAAGAACAACTTTGAAAAACCATTTTCAAAGCAAGTGTAAAAACAAAGTTTACAAATTAAGTGAGGTGTGTGATTAGTGTTTTGCACATCATAAAAGCAAAGTAAAGGAAGACAAAACACAACCGATTTATAGTGGTTTGGATTCCCCTTGAATCTTAGTCCACTACCCAAGTTCTACAACTTGGGATTTTCTAACCCTCTCAAATGAATCACTTAAAGGTGTAATTCAAACCTTTACAAATGCCAAAATTCTACCTCTAGAATTTAGGACTTTTTGCTTAATCTAACTCTAGACTAAGACTCCTTTGCCTAATGGCTAACAATGAATCTTTTGCCCCCGCTCCTTCCTCAAGGACTTAGGGTCTTACTCAAGACTTCATTGACTAGCTACAAGGACTTTCTCCTCTTTGCCTAATTTAACTCTAAACTAGGACTTTTACAATTGCCTCAACCAAACTCTTGGTTAGGACTTTTACAATTGCCTAAACTCAACCTCTTGAGCTAGGACTCTCCTTTCTACTTGCTCCCCCTTTCTTCTTGCCTAACTCTTTACTCAAGAGTTGGACTTTTCTTAAATACAAATTGCCTACACTCAAACTCTTGAGTTAGGACTTTTCTAGACGTGTTTACAATGATGAAATACTCCAGAAATGGAGTTTACAATTTGACACAAAAACAGGGCACAAATGCCTCTTGACAATCCTACCTTAACAAGCTAATTTGACATATAAAAGATTGAAATGAAGCTTGAACGTGTTGTTAAAGTGTAGGAGATGTTGGGGAGTCATTTTTCTTCATTTTGCAGCTTGGGGGGTATTTATAGGAAAAAGACGGCTCTTGAAATGATTTAAAAACGGACAAGAAATAGCAAACCCGAAGCTCTCGCGACAGCCTCTGCGACAGCAGCGACAGTCGCAGGCTTCTGTCGCAGGCACGTGGCTGCTGCGCGCTGTCGCAGGCGTGCGGCATGGGGCTGCTCTGCGCGAGGTCTGCGCGCGGCGTGGGGCTGCTCTGCGCGAGGTCTGCGCGCGGCATGGGCGTCTGGGCGTGCCTCTGCGCGCGGCTGTCAGCGCATGTGCGCGACTGTCTGGGCGTGCTCACGTGACTGTCAGCCCTTGTCGGCCAGATTTGACATCTTTTTCGTTTGCTTGCCGTTTCTTCATTTTAACTCCGTTTTCTTCGCCGTTTTTTGCGTTGGTTCACCCGTGAACTCTTCTATTCATTTTCTGACTTAGAAACACCGTGGGTCCCACCTTGGGACGTACTCGGGTCGTATTTTTCTTCTTTCTTCATTTCCTTTTCGTTTCTACATTTTTCACTTAGAAGAACCGTTAAATTAATTCTCATATTTGTTAACTCATCAATCAAAATAAGGACTAAGACCAACCGGATCTAACAATCTCCCCCTTTTTGATGATGACAAAACAAATATGGAATTCATGACAATAAATCAACATTTTATAAATTTGAGTAACTTCCCCTCAATTTATAATCTCCCCCTCAATTCCATAATATTTTCTCCCCCTTTTTGACATCACAAAAAGGACTTAGCATGCATAATAAAATGTGAAAGATGCATACAAATAAAGAAATGTACAACTCAAAAATAGATAAAATCGATTAGGTCATGAGTTGAACATTGAATTTGCTCTCAAATATGAAAATTTTGCCTTTGACATTTTAAGCAAAATCAATCGATCTTTTGACAATTAACCAATTTTAAGATCTAATGTCAATGCTAGTTCAAAATTTTTCTCCCCCTAAATTCTAGCACAAATATTTCAAAGAGCTTAACTAATCAATTAAGAAGCATACAAGCTTCATTCAATTTAAGGAGCAAGTTAAGCTATGACAATTAAAGGATTCATTCTCACTAAAGAATGACCATTCTTAAACACATGAGTTTTTAAGAATTTTGAAATATGACATTAACTCATGTTCAAAACAAGTTGAAGATATGCAAGCAACTTCAAATGACCCTAATGATAATCATGCATACATCTAACACACATTAGGATGCATCATGTCAAAGTCAACGTATTGGATAAGCATGCAAAATTTTCAACTTTTCATGAACTTTGCTTTTCTTAAGTTTAAAAGCTTCATTTATTCGTGCAAGCAAATTCCATTAGGCATATAAAGTATTTCAAGAATTCATGTATTCACTTTTCATGCATACTCTTGAAAGTTAACAAAAAGTCAAACTTTTTCTAAAATAATGCCTATTTTCTTAAAACTTGTCCATTTCATCATGTAAATCCAAACTAAGCACATGAGCAAGTTTTAATCAACATATGCAACATGTCAAAGGAATGAAAATTCTAGATCATGCATATGTGTGGAGTCAACCTACCGGTCAACACTTTTCAAGCTTAAACACATTAAGCTAGTAATTTTGAAAGTTGCAATTTTCAAGTTTCTATAAATCATTTTATCATTCATGCAACTTTAAATACTCAAGTAGTTTATGCACATAGTTTCAAACCATTGAAAGCATGCATATAAGCAAAGTCAACTACTTTGTCAAACTTATTCAATTTTAAGCATACAAAGCATTCATTTTGATAGTTGCATTTAAACCTTAATTTTCTCAAGCAAGCAACTTCAAATCATCATTTAATTCATGCTTAAAGTATCAAATAAGCTACAGCATGTATATTTCAAAAGTCTAAAAGTCAACATAAAGTCAAACTTCTAGCTATTTTCAAATAAAGCTCATAAAGTCATAAAGACTTTCATTAACACATGCTTTCAATCAAAATGATTCAAGGATATGAATTTAACATACAATTTTTATTTAAGCATAACATACATTTCATATCACATATCCATCATTTTGAGCACAAGTCACACATGTACATCATATTCCACTCAATTGACATATAATCATCAAATCAATTATGGAGCACTCAAAGTGAGTTAGAGATGATACATGTTTCCTCAAATGAGCATCCATGTGCTCCTTACCATTTTTGAAGCCATTTTTGCAATTTTAGCATTTTTCACCAATTGGCTCCAATTAACCATCCTTGCTACTTTTCAAGTATCTCTTCATTGAGATTTAATTCATAAAGTAGCATTAAGGACCTACAAGGAAATCAAGCACAAGATTTTGGTACCCAATACTTATTGGGTCCTAAAGGGTTAGCTTGTTCCTTTACTTTCCATACCTTTCTTCCTTTCTTCACATTTTTCTTATCAAAGCATTTGGAAGAAATATGACCTTGTCTACCACAATAATTACATATAATAGATGCATTTAATGAAAGAACTTTCCTAACATTTCTTCTATAAGCATATGGCATACTATTATAATTTACTACATTATGCCTATACAATGGCATATGAACAAAATGATTCTTTCTAGAATAGGAAGCATTATATCTCCTAGAATCATTCTTTCTATCATGATATCTCCTAGGTTTGTTACTAAATGAACTATGCATATTCATATATCTAGGAGTATGATGAGCATTTAACATACACATATCCCTCTTTGGGGCACATAAGGAAAAATCATGAAATTGACAATAAGTTTCACTATGCCTATGGGGACCATGCATTTTTCTAGACATATAAAATGAAGAATCAATTAAATTCACATCATTTTTAATCTTTGAAGACTTCTTTTTCTTTTCATACAACCATGCATGATTAGTCTTCTTTTTAGCTTCAATAGTTGGATAGGCAAATTTAACATCACTATTTGAAGCATTAACAAAGGTAGTAGAAGTAGAAGGCATTTCACAATTTTGGTTACTTTCATAACCTAAGCTATGTTTATCATTTCTTACCTTTTGTTTACCTAACAACTTTTCTAAGTTGTTTTTTCCTAATGTCAATTTTTCAAGACTTGCACTCAAGTCTTCAATTTTCTTTTTCATGCATTCATACTCATTTTTCAACACATCATATGAACTAGCCTTTTCATGCAATTTCTCATTTTCATCTAAGGCATTTTCGTAATACATTTTCAAATCTATGTACTTTGCATCTTCATTATCTAGCAAAGTACTCATCTCATCTACTTTGATTTTCAACTCATCATTTTCATGTTTCAAAATAGAGTTTTCTTCTTTTAAAGATGCAACATGAATTTCTAAAGATTTAATTTTCTTTTCATGCATAACATTCTTTTTCAAGGCATCTATACATTTGTCATGCAATTTAGTGACATATTCATACATATCAAAATCAAGATTATCACTATCGTGCATACTACCACTTAAAGAAGATTTGGAAGATTTGGTTACCTCTTGTAGATCACTTCCAACTAAGCATCTTCTTGTGGTTTCCTTCTCTTCCTCACTTGAGGAATCATCCCAAGTCCTTGCTAGCTTGGTCACCTTCTTGATGGCTTTCTTACCTTTAGCCATTTTGTGCAACTTGCGGAAAATAAAGCACAAATAATCAAGCAAGCAAATAAGACTTTAAAAATCAAAAAGGTTGCAAAAATGATCTTTAAACTCAAGGTTTTTAAACCTACAAATTTGAGCACTATCTCTGATACCAATTGAAAACCCAATTATCAATAAGCAACCTAAGATGAACCTAAGAGGGGGAGGGGGTGAATTAGGTTCTTGACACTTTTAAAAATATTTCTTCTACAATGAAGAACAACTTTGAAAAACCATTTTCAAAGCAAGTGTAAAAACAAAGTTTACAAATTAAGTGAGGTGTGTGATTAGTGTTTTGCACATCATAAAAGCAAAGTAAAGGAAG
This sequence comes from Leptodermis oblonga, assembly GCA_016801395.1. NCBI lineage: Eukaryota > Viridiplantae > Streptophyta > Magnoliopsida > Gentianales > Rubiaceae > Leptodermis > Leptodermis oblonga. The sequence goes on from CM028753.1 coordinate 23,137,799, forward strand.
ACAAAACACAACCGATTTATAGTGGTTTGGATTCCCCTTGAATCTTAGTCCACTACCCAAGTTCTACAACTTGGGATTTTCTAACCCTCTCAAATGAATCACTTAAAGGTGTAATTCAAACCTTTACAAATGCCAAAATTCTACCTCTAGAATTTAGGACTTTTTGCTTAATCTAACTCTAGACTAAGACTCCTTTGCCTAATGGCTAACAATGAATCTTTTGCCCCCGCTCCTTCCTCAAGGACTTAGGGTCTTACTCAAGACTTCATTGACTAGCTACAAGGACTTTCTCCCCTTTGCCTAATTTAACTCTAAACTAGGACTTTTACAATTGCTTCAACCAAACTCTTGGTTAGGACTTTTACAATTGCCTAAACTCAACCTCTTGAGCTAGGACTCTCCTTTCTACTTGCTCCCCCTTTCTTCTTGCCTAACTCTTTACTCAAGAGTTGGACTTTTCTTAAATACAAATTGCCTACACTCAAACTCTTGAGTTAGGACTTTTCTAGACGTGTTTACAATGATGAAATACTCCAGAAATGGAGTTTACAATTTGACACAAAAACAGGGCACAAATGCCTCTTGACAATCCTACCTTAACAAGCTAATTTGACATATAAAAGATTGAAATGAAGCTTGAACGTGTTGTTAAAGTGTAGGAGATGTTGGGGAGTCATTTTTCTTCATTTTGCAGCTTGGGGGGTATTTATAGGAAAAAGACGGCTCTTGAAATGATTTAAAAACGGACAAGAAATAGCAAACCCGAAGCTCTCGCGACAGCCTCTGCGACAGCAGCGACAGTCGCAGGCTTCTGTCGCAGGCACGTGGCTGCTGCGCGCTGTCGCAGGCGTGCGGCATGGGGCTGCTCTGCGCGAGGTCTGCGCGCGGCGTGGGGCTGCTCTGCGCGAGGTCTGCGCGCGGCATGGGCGTCTGGGCGTGCCTCTGCGCGCGGCTGTCAGCGCATGTGCGCGACTGTCTGGGCGTGCTCACGTGACTGTCAGCCCTTGTCGGCCAGATTTGACATCTTTTTCGTTTGCTTGCCGTTTCTTCATTTTAACTCCGTTTTCTTCGCCGTTTTTTGCGTTGGTTCACCCGTGAACTCTTCTATTCATTTTCTGACTTAGAAACACCGTGGGTCCCACCTTGGGACGTACTCGGGTCGTATTTTTCTTCTTTCTTCATTTCCTTTTCGTTTCTACATTTTTCACTTAGAAGAACCGTTAAATTAATTCTCATATTTGTTAACTCATCAATCAAAATAAGGACTAAGACCAACCGGGTCTAACACTTTTCATACCTTCCCTTTTTCACATTTTTCCTATCAAAGCATTTGGGTGAAAGATGACCATTCCTACCACAATAATCACCTACTGAATGACATATGAACAAAATGATTCGTTCTAGAATGGCAAGCAATATATCTCGTAGAATCATTCTTTCTATCATAATGTCTCCTAGGTTCATATCTAAATGAACTATGCATATTCATGTATCAAGGAGCATAATGAGCATTTAATAAACACATATCCCTCTTTGGGGCACATAAGGCGAAATCATGAGTACGACAAAAAAAACTTTACTTTGCCTATGGGGGACATGCATTTTCCTAGGCATGTAAAATGAAGAATCAATCAAATTCACATTATTTTTAATCTTAGAAGACTTCTTTTTCTTTTCATACAACCATGCATGATTAGTCTTCTTTTTTAGCTTCAATAGTTGGATAGGCAAATTTAACATCACTATTTGAAGCATTAACAAAAGTAGAAGTGGATGCTTGTGCACATGTACTTTCATAGCCTAATCCATATTTGCTTTTAACTACTTTTGTTTGCCTAGCAATTTTTCTAGGTTATCTTCCAAGAGTCAATTTCTCTAAGCCAGGATTAAGGTCTTCAACCTTTTTCTTCAATTCAGTATACTCAATTTCTAGCTTTTCATGAGACTTCACTTTCTCATGCAATTTTACATTTTCATCTAGTGCATGCTCATCATAAAATTTAAAATCAATGTACTTTGCATCTTCATTATCTAGCAAAGTGCTCATTTCATCTACTTTGTTTTTTAACTCATTGTTTTCACATTTCAAAGTAGAGTTTTCTTCTTTTAGAGATGCAACATGAATTTCTAAAGATTTACTTTTCTTTTCAATCATAAAATTCCTTTTCGTGGCATCTATACATTTGTCGTACAATTTAGTGACATACACATACATATCAAAATTATCATCATCATTATCACTATCATGCATACTACCACATAAAGAAGATTTGGAAGATTTGGTTACCTCTTGTAGATCACTTCCAACTAGGCATCTTCTTGTGGTTTCCTTCTCTTCCTCACTTGAGGAATCATCCCAAGTCCTTGCAAGCGTGGTCACCTTCTTGGTAGCTTTCCTATCTTTAGCCATTTCGTGCAAAATAGGGAAAATAAAGCACAAATACTCAAGTAGGCAAGTAAGACACTAGAAATAAAAAAGGTGGCAAATTGATCTTTAAACTCAAGGTTGTTAAACCTACAAATTGAGCACTAGCTCTGATACCAATTAAAATCCCAATTATTCGATAGCAACCTAAGATGAACCTAAAAGGTGGATGGGGTGAATTAGGTTCTTAACCCTTTAAAAATATTTTTCTACAAAAAAGATCAACTTTGAAAAACCATTTTCAAAGAAAAGTTTTAAAACCAATTTAAAACTAGATTTCTAAGTGAGGTGTCTGATTAGAGATTTGCAAAACATGAAAGCAAATAAACAAACAAGGCAAGAACACACCAAATTTATAGTGGTTCGGATTCCCCTTGAATCCTACTCCACTCCCCAACTTCTATAACTTGAGATCCATCATCAACTAGGAAACGCTTAAAGGAGTATTTCAATCCCTTACAATTGCTCAAGATTAATCTCTTAATCTCAAGACTTTTCCATTGCCTAATCTAACTCTAGACTAGGACTCTACTTGCTTAATCTAGCTCTAGATTAAGACTCCTTTGCCTAAGGCTAGCAATTGGATCTTTTGCCCTATCCTTCCTTAAGGATTTGAGGTCTTACTCAAGACTCCTCTTGCCTGGACCAAAGGACTTTTGCTCAATCAACCTCTTGATCAAAACTTTGACAAATGCCTATCTTAACTCTAAGCTAGGACTTTCTACTCTTTTCCTAATCCAAACTCTTGGATAGGTCTTTAATCCCAATTTCCCAACTTATCTCAAGCTAGGACTTGTACAATTTCCCAAACTCAACCTCTTGAGTTAGATATCTCCTTCTCTTCTTATTTCCCCTTTCTTCTTGCCTAACTCTTAAACAAGAGTTTAGCACTTTACCTCACATACAATGTGCCTACAACACTTACTCAAGTGTTTAGGACTTCTCTCAAAGTGTTTACAATGGTGAGAATCTCCGCAAATGGAGTTTACAATAAACTATGACAAATGGACATGAAAGCCTCTTTCTAATCCTAACTCAACATGCTAATTTGATAATTAAATGTATGAAATAAAGCTCTTGAATGATGCTTGAGTGTAGGAGACTTGTGGGGTGTGATTATTTATCCTTTTGCAGCTTGGGGATACTTATATAAGTGGCCAAATAGGTTGCAACGGCTCTTAATGGCTAGTTGAAAGTTGTCAGGAAAAAGGCACTTCCGAGTAGCATGGAAAATTGCAGGCCAAATCGCAGCTCTCACAAACTTGTCATTTTTTTGTCTAACAGCTAGTTCGTGCGATTTGCTATCTAAATTGGATGACAAATCACAGGCTCGCTGCAACTTTGAAGGCCTTTTGAAGTCCGCATTCGAGACTTCAATTTAGATTTGAGATTTGGAATAAATTCGAACCCGAGAGCTCAAAGGGTGTCATGGGCCTGTCGATGTGGGCGAAGTCAACATTTTTTGGTAAGCTTCGAGCTCGAGAGGTTGTCGATACACGACTTCAAAGCTGTTCTTGAACTCAGTTCTCTATATGAGTTTCTGTTCGACTTGGATGAGAACTCGTACAACTACTTCCTTTTTTCCATTTTTCATTTTCTTTAATTTCTCGACCGACCACTATGCGATATGTTGTCTGCCTCGGACACTTGCTCAAACGCTCTGTTTTGCTACAGTTGTTCTTCATTTTTCTACACAATTCTGCAATTGCAAAACATTTAAACAAAATCATATATTTGTTAACTTATCATCAAAACTAAGATTAATAACATAGGTTTAACACACATATATATATATAAATAGAGAAGTCTTATACACAAACAAATAATCCTAGTTTTTAAAGAGCATGATAGCAAATAATGAGTTATAATGGAAAAAGAAAATGGCCTTGAAAACATTAGTATAGGAAATAAGGTTCCTACAACAAAAAATAACAAGTTTTAATTGCAAGGATAAAACAAGGACGGCACTGCCAATTGATTATGACTACCAATGATAGATTCACCACCAAAAGGTGACTTCTTTAGTGTTCTCGTTAATGATCTGGGTGTTGTATCTTGTTTTTGTAGCTCCTGCAAGCTAACTAAATTGGAAGTTTTCTTGAAAATTTTGAGAAAGAGTAATGTTTTATAGTTAAAATGCAAAGCATAAATTTCATTTTGTGTAGCAAAATATTTCTAATTAGTTAATCAGATACATGCAATATGTACTAAATAAAGGGGCAACATTTTGTATAAATATGTGCATTTTTTTTATATTCCAAATTTTGGAATTTCTCGATTGACAAGATTTGAGACATTCTTATAGGACTATTAACGTCAAAGAAATAATTATATAAGAAGGATAAACTAATGAAATTTAAAGTAACTACATTTAGGTTGACAATTTTCAAGTTTTAGTTATTAATTATGTGTGGGTGAGCGTCTGGCTACCTTTACGTTATTAATTTATTTATAACGATAAGATTGCAGTAATGAGTGGTTTTATTAAGGAGTATGATAAATCATATGAAGTTGGTGTTATGTATCTTGTGGACTGTATTTTTGACAAACGTGATGGACTCAAAATGTCTCATGGATCAATATTGATGAGATGATCCCAAACTATGTTTTTTAATGGATCTATATAACCAACAAGAAGTCTTATTCACAAAAAATGACCATATTTTAAATAGGATAATTCCAAATAATGAATTGTAGTTAAAAAAAGAAAATTTCCTTGGGGACATTAGTGCATGAAATAAGATTACTATAGCAAATAAAATGATAGATTCTAATAACGGATATCCCTTTAAGCTCAACCATCACAAATCCATGGTGTTCGTTAATAAATGAAACGTGATATTAAGTTTTCTCTACAGTCTCTCTCCAGTACCCAATATGTGGTTCATGTAAAACCAATAACACACTAAAAAATTTCCATTATTAAATACGGTTTCATTTAAATGTAGGGCTATCATGCAAAAATGCAGTGAAGTTGATGATAGCATATCTACTTCAAAGGCTGATGAACTAGCTACTTCACTGACTCAAAAAGAGTTGGAAAGTTTGCCTCTTCCAAGACAAGTGGATTTTATCAATTGAGGGATCCTTATGGCTCAATTAGCAACATTTTGTATGATGTGCAATTTTTTTTATAGTTTATGTGCAATGCTTAATTTACTGTGAATTATACATCAAATTATTTTGTTAAAATTCCAAATTTTGGAATTAATCAACAAAGGAAAAATATTTTATACATTCTTATAGGACTATTAATGTCAAAGAACTAATTTTTCTAAAAAGGCAAACTAATCAAATTTGAAATAATGGTATTTAGGTTGAAAATTAATAATTTTAGTTATTAATTTCATGTGGGTGGTCGTCTATTGGCTACCTTTACGTTAATAATTTATTTATAAATGATAAAATTTAAATAATGAGTTTTTTTATTAAGGAGCATGATAAATCATATGAAGTTGGTGTTACGTATCTTGTAGGCTATTTGTTTGACAAATATGATGGCATAATGTTTGATGGATGGATATTTGTTAGACCATCCCTAACTATTTTTTGAAATACATATATTTAACAAAAGTGAAGTCTTATCCACAAACAAATGACCATATTTTAAAAATAATGATGGCAAATAAAGATTTATAATGGAAAAAGAAAATAGCTTTGGGGACATTAGTACAAGAAATAAGATTCCTATAGCAAATTTAAATGAAAGTTTAAGAGCATGAATAAGAAAAGGATGGCACTGCCAATTTATTACCACTACAATTGCTTAGATTCACAACAAAAAGGTTGCTTCGTAAGTCTTTATGTTAATGATCTGGGTGTTATATCGGGTTTCTGTAGCTCTGGCAAGGTAACTAAACTAGAAGTTGGCATGAAAAAATTGAGTAAGAGTAATGTTTTCATAGTTTACATGCAAAGCCTAAATATTGTTTTGTGTAACAAGATATTTCAAATTAGTTAATCGGATATTTAATAACTACGTACAATGTGTACTAAATAGAAGTGCAACATTTTGTATAAAGATATGCATTTATAAAGTTTATGTGGAATCCTTAATTTTCTATAAATTATACAAAAAATTATTTTTTAAAAAGTCCAAATTTTGGAATTCCTCGACCGAGACAAAAGATTTGAGACATTCTTGTTAAATCAGGCAGTCTTAATCCTTATTTTGATTGATGAATTAACAAATATGAGAATTAATTAAATGATTGATTATAAGTGAGAAAATGTAGTAGAATAGTTCACTGGAGGACCAACACAAAAAACGGCGAACAAAACAGAGTTAAAACAAAGAAACGACAAGCAAAGAAAAAAGGAGCGAGCTGCCAAGAAATGTTCTAAGTTGGGCCGGACCTCTGCAGGCTCTCGAGTTCGAAGCTGCCCAGAAAGTTCTAAGCTCGAACACGTCGACAAGAACTCGATAGTATTCAAGTTCTCGGGTTGAAATTAATTGAAGAAACGAAGTCGACCACCGACAGGGTCACGAGCTCGAAGCTAAGGAAAACAAAGAATGTGCTAAATGCAATAATTGCACTCCGCGCCAAAACTCCTAGCCGTTGGAGAAAATATTTCAAAAACTACAAAGTGTCGAAGTCGAGTCTTCACGTCAAAGCCAGGACTCGAATCAAAAAGAAGAAAATTTATAAAGCTTCTAACCTTAGCCTCGACAAGCTCTACACAGCCTTTTAGGCTACTAGCTAAAAATTTTTGAAGCTTTTAACCTGAGCCTAAATAAGCTGTAGATAGCCTTTTAAGCTACTGGCTGAAAAATTGTGAAGCTTCTAACCCAACCTTCGACTTCGAACCTCGACCTCAAATCTCCTGACGGGAAGAAAAATGGAGTCGTTATTTAACTGTTTGAAGTGATTCCTTTACTCCTATAAATATTTCCAAGCTCAAAATTGAAGACCAATCATCCCCGCCAAGTCTCCTGCACTCAAGCATCATTCAAGAGCTTTATTTCATACATTTAATTATCAAATTAGCTTGTTGAGTTAGGATTACAAAGAGGCTTTCATGCCCATGTGTCATAGTTCATTGTAAACAACATTTTATGTAGATTCTCACCATTGTAAACACTTTGAGGGAAGTCCTAAACACTTGTTTAAGAGTTAGGCAAGAAAATGGGGAGCAAGGAGAGAAGGAGAGACCCAACTCCAAAGGCTGAGTTTGGGCAATTGTACAAGTTCCAATTTGAGGTAAGTTGGACATTGGGGTTAAAGTCCTATCCAAGAGTTTGGATGTGGCAAAGGGTAGAGGTCCTAGCTTAGAGCTAAGTTAGGCATTTGTCAAAGTCTTGATCAAGAAGTTGATTGAGCAAAAGTCCTTTGGTATAGGCAAGAGGACTCTTGAGTAAGACCTCAAATCCTTGAGGAAGGATAGGGCAAAAGATCCTATTGGTAGCCTTAGGCAAAGGAATCTTAATCTAGAGGTAGATTAAGCAAGGAAGTCCTAGTCTAGAGTTAGATTAGGCAATGGAAAAGACTTGAGATTAAGCGATTTAGTCTTGAGCAATGGTAAGGGATTGAAACACTCCTTTAAGTGTTTCCTAGTTGATTAGAAATCTCAAGTTGTAGAACTTGGGGAGTGGAGTAGGATTCAAAGGGAATTCAAACCATTATAAATTTGGTGTGTTCTTAGTTTGTTTATTTGCTTTCATGTGTTGCAAATCACCAATCACACATGTCACTTAGAAATCTAGTTTTAAAGTGTTTTAAGACTTGTCTTTGGAAATGGTTTTTCCGAGTTGATCTTCTTTGTAGAAGAAATTTTTGAAAGGGCAAAAACCTAATTTAACCCTCCCCCTTTTAGGTTCATCTTAGGTTGCTATATAATATTGGGTTTTCAATTCTTATATAACTATTAACGTCAAACAACTAATTTTATGAGAAAGACAAACTAATGAAATTTAAAGTAATTGTGTTTAGGTTGACAAATTTACAAGCTTTAGTGATTAATTCGGTGTGGCTGGGAGTCTATTGGCTACCTTTGTGTTATTAATTTATTTATAATGATAAGATTATAGTAATGAGTGTTGCTATTAAAGAGAATGATCAATCATATCAAGATGGTGTTATGTATATTCTGGACTATATTTTTGACAAACATGATGGAATCAAAATGTTTCATGGATGGTGTTAGTGAGATGATCCCAAACTATTTTTTTTAAATAGATCTATATAACGAATGAGAAGTCTTACTCACAAACAAATGACCATATTTTAAACAGGATGATAGAAAATAATGATTTATAGTTAAAATTAGAAAATAGCCTTGAGGATATTAGTACATGAAAAAAGGTTCCTACAGCAAATAAAAGGACAAATTATAAGAGCGAAGATCTCTTTAAGCTCAACCATCCCGAGTCTATGGTGTTCGCTAATAACTACAACGTGATATTAAGGTCGCTCTACAGTCTCTCCCAAGTACCCGATATGTGGTTAATGTAAACCACAAAAAAATTTCCATTATTAAATACCATTCCGTTTAACTGCAGGGCTATCATGCAGAATGCGGGGATGTAGATGATTGCATATCCACTTCAAAGGCTAATTAACTAGCTACTTCACTGACTCAAAAAGAGTTATAAAGTTTTCCTCTTCCAGCACAAGTGGAATTTATCAATGGAGGGCCTTTGTGTCAGATATGTTAAGCCTCATGGTTCAATTAACTTTATAACTAATGATCAATATGTTCATGTTCGATTTAAGAAATACTAAATAGAGGAGCAACATTTTGTATCATGTGCATTTGTTTGATAGTTTATGTGCAGTGCTTAATTTACTATAAATTATACACAAATTATTTGTAAAAAGCCCAAATTTTTGAATTCATTAAAGACAAAAGATTTTAGACATTCTTGTAAGACTATTAACGTCAAAGAACTAATTTGATGAGAAAGACAAACTAATGAAATTTTAAATAATTGTATTAAGGTTTGAAAAGTTTTAGTTATTAATTCTGTGTGGGTGGTCATCTATTGGCTACCTTAATGTTATTAATTTATTTATAATGATAAGATTGCAGTAATGAGTGTTTCTATTAAGGAGTATGCAAATCATATGAAGTTGGTGTTATATATCTTGTGGACTATTTATTTAACAAATGTAATGGAAAAATGTTTGATGGATGGATATTAGTGAGATGATCCCAAACTATTTTTTAAAATACATATATATTAAAAAAAGAGAAGTCTTATACATAAACAAATAACCCTATTTTTAAAGAGCATGATAGCAAATAATGAGTTATAGTGAAAAAAGAAAATAGACTTGAAAACATTAGTATAGGAAATAAGGTTCCTACAATAAAAAATAACAAATTTTAATAGCAGGGATAAGAAAAGGATGGCACTGCCAATTGATTACGACTACCAATGGATAGATTACCATAAAAATGTGGCTTCTTTACTGTTCCCGTTAATGATCTGGGTGTTATATCTAGTTTCTGTAGCTCCTGCAAGCTAACTAAATTGGAAGTTTTCTTGAAAAATTTGAGAAATAGTAATGTTTTATAAATAAAATGGAAAGAATAAATTTCGTTTTGTGTAAGAAAATATTTCTAATTACTTATTTGGATATCTAATAACTACAGGCAATGTGTACCAAATAGAGGTGCAACATTTTGTATAAATATGTGCAAATTTTTTTATCTCGTTTATGTGGAATGCTTAATTTACTCTAAACAATACATAAATTATTTTGTAACAAGTCTTTTGGAATTTCTCAATCGAGACAAAAGATTTGAGACATTCTTATAGGACTATTAACGTCAAAGAACTAATTTTCTAAGAAATGCAAACTAATGAAATTTGAAATAATTGTATTTAGTTTGACAATTAGAATTTTTAGTTATTAATTCCGTGTGAATGGGTGTCGTTTGGCTATCTTTACTTTATTATTTTATTTATAACGATAAGATTGCAATAATGAGTGTTGTTGTTAAGGAGTATGATAATCATATGAAGTTTGTGTTATGTATCTTGTGGACTATTTTTTTGACAAACGTGATGGAATCAAAATGTCTCATGGATAGTGATGTGTGTCTTTACGTTGTTTATTTATAAGGTTTAAATCCGCATATTTCACAGGTATTTGTAGTTATTTGTGATGAATTATGCAGGTTTAGGTGACGAGTTGTGATGTGTAGGAGGACTGCAAAAGAAGGCAGAAATGAAGTTCCGACCGCCTAACGGGCCATTTGCGTAGTAGAGAAGCTGTTACGGGTTCTTCCTAAACTTTCTATCGGGTTCATGCCACACAAATAGGCCCAATAGAAAGGGAGCATGACCGAGTCTGAAGAGAAAGAGCCCAGAAGGAATTAATTCACCTGCCAGATCTGAGTTACTTCTGATGCAAGTAATGAAGAGTTGTGATGGAACTATGTTTCCTAATTTAAGTCCACTTGTGACACTTGTAGGAATTTTATTCCTACCATGATACATTATTCCTTTTTTAATTCTACTGCCTTAGTTATTATTTCCTAGTTTAATTCTATCTCTTAGGAGAATATTTTAGTTTCCTTATAAATGGACAGAGTTAGCATAGAATTATTCATTCCGATTCATATCTCGATTCGTAGTTTAATTCACGGACGGCAGCAGTAGCGTAGCTTGGTTTTTTTCGGTTCTTAGAGTTAATTCCAGCGCTTGATGCAATCAGCCGTCGGCAACATCCGTTGATTAATCAAGTAGTATTTCTTTTTCTTTATTTGTTTTCCGTGTTTCGGTTATGTTAGATGAATTGATTGCATGTTAGCTTGTTAGTTAATTAATTAATTCGTTGCATCGTAGTCAGATTAATATTTGCATGCACTCGTTTCGTTCGGTTCGGTCAGTAGACAAGTATTAGTAAATTAGTTAGTTGGCTTATTTATTGATTAAATCCGTAAGTTTCAATAGAGTTAATTAATGAGTTTGGTTAATATATGCATGCGAATTGTTTACGGTTTCCGTCAGTAGTTAATCCACTAGCTTATTAGTTTATTAATTAATTATATTAATATGTTTATCTTATATAATTATTATGTAATTAATTTAATTAATATGAGTAGCTAAATCTTCAAATCCAGCATAATGTAAATAGCAATTAATCTATGCATGTCATGAAACCGAATTGTTTGTAATTAATATGCATGTGTTCCCTTTCACTCTGGGTGTCTATATCTCATTACTTGAATTTATATGAGCCTGATCAACTTGTGTAGATTCAGTAGAACCAGTTAATCCGTCTCACTACTTCATGTCATTTAGTGGATAGGTTAATTAGTGGTGAAGTTACCGTCAGGTAATGCAGGGTAAGGAGTTAGTAATTCCAAACTGGTGACGCGGCTAGGAATAACTAGAATCAGGTTCTCCTAATTATTAATGCTGTTGGTATAGTTAATGGGTGTCGGCTTTTCCGGCCTGTTCTATATTAATTAGAGTACAATTATGTCTGTGCTTATTCACGGTAGTTGTCGATAAATAAGGGGGAATTGGGTTATGTTTGTGCTTATTCACGGTAATCTATAACTGCTTGATACATGCTAATTAATATATCTTTGAGTTTGTGATTGACATGCATGAGATTATTGTATATTTGCATGTTGCTGGATTGCATTTATAAATTTGATAATTTAATCTCCTTCATTAGTGTTTTTACTTAGTAATCACAAGTGACTTTACAAGGCACTCCGGTGCACAAAGGTGGTTGCTAACTAAACAATTGCTTGAAATCAGTAGGTTTAGGAATAATAATCACTCCGTTCCCTGTGGATTCGACCCTGCTTTTCACTGTGCTAATCTTAGCTATTTTGCAGGTCTGGTAGTAATTTACTATCTTTTGTTAGGGCGAGCGATAGCTCTACCAGATAGATATTGATGAGATGATCCCAAACTATTTTTTTTAAATAGATCTATATAACCAACGAGAAGTCTTATTTACAAAACAATAACCATATTTTAAACAAGATAGTTCCAAATAATGAGTTATAGTTAAACAAAGAAAATTGCCTTGGGGATATTAGTACATGAAATAAGATTCCTATAGCAAATAAAATGACAGACTCTAAGAGTGGGGATCCCTTTAAGCTCAACCATAGCGAATCTATGGTGTTCGTTAATAAATGAAATGTGATATTAAGGTGTCTCTACAGTCTCTCCCCAATACCCAATATGTGGTTCATGTAAAACCACGAAAAATTTCCGTTATTTAATACAGTTTCATTTGATTGTATGGCTATCATGTAGAAATGCGGGGAAGTAGATGATTGTAGATCCACTTCAAAGGATGATGAATTAGCTACTTCACTGAGTCAAAAATAGTTAGAAAGTTTACCTCTTCAAGGACAACATGATTTTATCAATGGAAGACCTCCTTGTCAGATATGTTATGTGAGATAACCCATACTATTTTTTTAAATAGATATATATAACAAAAAAGAAGTCTTATCCACAAACAAATTACCATATTTTAGACAGGATGATGGCAAATAATGAGTTATAGTGAAAAAAGAAAATAGCCTTGGAGACATTTATAGGAAACAAGATTACAATAGCAAATAAAATCACATATTTTAAGAGTATAGATAAGAAAAAGATGACACAACAAATTTATTACGATTACCAATTGTTAGATTCACAACAAAAAGGTGGCTTCTTTAGTCTTCCTCTTAATGGTATGGGTGTTGTATCTGGTTTTTGTAAGTTCTGCAAGCTAACTAAATCGGAAGTTGGCATGAAAAAATTGAGAGAGTAATGTTTTCATAGTTGACATGCACAACAGAAATTTTGATTTGTATAAGAAAATATTTCTAATTAGATAATCTGATATTTAATAACTATGTGCAATGTGTACTAAATAGAGGTACAACATTTTGTATGAAGATGTGCATTTGTTTATGTTGTTTATGTGGAATGCTTAATTTACAATAAATTATACATAAATTATTTTTTTAAAAGTCCAAATTTTAGAATTTCTCGATCGAGATATTCTTATAGAATTATTAACATTAAAGAACTAATTTTCTAAGAAATGCAAACTAATGAAATTTGAAATAATTGTATTTAGGTTGACAATTAGAAGCTTTAGTTACTAATTCCGTGTGAATGGCCGTCGTTTGCCTACCTTTACTTTATTAATTTATTTATAATGATAAGATTGCAGTAATGAGTGTTGTTATTAAGGAGTATGATAAATCATAAGAAATTGGTGTTATGTAACTCTTAGACTATTTCATTTGACAAATGTGATAGAATCAAAATGTCTCATGGATAGATATTGGTGAGATGATCCCAAACTACTTTTTTTAAATATATTTATATAACCAAAGAGAAGTCTTATTAACAAGCAAATCAATATATTTTAAACAGGATTATAGGCAAATAACGAATTATAATTCAAATAAGAAAATAGCCTTGGAGACATTAGCACGGGAAATAAGTTTCCTCTAGCTAATAAAATGACAGATTCTAAGAGCGGAGATGCTTTTAAGCTCAACCATCATGAGTCTATGGTGTTCGTTAATATCTGCAACGTGACATTAAGATCTCTCCACAGTCTCTACCCAATACCCAATATTTGGTTCATGTACAACCAGTGAGACACAAAAAATTTTCTATTATTAAATACAATTTAATTTGAATGCAGGGCTATCATGTAGAAATGCAAGGACAAAGATGATTGCATCTCCGCATCAAAAACTCATGAATTATCTACTTCACTGAGTCAAAAAGAGTTAGAAAGTTTGCTTCTTCAAGGTTAAGTGGATTTTATCAATGGAGGGTCTCCTTGTCAGGTATGTGCATTGCTTAATCTACTATAAAGGGAAAATCGCAGTTTTGGTCCCTCAATTATACCCTCGTTACACTTTCAGTCTCTCAATTATTGAAACTCGCACTTTCAGTCCCCTAACTATCACTATTTTACCGATTTGGTCCCTCTTACCGGCAAGCTACCGGTTGACTAACAAAGTCAACGGTAATTTGGACCCTTTTGAAAAATTCATAAAATATTTGGGCCAAATCATAATAACTCAAAATGTTTTTAAAATATTTAACCCAGAAGTCTTCTTCTTCCTTCCCAGTTCTTCTTCTTCCTCTCCACCTTTCCCAGAAGTTTTTTTTTCTTCTTTTTTTCTTTTTTCTTTTTTCTCTCTTCTTCCCCACATGACGGGAAGTCTTCTTCTTCCTTCCCACTTCTTCCTTCCAACTACGCAGCCGCCGACCCTCTTCTCTCCTACCTCCGCCGCCGCACCTCCTCTCTTCTCCCTAACCAGACGCCCCTCTTCTCTTCCCCCTTCTCTCACTCCTCCACCGCCATTACCAACTCCTTAAAAAAATTTCAACCATCACCACCATTACCACCTCTTGTCACCATCACCACTATTACCACTTCCCGTCACACCATGTTCAACCATCATCACCATTACCACCTTTCTCAACCTCCATCTTAAAATATAAAAACAAAGATGCAATAGTTCATTAACAATGAAAATCCTTTAACCATTAATTAAAAAAATGTAGTAATAGAACAAAAACAAATTAGTCCCATAAATTCTAAATCAAAGAAAAATTGTAAGAAACCCATCAAATTTATCATGATTTCAAAATTTTGTTAAAAGAAGAGATGGGGGAAGAATAGGGGCACCTGGGTAGGGAGAAGAGAGGAGAAGCAGCGGCGGAGGTGGGAGAGAGGAGGGGTGGCAGCGGCGTAGTCGGAAGGAAGAAGTGGGAAGGAAGAAGAAGACTTCCCGTCGTGTGGGGAAGAAGAGAGAAAAAAGGAAAAATAAAAAAAGAAGAAAAAAAAAACTTCTGGGAAAGGTGGAGAGGAAGAAGAAGTGGGAAGGAAGAGGAAGACTCCTGGGGGCAATTTTGTCTTTTCAATGATGATTTTAGTTAACTTAGTCAATGGGTGCAAAGAGTTAGTTTCAAAAATAGGGGGAAAATAGTTAAAACTGAATAACACGGGGGGCCAGCAGTGATTAAGCCTATTTTATATATTTTTCATTTTGACCCCAAATGATCGGTAACCTGATAGCTTGCTGGTAAGAGAGACCAAACCGGCTAAAGAGTGATAGTTAGGGGATTGAAAGTGCGAGTTTCAATAATTGAGGGACTAAAAGTGTAACAAGGGTATAATTGAGGGACCAAAACTGCGATTTTCCCTTAATATAAATTAGACATAAATTATTTTCTAAAAAGTCCAAATTTTGGGATTCATCAACAAAGAGAAAATATTTTAGAAATTCTTATAGGACTATTAACGTCAAAGAACTAATTTTATGAGAAAGACAAACTAATGAAATTTGAAATAATTGTATTTAGGTTAAAATTTTTACAAACTTCAGTAATAAATTCCATGTGGGTGGTCATCTATGGGCTACCTTGATGTTATTAGTTTATTTATAATAATTGGATTGCAGTAATGAGTGTTTTTATTAAGGAGCATGATAAATCATGTGAAGTTTGTGTTATGCATCTTGTGCACAATTTCTTTGACAAATGTGATGGCAAAATGTTTGATGGATGGATATTGGTGAGATGATCCCTAACTATTTTTTGAAATACATATATATAACAAAACAGAAGTCTTATCAACAAACAAATGACCATATTTTAAACAAGATGATTGCAAATAATGAGTTATAGTTGAAAAAGAAAATAGCCTTGGGGACATTAGTACAAGAAACAAGGTTCCTATAGCAAATAAAATGAGAGATTTTAGAAGCATAGATAAGAAAAGGATGGCACTGCCAGTTTATAATGACTACAAATGCTTAGTTTCACCAGAAAAAGGTGGCTTCTTTCATCTTCCTATTAATGATCTGAGTGTTGTATCTTGTTTCTGTAGCATATGCATGCTAACTAGTTTATGCTAACATTTTGATTCCATCTTATTTGTCAAACAAATAGTCCACAAGATACATAACACTAACTTTATATGAGTTATCATGCTCCTTAATAATAACTCTCAATATTGTAATCTCATTGGTATAAATAAATTAATAACGTAAAGTTAGCCAATAGACGCCCACCCACATGGAATTAATACAGTAGATGTTAAATTGTCAACCTCAATACAACTACTTCAAATTTAATTAGTTTGTCTTTCTTATAAAATTAGTTTTTAGACGTTAATAGTCCTATAAGATTGTCTAAAATCTTTTGTCCCGATCGAGAAATTCCAAAATTTGGACTTTTTACAAAATCATTAATTTATAATTTATAGTAAATTAAGCATTCCACATGAACTATATATAATAAAATAAAAATGTCCACCTTCATACAAAATGTTGCACTCCTATTTAGTACATATTGCACATAGTTATTAAATATCTGATTAACTAATTAGAGATATTTCCTTACTCAAAAACAAATTTACGCTTCTTATGAAAATATTACACTGTCTCAATTTTTTAGTGCCAACTTCCGATTTAATTAGCTTGTAGAAGTTACAGAAACAAGATACAACACCCAGATCATTAACAGGAAAACTAAATAAACCACCATTTTGTGGTGAATCTAAGCATTGGCAGTCGTAATCAATTGGCATTGCCATCTTTTTCTTATCTCTACTCTTTAAAACTTGTCATTTTATTAGCTATAGGAACCTTATTTCCTGTACTAATGTCCTCAAGGCTATTTTCTTATTTTAACTATAACTGCTTAGTTGCCATCATCCTATTTAAAATATGGTCATTTGTTTGTAAATAAGACTTCTCTTTGGTTATGTAGATCTATTTTTAAAAAAAATTGTTTGGGAATATCTCACCAATATCCATCCATGAAACATTTTTAATCTATCTTATTTGTAAAATAAATAGTTCACAAGATACATAACACCAACTTCATGTGATTTATTATGATCTTTAATAAAACACTCATTACTATAATCTCATCAGTATGAATAAATTAAGAAGTGAAGTTTGCAAATTGTCAACCTAAATACAATTACGTTAAATTTCAGTAATTCTTTGACGTTAATATTCCTATAAGAATGTCTCAAATCTTTTGTCTCGATCTAGGAATTCAAAATTTTAGACTTATTACAAAATAATTCATGTATAATTTATAGCTAGTATTATTGCCAGAGCAGTTTCTAGTTTACAGAGCAAAAGAATTCATTTTACTACAAAATTACCCTTTATTATTGATAGTACATTCCTCATTATTTTCTGATTTCTTTTTCCTCACTACTTCATCTCTATCAAGGATTCAATAGTTTCCTTAAAACCAGAGTCATATTCTCATCTTAAACATATATAATTATTACTTTTTATATAGAATCTCATCTTAAACATACATAATTATTAAATTTTATATACAATCTCATATTTAATTTTGTAAATAAACACAATCCTAAAACTATATTCTACTCCTTAAGACCAGAATCACAATTAATTATTAACCAGAGATCGATCTCAAAGGCCTTAACATCTGGCTTCTTCACTCTTTGGGAACAATCAAAGTGAGCATTGTTCTTCGGGTATTAACAAATGTAGAGGCATTTCAAGCCTGGTCAGAAACATTGGCCAGGTTGTTGGGGAAGGGGAAGCCTTCAAAGGGATCTTAAACATCTGGGGAGAAAGATGCGCATATGTTGTTGCTTCGCTGGCCAAAGAAACTTGAAATTGATCAAATGGAAACTTTGAAAGAGATTAATTAGATTGCTTTTATTATGAGCTCTTTGAGATGATTTATGAGATTCAAGGGATATGGGGAGAAGAATACCAAATCTCTCAGTGGATAAATTTGATTGAGATAGATAATGTGATGAGATTGAGGGAGACGAATACGGTATCGTCATGGTGGTAGTTTTCAGGCATAAGTTATGTTCTTGAACCCGTTTTCAGAGCCAAGGATGGTATTCGTTGTGCTCTAATTGGGTCGTTGACAGGTTCCTCGTCGGACGGTTATTAATTGTCTTTCTACAATTTTTTGTTGACTTCGGAAATTGCTCGTTGGGGCTGCACATCATAATAAACATGAGGATTGTGGCATTTCTAGAGGCTCACAAGGCCAGGACTGGAAGAGACATTGTTCTCGAAGAAAGGACGTATGTCAGGACAGAAGTTATCAGTGGTGAAAAGGCTTTTCATGATGGTCGACATTGATTGGGTATTGGACAAAACACTTCAAAACTGTAGAATAATTAAACAAAGTTTCCTATTAGTTTCTATTTCCTATTCAGTTTATGTTTCCCGTTTGGACCTAATTGTTTTAGGAAATAGTTACAATCTGAATTAGTGTAGGATTCAGGGATAGTTTAGCCTATCAATATATGTCTTGGGTTGCCATTGTAATCACAGAGAAAATTACAAAGAAATCAGAAAAGCCTTTCGAAAGGTTTCGGGCCATGCGTGTTCCGCAGCCTAGTTTTATTTTGATTGCTTATTAGTTTCTTTGATTATTGTGCAATTAATTAAATTGTATGTGTGTAACCTGTGTTGTTTGATTTCGGTTCAGAAAATCAATTGGAATTGCAATTGATTTCAACTCCCATGGTTTCCGCATGGTAAGTTAATCGTTGATCAATTTAATTATTGATCGGCGATAAAGCTTTGCAAGTTCAATTTGCTATTTCAGATTTCATCAATTGGGCTTCGACTTGTTTTGTTTATTTCTTGTGGGTTTGTTTTATTTTGGGTCCTGCATCTGGTATCAGAGCCTGTGTTATTTTTTAAGAATTTAAGATGTATTCTTTATTTAATCCTCCTGATTGCCATGTATTTGTCTTTGATGGGAAAAATAATTTTGAAATCTAGTGTCAATTTATGGAGAGTTTTTTCAAGATGATTGGTATCTCGCATGTGATTGAGCCAGGTTTTGAAGATCTTGAAAAAGACAAAGAAGGTTAAAAAATCAACATGTGAGGGAAGTAAAGAATTAGAGAAGAATAGTTCTCACAATGATCATGCACTATATTATTTAAGAATGAAGGTTGGATTAGACATATGCAAAAGTTTAATGGATGTAAAGACAACTAAGGAGTTTTGGGAATAGTTAAAAGTTATCAATCAAGGAAACGAAAACGTTCAAAGAAAGAAACTGCAGGAGTTAAGGAGACAATTCGAGTTGGCAGAGATGAAGCCTAATGAAAAGGTGCAAGCATACATGGCTAGGGTAAAATCCATAGCTTGTTAGATGAAGATCAACGGTGATAAAGTGACAGAATAGCAGATGGTGTCTAAAGTTCTTCGGACGTTGACTTCGAAATTTCACACAAAGAAGGAGATTATTGAGGCCATTAAGGATCTTTCCACTTTTTCATTTGCTAATTTGGAAGGAGAATTGGTGACATATGAGATGTCATATGACATACCATCTGTTGATGCGGCGGCAGAAGCATTGAAGGCTTTGGTATATAATCCTAAAGAAACCGATGATGGTGAAACCTATCAGCAGGGCCAGAATTCTCAAGGGAGAGGCCGTGGTAGAGGTAACTTTTCTTACCAACCAAAGGTTAATTCCGATGCTCAAAATAATGGGCAAAAGCATGATAAGTATAAAGTTAAATGTTATAATTGTGGAAAGATGGGTCACATAAAAAAAGAATGTTGGTGTCTGAAGAAAGATAATAATGATGGGCTAGCTAAAATAGCTGAAAGTAGTGGTAATAATCAAGAAAATATTTTATTTATTGCTGGGGCTGGTGAAGAAGATAAAAGTTCTAAGTGGTACATTGATTCTAGCTATAGTAATCATATGTGTGGGAGAAACGAAATCTTTTCTGATCTTGATGAGACCTACAGGAATAGTGAGGTTTGGAAATAATCATGTTGTGTCTGTTGTTGGGAAGGTAGTATTCCCATTGCTTTGAAAAATGGGAAAACCAGTGCAACAGATGACATCTATTATGTGGCTAATCTTAGTCAGAATTTGTTGAGTCTTGGTCAGTTGCAAGAGAAAAATTATGATATTAATTTTAGGCATGGTATTTGCACAATTCGTGATGAACAGATGAGGATGATTACAAAGGTAGACATGAACAATAACAGGTTGTTTCCAATCACTCTTGATTATTGTAATTTAGCTTACTTTAGTACCACTGGCTATGATGAGAGTTGGTTGTGGCATATGAGATTTGGCCACTTTCATTTTGGCGGTTCGAACTTTATCGTGAAGAATAATGTGGTTTCTGGATTGCCATCACTTAACTTTAAATCTCGACAATGTGAGTCGTGTATTTTGGGCAAGAAAAGGGGAAGTTTGGAGAGCAAAGCAGCCATTGGAGTTGATTCATTCTGACTTGTGTTCTGTAGATGTTCCTTCTCGGGGTGGTAACAAATATTTTATCACTTTCATTGATGGTTTTAGTAGAAAGACCTGGGTTTATTTATTAAAGTTTAAATCTGATGCATGTGATATTTTCAAGAGTTTCAAGACTTATGTTGAGAAGTAGAGTGGGCATTCCATTAAAACTCTGAGGACTGATAGAGGCACTGAGTATACGGTTTGTGATGATTTCTTGAAAAATTATGGGATCAAGCATCAAATGACAGCCAGGTACACTTCACAGTAGAATGGTGTTGCAGAGAGAAAGAACAGAATGGTAATGGACATGGTGAGGTCGAGGATGACGGCCAAAAGTATGCCTAAGGATTTCTGGGCTGAAACTGTAGCATGTGCAGTCTATTTGTCAAATAGGTGTCCATCAAGAAGTATTGGTAAGAAGACTCCATATGAGATTTGGTCAGGAAAGAAACCAAATATCTCTCATCTTAAAGTATTTGGGTGTGTTGCATATGCCCATGTTCCGGATGCAATTCGGAAGAAGCTAGATGATAAGGCAGAAAAATGTGTCTTTATTGGATATAGCAATGAGACCAAAGGGTACAAACTGTTCAATCCTGATACAATTATCACCAGAGATGTTACTTTTGATGAACAGGGAATTTGGGATTGGAAAAAGAAAGCACCAGAAATTGTAAAACAATCATCAGCAGTGTATATTGGTGGAGATAATGCAACTGAAGAACCGAGTCAGCCAGTTCAACAACCAGTTTGTGATTTTTCCACTTCTACAGGTTCCACCTCAAGTGGACGTCCATGAAGACAGTCAAAACTGCCATCTCGTTTGAATGATTATGTAGTTGGGGATGAATTTGATAATTTTACTGATTAGGATGTTGTGAATTTTGCTTTGTTTGCAGATTGTGATCCTGTTAATTTTACCGATGTTGTTGGAGATGATCGTTGGATAAAAGCAATGGATGAAGAAATTAATTCTATTGAGAAGAATAATACTTGGGAGCTTACAAACCTTCCAAGTGGAAAGAACCCCATTGGTGTAAAATGGGTCTACAAGACAACGTATAAGCCTAGTGGAGAAGATGATAGATACAAGGCAAGACTTGTTGTGAAAGGGTACAAGCAAAAGCCTGGAATTGACTACTTTGAAGTGTTTGCTCCTGTTGCTAGACTTGATACTGTGAGAATGATAATTTCTCTGGCTACCCAGAATGATTGGAAGATTTTTCAGATGGATGTGAAGTCTGCTTTTCTGAATGGAGTTCTTGAAGAGAAGGTGTATGTTAATTAACCTCCTGGCTTTGTGAAAAGATGTCAAGAGAAGAAGGTATATCGATTGAAGAGAGCCATGTATGGATTGAAACAAGCTCCGAGAGCTTGGTATACTCGTATTGACAATTTCTTTATCAAAAGTGATTTTCAACGGTGTCCATATGAGCATACTTTATACGTGAAGTCTTCATCAAGTGGGGGGTATTGTAATTGTTTGCTTGTATATGGATGATCTGATATTCACTGGAAACAATGAAAAGATGATATCAGACTTCAGAGAGGCAATGATCAGACAGTTTGAAAGTTTCTCAGACTAATCGTGGAATCTTTATTGGGGCTTATGTCATATTTTCTTGGGATTGAAGTTTCTCAGACTGATCGTGGAATCTTTATTTCTCAAAGGAAATATGCTGGTGATATTTTGAAGAAGTTCAAGATGGATGGTGCTAATTCAATCATGATGCCAACTGAAGAGAGATTGAGATTGATAAAGGAAGGTACCGGGAATTTTGTGGATCCAACTTACTTTAAGAGTATGGTTGGTAGTTTGAGATACTTGACTTGTACAAGGCTGGATATAAATTTCAGTGTTGGATTGATAAGCAGATTTATGGAAAATCTATGTCAGTCGCATTTGCAGGCTGCAAAGAGAATTTTGAGGTACATTAAAGGTAATCAAGGAGATGGTATTCTGTATCCGAGAGGTGAACCAGTAAAGTTTCTTAGATATACTGACAGTGATTGGGCAGGTGATATAGTTGAAAGGAAAAGCATTTCTGGGTATGCTTTCTTTATTGGTTCTGGTGTGTTTTCTTGGAGTTCAAAGAAACAACTAGTGATAGCATTGTCTACTGGTGAGGCTGAATATATTGCAGCTTCTAATTGTGCTTCTTAAACGATTTGGTTGAGAAGGATGTTGGGTTTCCTTAAGCATAAAGGGGATGGTTCGACTACGGTGTTGTGTGATAGCAAGTCGGCAATTGAGCTGACGAAGCATCCAGTCTTTCATGGTCGCAGTAAGCATATTGATATCAAGTATCACTTCATTCGTGATTTGGTTAATGAGAAAGAGATCGTTGTTGATTATTACAAGACTAAAGATCAAGTGGCGAACATTTTCATGAGGCATTGAAGTTCGAGATCTTTACAAAGTCGAAGAAGATGCTAACAGTGCAAACTTAGTTTAAGGGAGGCTATGTAGAATAATTAAACTAAATTTCCTATTAGTTTCTATTTCCTATTCAGTTTATTTTTCCTATTCGTTTGTTTCCTGTTTGGTTTCGTATTTGTTTTAGGAAACCAAATTGTTTCAGGAAATAGTTACAATCTGAATAAGTTTAGGATTCAGGTATAGTTTAGCCTATAAATATATATCTTGGGTTAACATTGTAATCACAGAGAAAATTACAAAGAAATCAGAAAAGCCTTTCGGCTGGTTTCGGGTCATGCGAGTTCCGTAGCCCAGTTTTATTTGGATTGCTTATTGGTTTCTTCGATTATTGTGCAATTAATTAAAATTGTATGTGTGTAACCTATGTTGTTTGATTTTGGTTCAGAAAATCAATTGGAATTGCAATTGATTTCAACTCCCTCGGTTTTCGCGTGGTAAGTTAATCGTTGATCAATTTAATTATTGATCGGCGATAAAGCTTTGCGAGTTCGATTTGCTATTTTGGATTTCAACAATTGGGCTTCGACTTGTTTTGTTTTATTTTGGGTCCTACAAAAACATAAAGAGGATGAGGCTAAGAAACTGGGAAGAGAGAGTTTAAGACAGGGATAACCAAGGGCATTTTAGGAAAAAAGATAAAATTTTGCCATGGCTCCTAAATTTTGCACTGGCTATAACTCCAGCAATAATTTATAGCAAATTAAGAGTTCCAAATAAACTTTATAAAAAAAAAAAAAAAGACACATCATCATACAAAATGTTGCACCTCTATTTAGTACACATTGCACGTAGTTATTAAATATGCGATTATTAGAGATATTTTCTTACACAAAACAAAATCTATGCTTTGCATGTCAACAATAAAAACATTACACTGTCTAAATTTTTTCATGCGGACTTCCAATTTACTTAGCTTGTAGGAGCTACAGGTGCCAAATACAACACCCAAATCATTAACAAAAACACTAAAGAACCCATCTTTTTGTGGTGAATCTATGTATTGACAGTTATAATCAATTGGTAATGCCAATCTTTTCTTATCTCTGCTCTTAAAATTTGTCAATTTATTAGCTACATAAACCTTATTTCCTATACTAATGTCCCTAAGGCTATTTTATTTTTCCACTACAACTCATTATTTCCATCATTCTATTCAAAATGTGGTCATTTGTTTGTGGATAAAACTTCTATTTTGTTATATATATGTTTTTCAAAAAATAGTTTAGGATAATCTCTCCAATATCCATCCATCAAACATTTTGCCATAACATTTTTCAAACAAATAGTCCACAAGATACATAACACCAACTTCATATGATTTATCATACTTCTTAATAATAATTAAAACTCCTTACTACAATCTAATCATTATAAAAAAATTAATAACGTAAAGTTAGCCAATAAACAACCACCCACAAGGAATTAATAACTAAAGCTTGTAAATTATTAACCTAAATACAATTTCAAATTTCATAAGTTTGTTTTTCTCATAAAATTTGTTCTTTGACGTTCCTAATCTTACAAGAATGTCTAAAATCTTTTGTCTTTGTTGATGAATTCCAACATTTTGACTGTTTACATAATAATTTATTTACAATTTATAGTAAATTAAGCATTCTACATAAATTATAAAATAAATGCACATCATACATAATGTTGCTCCTTTATTAAGTATTCATTATTCAAACATGAACATATTGGTCATTAGATGTAAAGTTAATTGAGCTATAACGCTTAACGTACCTGACAAGGAGGCCCTCTATTGATAAAATCGTGTTGTCCTTGAAGAGGCAAACTTTCTAACTATTTTTAACCCAGTGAAGTAGCTAATTCATCAGCCTTTGGAGCGGATATGCAATTATCTACGTCCTTGCATTACTGCATCATAGCCCTGCATGCAAATAAAATTGTATTGAATAATGGAGAATTTTTAGATTGGGTACTGGGGAGAGACTGTAGAGAAACCTTAATATAACGTTGCAATTATTAACGAACTAGACCACAGACGGTTGAGCTTAAAGGCATCTCCACTCTTTAGAATCTGTCATTTTATTAGTTATAGGACCATATTTCTTCTCCTAATGTCCCAAAGGCTATTTTCTTATTGTAACTATAACTCATTATTTGTCATCATCCTTTTTAAAATATGGTCATTTGTTTTTGAATAAGCAAAGTATAGATCTATTTAAAAATATAGTTTGGGATCATCTCACCAACATCCATCCATGAAATTTATTTATTCCATCACATTTTCTAACAAATAGTCACAATATACATAAAACCAACTTCATATGATCTATCATGCTACTTAATAAAAAAAAACTCAATACAATAATCTTATCAGTATGAAAAAGTTAATAATGTAAAGTTAGCCAATAGACGCCCACCCACATGGAATAAATAACTAAGGTTTGTAAATTGTCAAAAAAAATAAAAATTTTCAAAGAAGTAGTTTATCTTTCTCATAAATTACTTCTTTGACATTAGTAGTCCTATAAGAATGTCTCAAATCTTTTGCCTTGCTCGAGAAATTCAAAATTTAGGACTTTTAACAATATAATTTATGTATAATATATAGTAATTTAATCAGTACACATAAACTACAGAAAAAAAAATGCACATCTTAAAATAAAATATTGCACCTCTAAAACAATTGGTGAGATGATCCCAAATTATTTTAAAAAAAAAGATCTATATAACCAAAGAGAAGTCTTATTCACAAACAAATAACCATATTTTGAACAAGATGATGGCAAATAATGAGTTATAGTTAAAATAAGAAAATAGCCTTAGGGACATTAGTAAATGAAATAAGGTTCCTACAGCTAATATTATGACAGATTCTAAAAGCGTAGATGCCTTTAAGCTCAACCATCCTGAGTCTATGGTGTTCGTTAATAACTACAACGTGATAATAAGGTCTCTCTATAGTCTCTCCCAGTACCCAATATGTTGGTCATGTAAAACATCTGAGACACTAAAAATTTTCCATTATTAAATACAGTTTCATTTGAATGTAGGGCTATCATGCAGAAATGCGGGGATGTAGATGATTGCATATCCGCTTCAATGGCAACTTATTTAGCTACTTCAGTGAGTAAAAAAGAGTTAAAAAGTTTGCCGCTTCCAGGACATGTGGATTTTATAATTGGAGGGCCTCCTTGCCAGGTATGTTAAGCCTCATAACTTAATTAACTTTACATATAATGATCAATATGTTTGTGTTTGTTTAAGAAATACTGAATAGAGGAGCAACATTTTGTACGATATGCATTACATTTATAGTTTGTGTGCAATACTTAATTTACTATAAATAATACATAAATTACTGTGTAAAAAGTCCAACATTTTGAATTCATCAACCAACATAAAATATTTGAGACATTCTTATAGGACAATTAACTTCAAAGAACTAATTTTATGAGAAACACAAATGAATGAAATTTGAAACAATTGTATTTAGGTTGACAATTTACAAGCATTAGTTATTAATTCCAAGTGGGTGGTCATGTATTCGCTACCATTACATTATTAATTTATTTATAATGATAAGATTGCAGTAATGAGTGTCTTTATTGAGTACGAAAAATCATATGAGGTTGGTGTTATGTATCTTGTGGAATATTTGTTTGACAAATGTGATAGCAAAATGTTTGATGAATGGATATTAGTGAGATGATCCCAAACTATTTTTGTAAATATATATATATATATATATATATAACAAAAGATAAGTCTTATCCACAAACAAATAACCATATTTTGAATAGGATGATGGCAAAAAATGAGTTATAGTAAAAAGCAAATAGTCTTGTGGACATTAGTACAAGAAATAAGGTTCCTAAATCTAATAAAATGACAAATTTTAATAGCAAATATAAGGAAATAATGACACTGCCAATTGATTACGATTGGCAATGCATAGATTCACCACAAAAAGGTATTTACTTTTGTCTTCTTTTTAATGATCTAGGTGTTGTATCTAGTTTGTGTAGTTCTAACAAGCTAAGTAAATCAGAAGTTGGCACGAAAAAATTGAGACAGTGTAATGTTTTCACAGTTAACATTCAAAGTGTAAATTTTGTTTTGTGTAAGGAAATATTTTTAACTTGTTAATCGTATATTTCATAACTACGCTCAATATTTCTAATAGAGGTGCAACATTTTGTATAAAAAGGTGTATTTGTTTATATAGTCTATGTGGAATGCTTAATTTATTACAAATTATACATAAATTATTTTGTAAAAAGCCCAAATTTTGAAAATCCTTGATTGAGACAAAAGATGTGATTGTTATATGACTATTAACGTCAAAGTACTAATTTTATGAGAAAGACAAACTAATGAAAATTAAAGTAATTGTTTTTAGGTTGACAATTTGCATGTTTCAGTTATTAATTCCATGTAGGTGGGCGTCTACAGGCTACCTTTACATTATTAATTTATTAATTTATTCATGATGATGAAATTTCAGTATTGAGTGTTTTTATTAAGGAGCATGATAAATCATATGAAGTTGGTGTTATGTATCTTGTGGACTATTTGTTTGACAAATGTGATGGAATCAAAATGTTTCATAGATGAATATTGGTGAGATGATCCCACACCTTTTTTGAATTATATATATGTGTGTGTGTGTGTGTGTGTGTGTGTGTGTGTGTGTGTGTGTGTGTGTGTGTGTATCTAAAGAGAAGTCTTATCCACAAACAAATGACCATATTTTAAATAGGATGATGGCAAATAATGAGTTATAGTGGGAAAAAAACAAAGCTTTGGAAACATTAGTACAGGAAATAAGGTTCCTATAGCTAATAAAATGACAAATTTTAAGAGCAAATATGAGAAAACGATGGCACTGTCAATTGATTACGACTTTCAATGCTTACATTCACCCAAAAAAGGTGACTATTTTAGTCTTTCTGTTAATGACCTGGGTGTTGTATCTGGATTCTCAAGTTCCAATAAGCTTAGTAAATCGAAAGTTGGCGTGAAAAAATTGAGAGAGCGTAATGTTTTAATGGTTGACATGCGAAGCGTAAAATTGTTTTTGTGTAAGGAAATATTTCTAACTAGTTAATCGGATATTTAATAACTACGTGCAATGTGTACTAAATAGTGGTGCAACCTTTTGTATGTAGATGTGCATTTTTATTTTATTATATATAGTTTATGTGGAATACTTAATTTACTATAAATTAAAAATAAATTATTTTGTAAAAGGTCCAAATGTATGAATTTCTCGATCGAGACAAAAGATTTGTGACATTCTTATAGGAATATGAACGTCAAAAAAGTAATTTTGTGAGAAAGACAAACTAATTAAATTCAAAGTAATTGTATTTAGGTTGACAATTTACAAGCTTCTGTTATTAATTTCATGTGGCTAGGCGTCTATTTGCTACATTTCCGTTATTAATTTATTCATATGAATGAGATTACAATTTGAGTGTTTTTATTAAGGAGCATGTTAAATCATATGCAGTTCGTGTTATGTATCGTGTGAGGACCTAAAAATTTCAAGCTAGAAACCGTAACGTATTAAGGGTAAAATAGACATTTTTCTTGCTCTTAAATTACAGAAACTAGAATAATTAAGTGCTTGATTGATTTCCGGGGATTGTTTAATTGATTGCGTGATTAATTACTTAAATTGATTGCTTGATTGATTTCTAGATTGATTGCCTAATTGATTGCTAGAAATAATGCTTGATTGGTAGTTAATATGGAAGTAAGAATTACCTAAAGTGAAACAAGGAAAGTGAGAGAAGCATAAAAGGAATGAATCTAGAAAATCGTGTCGTACGAGTTTCCATCAGAGTCAGACAGAAACTCGGACAGCAGAAGAATTCGAAAAGGAAGGAATTCGTGGAATTAGGCCATGTAGTTACTGTCCGAGTCGAACGAGTACTTGGACAGAAGAAAACGAAAACGGAAAACAAAATCTTTAATTAACGAATCTGGAATCACAATCGATCGGTAAAAGGAAACTACCCGAATTTGTCTTACCATATGTAAAGAAGATTCTGATCTCCCTTAACCTAGAGGATGCCTATAAATACATCCTTAACTTTCAAGAAACAAACTTTAGAAACACTTAGCTAAAATTCTAAAGAAGCCGTGAAAGGTGAAGAACACCACCGCCGCCGTCAACGAACCGCCGTCGTGCCGCCTCCATTAAAGTTGTTAGTTTGTGGTATTCATAGGACCTCACGGTAAGTGTTTGATTTGGGATTAGAATCAAAATACGGAATTAAAGGCATGAACATATAGGAAAACTTTAATAACAAGTAATTAAGAACTTCATGTTAATTGATGGATAGAAAGCATGTTTAGGATGTTTGTTGAATTCCTTAAATGTTAATATACTTTAGGATGCATGCCTCAAGATTTTTATAAGCCATAATGCTTTAGATCTGAGAACCAAAATCCGAAAATATGCATGTTATAAAAACAGTGTCCCGATCGTAGTTCAGGACAAAATTTAATGTAGTTAAAGTACTTGTCTTCGCATAATTTAAGTTCCTACCGATAGCCTGTATCTTAGACTATAGATCTATATCTTTGGAATGGATTAAAACGGATTTGAACTTGTTTAAACCAACCCAAAAGTTGTACCCCGAACTAGTAGTTTCTGAAAAATTGAACCAGCCATCCGATTTTCCATCCAAGCCGGACAGCAACTTGGATGAGACCCATAAAGGCTTTTCTTGAATTTTAAACCTGAAAACTTGAAGAACATGAAGAACAATAAAACCCAGGTGCTAGTTTCCACTCGAGTCGGACAGAAACTCAGACATAGCCCAGAACCAAAAATTTGCGTTATTTTTTCATAAATTGGTTTTAGCCAAAAGCTTACCTTATTTTTATAAGTGACCAAAAGCTTACCTTATTTTCAAATTTAACCAAAAGGAATTGAGATAGACCATTACTTGAAACTTGAACTCATTTCGAAACTAGGCCTCAATTGTAAACTTGACCTTATTTCAAGTTGACCCTATTTTCACACCTTGACCTTTGACCATTGACCTTACACGGTCTAAATTTTTTTCTTGTCAGCTTCTGATTTACTTAGCTTGCAAAAGCTACAGAAACTAGATACAACACCCAATTCATTAACAGGAAGACTTAAAAAGCCACATTCTTGAGGTGAATATATGCATTGGTAGTTGTAATCCCTTGGCAGTTCCATCTCTTTCTTATCTCCACTCTAAGAATCTGTCATTTTATTTGCTATAGAAACCTTATTTCTTGTACTAATATCCCCAAGGCTATTTTCTTATTCCATCACATTTCTCAAACAAATAGTCACAAATAAATAACACCAACATTATATGATTTACCATGTTCCTTAATAAAAAAAACACTCAGTATTGCAATCTCATAAGTATAAATAAATTAATAACGTAAAGGTAGCCAATAGACACCAACCCACATAGGATTAATAACTAAAGCTTGTAATGTCAACCTGAATACAATTACTTCAAATGTCATTAGTTTGTCTTTCAGATAAAATTAGATCTTTGACATTAATAGTCACATAAGAATGTCTCAAATCTTTTGTCTTGATCGAGGAATTCCAATTTTGGGCTTTTTACAAAATAATTTATGTATAATTTATAGTAAATTAAGCATTCCACATAAATTCTATAAAAAAATGCACCTCTTTATACAAAATGTCACGGCTCTATTTAGTACACATTGCACGTAGATATAAAATATCCGATTAACAAATTAGAAATATTTCCTTACACAAAACAAATTTACGCTTTGAATGTTAACTAGGGAGACATTACACTGTCTCAATTTTTTCATGCCAACTTCCGATTTACTTAGCTTGTAGGAGCTATAGAAACAAGATACAACACCCAAATCATTAACAGGAAGACTAAGGAGGCCACATTTTTGTGGTGAATCTAAGCATTGACAGTCGTAATCAATTGGCAGTGCCATCATTTTCTAATATTTTCCATTAAATTTTTCATTTTATATAGGAACCTTATTTCCTGTACTAATGTCCCCAAGGCTACTTTATGTTTCCACTATAACTCATTATTTGCCAACATCCTGTTTAAAATATTGTCATTGGTTTGTGGATAAGATTTCTCTTTTGTAATATATATGTATTTCAGAAAATAGTTTCTGATCATCCACCAATATCCATCCATCAAACATTTTTCCACCACATTTTTCAAACAAATAGTCCACAAGATACATAACACCAACTTCATATGATTTATCATACTCCTAATAAAAAATACTCATTACTGCAATCATATCATAATAAATAAATTAATAACGTAAAGGTAGCCAATAGACGACCACCCATATGCAATTAATAACTAAAGCTTATAAATTGTCAACCTAAATACAATTATTTCAAATTTCATTAGCTTTTCTTTCTCCTAAAATTATTTGTTTGACATTAATTGTCGTAGAAGAATGTCTCAAATCTTTAGTCTCGATCGAGGAATTCCAAAATTTGGACTTTTTATAAAATAATTTATGTATAATTTATATCAAATTAAGCATTGCACATAAGTTATAAAAAAAATACACATTATACAAAATGTGGTTCTCCTCTATTCAGTATTCCTTTTACAAACACGAACATATTGATCATTAGATGTAAAGTTAACTAAGCCGTGAGGCTTAACATACCAGACAAGGAGGCCCTCCACTGATAAAATCCACTTGTCCTGGAAGAGAAAAACTTTCTAACTCTTTTTGACTCAGTAAAGTAGATAATTCATCAGCCTTTGAAGCGGATATGCAATCATCTATGTCCATGCATTTCTGCATGATATCCCTGCATTCAAATGAAAACTATATTTAATAATGGAAATATTTGACTATCTCAATGGTTTTACATGAACCACATATTGGGAACTGGGAAGAGAATGTTGAAAGACTATAGAGATACCTTATTATAACGTTGCGGTTATTAACGAACACCCTAGACTCTGGATGGTTGAGCTTAAAGGCATCTACACTTTTAGAATCTGTCATTTTATTAGCTATAAGAACCTTATTTCATGTACTAATGTCCCCAAGGCTATTTTCTTATTTTAACTATAACTCATTATTTTCCATCATCTGGTTTGTAATATGGTTTGTGAATAAGACTTCTCTTTGGTCATATAGATCTTTTCAGAAAAAGAGTTTGGGATAATCTAACCAATATCCATCAATGAAACAATTAGATTCCATCTTATTTGTGAAGCAAATAATCCACAAGATATGTGACGCCCTGCCCCGACCGCTCGTTCCCTCGGATCCATTCCTGACTAGGAAGAGCGAGACGGGTCTAGTTGGCGTCATTCAGGGCTCGCGCCCTACAATCGATATAGATAATAAATAAAGAAATATTTCTAATTAGTTAATGGGATATTTAATAACTATGTGCAATGTGTTCTGAGGAGCAACATTTTGTATGATGCGCATTTTTTTATAACTTATGTGCAATGCTTTATTTACTATAAATTATACATAAATTATTTTATACAGAGTCCAAATTTGAATTCATTAGTTGAGACAAAAGATTTGAGGCATTCTTACAGAACTGTTAACGTCAAATAACTCATCTTATGAGCAAGAAAAAGTAGTGAAATTTGAAGTAATTGTATTTGGTTTGACTGTTTGCATGCTTTAGTTAGTAACTCCATGTTGGTGGGATTCTATTGGTTACCTTTACGTTATTAATTTATTTATACTGATGAGATTGCAGTAATGAATTGCCCTACCAAA
Organism: Leptodermis oblonga; assembly: GCA_016801395.1. Taxonomy (NCBI): domain Eukaryota; kingdom Viridiplantae; phylum Streptophyta; class Magnoliopsida; order Gentianales; family Rubiaceae; genus Leptodermis; species Leptodermis oblonga. The sequence continues at coordinate 23,170,643 of CM028753.1, forward strand.
TTTTTCTAGCCTATAAATCCTTTTCAAATGATCTTGAACATTAGATCGTAGATAATAGTTCAGATTTCGTATTCGTGTACATTCCATTAACTTGCTGAGATTGAGGGCTCATCCCTGAATATCCTCCTTGTGCACTTCTTATCTGAATTATTTTCTCAAAAATATCTTTTTTCTAAGGCTTCAAAACCAAAATAGGTTCAGCCCCTATTTCGAGAATTATTTGCGTTTTTTTTTCTTACCTAAGTTTGCCACTTGTGTGTTTTAATCAGCATATTTTACCTGGTTCAATTTTTGAAAGTTCCTATTGCAAAGGATTGAGTGGTAAGAGGTAGAGAGTGACATATCAAGTAATAACCAATTGAGTGAAACACTGGGAGTGTGTAGGTTTAGTTAGAAACACTTAGGGGACAAGGGGTGAGGTTATTATCACCTGGGTTCAAACTTGTCTTAAAACAGGTAATTTTCAGGCAGCACGATGGCTGCCACACAACGAACGACCGCTTTCCATACAAGGGTTAAAATCAATGGAAAGGTTGCTATCAGCGACTTCTTGGTAGATAAACTAGCGCTTGCCTTAATCGAGCACCCCAAGCCGTACGAGCTACACTGGCTCAGCTCTGTGGATTGCATTTAGTTAAGGCAGAACCTATGGTTGAGATAGAGGTAGGGTGTCTACAAGCAAAGGTCACTTGCGACGTGGTACCATTGCGAGCTTGCCATATTTTGCTCTGCCACCCATGGCTCTATAATGTTAAGGCACGTTATAACCATGTTGCCAACAGCTACACTCTACAACAGAGCGACAAGACCATCATACTCAAACCAATGCCACCCAATAAGGTAATGATAGAAAAGGGCCGAATGAAACAGGAATTTGACCAATGGGGCGGTGGGAACAGGGTTTGGGATGATGTTGTTAGTGTTAATACGGCAAACTCTGATAAGCCTATTAAGCACTCTAGTTTATATACTAGTGCTCAGAATATTGATAAGGTTCTCGGGAGAGGGGGTTTACTTTTAATTTTAATCAATGTAGACTCTTCTGAACCTCCACTCAAAAAACTGGTTGAGGTTCTTGATACAATTGCTAAAGTCATAGACTAATTTGGAGATGTGTTCCCTGATGAACTTCCAGCAAGAGTTCCACCACTTCAGGGAATTGAACACCAAATCGACTTGGAGCACCGCGCAGTTATTCCCAATCAACCTGCTTATAATGCAAACCAAGAGGAAACAAAAGAGTTACAGAAATAGGTAGATCAATTACTTACAGACGATAGGGTAATGGAATCTTTAAGTCCTTGTGTTGTCATTGTTATTCTTGTATCTAAAAGGGATAATAAATGGAGAATGTGCATGGACTGTAGGGCCATAAATAAGATAACTATTAAGTATAGGAATCACATACCTAGACTTGATGACATGTTAGAACATTTATGTGGTGAGTGCATATTTTCAAAAATTGACTTGACACAAAGGTATCATCAAAATCGCATGAGGGAGGGGGATGAATGGAAAACCGCTTTTAAAACTAAATTTGGTTTATATGAGTGGTTGGTTATGCCTTTTGGACTCTCTAATGCACATAGTACTTTCATGCGACTCATGAATCATGTTTTACGAAAATTCATTGGTCATTTTGTGGTCGTGTATTTTGATGATATACTAATTTATAGCCCTGATGTAGAGACACAGGCTATGCATGTAAAAATGGTACTTCTTGCTCTCCGTGAACATAAATGATATGCTAATTTGAACAAGTGTACTTTTTGTGTGGAACAAGTTGTATTTTTTGGGTTTTGTTGTGTGTAAGAGTGAAGTCAAAGTTGATGACTCCAAAGTGAAGGCCATCCAAGATTGGCCGACACCAACTACGGCGTCCGAGGTAAGATCTTTCCACGGCTTAGCCAGTTTCTACCAATGCTTTGCGAGGGACTTTTCGACAAAAACAGCTCCCCTTAACGATTTGGTCAAAAAGAATGTACCATTCGTCTAGGGCGCTGCCCAAGAAGAGGCCTTTGCCCAACTCAAGCATGACTTGACTCATGCACCTGTCTTTTCTCTTCTTGATTTTGGTAAAATGTTTGAGCTTGAATTTGATGCATCAGGTATTAGGATTGGAACAGTACTAATGCAGGAAGGTAGGTATGTCGCCTACTTTAGTGAGAAGCTGAAATGAGCTACTCTTAACAATTCGACATACGATAAAGAGCTCTATGCTGTGCTGAGCGCTTGGGAATTGGCAACATTATCTGATGGACAAAGAATTCTTGATCCACACAGATCATGAGTCCCTGAAGTATTTAAAGGGACAAGGTAAGTTGAACAAAAGACATGCTAAGTGGGTAAATTTTCCCAAATCTTTTCCTTATGTGTTAAAATACAAAAAGGGTAAAGATAACATAATCGTTGATGCATTGTCACGTAGGTATGAAGCATTAGCTTTGCTAGATCATACTGCTTTAGGGTTCGCTTACTTAAAAGATTTGTATGCTTCTGATCTTGATTTTGCTAAAATTTTTAAAGCATGCTCATCTGGGACACATAATAAATTCTTTAGACAATATGGTTATCTATTTATGGAAAATAAGTTATGCATCCCTCGCAGTTCATGTAGGGAATTGGTTATTAGAGAGGTGCACAGTGGGGAAATTATGGGACATTTTGGGGTTATGAAAACTTTAGATATTTTGTCTGAACATTTTTATTGGCCTGGAATGCGTAAATCTGTTGAGTCTGTGTGTAGCTGTTGCCTTGAGTGTAAAAAGGCTAAGTCAAAGATTAAACCTCACAGGCCTATATACACCTCTACCCGTTCCTTTTGCCCCTACTTGCCCTACCATGGACGCAAAAAGGTAACTATTCTATCTTTGTCGTTGTTGATCGTTTTTCTAAAATGGCACATTTTTTGCCTAGCAGAAAAACAGATGATGCAAAACATGTCGTAGACTTGTTCTTCAAAGGGATAGTCCGCCTCCATGGCATTCCACGCACCATTGTTTCAGATTGCGACGTACGATTCCTGAGTTATTTCTGGAAGACATTATGGGGTAAACTAGGGACTAAGCTGTTGTTTTCCATAACAGCCCAGCCCCACATAGATAGCCAGACCGAAGTAACCAAAAGAACAGTGGGCACTCTTCTCCAGACCTTGACTAAGAAAAACTTGAAGAATTGGGAAGAGATCATCCCCATCGCGGAGTTCACCTACAACCGAACTTGGCCTTCCGCAATCGAGCACTCACCATTTGAAGTAGCTTATGGTTTTAATTTGTTAACCCCTCTTGACTTGGTTTCTTTGCCATCTGCAGAACAAACTAATCTTTACGGTGCCAAGCGAGCTGAGGTAGTCAAACGGCTACATAAGAAGGTTCGGATAAACATCGAGAAGCGGAACTAGCACAATGCCTGCAACGCCAATTGACATCAAGTTAAAGTGACCTTTTAACTCGGTGAATGGGTCTAGGTTCATATACAAAAGGAACGGTTCCCACAAGCTTGCAAAGGCAAAGCTGGATCCTCGTGGGATCGGGCATTTCCAAGTGATTTCCAGGATCGGCACGACCTTTAATTTTTCTGACTTGTCTCTTTTTGAATTTGACAGTGCCATGGATTCAAGGACAAATACTTCCCAACCGGGAGGGATTGATGAGGACATCTCAATCGAGCCAGAGACAAGCTAGCAAGCTGAACAAGAAGAAGGGCCACAAGTGTTACATCGTGGTCCAACATTCCTAAAGGATCAAAGTCCTTATCAAAGGGATCCTTTGGTTGATATCAGTGGGCTTGTGACTAGGCGACACCAGAAGACCGTGAACGAGGCCCTTAAGAACCTCGTCATTTCCAGTCTCGTCCAAGCCCAAAAGATTGAAGAAGGTCATGCCCTTGATCCAAGATTCAAAAAGGAAAGGATGGTTACTATTTTATCCATTTCAGAAGAGAAGTAACCATCTAAACCTCGACAAGAAGGGAGGCCTGTGTCGTGAAGCCCACCGACTTCACGGCCTTATTACACTTCACCAACTCATGCTCCATATTCATTGGACCACCTCATTCAGCATCCAAGCTACACAAAATGGCCCAACTATAATTCGCAAGTCAGCTGTGACACCAGCTTGCAAATCACAAGTCAACAACCACAATTTGCAGGCCCTATCGCAGTCCACATGCCTCACGGATCAACGAGATGCAAGAAGCCCAATCATAGCCCACTTGCGATTATCGCAAGTTGGATTCCAAGAAGGAGAAGGAATTGTATGTTACCTTTTTCTTTTCCACTTGTAATTTGGATTAAGTCAACTTACCTAAATTGTTTAAAACTTGACTTAGTTTATTAGTTTCCTATTTTGTTTCTACTTTCTTGTTTCTTTTACAACTTGAATTTGGATTTAGGTCAAGTTACCAAATTCGAGTTTCCTCTTTTATTTTGAGAAATAATTTTGGGTAACTACATATTGTTACAACTGAATTTACTCTTGCCGAATTCATGTCCTTTTTTATTTCAGTTTGTAATGGAAAACCAACTCTTTTTGGTTTCCACTTTTAATTATTTTCCTTTTCTATTTTCCTTGTAATTTTGGCTGCCCCTATTCCTATAAATAAGACCACCCGAAACCAAGCTCAAGAAGAGTTTTATGATAAATATTGTTAAGGTTATCCTTGATATAGAAATTATCCTTTCTTTTAATTATTGAACTTGTGTAATTTTCGTGCATGTTAATTCATTAAAGTTTTGAATTTTAGAAGAATTTAGGTTCACTGCTTCACCTAAATTTTTGTTCATTAACCTCCTCAATTCTGGTTAGTTTAAGAATAAAATAAACTATGTCTAACTTAAATTGAGCTAGAGTTTTTGAGATTAAACAAGTGATTTGGTAAACCAGCATTAGGTCGGTTTTCCTTGGCATTATTCGGCATCGACAAGTTCTCCAACGAACTGCTCACATCACGACCTCTTGTTCCGAGGAGCCATTCCTACAAATAAGTCTGAGCCCGTTCAGGTGGAACGTCATACAAGGCTCTCGCCTAACAATCAATACAAATAATAATAAAGAAATACCGTTAATCCTTATTATCAATCTAGTAGTTCAAGCAGCAAAAAGTAAAGATAAATGTGTGAGGATGGTACAGACCAAATTATCCTCCCAAAAACCAATGAAATTGTACTGAGTCTAGCTATTACAACTTTCTCATCTTTATTCATTGCATGCACGTCCATCGGCCTACCTCTATTGCCACTCAAGTCAAGCCCCTGTAACAAATATATAAGAAGGGGAATGGGCGAGCGTCACTAAGCTCAGTGAGAGACCTCGGGATTTTTAGGAAAAATTCCACCGCATGTCTTTATAAAAAGGTCGGGCAAATGAGTAAAAAGTTCATGCATATATCCATACATAACAGTGAACTATAGGCAATCATGGCAAGTAAGTCAAGCAGGCGAAGCAAGGCAGGTAGTATAGGCAAATATATAGCAGATACTAAAACAAGCATGGCATCAAAGATACAAATTTCATATGCAGCATATTTGAGCTCTTAGACTCCTAGCAGGCAGATTTCTCGATCTAGCTTTCTCATCTTCTAGCTTAGTAGGAATCTATTCATGTTTGGTTTGTTCATGTTTTGATGTTTACAAAGCACATCACTCCTACGATAGCCATATCGATAAAACCGGATATGCTCAACGGCAGGGGTTTTGGATCCTGGCCTTTTCACATTTCTGGCCAACAGGTGTTCCTCTCATATAGAATAAGTGTCAACTCCCAACAACACAAAATTTTGCTGGCAAGCCCTCCATAGCAGGCAAACAACTACTAACTAGTCATGCTTGAAAACTCGAAGTCCAAGTTTTATCTCAAAGGTGCTCTGACCTTTTTCACACTAAGGTGGTCATGGCTACCTTAGCATACTTCATACATTTCTGGAGGTAATCATGCAATCCTAGATGTCATGCAACTTACCATGAGAATTGCATCCTACCTCTTATTCGGTACGTTATGCTTGCATATTATCATAAGCAAACATAGTTGTAACAAGTTATCATATCAAATTAAGCATGGTACATAATAATCATACATGACATTAACATGTCAAACAAGCACGTAGCAGATAAGTATACATACTTAGCATCATGTTTGGAAAACAAGCAAGTTTGAGGCGTAGGGATACCTCGTTGAAAAAATAGGTAAGTTTGAGGCGTATAGTTACACATAGTTACTACGTAGATAGTTCAATTAAATTTTATGAATTGGCAAGTAATCCCTCACCTTAGGATTGTGAATTGGATACGTTTGACGTCAGTCAACTGCGGTCAACGTTCAAAGTTCAACTCCTGCGCATAACGTGAAGCAGGTTACTAACTAGTTGGTACTTGTTGTCATTTTTAAATGATTTTGACTTCTTGGTGAACTAAGGTTGACTTTGACTTTTCAGGTTAAGTTTCACTTTTGGTCAAATATGTTTGACTTTGACTTTAGGTCATCTGTGTTTGACTTTTGTTAGACCTATGTTCTCAATCTTAGTTTTGAATAATAATATAACAAATATGGAAATGGATTTGATGAGTTTGTTTGAGCAAAAGTGCAGGAAAGAACATTCACAGAGTCAAACCATGACAGGCACTTGACAGACTTTTCAAGAAGTAGTTTGAGAAAGCGAAATTCAAGTGAAGTTTCGAAGTCAAACATAGACAAGTTCTCGACCTCGACAGAAAAACCCAAAAATCATCGAGGTCCAGCATCGACAGGCAGTCGAACTTGAAACTTACTCAGAAATGTTTGAGCTTAAACACATCGATAGGAAGACGGCAGCAGTCGGGCTTACTAGCAGATTTATTTAAATGTCGAACTCGAACCTCGACAGGGTCTCGAGCTCGAAGCAGAAGAATGCGCCAAATGCATTAATTACACTCCACGCCAAAACACTTAGCCATTAGAGAGAAGATTTCAAGTTTACAAAGCATCAAAGTCGGGTCTCGACGTTGAAGCTCGAACTCGAACCAAAAAGCTGAAGCAGCAAAAGCGACGGGTTTGTCCTGTTTTCAACGGGAAAATAGAGCATATTTTCAAATCATCCTCCTCCTATAAATACAAGAAATCTGAGAGCTCAACATAGCTCTTTTCATCTGCAATCCTTCTTATTGTCAATCAAAGTGAATAAGTAATCAAGCACTCTTTCATTTGTAATAGTTAGCTACTTTTCTAGCACTAATCTTTTCTAGCTGTAAAAGGGTATTAGAGGGGCAAGACTTGGACTTCTTCAAGAGCATTGAAGGAGTGTAAGAAAAGGGGAATTATCTAGGATGACCTATAGTTTGAGTAAACTAGGAGGTAATTATTTGGGATATTGGTAAGGATTTGGATTCACCTTTAAGAATCTTAAAGTAGTAAGGGAAACCAAGAAAGTTGCTTGAAAGGTGGATGTAGGCTTTCCTTGAGGAAGGAAAGTTGAACCACATTAAATTTTTTGTGTTTCTTAGTTATTTTAAATTTTGTTTTTAAACATTCACAAATCGTACAAACACCAAAACTGATTTTACTACTTAGAATTTTTAAAATCAACCCAATTCACCCCTCCCCTCTTAGGTTGCTTACCTTAGTTGCTTTTTCAACTTTGACTTTAGGTCAACTATGTTTGACTTTGACTTTAGGTTTATTGTGTTTGACTTTGACTTTAGTTCAACTATGTCCAAAGTTCAAGGTCAATGGTCAAGGTTTAAAGTCACTTTTGAGAATAAGGTCAATTTCTGAAAATATGGTCAAGTTCCATAAAACAACCATTCTAAATACTTTTGGGTATAAAACCAATTTATGAAAATATGCTAATTTTTTGTTCTGGGAGGTGTACGATGAAGACTAAGACTCATACGGTTCCTCGCGTCTGGGAATTTTGTGTTCTTTGGGTTTCAAGTTTTAAAACTCCAAAAAAGGCAATTTTGGGTCTGCTGCGATAATCTGTGTGACTTGTACAGGAACTCGCAGGACAGGTATATATTCTAGAAACTTCTGGTTCAGGCTACTACTTTCGGGGCTAGGTTTAACATGGTTCTGGTTTGATTTGACCCATTCTAAAGGCATAAATCTACAGCCTAACATACATACAAGTTCTAGAAACAATAATTCCATAAAAATGATTACTTAACTATATTACAATTAGCTCCGAACTAGGCTTAGAATAGCGACGGAAACAAGGAAGGGTGGGAGGGTGGGGGGGGGGATCCGCCACTCCGCCTTGCTCCGGGAGCGAAAGGTAGTAGTATTACTACCCTTCAGCTCCTCCCCGCGGGCGGTGCCTCATTTCTCTCGCGAAGAAGACAAAGTCTTCTGTTTTTTCCCCCTTAGTAAAACAATGCCGTTTTACTAAGGGGCAAAAATAAAAATAAAAACTTGTAAAGGGCCTTTTCAAAAATTAAGGATAAACCCCTCCTCAAATTAAACATACAGCAATGCTAAATCAATTAACCCTAATTCAATCCCTCAAACTCACTCATGCATAATTTGCTTCCCGACCGACACAAGCAGCAGCCAGCACCCAGCAGTGGCAAACAACGACTGTTGCAGCCGGGCTGGACTGGATCCCTAGGTCATCGCCGCCACGCCGATGCGGCCACTACCTCCATAAGCTCCCTTTCTTGCTGCCTAGCTAAAAGATTGTAGGTATATTTGTTTGTAAATTTTAATTTTTGTATATATTTTTACTATAAAAATTTTATAGTGAGTTGTTTAATTTTGTAGTATATGTGATAATGATTATAGGTTATAGCACTGTTATTTTAAATTTTAGTGATGTTTATTAATTTATAATTGAATATTTATGTATATAATTGTGATTGTTATTATGATCGTCTTACTGGTGTGTCTGGTACTGGTGGCTCAGGCATCAAGAAATAGTTGTTTTACTAGTATTTCTATGCTTTTATTTTTCTTACTAAGGTTTTTTTTTTTTGGACATATATTTTTGTGGTTATTTTGATACTTTAGTAATGTGTATTTTATTTAATGACACGCGGAAAAAAAATTGCCATTAAGGTCGCCCCTTTGACATTTTGTTCTGCGTTTGCCACAGCTCGGAACACAGATTTCTTAACATGCAATTCTTCAAGATTTTGATTTTCTGATTTAAGCCTTACAATCCATTTAAACACTAGAGGCAACAATCCTAAATAGTTCAACATGCAAGGAACACATTAATATCCTAAGAATGTGATTTCTATTGATTTTCATGCAAGAGCTTAGTTACTTGTTCATCAAGTTTTCTTAAACATTCATGCTTTTACCATTAATTTCAATTTGAACCTACAAATTAACACTCACTGTGAGGTCCTACGATTACCACGAACTTAAAGGCTTCAATGAAGGTGGCGGTGCGGCGACAGCAGTTCGACGGCGGCGGGCGACGCTACAACTCTTCTTACGAACTCTAAAGATTTTTGCTTTAAGTGTTTTAAAAGCTTCACTCTTAATTTTAAGGATGTATTTATAGGCCCTTATTAGGTTATGTTTGAATCAGAATCCTTCCCTAGTTAAGTTAAGTTTAACTCGAATAGTTTTCTTCTACCGACTTGATCTTGATTCCAATTCCTTAATTAAAGATTGTTTCTCGATTTGCTTCATGTGGGGAGTCGTCCAACCACGACTCAATCCAGATTCTTTCTTTTTCAAGTTATACGGCTGTGCGAGGATGTGTGCGACTTGCACGTTACCTCGCACAACGTAGTTTTCCATAATCGTTACTAATTTCCTTGTTTCATTTTAGGATAACTCCTATGCCCATATTAACAATAAAAATCAAGCAATCAATCAAGCAAGTGGTTCATGTATTTCATCATTCTAGTTATGCAATTAAGAGCAAGAAAAATATCTATTTTACCCTTAATACGCCTCGAGTCCAAGATTGAAATTTTGGGGTCCTCACACAATGTGTACTAAATAGAAGAGCAACATTTTGTATGATGTGCATTTTTTTATAGATTTTTTTTAAATAAAATAAAACAGCCAAAGCTAGTGGTCGTAGCCTATTCCCTTAATTTGAAAAATGAGTGTTACAACCAGGGTGGACATGCAAACAAACCTTGTTTCAAAAGAACATCTATATCCTAACATAAGGAGAGCTTCTAGCATCTAGGAGCACCAACCAATTCACCTGCTGAGGAAAATTTCCCATTAGTTAAAGGGTTGTTGATCCCATTATGTGCAATGCTTGATTTACTATGAATTATAAATAAATTATTCTCTAAAAAGTCCAAAATTTTGACTTCCTCGACCGAGACAAAAGATGATATTCTTATAGGATTATTAACGCCAAAAAACTAATTTTATGAGAAATACAAACTAATGAAATTTGAAGTAACGGTATTTAGATTGACAGTTTACTAGCTTTAGTAATTAATTCCATGTGGGTGGGCGTCTACTGGCTACCATTTCGTTATTAATATATTCATGCTGATGAGTTGCAGTAATGAGTGTTTTTATGAAGGGGCATGATAAATCATATGAAGTTGGTGTTATGTATCCTGTGACTATTTGTTTGAGAAATGTGAGGGAATCATAATTTTTCATGGATGGATATTGGTGAGATGATCCCAAACTATTTTTTGAAATAGATTTATATAACCAAAGAGAACTCTTATTCACAAACAAATGACCAGATTTTAAACACGATGATGGCAAATAATGAGTTATAATGGAATAAGAAAATAGCCTTGGGGACATTAGTACAGAAAATAAGATTCATATAGCTAATTAAATGATAGATTTTGAGAGCGGAGATAAGAAAGGATAGCATTGTCAATTGATTACGACTGCCAATTCTTAGATTCACCTTAAAAAAATTAGCTTTTTCTGTCATTCTGTTAATGAATTGGGTGTTGGATCTGGTTCTGTAGCTTCTGCAAGCTAAGTGAATCGGAAGCTGGCCATAAACAAATTGAGACAGTGTAATATTTTTTCACAGTTTACATGCAAACTGTCCATTTTTTGTGTAAGGAAATATTTATAATCGTTAATGGGATATGAATAACTACATGCAATGTGTACTAAATAGAGGATCAACATTTTGTATGATATGCACTTTTTAAATATTTTGTGCAATGCTTAATTTACTTTAAATTATACATAAATTATTTTGAAAGAAGACCAAAATATTTTTTTGTGCAATGCTTAATTTACTTTAAATTATACATAAGTTATTAATCCCATGTAGGTGAGTGTCTATTGGCTACCTTTATGTTATTAATTTATTTATAATGATAAGATTGAAGTAATGAGCGTTTTTATAAAGGAGTATGATAAATCATATGAAGACTATTTTTTGTATCTTGTAGACTATTTTTTGACCAATGTGATGGAATCAAAATGTCTCATGGATGGATATTGGTAAGATGATCCCAAACTATTTTCTGAAATACATATATATAACAAAAGAGAAGTCTTATATATCCACAATCAAATGACCATATTTTGAACAGGATGATGGCGAATGAGTTATAGTGGAAAAATAAAATAGCCTCGGGGACATTAGTACAGGAAATAAAGTTCCTACAGTAAATAAAATACAAATTTTAAGAGCATAGATAAGAAAAGGGTGGCACTACCAATTGATTACCACCACCAATGCTTAGATTCACCACAAAAAAGGTGGCTTCTTTAGTCTTCCGGTTAATGATCTGGGTGTTGCATCTGGTTTCTGTAGCTCCTGCAAGCTAAGTAAATCGGAAGTTGGCATGAAAAAATTGAGACAAAGTAATGTTTTCATAGTAGACATACAAAGGAAAAATATTGTTTTGTGTAAGAAAATATTTCTAATTAGTTAATCAGTTATTTAATAACTACGTGCAATGTGTGCTAAATAGAGCCGCAACATTTGCATTAAGATGTGCATTTTTTTTTATATAGTTTATGTGGAATGCTTAATTTACTATAAATTATACATAAATTAATTTGTAAAAGTCCACATTTTTGAATTCCTGGATTGAGACAAAATATTTGAGACATTACTGTTGGACTATTATCGTCAAAGAACTAATTTAATGAGAAATACAAACTAATGAAATTCAAACTAATTGTATTTAGGTTGACAATTTACAAACTTTTAGTTATAAACTCCATGTGGGTGAGAGTCTATTGGCTACCTTTACGTTATTAATTTATTAATATTGATGAGATTGCATTAATGAATGTTTTTATTAAGGAACATGATAAATCATGTGAAGTTGGTGTTATGTATCTTGTAGACTATTTGTTTGAGAAACGCGATGGAATCAAAATGTTTCATGGACGGATATTGGTGAGATGATCCCAAAATATTTTTCGAAATACATTTATATAACATAAGAGAAGTCTTATCCACAAACAAATGACCATATTTTAAACAAGATGATGGCAAATAATGAGTTATAGTGGAAATAAGAAAATAGCCTTGGGGACATTAGTACATGAAATATGTTCCTATAACTAATAAATGACAGATTTTAAGAGTGGAGATAAGAAATGGGTGACGCTGCCAATTGAATACGATTGCCAATGCTAAGACTCGCCTAAAAAAGTGGCTTTTCTAGTCTTCCTATTAATGAATTGGTTGTTGGATCTGGTTTCTGTAGCTCCTGCAAGCTAAGTAAATTGGAAGCTGCCAAGAAAAAAATTGAAACAGTGTAATGCTTTCGGACTTAACACACAAAGCGTAAATTTTGTTTTCTGTAAGGAAATATTTCTAATTAGTTGTTAGGACATTTTGTATGAAGATGTGCATTTTTTATAGTTTATGTGTAATGCTTAATTTATTTTAAATTATCCATAAATTATTTTGTATAAAGTCCAAATTTTGGAATTCCTCGATCGAGACATGAGGAGTTACAAAATGAATGCTCGCAAAGGCAAACCGAGGCAGCCAGGGAAACCTTTTCGGAGGCGAACCCTGAGGAAGCTCTTGACCGAAGATTGCCCTCAGGGAAGCTCGTCCTCTGGAACGGCGAGGGCGACGTCGTATTCCAACAGAGACGACTGAAAGACCTTAAGATCCCTCACCGAATACTCGTCGTTGGTGGGAGCATTGCCCAATGAAGCGGTGCCCCTAGGACGATGCCCACATCAAGGAAGATTTGAGGTAGCCGACGACAATAGGAAAAAGTGGTGCCTCCATTCTCACCCACCGTCGTAGGTGGACATAGTTTGTGTAAGCCGAGCCGCCTGAAAAAAATCAGCCAATCGGAGGGCTGTCCACTTCGGCAGAGTGCATAGAAAGCCCGGAACAAAGCACAGGTAGGGAGGATGGCCAGACGATTGCAGAGCCAGACAAAGCCAATAAGGAAGCCGACGGAGTTGGGGGCAAGCTGGGCTAACCCCAGATCAAAGCACAAGGAATGGAAGATCGTGTTTTTAAAATAATTTATTTTAATGTAATTTAAAATATTTATAATTTAATCTAATATTTTCATATATTATAATATAATTACACTTAAAATTATTATAATATTAACTCTTTTTTAATTTGATCCGGCCTTTTGACCTTTTGACTATTTCTCTTCCTAGATTCATTATTAGATACTATATTTTATTTTAGTTTTATTTTTTTACAATCTTCAAGGTTAAATGAGTGTTTTTAATTTTTGAAACGGCAATATTAATTTTGTAATTATACCTAAAATTTAGGGAGGTAAATATAAATTTTAAAATAACAAGGAATTTTTTATTTTTTTGTGAACAGTCGATTAAGTAGTTGGGGGTTTAGGGACCCTTTATTAAAAATAAAAGGCAAAATGCCAAATCGTTGCAAGGGGGACTTAATCAGCCTTTCCTTGGAAATACAGGAGATGCAAAAAAGGCAAATGCAGCCTATAAATTTCGAAACCTACGCACATAGGGCATTAACCCCGCAGATAAGGAAAACCCCTAGCATCTAAACCTACCAGCCCTATCACTGGCCTAGGGAGAGTGGAGTGACAAAAAAACTCGGTTTGACCCGTCAAACTTGTAGTTTGGGCGTGGGCATTAGCTACAGCATAAACGGGGATAACATCCTTATTACACCTGAAGTTTAGAGAAGTAAATGCAATTACCTTGGAGAAAGATAAATAAACATAATCAAACTTTGGCGTTTCATTTTATGCATAGAACTTTGGAAGAAAAATTATAAATTTTCCAAGTTATTGTCCAATTTTGTACAACAATTGCTTGGAGTAACTTATTGAAATTATGAGATATGGATGTCAATTCCACTAGATTATATATTTATCTATTTATATATATATATATATATATATTTGATAGATTAAAAAAGAATCCTAAGCCATGGTCTGAAAGTCATACTGAGGCGGTTAGACGAATCAAGTCTAAAGTAAAATCACTACCTTGTTTAATGATTGCAAACCCTAATCTGGAGAAAATAATAGAAACGGATGCTTCAGATATAGGTTATGGTGGAATATTAAAACAAAAATCTAAGGATAATAAACAAGAATTATACCATAAGGGGGAATCAATCCAACGATTCAAGAATTAATTAAAGAAAACATAAGGAATACATTACACTGATTGCAAACTGTCAATCTGACGAATTGTCTAAAGGAGATAAAAATGGGTAAAACGCCCTAACAACGCCAATCCCAGGCTAACAACGGGCTCAACCCTCTTCATCCTTTAAACAATAAACAAATGCCTGTTTGCACTTAACAACCCATATTCTCATTAATTAACCCTAAAACAATAGAATGATTCAGTCATATAGAATCATCATCATAACAGGAAAATCTGATAACTAAATTTTTGTAATGTTTTTAACTAATAAAAAACTTTCTGGAATACAAACTTTATTTTTACAAATATATGCCTTAGGGAGTTTGAACTGAATATCTAATCTTTCTCCTCCCGCATGTCTTAAACTATGGGTAGTCTTTTGAAAATATTTAGTAGGTATTATATCTTCTTGTATTACACTAATATCTGCACCACTATCAATTAATGCCATAAGGGGGAATCAATCCAACGATTCAAGAATTAATTAAAGAAAACATAAGGAATACATTACACTGATTGCAAACTGTCAATCTGATGAATTGTCTAAAGGAGATAAAAATGAGTAAAACGCCCTAACAACGCCAATCCCAGGCTAACAACGGGCTCAACCCTCATCATCCTTTAAACAATAAACAAATGCCTGTTTGCACTCAACAACCCATATTCTCATTAATTAACCCTAAAACAATAGAATGATTCAGTCATATAGAATTATCATCATTACAGGAAAATCTGATAACTAAATTTCATAGTTTAACACAATATATTTAGCCTACCATTAGGCTAAATATTACTAAAAATATTAAAAATAGTAAATTAAATAAGACTTACTTGAAAAATTGTCTTCAAGTCTTCAATTCTTGAAGATGAATAAATTTTTAAAAAAAATTTACAACAAGAGGGATGGATGGATGATTTACAAGAGAGGAGAGGGAAGAGGGAAGAGGGAAGAGGAAGACTTCAGATTCCGAGTTCTGCCTCTGAATTCTGAACTCAAACATATTTATAGGTAGACTCTGCCTTTAACTATTACGGATCTGAAATTTTTAATTTTAAATCCGCTACAGTAATTTTGGAATTCAAACTATCATATTTGAAGTCCGCTATAGTATTTCTGTCGGTGGAGTCTGCAACTGCCTATGTTAATTATTTGTGGGGCTCTTACCGGTAGAACCGGTTACTGAGCTTTTTATTGCCAACAGCATCTCGTCAATGTCTATATCGACATCTTCATCTTCTTGGGATTCTCCTGCAAGGCAATGGCCTTGACTTGACATTGAAACCTCCGATTTTGAATCTTCCAGGTTCTGGGCTAAGTCTTTCTTTAAAAGATCCATGTAAGAAGCTATAATTTTTTCTCGGGAAACAATACCCTTCTGTCTCTGAAGCATCCTATGAATTTGCTGGAAAGGACTGGATTCATCCTTTGTAGACTTGTGTTTTTGCTGCTGATATTCCTGCAACTTTGCCTTGATTTGATCAATTAGTTCCTGGCCTTGTATCACACCAGTAGCATCTGCCTTGATTAATTTGTCCCAAAATTTGGTATAACCTGCTCTCTTGAAGCATGGTATCTTTTCTGAAGTATAACCTACTTCTGGAACCCACTTCCATATCCAGGGTATTGAAAATTCAATAAAGAAATACATTGGTGCGATATTATCGTTCCAAGGATGATTATTATCTAAATTCATGATTTTAGGGGAAATTTTCACCAAATCAGCATATAATGCTTTAAAAGGCTCAGGTAAAACCTGGATTGATGGACCAAAATTAAGCCACCATTTAACAAACCAATTTGGTATTTGTTTGTTATAAACATCAGCACATATTTTTATAAACCAAGAGTGCTTCCTTCTTGGATTTTCATAAAGAAATACTTTAGTAAGGGATTCAATATAATCCCTGTATTTGAATTTAATCAAAACTTTCTGTTCATGATGGAGATATCTCTATCCTTCATGGTTGATAAACCCCATTCTGCAGCGGATATAATCTGCTTAATAATGATTTTACTGAAGTTATAAACATTCTGGGAGCTACCAGCACCTGTAAAATGTGTTATTTCACAATTTTCTGAAAACTTCAAAATATTTTCGAAGTAAGTTCTGGGCTTATAAGCCAATTCAGCATATGATGAGCTATCCAAATATCTTTGCATTAGCATCCATGGATCATTAACCCACTGAAGATCTTTACCTTCCAAGAGAATTATTATCTCCTTGTTATTATTCTGATGATATGAAGCCATATGATCTTCATTTTCTTCTTCTCCTACAATTTTTGAAAAAGAGGATGATGATGAAGCAGTATTACCTTGCTTTTGTGTTATAAACTCCATAAATTCATCATATAATGGATTTTCAGGAGACATACTCCTTCTAGCAGAGATATTGTCTGCTATGAGTTTTCTTCCTCCTTGTTGGGCGAGGATATTACCCCATCCTCCACATCCTCGGTAAGGGCCAGAGGCCCTTCCTCTGGGGATCATCAACCTGCAAATATTATAATCACTCATTATTCAAAAATTCTCTAGTCAAAAAATCTGGAAGACTATTGTCTTATCCCTTTTTATATTCAATATCAAAATCAAATTGAGCTAAATGAGCCTGCCATCTAGCAAACATTTGCTTAAAAACATCATGCTTAAAATCCTTATTAAACATAAATTTTGCAGATTTGCAATCAGTTTTGATTATGAACTTTTGATTATAAAGATAATCTTGAAACTTTAATACACATTTAACAATAGCTAAGATTTCTTTAGCTACCGTAGCATAATTTTTTTAGCTATCATTCCATTTTCCAGAATAATATCTAACAAGAAATTCTTGTTTATTATCCTTAGATTTTTGTTTTAATATTCCACCATAACCTATATCTGAAGCATCTGTTTCTATTATTTTCTCCAGATTAGGGTTTGCAATCATTAAACAAGGTAGTGATTTTACTTTAGACTTGATTCGTCTAACCGCCTCAGTATGACTTTCAGACCATGGCTTAGGATTCTTCTTTAATCTATCATAAAGAATTGCAGTATCTTT
Source organism: Leptodermis oblonga (assembly GCA_016801395.1). Lineage (NCBI taxonomy): Eukaryota > Viridiplantae > Streptophyta > Magnoliopsida > Gentianales > Rubiaceae > Leptodermis > Leptodermis oblonga. Next base: position 23,188,191 of record CM028753.1, read on the forward strand.
ATTGAGGATTTTATAATAAGAAGAAATATAATTTAGACTTCCTAAAAATCTTTGCAATTGAGTTTTATCTAAAATCTCATCTGGAAATTTTAAAGCAAAATCTATACTTCTGTTAATAGGAATAATATTTCCTTTTTCAATATTGTGACCCAAAAATCTTATTTTTGTTTGGAACAAACTCATTTTTGATTTAGATATAACTAAACCATTTTGAATAATCAAATTCTTAAAAATATTCAGATGTTTAAAATGGGTTTCAATATCTTTAGAAAATACTAAGATATCATCAATATAAACAATAATAAATTCACTATAAGGAATAAAAATATCATTCATAATTTGTTGAAATTCTGAGGGAGCGTTCTTCAGACCAAAAGGCATTACCTTCCATTCATAATGTACTATTGGAACAGTAAAAGCTGTTTTATATTGATCCTTACTATCGATTTGAATTTGCCAATATCCTAATTTTAAATCAAATTTGGAAAATATTATTGAATCATATAGTCTATCTAATAAATCTTTTTTATTAGGAATAGGATGTCTAATCTATTTTAGAACTTTATTAAGAGGTTTATAGTTTATTACCATCCTAGGGATTCCCCTTTCTATTTCACTATGCTTATCAACATAAAAAGCAGTACAGGACCAAGGAGAATTTGAAGGTTGTATTAATTCTTTTTGTAAAAGAGATTGTATTTCTTTTTTACATAATTCTAAATATTCCGAATTCATTTGACAAGGCCTAGCCTTTGTCGGAATTTTCTTTTCATCAAAACCATCTTCATATGGAAGGCTAACAATATGCTTTTTCCTATCCCAAAAAGCATTTTGATGATCATTACAAATTTCTAATGAAAAATTATTAATTATTATTTTAATCTTATCCTGTAATTTAGGATTTTGAAGTTTTTCTTCAATTGTTAAAATATTTATTTCATGTTTTAAAAACATCAATTGATTCTTTTTTCTAAGAATATTTTCTTTTATAGTATTTAATACTTTTGAAAATGGCTCCATTATAAATTGGAAATTTATTTGATTATTTTCATGGGTTCCTTTTAACCCTTTTCAATCAATATTATAAATAGGATATAATTTTTTCAGAAAAGGAGTTCCAAGTATAACTTGGTTTGTAATGTTTTTAATTGATAAAAAACTTTCTGGAATACAAACTTTATTTTTACAAATATATGCCTTAGGGAGTTTGAACTGAATATCTAATCTTTCTCCTCCCGCATGTCTTAAACTATGGGTAGTCTTTTGAAAATATTTAGTAGGTATTATACCTTCTTGTATTACACTAATATCTGCACCACTATCAATTAATGCAGTTAATTCAATTTGAAAATTATTATCAATTAAAAGAGTAATTTTTGTATACCACTTTTGAGTAGTAATGATATCTAGTGAAGTTAAAAATTGTTCTTCACCATTTGGTGGTTTTTCTTCTTGAAAAGTAATTATTTCTTTTCCTTTTTCTAGACTAGAAATTCTTTCTTCAAAACCAATATTTCTTAATTTAAGAAATTGAATTTCTTTTTGAAGATTTTTAACTTCATTATTTAAATCATTTATTGAAGTATTAGAAGTTAAATTATTACTTCTTTCTTTCATTAGTTTTTGAACCTCTATCATAGAATATGGTTCATTATAAATTTGAAAATCATTTTTATATTCAAAAGCATTTTCGCTATTCCTACTAGTAGAAGGAAGATTTTGAATATCATCAATTATTTTTGATCTTAATTCAGAATTTTTTATTTGTTTTAAAAATTCTAACAAACTATTATCTATTAAAACATTTATGTCTTTAAATTGAGACATTATTTTATAAAATTCTTCATTTTCAGAATTATCATTTAATTGTTTTAAACAAGATCCTTTTGTACTAAAAGCACAATCAAAATCTGACTCAGTTGATAAATCATCTTCTGAAAAATTTATTTCATTTTCTTCATCTGAAAATTCAGAAGATTCTGAACTTGATTCTAATAATATTTTAGAAATCTTATCTTTTAATTCTTCATCTATTTCTAAAGAACTTATTTTCTTTTTTAATTTACATTTATTAGCAAAGTGGCCTATTTTTCCACATTTATAACATTTGACATTTTGTGTATATTTTTTTCTAGCTATTCTAGCCTTTTTTCTTTCTAATTTCTTTTCTTTATTCTTTTTAGAATTTCTTCTTTTTCTGAAATTTTTTTCAGGTTTTTCAATCCTATGAGACTTTTTATTTGGAAATGGAATTTCCATTCTAAATTGACTACAGAAATGTCCTAATTGACTTCTTTCTGTTAATCTTTGACTCTTAATTTGTTGACTTAATTTTATTTCATTACATAATGATAAACTATCTTGAACGCAAGTTGCAATCAGTCTACCATATGTATATTCATTATATGGGATAGTAATTCTATCCTTTCTAAGGGCTTTCCTAACTCTTTCAGCAAATAAGCTGGGGAGACCATCTATGAACTTAGACTTCCAATGACTGCTATTACTTTCAGGCAATTCCATGACTCTATTAAGGAATGCATCTTTATACCATCTAAATTCAGAAAGTGCTTTACAACTAAGATTTTGTAATAAAGTACGGATATTTTCACTATTATCTGAAATTCTACCCGTAAAATGTTCAAGAATTGTAACAATTAGTGTATAAACATAATTTTCTACCAATTGTTCACCTTCCTGTTTAACAGTTCTATAAATTTCTTCTTTATTTATTGGGGATAAATAATTATCCCACCAACCTTTTAATTGGCCAGTAAATCCTGCAACTATCATCTTTGCAATATTACTATCAGAGTTACCATTACTCTTACAAATAGTACTATACATGAACATTCTATGAACAATATTATAAATATGTTTTTCAGTATAACCATCTATATTCCATTCATAAATATTTTTACTACTATAACTATTATTATTAATATATTCTTGTTCCTCATGAAGAACATCCATCGGAGATGGCCTATTATAATAGTCTATTCTTTGAGTTGGCCTATCAGCATATTTATATATTTCTCCTATTTTATTTATTTCATCTTTTATTACTTTTTTATACTCTGGATTATTTTCAATTTCATTTGAAAAATCTTCTTCAATTGTGGTTATATTTAACCCTTTAAACTTTTCATTTATTAATTTTTCCAATTCTGGATTAATAGTTTTAAACTTAAAATATTTTATTTCAGGTGGAGGCTAAATACTAGGAGCAGCTAGAACACCTGTATTTTCTTTTATATTACTAGTGCTAGGTATATTACTAATACTAGCCCCTGTATTATTTTCTATTAATTTATCTAATCTATCATGTAAAGATAGAATTTGTTCTCCTAACACGATTAAATACACATTTGTATAATTTTGTTGTTCAATAATTTTATTGATATTTTTGACTATTATTGTCAAAGTATCTTCTTCAAATAATTTTGAAAAAGAAGTAAAATTCATAGAAATTTATCTTTTATTATACTAAAAGATCCTTGAGGAGGAAATTGACCCTTCAAGATATTACATTAGGTAACCTATATTCTCTTTCTATTACCGAGATACATGATTCGACATAATTATAAATAAACCATGGAACAAAAGGAAATAAAATATTTTTTTCTCCTAAGAATTTATAAAATTCATCTTGAAGATTATTTCTTTCTTCTAAAGAAAACGATTCAAAAAACCATTTCCTAAATATTTCCCACCTGGGTAATAAGAATTCATTTCTTATTTTTTCTCTAGCTTTTGATCCTTTACTAAAGTCTAATCTTTAGAAAATACTAAGATATCATCAATATAAACAATAATAAATTCACTATAAGGAATAAAAATATCATTAATAATTTGTTGAAATTCTGAAGGAGCATTTTTTAGACCAAAAGGCATTACCTTCCATTCATAATGTCCTATTGGAACAGTAAAAGCTGTTTTATATTGATCCTTACTATCGATTTGAATTTGCCAATATCCTGATTTTAAATCAAATTTGGAAAATATCTGGATAGCTCATCATATGCTGAATTGGCTTATAAGCCCAGAACTTACTTCGAAAATATTTTGAAGTTTTCAGGAAATTGAGTTTTTTATTAGTTAAAAACATTACAAACCAAGTTATACTTGGAACTCCTTTTCTGAAAAAATTATATCCTATTTATCATATTGATTCAAAAGGGTTAAAAGGAACCTATGAAAATAATCAAATAAATTTCCAATTTATAATGGAGCCATTTTCAAAAGTATTAAATACTATAAAAGAAAATATTCTTAGAAAAAAGAATCAATTGATGTTTTTAAAAGATGAAATAAATATTTTAACAATTGAAGAAAAACTTCAAAATCCTAAATTACAGGATAAGATTAAAATAATAATTAATAATTTTTCATTAGAAATTTGTAATGATCATCCAAATGCTTTTTGGGATAGGAAAAAGCATATTGTTAGCCTTCCATATGAAGATGATTTTGATGAAAAGAAAATTCCGACAAAGGCTAGGCCTTGTCAAATGAATTTTGAATATTTAGAATTATGTAAAAAAAAAAATACAATCTCTTTTACAAAAAGAATTATAATTTAGATAATAATCATCCTTGTAAACATCTGAATATTTTTAAGAATTTGATTATTCAAAATGGTTTAGTTATATCTAAATCAAAAATGAGTTTGTTCCAAACAAAAATAAGATTTTTGGGTCACAATATTGAAAAAGGAAATATTATTCCTATTAATAGAAGTATAGATTTTGCTTCAAAATTTCCAGATGAGATTTTAGATAAAACTACCTAAAATCATGAATTTAGATAATAATCATCCTTGGAACGATAATATCGCACCAATGTATTTCTTTATTGAATTTTCAATACCTTGGATATGGAAGTGGGTTCCAGAAGTAGGTTATACCTCAGAAAAGATCCCATGCTTCAAGAGAGCAGGTTATACCAAATTTTGGGACAAATTAATCAAGGCAGATGCTACTGGTGTGATAAAAGGCCAGGAACTAATTGATCAAATCAAGGCAAAGTTGCAGGAATATCAGTAGCAAAAACACAAGTCTACAAAGGATGAATCCAGTCCTTTCCAGCAAATTCATAGGATGCTTCAGAGACAGAAGAGTAATTTTTCCCGAGAAGAAATTATAGCTTCTTACATGGATCTTTTAAAGAAAGACTTAGCCCAGAACTTGGAAGATTCAAAATTGGAGGTTTCAATGTCAAGTCAAGGCCATTGCCTTGCAGGAGAATCCCAAGAAGATGAAGATGTCGATATAGACATTGACGAGATGCTGTTGGCAATAAAAAGCTCAGTAACCGGTTCTACCAGTAAAAGCCCCACAAATAATTAACATAGGCGGTTGCAGACTCCACTGACAGAAATACTATAGCGGACTTCAAATCTGATAGTTTGAATTCCAAAATTACTGTAGCGGATTTAAAATTAAAAATTTCAGATCCGTAATAGTTAAAGGCAGAGTCTGCCTATAAATATGTTTGAGTTTAGATTTCAGAGGCAGAACTCAGAATCCGAAGTCTTCCTCTTCCCTCTTCCCTCTCCTCTCTTGTAAATCATCCATCCATCCCTCTTGTTGTAAATTTTTTTTAAAAATTTATTCATCTTCAAGAATTGAAGACTTGAAGACAAATTTTTAAGTAAGTCTTATTTAATTTTCTATTTTTAATATTTTCGGTAATATTTAGCCTAATGGTAGGCTAAATATATTGTGTTAAACTATGAAATTTAGTTATCAGATTTTCCTGTAATGATGATGATTCTATATGACTGAATCATTCTATTGTTTTAGGGTTAATTAATGAGAATATGGGTTGTTGAGTGCAAACAGGCATTTGTTTATTGTTTAAAGAATGATGAGGGTTGAGCCTGTTGTTAGCCTGGGATTGGCGTTGTTAGGGCGTTTTACCCATTTTTATCTCCTTTAGACAATTCATCAGATTGACAGTTTGCAATCAGTGTAATGTATTCCTTATGTTTTCTTTAATTAATTCTTGAATCGTTGGATTGATTCCCCCTTATGGTATCAGAGCCATTATGGTTAATGAAGATAACTGGTTTCTTGGTTTAACACTCTTCTTAAAATGGAAAGACTGAAGATATTTCAGAAAAAAGATAATATTAAAAATAAAATGAAAACAGAGTCTGATATCCCTTCAGACTTAGATCTTTTATCCAAATGGACAATTCCCTATGTGGAACCAAAATTAATTTATCATCAAGGATTTTTTAATAAAATTGGATTGAAACAGATTTGTAAAACAACTGAACAATCCCTAGCTATTCAAGATGTTGATACAGCAATAACTCTTCTTAATGAAGAAGATTTAGATTCATATCGTTTTACTCATAAATTTTTACATATTGGTTTAGTGCAAATTGCTTTTAAACCTTTAATTCTAGATAATTTACCAGAAAGTTTTATAGTAACTTTAAGAGATGGTAGAAATAAAGAATGGAGAAAATCTATAATAGGAGTCATACAATCTAGTCTGGCTCATGGTCTAGTATATTTTAATGTTCATCCAAATTTTCAATTATCTTTAACAGACAAAAATATTTGTAATGCTTTAACCTTGAATATTAAGACTGAAGGTTATAATTATGAGTCTGGCACATAAATCATGTGTATTTGTCATAAAATTTATTATAAGCCGTTATAAACTTTAAATCCATGTTATAAAGTGGAAGAAAAAATAAAGAGTTAAATGAAACTATTATAATTGAATCAAATTTTAATAAGTTCAATATAACGACAAGAAGGACAATTAAATGGGATGAAATTCCTATTCCTCAGCATTGGAAAATGACCAGGGTTGCTCATATTGAACCCAGAAATGAACACCAGATTTCTAATATAATTCAGACTCCAGATGGAGATGTTTATGTACAGATGAGTAATACTCATGGGGTATCCAGTTCTTCATCTGTAAGATCATTTATTTCCCCTTTTGAGGAAAATATTCCTATGTCTCATAGACATTCTGCGTCTAACATTGGTGATGTGAATAAACATCATCCTAACTTGTCTTTACATTCTTTAAATTCAAGTGGTGAGAATAATCGCCATAGTACTTTAAATTCTTTTCATACTGCTTTAAATAATAGTCATTTAAATTCAAGTGATGGAATAACCCATCATAATGCTTTAATTTCTGAAGAATTATTATGTGATGGATTAAACCGTCATAATCCTTCTACTTCATACAATCCTGTTAGGAATTATATTGCTAATTATATTCCTCCTAGAAATTTTGCTGATGAGCATATTTCTGTCAGTGAGGAGAAATTTCCTCATGTTGATTTATTATATAAGAAAAAGAATAATATTGTTCATGATATTTCTGATAGAAAAGAGCCGGAAATAACTGAATCAGAAATGAATTTTTCAATATGAATAATAAACCAAAGATAGACTTTAGTAAAGGATCAAAAGCTAGAGAAAAAATAAGAAATGAATTCTTATTACCCAGGTGGGAAATATTTAGGAAATGGTTTTTTCAATCGTTTTCTTTAGAAGAAAGAAATAATCTTCAAGATGAATTTTATAAATTCTTAGGAGAAAAAAATATTTTATTTCCTTTTGTTCCATGGTTTATTTATAATTATGTCGAACCATGTATCTCGGTAATAGAAAGAGAATATAGGTTACCTAATGGTAATATCTTGAAGAGTCAATTTCCTCCTCAAGGATCTTTTTGTATAATAAAAGATAAAATTTCTATGAATTTTACTACTTTTTCAAAATTATTTGAAGAAGATACTTTGACAATAACAGTCAAAAATATCAATAAAATTATTGAACAACAAAATTATACAAATGTGTATTTAATCGTGTTAGGAGAACCAATTCTCTCTTTACATGATAGATTAGATAAATTAATAGAAAATAATACAAGGGCTAGTATTAGTAATATACCTAGCACTAGTAATATAAAAGAAAATACAGGTGTTCTAGCTGCTCCTAGTATTCAGCCTCCACCTGAAATAAAAAATTTTAAGTTTAAAACTATTAATCCAGAATTGGAAAAATTAATAAATGAAAAGTTTAAAGGGTTAAATATAACCACAATTACAGAAGAATTTTCAAATGAAATTGAAAATAATCCAAAGTATAAAAAAGTAATAAAAGATGAAATAAATAAAATAGGAGAAATATATAAATATGCTGATAGGCCAACTCAAAGAATAAACTATTATAATAGGCCATCTCCGATGGATGTTCTTCATGAGGAACAAGAATATATTAATAATAATAGTTATAGTAGTAAAAATATTTATGAATGGAATATAGATGGTTATACTGAAAAACATATTTATAATATTGTTCATAGAATGTTAATGTATAGTACTATTTGTAAGAGTAATGGTAACTCTGATAGTAATATTGCAAAAATGATAGTTGCAGGATTTACTGGCCAATTAAAAGGTTGGTGGGATAATTATTTATCCCCAATAAATAAAGAAGAAATTTATAGAACTGTTAAACAGGAAGGTGAACAATTGGTAGAAAATTCTGTTTATACACTAATTGTTACAATTCTTGAACATTTTGCGGGTAGAATTTCAGATAATAGTGAAAATATCCGTACTTTATTACAAAATCTTAGATGTAAAGCACTTTCTGAATTTAGATGGTATAAAGATGCATTCCTTAATAGAGTCATGGAATTGCCTGAAAGTAATAGCAGTCATTGGAAGTCTAAGTTCATAGATGGTCTTCCTAGCTTATTTGCTGAAAGAGTTAGGAAAGCCCTTAGAAAGGATAGAATTACTATCCCATATAATGAATATACATATGGTAGACTGATTGCAACTTGCGTTCAAGAAGGTTTATCATTATGTAATGAAATAAAATTAAGTCAACAAATTAAGAGTCAAAGATTAACAGAAAGAAGTCAATTAGGACATTTCTGTAGTCAATTTGGAATGGAAATTCCATTTCCAAATAAAAAGTCTCATAGGATTGAAAAACCTAAAAAAATTTTCAGAAAAAGAAGAAATTCTAAAAAGAATAAAGAAAAGAAATTAGAAATAAAAAAGGCTAGAATAGCTAGAAAAAAAGATACACAAAATGTCAAATGTTATAAATGTGGAAAAATAGGCCACTTTGCTAATAAATGTAAATTAAAAAAGAAAATAAGTTCTTTAGAAATAGATGAAGAATTAAAAGATAAGATTTCTAAAATATTATTAGAATCAAGTTCAAAATCTTCTGAATTTTCAGATGAAGAAAATTGAAATAAATTTTTCAGAAGATGATTTATCAACTGAGTCAGATTTTGATTGTGCTTTTAGTACAAAAGGATCTTGTTTAAAACAATTAAATGATAATTCTGAAAATGAAGAATTTTATAAAATAATGTCTCAATTTAAAGACATAAATGTTTTAACAGATAATAGTTTGTTAGAATTTTTAAAACAAATAAAAATTCTGAATTAAGATCAAAAATAATTAATGATATTTAAAATCTTCCTTCTACTAGTAGGAATAGCGAAAATGCTTTTGAATATAAAAATGATTTTCAAATTTATAATGAACCATATTCTATGATAGAGGTTCAAAAACTAATGAAAGAAAGAAGTAATAATTTAACTTCTAATACTTCAATAAATGATTTAAATAATGAAGTTAAAAATCTTCAAAAAGAAATTCAATTTCTTAAATTAAGAAATATTGGTTTTGAAGAAAGAATTTTTAGTCTAGAAAAAGGAAAAGAAATAATTACTTTTCAAGAAGAAAAACCACCAAATGGTGAAGAACAATTTTTAACTTCACTAGATATCATTACTACTCAAAAGTGGTATACAAAAATTACTCTTTTAATTGATAATAATTTTCAAATTGAATTAACTGCATTAATTGATAGTGGTGCAGATATTAGTGTAATACAAGAAGGTATAATACCTACTAAATATATTCAAAAGACTACCCATAGTTTAAGACATGCGGGAGGAGAAAGATTAGATATTCAGTTCAAACTCCCTAAGGCATATATTTGTAAAAATAAAGTTTGTATTCCAGAAAGTTTTTTATCAGTTAAAAACATTACAAACCAAGTTATACTTGGAACTCCTTTTCTGAAAAAATTATATCCTATTTATCATATTGATTCAAAAGGGTTAAAAGGAACCTATGAAAATAATCAAATAAATTTCCAATTTATAATGGAGCCATTTTCAAAAGTATTAAATACTATAAAAGAAAATATTCTTAGAAAAAAGAATCAATTGATGTTTATAAAAGATGAAATAAATATTTTAACAATTGAAGAAAAACTTCAAAATCCTAAATTACATGATAAGATTAAAATAATAATTAATAATTTTTCATTAAAAATTTGTAATGATCATCAAAATGCTTTTTGGGATAGGAAAAAGCATATTGTTAGCCTTCCATATGAAGATGATTTTGATGAAAAGAAAATTCCGACAAAGGTTAGGCCTTGTCAAATAAATTCTGAATATTTAGAATTATGTAAAAAAGAAATACAATCTCTTTTACAAAAAGAATTAATACAACCTTCAAATTCTCCTTGGTCCTGTACTGCTTTTTATGTTAATAAGCATAGTGAAATAGAAAGGGGAATCCCTAGGATGGTAATAAACTATAAACCTCTTAATAAAGTTCTAAAATGGATTAGACATCCTATTCCTAATAAAAAAAATTTATTAGTAGACTATATGATTCAATAATATTTTCCAAATTTGATTTAAAATCAGGATATTGGCAAATTCAAATCGATAGTAAGGATCAATATAAAACAGCTTTTACTGTTCCAATAGGACATTATGAATGGAAGGTAATGCCTTTTGGTCTGAAGAATGCTCCTTCAGAATTTCAACAAATTATGAATGATATTTTTATTCCTTATAGTGAATTTATTATTGTTTATATTGATGATATCTTAGTATTTTCTAAAGATATTGAAACTCATTTTAAACATCTGAATATTTTTAAGAATTTGATTATTCAAAATGGTTTAGTTATATCTAAATCAAAAATGAGTTTGTTCCAAACAAAAATAAGATTTTTGGGTCACAATATTGAAAAAGGAAATATTATTCCTATTAACAGAAGTATAGATTTTGTTTTAAACCAGATCCTTTTGTACTACAAGCACAATCAAAATCTTAGGCTAAATATATAATATATCGTGTTAAACCATGAAATTTAGTTATCAGATTTTCCTGTAATGATGACGATTCTATATGACTGAATCATTCTAATGTTTTAGGGTTAATTAATGAGAATATGGGTTGTTGAGTGCAAACAGGCATTTGTTTATTGTTTAAAGGATGATGAGGGTTGAGCCCGTTGTTAGTCTGGGATTGGCGTTGTTAAGGCGTTTTACCCATTTTTATCTTCTTTAGACAATTCATCATATTGACAGTTTGCAATCAGTGTAATGTATTCCTTATGTTTTCTTTAATTAATTCTTGAATCGTTGGATTGATTCCCCCTTATGGTATTTTCCAAGTTATTGTCCAATTTTGTACAACAATTGCATGGAGTAACTTATTGAAACTATAAGATATGGATGTCAATTCCACTAGATTATATATTTATCTATATATATATATATTCAATGCACAAATTTTTTGAAGTAAGAAAATAAAACATGGAATGAGTAATTTATTTTTCTTTATAAATCGAAATTCTAAAGAGCAAAGAAGATTGTGCATGAAATTAAAGAGATTTCATATCATCTTGTAATTTTGTCATTTGTTTCTTGGTGGCTTTCTTTCATCCATATTGGTGTGATTTCAAATAGGCCTGATTATATCAAAAAAAAAAAAAAAAAATAGGCCTGATCATTGGGGTGCTTATTGGTTGGCATTCATTAGCCTTACTACACATATAAATAAGAATGAGATAAGGAAAATGGGAATTATCACTTTTATAGTTTTGCCATTTGTTGGATGTTAATAGGATAACAAACAGATGGTGGTCCTGAGTAGGCTCTCCTTGCAAGAATTTGGTTCACAATTTGTGTTGGGTGGAAAGCATCCCAGAAGGCATATTGGTTCCTATTGGTGCAAGGCACAGCAAAAGGCAGGCAAGTTATTTGTCCTTCATTTCTTCCGATCCCACAACAAGCTCGGTCTGTCACACTTATTCCTTCAACAAAGAAATTGAAGAAAAAGAAAAAACACAACTTAATTTATGCACTTAATATATTAGGATCGATGCATGATTTTGAAATGAATCTAACACACTCCTTCGTTCTTTTTGAGGTATCCCCTTCATTTAGTTTTTTTTTTCAAATCTAATATCATTAGTTAGAATTCTTCATATCTCAGAAAAATTAAGGGGTAAATTAGATTATTTATTTGTTTTTAGTGATTGTATATCTGGCTAGGATCTTACCATATTGGGTGGCATTTCTGATTATATCCATGACAGCTCCATAAGTGTTGCCATAGACAAAGATGGACCCGTTGTGGTCTCTGTTCAACTGGTCAACCAGAGACCTAAGCCTCGTGTTAAATATTCCGACAATATCGTTTGCAAATGAAGCACACTTCCCGGGTTCAACAAGGCCAGCGGCCAATTGATTGGGCACGCAGCCAAGTGGTCCGATTCCGCCCAAAAGGAACTTCCTCAGGCCAAAACTATGGAGCTCCTGAAACAATATTGTTCAAAATGGAGAGTTTGGTGCTTGATTTGAAATTCCACAGGACCCTATTTAATTTGGATAAGATTCTTACAATATTCGACTTGTGTAGAGCTTCATGAGCATATCAGCATATTGTGTAGGATTATATGTGTATCTGGTGGTGTAGAACAGAGGCTGCAGATAGTTGTTAATGTAGTCATTGCTACCAATAATCGTTACCACTAGAGATTTGGCCAAATAATTTCTGAAGTCCTCCTCTCCCATTATGCTCTTCAGTTGATTCAAGGTGTTTTGGAAGTTCTGAACCTGTGCAGTCATGCTGATTCTTTGTCCCTGCTCAAATATCATCACCACTTTTAACAAGTTACTCGAGACACATTTATATGTAGGATGCACCAGTTAGAATTGCGCAGCTCCGACCCTATTATTTTAGGGGGGGAAATTGTTACTTGCTAGTGAAAATGTTTACAACACGGGCATATTCTATTTTTCTTCATTCTGATTGAATTTCTATGCTAAAAAAGTGGATGCATCTGATGTAGTGAATAATTAGACCAAATCAGGATAGAAACAACTGAAAATGGCACTGTTTTGAGAAAGCTCAATTTTTCCAGCGATACAAAATCATAAATGAGAGACCTTGTGTTATGTGTCCAGGCACATTTTTTACAGAAGGCATCTTAATTTGGAATAGCAATTAATGAGCGGTAAACAGAGAGGGAAGACGGTGAGGTGCATATACAAGATTTCGTCCAGTCTCATCAAGAATTCCTCCTGCAGCAGAAGCATAATTTACTCCCTTGAGAATATTCTTTCCGGTGGCAGATAAATATGGTGGAAGCAGAGGAAATCCCAACAAGTCTCCTATAAGAAGAAGAGGTAGTTTAGAAGCAGAAAATCCAATATAAAAAATTGGATTAAATCTCAGTAAAAACGAAGCCTTTCCTCAACAAAAATGAACTCTTAAGAACAAGATCTTTTAAACAGACAATTAATGGGAAGGTAAAAGTTCAAACCAACCAAAATTAGTAATTACCCAAGAAGTCTATTACGGTTCTTCCATTGCAAAATCTCCCAGTAGCAACTCCATGATCAAAATCTACACCATAAGGCACGTAATTCGCTTTCGCTAAGGACTGAAGGTAATTGTTGTTTCCATGATCTGTTAATGAATCACCGAATGCAAATATGGCAGTGAACTCTGGCTCTGCAGAAACGGTTTCATGGGTACAACAGATGTTAATGATCAAAGCTAAGATGAATAACCAAAACAGCCCAAGCATTTTTTTCTGCGATTATGAGCCAAAATTTCCCCAGCTTTCTTCAAATGGATCTATCAGATAATGTTTGTAAATGAATTAACATTTACGCCTAGTGATTGTTCCAATAATAAAATGGTGTTCTGTTCTTTAACTTCAGCAACAGGTTAGGGAAAATGTGTCGGTGCGAAAAAGTTGCCATAAATATTTACTTTTGGATCAATAAAGCCTTATCTGTGGCATCTCTTTCCCGGTTTTTTGTGATGCTTTTTTTTTTTTTCAGTTACACTTATGTTTGCCATCTTGCACTAGTAGAAAATAGCAACGCTACGTCGGCATAAATAAAGCGTACTTAACAAAAGAACCAACATAGAAAATGAACAAAGTAGCCCTTTTTGGAAAATATTGTAAATTTTTTTACACCAGTAGAGTCGAAAGTATTTTTCTCTAGCTGATAACACCGTGGTGACAGTTTTCCAAACAAATAACTATATATCTTTATGAATCCGCTTCGAAGAAACCTGCGAAAGAACCTTTTGATACACAGTATCAGGCCCACCAGAAAAAAATCTGAAGAGGGCGGAAATTAGTATAATATTTTTTCTTATCATTAAATAAATATATGTAATATTAAATATTAAATTGATAACCAAAAATTTTTAACTGGTTTGAATAGTCTGGGCCATTTACAATATTCCATCTCGTTTTTTCATACTATAACTATAGTGTTTGTTATATTTTTCAAAAAGTTAGTGTTTTACTTTAAGAATTTATTCGCAACCAATCAAATTCGTCAAAATTACAAATAAAGAAAAAATCTCAATAAAAATAAAATTAGATAAATAACTAATCTTAAGTTATAAAATTTTCAAATATTCAATTATATATACATTATTTTCAATGATAGTTAACTAATTACATATTTAAAATAGTTAACATAAATAACCTATTAACGAATATTCATTCACAATAACAAGTGTATAAATAATTAATCACAACTAAAATATTAATAAATATTGTATTGGGAATAATTAGTCTTATAAAAAAAAATAAGACTATGTTGTACACGACAAATTTTCATTTTTAGAAATACACATAAAAATTAAAACTTACAAATATTGAAGAAAAAGTAAGTAGAAAAAAGGCTCGCGGTGGGGTGCTATGTTGTCATGCTAATAAAAGAAAGAAAAAAAAAAAAAAAGGCTGAATGGCCAAACCCAAGGAAACCTGCCTTTTTTCAGGTTCTACTTGAGAGTTAAAAAAATTAACAAATAAATAGGACAGGTGTACTGCCCCATCATCTTTCCTCAAGAAGTGTTGGATATTTCTGAACAATAATGGGACCTTACAATACAAAAAACCAACTAAGCTAGAAATGTATATTTCTGAATAGAACTAATCTAATACAATGGTAGAAAACAGTAAATACCTCTTCAAATCGTGCAAATACACTTTCCTTTAGGCTTTATTAGTCCCCTTATGTGTGCAAGGAGTTCAGGACTAATATCCTTTTGAAATAAGATGAAGATGATCGTTAGAAGTCTGCACTGACTCAAACGAACTACAGAACAAGTGTGAAAAGTGCAAGAATAACTTGTAAGATGAGAATGGTTGCTTGTATCTAAACCATCGTCCTAAGGAGTCTATTTATAGACCTCCAAAGGGTGCTATTCAATAGTCACACCTCTTAGGAAAAGGTAGGAAGAACGGAACTCAATTCGGATAAGAATTGAATTCGGAATCACACTTTTCGTGAAGAGGTGCAACACTTCAGGACAAGAAAAACCTTACTGGAGGTCGTCCGAGTACACGTCTGAATCTCTGTTTGAATTTGACGGATTCTCGGACCCCCAAACCTTCAGTTATTCCTTTCTTCCTTAGCTAATTATTGGAAAATCTCCAACAATCCGCCGCCATTTTCCAATGATTTGGAAAATTGCCTGCCTCTCAAAATCAAGAACTTTTCTTGATAACTTATGTATTAGCTATGGTGTCTTTCGATTGAACCAACGCCTTAGTGAAAACACCTTGCAAACCTGTCGAACTAATTTGGTAGACAAGCGTTGAACCAACAGTTCATTGACAAGCCTTAAGGGAATTACACACAAGTTCGCTTTCCCGCAACATGTTATTAACAACACATAACAACTATGTGCCTCAATCTCTTTCATGTATGCTTCCAAGGTTCATCAAAGAATCTTTTATGAATTTTCATAATGCATACACATAGGCAAGTTTCAAAATACCCCCGCCATATGAGAATTTCCAGCATTACTGCATTTCTCATATTTGGTATTAACTTGAACTTGTTAAGAACTCAAATGTTCACCCTAAACTCACTGGCGAGTATTAACACTAAACTGTATAGTGTTCCTAAACTCACTGGCGAGTATTAACACTAAACTGTATAGTGTTCCTAAACTCACAGGCGAGTATTAACACTAAACTGTATAGTGTTCCTAAACTCACAGGCGAGTATTAACACTAAACTGTATAGTGTTCCTAAACTCACAGGCGAGTATTAACACTAAACTGTATAGTGTTCCTACCATTGTGCAATGTACTTTTCACTACATTGAATTCAGAACTAGTAGTTAAACTAGTAATGAATTGAGGTTTCCATTGCGAATGGTCTAGGACATGTTTCTTGATAGAAGATAATCGTTCCTATCAGTCCTTAATCCATTCCTTGGTTTGCCTAATTGGCTTAACCAAACTTTCTCTTACTGAGTTTTCAAATCACTATTCCAAATGGTTACTTAATCTCATAAGATTAAGACTCCACCATTTAGTGATTTTAGTTTGGACTTTAATCCATTTCCATTGATGTTTCTGTACATCAATCAAGACAATTCCTTACCAAAGGATTATCTTTTTAACGTGATCATACAAGCAATCAAATTGCATTTATTCATTTCATTAAACACTATTTAATGAACATGTCACAAACTCATAGCATAAGTAAACTTCAACACAATTTGTACTATACAAATTAACATGAAACTTTAAAACTTCACTTCATGCATCATGAATTTAATTATGAAAAATAAGTATCCATTCATACGGCAAAGCATGATCATGTTATTTCTTTGTCACCTAACACACATGTTTTCCATACAATCATATTTGTTATATATGAAATCTCACATGAACTAAGAAATCATGTAACATTCTACAGTTAGCAATTCTAGTTCATTAAAACTAGTAATCATGTTAAGTATGGCATATATATTACTCATAATATATACTTAATCAGATCATGCATCAACCAACCTTTCTTTTCTTAGTAAACCATGCATTTAAACAATCATTATAAATGATCACATGTTTTCCAAAAAACACATATTGGCATGCACATTACTTACATAATTTAAGTAAATCATGTACTCATAATTTCTGAATATGCATGCAAAATACTTCACAATCAAGTTCTCTCATCTTAATGTATATTAAATTATATACCATGTAACTTAATTATAACTTCATCAAATTATAACTAGCATCTATCATAACTTTATTCCAAATCAATTCTAATATTACAACAAATAATATTAATAAAAACCCCATTACATATGTAGTTTTCCTACATACAACCCTCCTTTAGGACATAACAAATACGATTACATCATGGCCACAAGTGCTTCTTTATCTTCATCGCTTGAAGAACTTTCATCTTTCTTTTGTTTCTTCAGCAATCGGCACTCAATTTTGTAGTGTCCTTTTTTATTGCAATGAAAACACTTGACCTTTTTCTTTTTGCTTTTGCCATGATCATCATCATCTTTGTTTCTCTTCCTGGATTTGCTGCTTTGTCTTTGTTCAACAATATGCAGCTTTATGGCAGATTCTTCGACCTCATCATTGGCCTTGTCCTTCTCATTGTTATGAGAATCCTGCACCCTCAACTCTTCTTCTACACGAAGAGAATGAGCAAGTCCCTCAAGTGTGATCTCTTCAGTTTTATGCTTGAGATCTTTCTTGAAATCCTTCTAGGATGGGGGAAGTTTGTCAATTATTGCCGAAACAACAATTGCCTCATCCATGACCAAGTTATGTTGATTAAAATGATTTAAAATTTTTTCCAATTCAGTGAATTGTTCCATAACAGGTTTTTTATCAACCATTTTAAAGTTAAAGAAAGTTAAGACAAGAAACTTCTTACTTGTAGCATCTTCTCTCATGTACCTTGCCTCTAACTTGCCCATCAATTCTCTTGCTATGGGAATTGTATGGTAGACATCAAACAAGTTGTCGTGCATTGCATTTAGAATGTGTCCTTTGCAAACCTAGTCGTCTGTTTCCCATTTGTGGCGCTTTCTCATCTGCACCAATGTTTCTTCTTCTTCAACTTGTGGCTTGGGAGTGTTAAGAATATACATCACCCTTAATGAAACTAGAAGGAAGTGTATCCTCTTCTTCCATCTTGTGAAGTTTCCTCCGTCGAACCGATCCAACTTGACAATCGATGATGTCAAGTCCTTCACATTAGTAGCCATTTGTGTATAATAAATTTTAAAGATTGTTGGATATTTCTGAACAACAATGGGACCTTACAACACAAAAAACCAACTAAACTAGAAACGTGTCTTTCTGAATAGAACTAATCTAATACAATGGTAGAAAACAGTAAATGCCTCTTCAAATCGTGCAAATGCACATTCCTTTAGGCTTTATTAGTCCCCTTATGTGTGCAAGGAGTTCAGGACTAATATCCTTTTGAGATAAGATGAAGATGATCGTTAGAATTCTGCACTAACTCAAACGAACTACAAAACAAGTGTGAAAAGTGCAAGAATAACTTGTAAGATGAGAATGGTTGCTTGTACATAAAACATCATCCTAAGGAGTCTATTTATAGACTTCCAAGGGTGCTATTCAATAGTCACACCTCTTAGGAAAAGGTAGGAAGAAACGGAACTCAATTCGGATAAGAATTGAATCCAGAATCACACTTTTCGTGAAGAGGTGCAACACTTCAGGACAAGAAAAACCTTACTGGAGGTCGTCCGAGTACACATCTGAATCTCTGTTCGAATTCGACGGATTCTCGGACCCCCAAACCTTCAGTTATTCCTTTCTTCCTTAGCTAATTATTGGAAAATCTCCAACAAGAAGTTGGAGACGGCCGAAGACCTAGCAGCCAGCGGAGGGGTGAGGGTTACTACCCTCACCTCCGGGAACTAGGCGAGAGCCAGCACCAGTTCGCCTCGGCCTAGTTCCGTCTATATGGAGTACGATGACGTGACTTGCGCGTTTTTGGAAAGATTTGACCTGCGAAAGTAGAGATGAGGTCAACTAGGTTGGCAATGGATTTGTCGGATTTCGTGGGTCTAGTCTGATGGGAAACAGGCCAACGAGTAAAACTCATTGTTTTTTCGTGATGTTAGACGCTTTCCTGCCAAATTATTTGGTCTAAAGCCTCAAATGGCCAATTTTGCGTTTTTGGCAGTTTTTGATTTAACTATATATTTTAACTAGAATATCTTATTTATGTGTCGTTTGTTGCATTGATCTTATTTCCTTTAGTATTTTCTTTTCATGATGTTTATGTGTTTTTTACAATTTTTGACATATTTTTGAGTTCTTTGGGCACTTCTATATAAAAGTCGTGTTTTCTATTGGGATGTTTGAGCTGAATAATTTTAAAATTTAAATTTTAAATCATTATTTGTGGATTCAATAACTGTTTGATGCCTAATTAAATCATCTTATATTTAACAGTCTTTTAGATGGATCTTCTGGTTTTGCGCAATTATGTCTCATAGTAAGCTTTGATGCGTTAATTGGTATCAGAGTGACGTTCATTCCATGGCATCAACTGCACCACGAGGGGGGAAATTGAAAGAGGAGGACCATATTGTGGGGGTTATCTATGAACATGAGGGCTATTAAGATTTGTTAGATCAGATTGGAATATAAGAGAAGCACTTCAATAGAACAAATAAACAATACAAACAAAAACAATACCACTGATATAAGGCAAACAAGAGTATATATAGAAATACAAACTAGTCTAGCATTTTCCAATAAGAAAACTAAAACCATTACTACCATAAACCTATTACTACTACTAGTTGTATTTCACCACACTGTGCGGTGCTCAATGCCCTCTAAGGTACTCTCGTGCAGTAAGGAATACTCCTATAGGAAAAAAATACATTGCGATATCTATATTTTATTCAAGATGCAAATTAAATAGAAGATTTAGTGACAAAAATACATTGCGATATCTATATTTTATTCAAGATGCAAATTAAAGAGAAGATTTAGCAACAAAAATGAAGAAAAAAAAAAAACACTTGCAATATTGAAAATGAACACATAAATTTTAAAAATTAATGTTTTCACTTGCCCTACTAAACAAACTTGACTCTAATGTTTAAGAAAACATTTTGAGTTTCAATCAGAATATGACTCCAATCATCCCAAACTTGCACTAACATCATGCAAGATGTTTCTTTTCAAATTTCCAAGAGGCCTTTAACTCTGGCTCGCCTCATGGTATGAACTGCATACGGGTTGAACTCAACCTGAACTGCTATGAAGAAAATGATATATTCCTTGAGGTAAGCACTTCCCTAGTCTGGTGTCATCCTGACATTATGTTTGGAAATAAAAATATTTCTCTTCAGTGCAGTACGTAATCAGTTAAAGAGTACAAAGAAAGAAGCATTGACCTTTAATTTCCTCAAAATTTCATTGCAATTAGACCCTACCTCCAACATCCTAGACACATTTATAAGTGACAACATCCTATAGACGTTTATGTTCACCAATCTAACATCTTTTGTTTTGGTATGATTTCCAAAACATGGTTTTGAGATTTATTTTGATTTTATAATATTAAAATTGTATTGAAATGTAAAAAAGTGTATTGAAAAATGTAAAAAGGTGTATTGAAAGTGATGAAAAATTATTATAAAATTAAAACTTTTCTCAAAACCATGTTTTGAGAATCAAAACAAACAGGGCTTAATCTCCTGACTACATTATGTTCACCAGTAAAATTATTGGGCAGAATTGTTTGATGGATCATGGTGGAGCATGCCATTTATACTCACATTCTACCTCTTTTTTTAACATGAAGAGTTCCTAGGATGTAAACTTTGTATGTAAAGGTAAATTTTTGTAACAATAAGAGAGTGGAAGAACATTATGCAACTCAAGCCGTACAGGGTCGAAAAGTAGAGAACATTTCTCTAAAATAAAACCAAGTTATACAAAATTAACATTGAACATCATCAGTATGATGTTCCAACACCTAAATTATAAAATATGACTCCTACACCTCCAATTTGAAAGAAATTTAAAATTCCCTACTTTTGAAACACATAAACATTCATATCAATAACAAATTTTTAAAACAAAAAGTTTCCTAATTATTTTCCCTATTAGCATATTTTGTCGAGTATGAAACTTGAAGAATTCTACTGAGCATTCTTAATTGCAAATAATTAGCTTCGACTCTAGTAAAAAAAAAAAAAAAAAAGGTTAATGTACACATCACCACATACATCTGAATTCGTTGTGTTAATTAGCCAATATTCTTGCTGTGGCATTATTCCTCCCCCATACAAACTATTTATTAAAAAAAAAAAAAAACTTAATCTAAATATCCAATATTTCGATGGCTTGAAATATGAGAGTTTGAAAAATGCTTAAGGCAATGTATTTTCTCTTCTAATAGGAACTTCCTTTGCAAGTTTGCTTCTTGGTGATCTTTTAATTGTGTTCATTCATTCCAGTTTGGGAATTTATCAAAAATTTCTAAAGTTTGTGCAAGAATAAATACCCATTAGGTTAACTTGGGGCGCACTTAAACACTCAAATCCAACACACTATTAAATCATAAATGTGGTTGTAAAAAAACTTCTAATGCAAGTGCAACGAATGAAAGATCAAGGTAATACTTAAAATGCAGACTACTGCACCTTAATATCTTGATGGTGTACCCAGCAACGAACAGAGAATTTTGGGCACAGAAGATTTTACAGCGCAGACTGTGGGGAAAAAAGGGTCAGCACATAAAAACTACACAAAGGCCGATCAAATTAATGCACAATTTAAGTCTCAAATTTTATATGTTCTGCTTTACGTGCCTAAAAGCTAAACAAAGATGGAATTCAAAAGGATTGGAAAGTTTGAAGATTATCCGTGCAAATTTTTTTTTCTCCAATGGATCTAAACGAACTGCAAATGACCCAAAACCAATTCATGTTGGGAACTTGAGATGAAGATAAAATTTTGACGAATGGAAAAGAAGACGAAAAGACAGAAGATGAAACACAGGGGAAGGGAGATAAAATCCTGGAGGGTGGAAAAGAAGAAGAAAAGATGTAGAAGATGAAACACAGAGGAAAGTGACTTTCTTATAACTGCTGTCAACAGTTGTTTTCTTCATCACCTTAGACTAAAATACACAACGGTTGGTTTCTCCATAGGTACAAACCCTGTAAGAGAGTAGAAGAGCCCCTAGTCACCGGATGAATAAGAACTACCACCAACTGAATCTCAACCATCGAATTTCCTCACAGGCTGTAGTTTATTAACTATAGTCAGCCATTGTTTCTTCGTTACCTTAGACTAAAGGAGGCAACTCTTGGTTTCTCCAGAGGTAAAATACCTGTAATTTAGGGTAAAAGAGTCTCTAGCCGTTGGATGAAAAATGACTACCACCAAATGAATTCCAACCATTGAATTTTCTCACATCCCCTATTTATGTCATCATATAGATAAACCTATTTTGATGTGAGCACTACGTGAGAAGGACTCGCAGATGCGGAAGAATTTCCAAGGAAAGTCGAACAGTGGTGATCACCCTTGCTTTTTCAAGAACTCGAAAAACCCATTTAAGTGAGAATTAATCTACTTTAATCTTAAACTAACTGGATTTTAAGGAGTTTGAATAAACAAAAATTTAGGTGAAGCAATTACCTAAATCCTTCTAAATTCGGAACCTATGAAATAATCAAGCAATTGAAATTACACAAGTTTAATAGTCAAAATAAGGAGAATTCTAAAGCAATGATAAACCTAACAATAAACTTTATAATTCATGAACTTTCCCATAGTATCATGTCGGGTGGCCCTATTTATAGGAATAGGGGTTGCCAAATTGTATACTGAAAGAAACTAGAAAAGGAAACAAATTAGAAGTGGAAACTAACAAAAGTTGATTTCTTGTACAAACCAAAAACAAAAGAAACTTGTAATCAGTTGGAGTAATTCGGTTGTAACTCAATGAAGTTACCCGAATTATTCCTTGAAAATTAAAGGGAAGCTTGAATTTGGTAACTTTGAAGTAAATCCAAATTCAATTTGTAAAAAGAAACAAGAACTAGAAATAAAATAGGAAACTACCTATTAAGTCAAGTTGTAAACAGTTTAAGGAACTTGACTTAATTAAAATTACAATTGGAAAAGGAAAAAGGAAACATGCAAAACCAATTCCCTCTTGGATTCCTGAAACTTGAGGAAATCGCAGGGGGCCTGCGTTTGGGCTTTTGCCGTCGCACGTGTGGATCTATGGAGCAGTTGGGCTTGAGATGTGGGCCTGCGATTGCGGCTTGTGGTCTTGTGAATTGTGGGCTTGCGTCGCAGCTGACTCGCGAGTTGTTGTTGGGCCAATTTGTGAAGCTTTTTTTCTTAATGATTCAGCCCAATGAATATAGAGCATGAGTTGTTGAAGTTAATGAAGTCCCTTAAAGTCCACAGATTTTAAGAGACATTTTGCCTTTGATCTGGGCCAACCTGCGGATAACCTTCTTCTTCGAGTTCAGTGATCACTATAGAGCTTCCCCTTCTGATAGGTACTCTGCGAAATGGAGGTTCCTGTTTTTGGGCCCCTTTGGGAGTATGAAAGCCAATGTTGACCTCATCAATCCCTCCCATTTAGGAAGGATTCGTCCTTGAATCTGTAAAGAAATCAGACCTAGGAACAGGAAACAAAAGCGGATTAGATAAACACAGTTCAATACAATATTCCACTTTGCCATGCCAAGTGGTCAAATCTGACGCATCCCCCCGTGGAGAGATTCGAATATCCGGTGAAGTCCAGTTGGGTGGGAAATAAGCAAAAGCACTATAAGTCTTAGTGTCTTCACAGCGGTTGATGAATCCCGTTATTTTAACGGACTGGCTGGGCTTACGGGCCAGCACCTTGGACATTAGTTCAACGTTCTTTCCTTTCTTCTTGGCGGCCCATCGCTCAAACGCAATCCACATCTAGATACATTCACTGCTTACTTCTACTGGAGGCATCGGCTTCAGAGTGAAGGACTTAGTATTCTGTTTGACAGTGTATGTGTTAGCTACACTGTCATACATAGCTTGAAGATCATACAACCAGGGGAAGCTCAATAAAACTGCATGTTTGCATGGGCACCACGTCACATAAAGCCTCTGAATAACCCTTCCGACCTCAAACTTGACCCTAACCTGCTTCGCAACCCGGATTCCTTCCGAATTGTCTAACCAATGTAGTCTGTAGGGTTTTGAATGATTGACCTGCTACAAGTTCAGCTTCTCAACTAGGAACGTGCTAACAGCGTTTGTGCATAGGCCTGGCAAATTGACCTATGACTCATCAACCCAAACCAACCCGCCTGCCTTTTTAACCCTTCGTGTTGGGTCGAATGAGTTACGAGTCGAACGGATCACGGGTCAAAACTTGACCCGTATCTAACGGGTTGGGTTGGGTCGGGTTGGGATCAACCCGCGGGTTGTATTTTTTTTTCAACCCACCTAGCCCATTTAGTTTTCCTTAACAGCTGACCCGCATGGGTCAGATTGCATCTAAAGCAAAACTGACCTGGCGGGTCATATATATAGTTTGCATGTGGTGCTGCATGTGTGTTTCCGTGTGTGTGCGGTGTGTGTGTGTGTGCGAGTGAGGTGTGTGTGAGTGAGGTGTGTGGGGGTGTGTGTCAGTGAGGTGTGTGTGTATGTGTGTGTATGTGTGAGAGAGAGAGAGAGAGAGAGGTGGGTGTGTACCCAATGTGTGTCTATATATAAATTTTTATTTTTATTTTTAGATAAATATATATTATAACATATTTATAATAAATGTGACCATACATTTACGTTTTATATTGTTTAATTTCTTAATTTATTTATCTACTTATCACGTGCTGTAGTAAAAAAAATTTTTGTATAAAATTAATTTAAAATAAAAAGACAGAAGTTGCAAGTAATAATTTTAAATATTTATTGTTAAAAACTACGTAAATTTACGAGTAAAATGAATCAATAAGTTGGGTCAAATGGGTCATGATCTAATGGCCCACAAAATTATCCAAATCGCTTATATAAAATTAATTCCGAATATATTTAAATATCAAAATCATATTAATTTTAAATAATATTTTTAACAAGAAATAAGAACAACAATTAATAGGTCATGACTCAGAAATAAATAAAAAAAAGTAAGACACAACTCATTTATAATAATGTTATTTTAAATTATGTTTGACAATAATTTCATTAAATAATATATATACAAATCTATATGTAGTAGATGTAATAGATATATATATATATATACATATATATATGTGTATGTGTGTGTGTATTACATATAGATTAATTTGGGAAATCAATTAAAAATAAAAATTAAGTGAATCTTAAGGGTAAAAAAAAAGGGTCACTAACATGTAATGCATATTGACACTTTTGTAAGAAAAGAAACTAAACAAAGTACTTTAACAACATTTGAAAAAAAATTTTAAAAAAAGAAGAAAAAAAAAAGTACTTTAACACAAAGAAAAGGAAAAATAATTTATGAGGGGGTGCAATGTGTGTCGGGAGTGGGGGGTTAGCAGTACTGGGGGAATTTTTCAGGGGTGATATATGAGACTGGGAGAAAGAAATTGATGACTGGAAGTGAGGGAGGGGGGAGTGGTGGTGGTGGAAGGAAATTAATGACTGGAGTGAGGGAGGAGGGGGAGGGGAGGCGGGGTGTTGGGGTGGCTAGGGTGGGGGGGGGGGGGGATGTGGTGGGTGGGAGAGAGAAAGGGGGAAGGAGGGAAGTAGTTTTAAAATATTAAAAAGAAAGGTTTGTTAACAAAAATTATTTGCGGGTCAAACTACGGGTTGAACAGGTCATCGGGTCAAGCAAACTCAACCCGTTGGGTCAACCCATTCAACCTGCGGGTTGAGCGGGTTATAACCCAACCCAATCATGACCCAACTCGTACTTGACCCGTAATTCAATGGGTCGGGTTGGGTCATGGCCCGTTAGGTGCGGGTCAATCTTGACCCAACCCATAACCCGCCCAACCCGCCCAATTGCCACCCCTATTTGTGCAGCTGCTGGAGTCGATAATCAGAATAACTACCTTCTCATTGACTTTAACCCTATAATGGAAGATAGTCATCATTTGAGAGTCATCTTTGCCGAAGTTTAGAGCAAGGGACCTGGTGACGTAGATACTCTCCTAGCATGAAAAGAATCAATATAGGCGACTTCCTCATTCTTCGAGGGTGATTCTAGGAATAGAGCTCCCATCGTCTTCCTCACTTATGTACCCCATCTATTTTCATTAAAACCTTTCAAAAATTGGGGCATTAAGAGATGATACACCCTTGTCCCGAACACTTATGGCAAGTAATATCTCGGGCAGGAATGCGGGGAGTGAATGGAGATGGACTTGGCATGATGGCCTTCCTTTATGATATGGCGGGAACAGGAGTCTTGGAACTTGAACTTGAGCTCCAACTCGGTCGCTTGAATGGAACAGTTGCTGGTGCGGATCTAGTGGAGTTGTGATAAGTCTCCATAACTCGGGCCCTATGCAACATGCCAACAAGACTTGTACAATTTTGCATTTCGACCCCCAGAGCAATCTCGCGGTGGAGACCACTTAGAAAATGAGCTATACTTACCTCTTCGTCTTCATACACGTTAGCCCTGAGCTTAGCCTTTTCTAACTCACGGTGGTAATCATCTACGGACTTAATGCCTTGATTACAGAGATGTAATTTCTTGTACAACTCCCTGAAGATGTGTGCAGGAACAAACCGTTAAGCATAGCCGTTGTAAACTCGTACCAACTTAAAGCTGGAGCAAGGGATCGTTGTGGGCGTCGGGCTTGGCGTTGCAGTTCTAACTCGTTATCCCACTAGATGGTGGCATAGTATGTAAAATTGGCAACTTAGATCTTCACCTTTTTGTCATCGGAGATCTCGTGGAGCTCGAACAGCATCTCCAACTGGATCTCCCAGTCTAAGTACTCATCTGGATCCTAGCTGCCGGTGAACTTTGGTATCTTGGACTTAAAATTGCTTAGACCATAGTTGGCTCGTGGATTGGCGGGACTGTCGGGGCGACCGGGATTGGGCCTCGTGCCTTAGCCTTCCTCTAAACCCTCGATCCTTCTGTTAAGAGCGGTGAATTGGGCCTCCATCTGCGCGGTAAGAGCCGTGATGGCTTACTGGATCGTATCAGATTTTGCTTCATCAGACATGATCAGTTGGCTAGTATGTTTTGAAAATAACCTGCAATAGACAAGTTTAAAACCTAGGTGATAATAACTTCACTCCTTGTCCCCCAAGTGTTTTAACTAAAGCTACACACTCCCAGTGTTTCGCTCTAATTAGCTTTTTCTTGTAATACTACACTCTGCCTTTTACCACTCTATATCCTTGGCAATAGAGCTTTCAAAAATTAAACAAGGTGAAAACAAGCAGATTACACACACAAGTAGCATAACTTAGGCAAAAAAATGCAAATAATTCTCAAAATAGGGGGCTGAACCTATTTTGGTTTTGAATGTAGAAAAATATAATTTTATAGTAATTAATTCAGATAAGAAGTGCACAAGGAGGAGATTCAGGGATGAGCCCTTAATCTCAACAAGTTAATGAAAAGCACACGAATACAAAATCTGAACTAATATTAAGATATAATCTTCAAGGTAGCTTCGAAAGAAAACTAAGCTTAGGCAAAATTTGTAGGGCAACTCAGATGAGTGGAAGCAAAAACAATTAGCCTAGTTTAAACAAACCATCAAATCTACCCGAGATATGATCACCCACCCAATAGGTAATCAGAAACCAATCCCCACTTAAAGCAATTACTTCACAGAAGGATAGCACAGAGAGTTCAAAGTTTTAGCCGAAAACAGGCCTGGACCAAGGAGAGATTAAGTTTGCCCGAGGGAAAAACAGTAATTTCACACGGCCTAGTTCTGAAAACAAAAAATTGTTGTAGCGAAAAAAAAAAAGAAGAAAAATTCTAGTTCAAGATAGTGTCGAGAACAAGAAAATTTCTAAGTAGAAAAGTCACGTCGGTGAAAGTTGGTTTACTGTGGGCAGTAGGGGTACGTAACAGATTGTAGCCCTACCGACGTTGCAAAGCCAACCAACTTACTGAAAATTCTATTTTTGAAAAATTAGCCAAACAAAGATTGTCTGTTGGGGGCAAGTTAGGGGTTCGATAAATGGTGACCCTAATAACCGTTGCAATTACAATCATAGGTTTAGTAATTAATCAATATCCGACAACTGAAGGCTACAAAATCAGCAAGGTTATGGAAAAGATTACCTAACGCCTAGCAACACAAAATTGACATCGCAAGCGCTAGGGTTTTTCCCGAAACCCTAATCAGTGAAAAGTCGTCCCTCTAGTGACACAATTTTAAGTCATGTAAAGTTGGACTAATCCAAAAACAGCACCCAACAAATAAATCACAATTTGTGACACAACAGGAGTGTCACTATCACAATCAACAGAAGAAAGTCACAAAAATAAGTGACAAAATCTGAAAACAAGTTGCACTTTAATTTCTGATTTACAATCTTTTTCAATTTGCGATTTCTTTTTTTTCTTTTTCTTAACAAATTTTCCCAGCAAGAAAATTATTATTGGTTTTAGCTTTAACTAATCCAAATTTTAAAAAAAGCCAAAACCGAAAGCATGCGATCAAAATAAATTGCAAGAAGATGCCATCAAATCTCAAAAATTTTCAAGGAAACATCACATGCGATTTTCATAGAAGAAAGTAAAGAGAAAAAAAACACCTTTAAGAGCTTAACCGTGTTATTACGGTCTCCCTCGTACCAACACTTTTCCTTGGCTCTGATACCAAAATTGATGTGAGCACTTCGTTAGAAGGACTCACAGATGCGGAAGAATTACCAAGGAAAGCCGAACAATGGTGATCACCCTTGCTTCTTCAAGAACTCGAAAAACCCATTTTAGTGAGAATTAATCTACTTTAATATTAAACTAACTAGATTTTAAGGAGTTTGAATAAACAAAAATTTAGGTGAAGCAATTACCTAAATCCTTTTAAATTCGAAACCAATGAAATACTCAAGCAATTGAAATTACACAAAGTCAATAGTCAAAATAAGAAGAATTCTAAAGCAAGGATAAACCTAACAATAAACTCTATAATTCATGAACTCTCCCAGAGTATGAATTCGGGTGGCCCTATTTATTAGAATAGGGGTAGCCGAATTGTACACTGAAAGAAACTAGAAAAAGAAAACAAACTAGAAGTGGAAACCAACTAAGTTGGTTTCTTGTACAAACCAAAAACAAAAGGAACTTGTAATTGGTTGGAGTGATTCGGTTGTAACTCAATGGGAATTACCCAAATTATTCCTTGAAAATGAAAGGAAAGCTTGAATTTGGTAACTTTGAAGTAAATAAAAATTCAATTTGTAAAAAGAAATAAGAACTAGAAATAAAATAGGAAACTACCAATTAAGTTAAGTTGTAAACAGTTTAAGTAACTTGACTTAATTAAAATTACAATTGGAAAAGGAAAAAGGAAATATGCAAAACCAATTCTCTCTCGGATTCCGGTAACTTGAGAAAATCGCAAGGGGCTTGCGATTTGGGTTGCTCACGTCGCATGCGCTGATCCATGGAGAAGTTGGGCTTGCGACATGGGCCTACGATTGTGGCTTGTGGCCTTGTGAATTGTTGGCTTGAGTCGCAGCTAACTTGCGAGTTGTTGTTGGGCCAATTTGTGAAGCTTGGTTACTGAATGAGTCAGTTATGAATGTCTTTTAGTTGTTTTATTTTAACATATTTTGGGTGCTTTTCACGGGTATATTTATTGTTTTATAAAGTCAAAAGCAGGTGTTTAGAGACTAAGTCAAGAAGGAGAAGAATGAGCTAAAAGGAGGAAAAAACAAGGGTCCGTTTGAGCAAAAGGAAGGTAGCAGCCGAAAATGTGCAGCCATGGAGGAGTTTCGGTTGTTCCAACCGTGAATCAGGAGTTTCGATTGTTCCAGAACCAGTAAATAGGAGAGTTATCTCAGTTCTGAAGTTTTTACTAGAAAAGAAAGAGATAAAAGAAGGTTCAGGAAGGAGCTAGAAGGAGATAAGGATGAGAATTTATCTTTTGAAATTCTGATTTTTGAAGTAAAAGAAGATAAGATCAATATTTGATCTCATCAGATGGAACATACGTGTGCAGCAGCTGGAGGATAATTATTCTTCCTACTTTTTAGCATTTTCTACTACTATGAATAGAGGAGAGTACTGAAGGAAAAATTCATTCAGCTTTTAGCTTTTATTTTCTCACGTTAGTTTTCTTTTTGCTTCCTATCTGAAGCTAGTTTATTTTCGTAGTTCTGGATACACTTTTCTTTCTAGTTTCTAATTAGTTCTTCAGTGATTTTAAGTACTTTTTTCTCCTTTCCTTATTCTTTTTCGGTTCTGGAATTAAGAAGGATTGGTATAGTAGTTTCAAAAGTTGTTATTGTTGCTAAATTGTTCTCGTTCAGGCCTCTATTTGCCCAAACTGAGGGGTGGTTCAGACTTGCTTTTATTAATAAGTATTCTATTTCTTTCTTTTCTTCTTTGTTGCTTTGTCTAATGGCTTTTACATTAAATCTTAGTGTATTTGCCATAACAATGAGTGGCTAAACATTTAGTTCTAACATTATGTAAAAAACATTAACCCATGCATAAATGACACTGGAAATTGAATTCTGTCTAATTGCATGCATTCCCTTTTCATCCTATGAACATAGGCATACTAGGATTTTAGTAAGTCTGATCAATTTGTTGAAAAAAAAGTAGTGTCAATTAGTGACAAAATTACCTAGGGTAATACAGGATAATTGGGTAATAATTCTTAAAGTTAATCCAATAAGAAGTGTTAGTATCATGTTCCCCTAGCTTTTAATGTTGTTAATTTGGTTAATAATGTGTCGTAGGGAGCCCACGACCTTTTAATTAGATTAGCTAGAGCATTAGTCATGTCGTAGGGAGCCCACGGTGACTGCCAACATGCTAAGGGGGATTGGGGCATGTTGTAGGGAGCCCACGGTACCCTATAATTGATCGATGCTGTGTTATTAATTTCCTTTAGATGTTTATGATTATATGCATGAGGTTAATGTGATTTACATGATGTTGGAATGTTCTTTAGATTGATAATTTTACTTGTTCTTGTGAAGTTTTAGTTTTTATAAAACGACAAATTTTAAGGTCTCTCTGAGACACAAAGATGATTGCAAATCAAACTATTTTTTTTTTTTAAATCGATAGGAATGAGAGTTTAAGTCAGTTGCTTTCTATATTATTTGTAGTAATTTCTTGCAGGTTTAAGCACTGATTTTTGTGTATTTTGGTAGCCTCACAACGGGCTTAATCAAATTGGCGCCGTTGCCAGGGGATAGCTTTTGATTTTTAATTCTTTTTTTTTTTCCTATTGATGTATGTTTGGTATGTTCGGTATGTTCTTGTGTAGTTTATGAGCAGATCTTCAAGATCTGTCCTATTGGGTGATCTAGAAATTGAAAAGACTGCTAGGAGGATAGCAAAAGAAACACGAGAATGAAAGAAGGGAGTTGAGGCAGCTGTTTAAAGACTGAGAGTGGTCCGTTTAGCCAAACAGGCAGTGACTCTGAAGCTGATTCCGCAAATTATGAACCTGACCCCAATCTGAACTTCGAAATGGGGTACATACGTGAAGAGAAGGAAGATGAATGAAGAGAAGATTCCTCACCTGTTAGGGAACCGTCTTTGAAGGAGTTAAGCAACCATCAGACTAACGACAGAGCTTCAGTTGTAGTCCCTCCAACCTTGCCGAATGGATTCCCTTTGAAAAGCGGTTGGCTAAATGGGATTCCTAAGTACCACGGGCATAGGGGGAAGACCCACATAACTTCCTCAATGAGTATATGAAAAATTGCAAGGTGGGTAAGTTGCCAACAGGAGCAACCTTAGACCAGCTCAAGTTGGTAGCTTTTCCATATGTGCTGACTGGGCAAGCCAACAGATGGTTTTCCCCACTACCTGCAAACTCCATCACAGAATGGAGGCAAATGAAGTAGTTGTTCTTGAAGAATATTTTCCTTCCACCAAGACTAATGCAGTGATAAAGGAAATCAGCCGCATCCGGCAGGAGTACGATGAGTCACTGAGTAATTACTGACTCCTTTTCAACGAGCTAGTTGAGAGCTGCCCAAACCACAAATACAGTGATGCCCAATTACTCCAGTACTTTTATCATGGCATGACGAGAGGAGAGAAAGCTGATAGATTCCTCCAGAGGTAGAGCTTTCCAGAACAATACCGTCACTCAAGCAAAGAAAGTCATCGAGGATGTTATTGGTTCTAGGAGAGAATTTGATGAACCAGTTTGGTTTGTCAAAACGAACACCGAAGTCAGACTAG
The DNA here is from genome assembly GCA_016801395.1 of Leptodermis oblonga. Lineage (NCBI taxonomy): Eukaryota > Viridiplantae > Streptophyta > Magnoliopsida > Gentianales > Rubiaceae > Leptodermis > Leptodermis oblonga. The sequence continues at coordinate 23,220,723 of CM028753.1, forward strand.
TTGATGATATCGATACCGGAGTTGAGAAGAAAGATAAGTTTACTGCCAATATAGAGAAGTTAACAGAGCTAGTGGCAAAAATAGCTAAGGCAAGCAGCAGCAAAACAGAAGGGTAACGTCACCAGAACAACAAACCAGAAGAGGAGCTCTATGGGATTTGTGGAAACAAGGGTCATCTAACTCATCAGTGCAATCTCGCGCCAAATGACCCTATTGCTCAAGCAAATGTAGCTGGGTATTGGAATGCACATAATTCCGGAGGGAATTGGAATAGGCAGCAACAGAGAAGAGATCCTTATTTGAATACCTACACTCCCGGATGGAAGGATAACACAGTGTTTAGTTGGAAGATACTAGAAGATAGTGAATAGAACCAAGGCCAGAATCAAATCAACAAGCCCCCAACCAAGGTTTTACCAACAATCAAAAGCAAGGGGCACCGTACCGACCACCCCAATAGAGAGGGTTTCAGAATCAAAATCAACAAAGGGGTGGTAAATCAATGGAGGATGCAACTGGTGACTTGTTTGAGCAACAAAAGGAGCAAAGGACAACAATGGATGGGATAACACAAATGATGTCTAAATTGTCTGCCTCCATCCAAGAACTCAGGGGAAATCAGGGCAAGTTACCTTCCCAAGTATAGGTTCCACCTAAGGAGAACGTGAATGAGATCACTTTAAGAAGTGGCAAGGTTCTGGAGCCTGTAGTGAAAAAATCACCATCAGCATGGGTCGATTTGCCTAAGTCGACCGTGGTCCCAGAAGTTGAGTAACCTGATGCAGAAACTGAACCAGTAGAGATTCCTACCCAGTTCCAAGTCTGAAGGGGGGAATCTGTACAGAGCTCCCCCATTTCCAAACAGCTTAAAACCAAAGGCCAAGAAACCAAAAGAAGACCATGTGGACTACTTGGTGGTGTTCAAGAAAATGGAAGTCAATATCCCTTTCCTAAAGGCGATCAAACTTCCGCCCATTGGGAAGTTTTTAAAGGAGTTTATGGCAGGAAAGCCAAGGGGAGCAAGCAAGGTGGTGCTAGGCGAGATCGTTTTCGCCGTCATTCAGAAAAAGCTTCCACCTAAATGCAAGGACCCAGGTATGTTTTCTTTGCCTTGCATTATTGGAGATAGAGTAATAGAGCATGCTATGTGTGATCTTGGTGCCTCTATTAATGTGATGCCGTTGTCTATTTATATAACTTTATCTGGTGTTGAGTTAGTAGATACAAAAGTAGTTATCTAACTAGCTGATAGGTCATGTGTGCACCCTTAAGGGGTACTTGAGAATGTGTTAATACGTGTGAACTCTTTTGTGTATCTTGCGGATTTCAATGTTGTTAAGATGAATAATGATCCTGCTAAAGAATCTTCGGGTGTGTTGTTAGGTCGACCTTTCTTGAAAACTGCTAGGGCTTTGATTGATGTATATAATGGCTCTATCTGCTTAGAATATTTTGGTGAGAAATACATATTTAGCACAAGAATGCCATGAAATATCCATATGATGTTGAGAATGTGTATGGCATTGATATAATTGACCCCTTGTCCAAGAGCATCTTGAGAATTAGTTATTGTAGGACAAGCTAGAGGCAGTACTCACACAAAATTTCACCGATATTGATGCCCAAGAGTTGAATGATGAAGAGATCTAGAAGGCAATCATATCCCTGTACGTAGTTGAGGTAGGACCCAGTACTGGACCTTAGATCCATTTGCGCAAGCAAACAAGTGCTGATAGGCCACTTCCATCTATAGTGAAAGCTTCAGAGCTCAAGCAGAAACCTCTCCCTAACAATCTGAAGTATGCCTATCTAGGGAAGGGTGGGACACTACCAGTCATAATCATTAAGGGGTAACTATGACCTGGGAGGACAGATGGCTTCGAATTTTGAGGAAGAATATAAAGGCACTTAGGTCCACCTTGGCTGACATCACTGGAATAGTCCCGACATATGTTAGCACTACATTTTCTTAGAGCCTGACGCCAAACCTACTCAAGAGCATCAAAGGAAGTTGAATCCTAATATGAGGGATGTGGTGTTGAAGGAAATTTTGAAACTCTTAGCCATGGGGATCATCTACCTGATTTCTGACAGTAAGTGGGTGAGTTCGGTCCATGTTGTTTCGAAAAAAGGAGGGTTTGAAGTGGTGACTAATGAAAAAAATGAGCTAGTGCCGATGCGCCTCCTTACTGGATGGCGCATGTGTATCCATTTTCGAAAGTTGAACTCGGCAACAAGGAAGGACCATTTTCCACTACTGTTCATTGATGAGATCCTCGAAAGGTTGGCAGGAAGGATGTTCTTTTGTTTCTTAGATTGCCACAGTAGGTATTTCCAGATTTGGGTGAACAAAGATGATCAGGAAAATACCATATTTACATGTCCTTTCGGTACATATGCATATCACCAAATGCCCTTTGGTCTATGCAATGCACCTGGTACTTTCTAGCGGTGCATGATGAGTATTTTTTCGGACATGATTGAGAAGTGCATCGAAATTTTCATGGACGACTTCACAGTGTATGGGGATTTGTTTGATGAATGTACAGAGAGTTTGGATCAGGTCTTGCAAGGTGTGTAGAGAAGAATTTGATCCGGAATTATGAGAAGTGCCATTTCATGGTGAATGAAGGAATTGTATTTGGGCACAAAATCAGTTAAGAGGGGATCGAAGTGGACAAATCAAATGTGGAGCTAATTTAAAAGTTTCCTTACCCAACAAGTGTGAGGGAGTTTCGTGGCTTTCTAGGGCATGTTTGTTTCTATAGAAGATTTATCAAATATTTGCAAAAATTGCCCAGCCACTGACTAATCTGCTGAAAGACGACATCCCGTTTGACCTAACGGACAACTGCAAGAAGGCCTTTGATCTTTTAAAAGGCAGGTTGGTTTCAGCTCCAGTGATTCAACCACATAACTGGGAGCACCCTTTTGAGCTCATGTGCGGTGCAAACGATTATGCAGTGGGAGCAGTACTTGGCCAGAAAATTGGAAAGGAGAGCCATGCAATATACTATGCCTCCAAGACTCTGAATCTAGCCCAATGCAACTGCATCACTATAGAGAATGAGCTCTTGGCAGTTGTTTTCGGCTTTGACAAATACAAGCAGTACTTGCTAGGATCCAAAGTGGTGGTTTACACAGATCATGCGGCTTTGAAGCATTTGTTGGCAAAGAAAAGTCGAAGCCTCGATTGATTAGATAGGTCCTGTTACTCCAAGAATTTGACTTGGAGTTAAGGGATAAAAATGGATCAGAGAATCATCTGGCAGACCACCTAAGCTGGTTCAGGAAGAAGAAGTACCTATCAAGGAGACATTCCCAGAGGAACATCTCTATGCAGCTGACACTATAGCACCACCTTGTAATTTGACACTTCACGTGTTAACAGGTGAGAAACACCCTGAACCTTGGTACTCTAACATTGTGAATTATTTGATCGCAGGGGTATTTCCACCGGAGTATTCACGGGGACGACGTGAGAAGATAATAAGCGATAGCAAGTACTACATATGGGACTAGCCAATCCTGTGGAGGCTTGGACCGGATCAGATCCTTAGGAGGTGTGTTCCAGAGGGGGAACACTATGACATTCTCTGACACTGCCACTTATTTGCCTGTGGAGGCCATTTTGGGCCAAAATGGACTGCATGAAAGGGAAATGGACAGTGGATTTTATTGGCCAACATTAAACAGAGATGCATATTTGTTTTACAGGAATTGTGATTGATGCCAGCGAAGAGGAGATATAAGTGCTAGAGATGAGATGCCTCAAGTCCCGGTAAAGGTTTGTGAAATTTTCGATGTGTGAGGGATGAACTTTATGGGCCCATTCCCTGCATCGAATGGAATGTTATATATATTTCTGGCAGTTGTCTATGTGTCTAAATGGATAGAAGCAAGGGCTACATGGACTAATGATTCAAAGGTTATCGCAGATTTTTTGCAGGTTCGGAGTGCCCAAGGCAATCATTAGTGATCGAGGAACACATTTTTGTAGCCGAACTGTTGCAGCATGCTGAAGAAGTATGAGGTGTAGCACAGGCTTGCAACACCTTACAACCCACAGTCAAATAGACAAGCCGAGGTCTCCAACAAAGAGATAAACCGAATCCTGGAAAAGGCAGTGAACAAATCAAGGAAGGATTGGAGCAAAAAGGTGAATGATGTACTGTGGATGCACAAGATCGCTTACAAGACCCCAATTGGGATGTCACCGTACCAGTTGGTTTTTAGGAAGATGTGTCATCTCCCAGTTGAGCTAGAGCATCATTCATACTGGGTGGTCCAGAAATTAAACATGGACGCAGCAGCACGTGGAGAAGAGAGGAAATTCTAACTGCAAGAGTTAGAAGAATTGAGGAAGGATGCCTATGAGATGGCCAAGTGGTATCAAGAACGCACCAAGGGGAGGCACGATCGCCTAATCCGAAAGAAGGAGTTCAAAGTGGGCCAATAGGTCTTGATTTTTCAGTCTAGGTTGCGCCTCTTTAGTGGTAGGTTGAAGAGCAAATGGCAAGGACAACTAGAGGAAGTGGCAAGGACCACTAGAGGTAGTGACCGTGGGCCCAAGTTGAGCAATAGAGGTGAAAGACCCTGGAACCGATCAGCAATTCAAGGTCCACGGACAGTGTCTCAAGCATTACCATGAGCCGGGTCAGATCCAGACTGTGGAGGAACTCTCCTTGTCAATTTGTCCCAATCACTAAGAAGAGACAACTGAGTCTGGCCATAGACTTAAAAGAATGGCGCTACTGGGAGGCAACCCAGTTTTCTTTTAAATTTTTGTTTTCTTTTTCATTTTAATTTTTTGATTTTCATTTTCTTTAATTTTATTTATTTGGTGATGTTCGTGCTAATTTTTGAATGGTTTGGATGTTTTAAATGGTGCATGTAGGATCAATTGAAGGGCCAGAAGCTCCAAAGAAAAGAAAAAAGATGAAATGTGCAGCAACCATAAGGTCAGGGGCATCTCAGCAATTTGTGGCAGGGATTACAATTGCAATTTGGAGAAAGTGGGCCAATTTTGACCGAAATTTGAACCCAGCCTAAGTCTCGACCCAACAGCCCAATTAACCCAATACCCCCGACCCGACCCAAATACCAACCCATTTTCAGCCCCAAAATTCCCAATTTCCCCAATCCTAATTTTTCCCCAATTTCCCCAAACCCAATTACCTGATTTCCCCTCCCGACCCACCAGATTTTTCAAATTACCCTATCCCAATTAACTTGTTACCCAATTTACCTCCCACGAATTACCCACCTACCCCACCCTAATGCTCCATCATCTTCTTCCCCAAACTAACGAGCCGCCGCCACGACTCTCAACCACCATTCCCGTCCATCCTCTATGGCCGCTGGCAAGAGGAGAGCTCGGATTCATCTGGTCGACGAACCCGAGGTCATCGAACCAACTCCCTGATTGATTTCTCCCGACACCACCGCAGCCGTCATTTCAGTTTCCCGGCCCAGATCCGGCTGATCCAAGGCCACCACCCACCACCCGAAGCCACCCTCTGAAACCCCGTCTACACCAGCCCCCATCCCCGTCCAGTTTGCTGCCCAACCCGAACCCACCACCACCCAAAAACCCAAGAAACCCACAATCTCGTCGCCAACCACCACAGCCCGACATGAACCAGCACCACAAGAGGTCAGACCAAAAATGAAAAATGCCACTCCAGCGTCCGAACTCCAAATTCCGTCCAAGCCCAAGGTTCACCGTTCGAACCGGGCCGCCTCCCACGCCACCTCCGCCTCTATGGGTCGGAAAGAACCACTTCAAGGTGCTAAAGAGCCCTTCGTAATTTTAGAAGATGAACAGTCTCCGAGCCCCACTGTTCCGGCCCCAAAAAGACAACGTAAAGAGGCAGCGGCACCAGTGCCTATGGTAATTTTTCTACTGCCCAAGAAGACCCTCCAATTGCATGTACTTCTACTGCCACCGCTCAACCACGGCCGGCAAGTACTTCTATTGTCGACCAGACTACATCACCACCACGGGCGAGTACTTCTACTGCCCGGAGATCAGCCGCTATGAAGAGAGCTCCCCGGTTTGCACCTGCACAGATAGTGCAACAAGCACAAGTTAAAAGAAATTTGACTTTCACTACAAATGATGAGATTGATACTCTAAAAAGGTCCAAACTCGTTCCCCATTACCTTTGTACTTGCTTGATATTTCACTGTTAAAGTCATTAAATATATAGGATACTGTGCTGGAATTATTTTCTAATATTGGCTGGTCTTATCTGTTGGATTTACCTATTTGTCCTGTTTTTATTGATATGTTGCATGAGTTTTTTACTACTGTGCATATGACCAAAGTCAAAGGGTTGACTAAAGAGAAGCATTTTCTTTCTTTTAGACTGTTTCGGAAAACCCATGAAATTTTTGTACATGAATTCAATATTTTATTGGGTTTTTGTGCTGAGGAAGATTTGGACACTGATGCATATAAAGCTGTTGAACTTGGATTTCCATCCTTTGCTCAACAAGCTGCCTGGGCACGTATAGCCCCCAAAGGTGGCAAGTTTATCCCGTCCAAATCTGAGGCTTATTTAATAGAGAGTCATGCATTTAAGTTTTGTCATTACCTGATTGTTTGTAATTTGACTGGTAGGACTTCTCTCAGCATGTTATGTCCTCCAATGAATTGTATATTCTACTGTGTATGCTGGATAAGGTTCCTTTGAACCTTGGATTTTGGGTAGGTTATGTTTTTTGGAACATTGGAACCCATAATGCTCAATTGTTTGATCCCACTCACACATGCATGACCCCTTCCCTTACCCTTGTGACTCTCACATCTGGATATCTAGTGCACAAATAATTGCTGTATGTGGCCTCCAATGGGGCCCTTTGTTTCCATGATGTGACCCATCCACCACCTTCTCGTACAGCTAGTGCATAATTTTTACAGGTGCAATAGTTAGTTGAAGATTTGAAGAAAGACTAGGCTGCTCTACAGCTCCAGGTCACAGAAGGTTTTTCTGCTTTACAACAACAGTTCACTGACGGTCTCGCTGCTATACAGCTACAATTTGATCAACTCTGGGCTCTCTTAACCCAGAGTCGGGCGGAGTAAGTATCTCTCCTTCCTTTTCTTAGTCTCTTTGTTTTTATTGTTTTTGAGCCTATCTTTGTGAGTTTGTGGCTGCCTATAAATCGTTGTAGTTGATTTGTGGCTCTTCCTATTATTTTTCCAGTCTTGGTGTGTCTCTTATTCTTGTTTTGTGCTGAGGACATGCACAAATTTAAGTGTGAGGATGTGTCGATCCTGTTCGGATCTTCTGTCTTTTGTGTTTGTAGTTGTTTTGAGTCAAGTACTGCCCTTATTGTGATCGGAACATTGAAATAAGCACCATGGATGCATGATTGAGTTGGCATATGTTTACTGCTTTTGGTTGAGGTTTAGGTATATTTTTTTTGCTTTAGCATGATCAGGCTACTTTTCCCATTCTTAGCCAATGAAAATGAGTGTGTTTGAGCCTAAAATGATTTTTTTTTGGTGAGAAGTGGGAATTCCGCTGTTTGCCGGTCTGACTTGTCAAGATGGTCATTGTGTGGGATACAACTGGATGATGGGGGACCTTTGTAGGATAACCAAGTTTGGCTTTACTATCTGAACCTTCCTATGCATTAATCCATAGAAGCCACTGAAGCCTTGACTATATTTCTTGTGAGTAAGTAAATGAACCAAGGCCTATTTTTCTTATCCTCTCTTTTTCTACCCCCTTATGCATGCAATGTGAATGTTGGATTTTTGCTTGCTGAATTGAAGAGGAAGTGTATAATGGCTATGAGAAAAGCAAGTATAAAATTGTGAACCTTGGTGTATGCTGCATTTGTGTGCTATTGTGCTGAAGTAAAAGTAAGAAAAAGAGAAAAGAACCAAAGTGTTGAATTGTGTAGCATTAATTATGTGCTGTGAATGGTGAAAAGACCTGTGATTGCTTGCTGAATTTCTGTTTTGGTAGCTGAATTATGAATGAAAAAGATGAAGTAATGACCTAAATTTGTGAAGTGAAAGTATCTCTATTTACTCAAAGAGAAGGAAGCCATGTTGTAAATGCTGAGAAGGATGATTTGTTGTTTTTGTATGTGCACTAAGTTTCTATTTCGTGAAGGTGACTTAGGACCAATTAGGACCATACCAAAGTTCGAATCCCTAAGCCCCATTGTGTTCAAAGTGAAAGAGTTCTTCTTAACAGTTGTGTCCCCTCAATATGGAACTGTGGCGATGGGTCGATTTTCAAGTAGTGGATCATTCTGTATAGACTAGGGAGAGTGTCCTTAAGTTCTGAATTGTGAAAATGTGTGTTTTACTCTCCATAGAGTGCTACTTTTAAAGGGAATTACTGAATCATTGGGCTAAAGCAATAAGTTGGTTTGATAAGTGGAGTGGTGGAGTTTATATATGCTATACATGATCATAATTTTTGTGGGGAAAGTAGGTGTGAAGAGAATAAGAAGGGGCAGTACATGTGTGTATTGATTTGTCTTGTTGAGTCAGTTTTTTTTTGAGTTCTGTAAGTCTTATATCATCAGTTGTTTTCTTGTTTTCTATTTGAGTCATTTTCTGTGTCTAGTTTTGAGTCCGTACAAAAACAACTAAAGTAAGGCTGTGTTTTGGTTCTTCACTTCACGCTTGAGGGCAAGTGTTATTCAAGTGTGAGGATATTTGATAAATGTCTTTTAGTTGTTTTATTTTAGCGTCTTTTGGGTGCTTTTCATGGGTATATTTATTGTATTATGAAGTCAAAAGTAGGTGTTTAGAGACTGAGTCAAGAAGGAGAAGAATGAGCTAAAAGGAGGAAAAAATAAGGGTCCGTTTGAGCAAAAGGAAGGTAGTAGCAGAAAATGTGCAGCCATGGAGGAGTTTCGGTTGTTCTAACCGTGAATCAGGAGTTTCGATTGTTCCAGAACCAGTAAATAGGAGAGTTATCTCAGTTCTGAAGTTTTTACTAGAAAAGAAGGAGATAAAAGAAGGTTCAGGAAGGAGCTAAAAGGAGATAAGGATGAGAATTTATCTTTTGAAATTCTAATTTTTGAAGTAAAAGAAGTGATAAGATCAATATTTGATATCATCAGATGGAACATACGTGTGCAGCAGCTGGAGGATAATTACTCTTCCTACTTTTTAGCATTTTCTACTACTATAAATAGAGGAGAGTACTAAAGCAAAATTCATTCAGCTTTTGGATTTTATTTTCTCACGTTAGTTTTCTTTTTGCTTCCTCTCTGAAGCTAGTTTATTTTCATAGTTCTGGATACACTTTTCTTTCTAGTTTCCAATTAGTTCTTCAGTGATTTTAAGTACTTTTTTCTCCTTTCCTTATTTGTTTTCCGTTCTGGAATTAAGAAGGATTGGTTCAGTAGTTTCAAAAGTTGTTATTGTTGCTGAATTATTTTCGTTCAGGCCTCTATTTGCCCAAACGGAGGGGTGGTTCAGACCTGCTTTCATTAATAAGTATTCTATTTCTTTCTTTTCTTCTTTGTTGCTTTGTCTATTATTAGGCTTTTACATTAAATCTTAGTGTATTTGCAGTAACCAAGAGTAGCTAAACATTTAGTTCCAACATTATGTAAAGAACATTAACCCATGCATATATGAAACTGGAAATTGAATTCTGTCTAACTGCATGCATTCCCTTTTCATCCTGTGAACATTGCTCTGTATACTAGGATTTTAGCAAGTCTGATCAACTTGTTAAAAACCAATAGTGTCAATTAGTGACAAAATTATCGAAGGGTAATACAGGATAATTGGGTAATAATTCTTAAAGTTAATCCAATAAGAAGTGTTAGTATCATGTTCCCCTAGCTTTTAATGCTGTTAATTTGGTTAACAAGGTGTCGTAGGGAGCCCACGACCTTTTGATTAGATTAGCTAGAGCAGTAGTTATGTCGTAGAGAGCCCACGATGTCTGCCATCACGCTAAGGGGGGATTGGGGTATGTCGTAAGGAGCCCACGGTACCCTATAATTGATCAATGCTGTGTTATTAGTTACCTTTAGATGTTTATGATTATATGCATGAGGTTAATGCAATTTACATGATGTTGGAATGTTCTTTAGATTGACAATTTTATTTGTTCTTGTGAAGTTTTAGTGTTTATAAAGTGACAAATTTTAAAGGTCTCTCTGAGACACAAAGATGATTGTAAATCAAACTGTTTTTTTTTTTTGAAATCAATAGGAATGAGGGTTTAAGTCAGCTGTTCCTTGCGGATCGATCATGCTTTCTATATTATTTGTAGTAATTTTTTGCAGGTTTAAGCACTGATTTTTATGCATTTTGGTAGCCTCACGACGGGCTTTATCAGTCGGCCCAATGAATATGGAGCAGGAGTTGGTGAAGTTCATGAAGTCTCTTAAAGTCCACATACTTTAAGAGATATTTCGCCTTTGATCTGGGCCAACATGTGGAACACCTTCTTCTTCTAGTTCAGTGATCACGACAGAGCTTGCCCCTCTGATAGGTACTCTGCGAAATGGAGGTTCCTGTTGTTGGGCCCATTTAGGAGTTAGGAAGTGTTGGGGAATCTCCTCAAATTCCTAATACAATTAATATTGGGCCAGGCTTTCTAATTATGAATAGATTAGGAAACTAAGTCCAATAGGGTTTCTCTAGTTTTATTATAAATAGACGTTATTTGTAATAGACTAGAAGCAGTAGTCAGAGCAGAGAGCAGTAGACAGATCTCATTATAGACAAAGAGGGTGCTAGAGAGAACTGTAGAGGGGAAGGATAGAATAGAATTGAGGGCAAAGAGGTTAACTCTTCTATTCTGTAATTCTCTATTTGTTTAGAATAGTGCGTATTCCCATGGATTAAACCACGTTAAATTGTTGTGTTTTATTTTCTGTTTTCAATTCTACTGTAGTGTTCTTGTTGGAATATCTCTTCCAACAAGTGGTTCAAAGATCTTGAGAGGTGTTTTTCCTAACAAGTGGTTTCAGAGCCGGGGGCCAGAAGTTAGTAGAAGAAATCAGAAAATAGAAAAAGAAAAAAGTAGTTTGCGTTTTTGCCGATTTGAAGGTTGAAGTGAATTGCGTTGCGGCATCAAGAGAGGTTGAAGAAGACTTTGCCGAAGAGATCCGTGGATGAGCTAAGAAAAGTTTTTGGTTTGTCACCGTGCTGTGAATCAAATTAAATAAGGGAGGAGTTTTTAATTTGGTAAGTGGGATCCAGTTTTGGAAGAAAGAAAAAATTCAAGAAGAAGGAATTTGTTAGATTAGTGGTGGGGTCAACAGCTTTATAACAAAAACAAAGAATTTGGTTAATTTATTTGTTGCTTGGAGTTTGATCGGTGCATCACAAATAAATCAAATCAAGGTTGCAGTTTGTCTTTTGTGAGCAGTCGGTGGATCAAGTTGAAGACTCTGGGCTTGTTTGGTTTTTTTTGGTTCAAGTGATTTAAGGTTATTTGGATCAATTTAAGCATGCCTGAGAAGAAATTTGAAACTCCACTCTTCGATGGGAAGACAGATTTTACGATGTGACAGTGTACTATTCAAGATTTACTAGTGTGAGATAATCTTGATTTGACACTTGAAGATAAGAAACCCGAAGGGATGAGTTATAGAAATTGGGATACGATGAAAAAGCAGGTAGTTAATACGATTTGACTTGCACTTGCTCCAGAGATTAAATACAGTGTTTTGAAAGAGAAGATAACGAAGGGGATCTGCGACAAGTTGGAGAGCATATATGCGTCGAAGTCACTAACGAACAGGTTGTGCATGAAAATGGACCTCTACACCTTGAAGATGAATGAAGGAGGGAATTTTCATGATCATGTGAATGTGTTCAATCAGCTAGTATGCTGACTTCAAAATACAGGAGAGGAAGTTGAAGATGAAGAGCAGGCTTTGTTGTTGCTGTCTTCTTTGCCATTGTCTTATAAACCGGTTGTGCAAACAATGCTTATTGGGAGAACAAGCTTGACACTTGATGATATGGTTACGCAACTGAGGGAGAATGAGAAGATAATGGGCAAGCAGATTATGCCTGGGGGAGAGGAAACACTAGCTGTTGCAGAGAGTTCTGATCGAGGGAGGAGTCGTTCGCCAGGGAGGAGTGACATTCGTGGAAGATCTCGGCCGAGAGACTACAGTAATTTAGAGTGTTATTACTGTGAGGAGAAGGGTCACATCCAATACACTTGCCCTAAGATGAAAGAAGATTTGAAGAGCTTGAAGGAGATGAAGAAGAAGGGCAAAGAGAAGATAGAAGATTCCACAAGCACGAATGTTGTGCATGATGATGATGATGTGTTGATGATCAAATATACTGAGTCGAGCAGCTTAGGATGATGGATTGTGCAGCATCTGCGCACATATGTAGAGATAGATCATGTTTTGATATTTTGCAGGTTGATGGAGATTTTGGACAAATCATTGTGGGGAATGGTCAGAAGATGAAGATTGAGGGTGTTGGTACCACACTTCTCAAGACTCGCAATGGTGCTATGAGAAAATTAACTGAGGTGAAATATGTGCCTACCTGTGCTGATAACATAATTTCGTTGGGTAGATTATGTTCTCATGGGTACAAATTCACAGGTGATAGAGACTTCTGCAAAGTGTTCAAGAAAGATGAGTTGATTTTGCAAGGGACAAGGAGTAATTATCACATTTTCTATGTTGGTGATTCAAAGAATGGGTCTTGTGCTGAGTTTAGCATTCAAAATGAGGAGTTGAAGCCGAAGAAGAAGAAACAAATCTCATTTTTAGATGATGTTATTGTACATAGGACTTTGAGTCGAGGGAGAATTTGTTGGGGTATCTTCTCAAATTCCTAATACAATTAATATTAGGCCAGGCTTTCTAATTCTGAATAGATTAGGAAACTAAGCCCAATAGGGTTTCTCTAGTTTTATTATAAATAGATGTTGTTTGTAATAGACTAGATGCAGTAGTCAGAGTAAAGAGCAGTAGACAGATCTCATTATAAACAGAGAGGGTGCTAGAGAGAACTGTAGAGGGGAAGGGTCAATAGAATTGAGGGCAAAGAGGTTAATTCTTCTATTCTGTAATTCTCTGTTTGTTTGGAATAGTGCGTATTCCCGTGGATTAAACCACATTAAATTGCTGTGTTTTATTTTTTGTTTTCAATTCTCCTGCAGTGTTCTTGTTGGAATATCTCTTCCAACAAGTGGTTCAAAGATCCTGAGAGGTGTTTTTCCTAACAGGAAGCCAATAATTACCTCATCACTATTATTACCATATATCTAACATCCCCTCTAAAACCCATGATTAATCAAGAGATATCAACGAGTTTCCTAATCAGAAAGCGAAACAAGATAACACAAACACGACTATCAAAAACCTCGGCCCCGCCGCTGGAAACAGAAGAAGACACAAATGCAACTGTCGAAAACCTCCGCCACGCCACTCAAAGTTCCCGCGGACCAGAGTAGATTTCCCAAATTGCTGCCAACCAAATTCAATTGCCCAAATTACCAAATTCTTTCCAACATAGTTTCTAAAAACAAACCAAATCCAAATTGGAAACAATCTGAATTATTAAATTGCACACCTTCGGAAACCTCGCTCATGTCGCCCGAACGAATACACGTTGAAGCCCAAATCAAAAGTACTAAAACAAAGCCCAAATTTGAATCCCAATTACTACTGTCGAAAACCACCGACACACCACCCAAAACACTGACCCCAACCAAATTCTTGAATCTAGTGAACCTCACAAACAATAAGATCTAACATACAGATCACAAATAATACAAAACGCAAACTCCAATGAAACTATTCAACAAACAATCAACCCCAAACCAAATAGAAACTTCCATCGCCGCCTACCAAAAAATGAAACCCCAATCCCAAATTAACAAAGTATATGAACTTTTGCAATTAGCTTGCATGGAATCCAAAGACAAAACGAAAGCATTGGATGAATCAACTTTACCAACGGAAATCACTATTCACAACACCACATATAACAACCGCCTGCCGCGAACCAAATATACCAACCGTGATTGACTTTGAGAACCAGAGGTGGCGGAATTTTTTTTCTTTTCTTTCTCGGTTTGGCTATTTCTAGCCTTAGCTCTGATACCATGTTAGAATTTTTTAGATCAAACTGGGAGAGAAGAGAAACACTTCAATAGAACAAATAAACAATACAATGTTAAATATTTACGTAACCCTAAAAGTGGACTCCATCACCACGTACAGTTACTAGATATTTAACCATCAATTATTAGATAATCCACTACCCTGTTGCATTATACGTAACTACCTACTTGATAAGACCATTATATGGATGAAGTGATCACTGTAAAATTAAAATTTGCCCAAAGGTATTTTGTCTCTATACTCATAAGAAGTTGTTGTATTACCCAAAGAAAATATAGTTTCTTATGTAATGTTTATTGGGCTATTTATTACGAATATATAATTAAAAGCTGCCCAAAGGTATTTTAATTATATATTCATATGGAGTTATTATATTACCCAAAGGAAATATAATACTTCCATTGGTTGCCCAGAATAAATGAATGATGTCTCTCACTTATTGAGTAAATCTATAGCATGTCATTATTCAAACCCAAATGTGGAATGCGATGATGCACCTGATTTATCTCTTAGGTTAATATTGTCAACTTTAAATATTTAATTAACCATATTATGATATTCTTTAAGGTTCCTTTCAGCTTGTACCAACTAAACTATATATTCCAGATTTTAGTATGCAAATAATTATTTAAATCACATAAATTATCGTGATTAAAATAACTATGATGTGAAAGGAATATTAAGGAGTTTTAGTCAGCATAATGATTTGTTGGCATATTAAAAAAAATAATAATATTACCATAATGAATTTTCCTATAAAGGTAATTTTAGTCAGGTGAATTTTTTTAGTGATTAAAATAAATGAAGTGAAAGAAAAGGAATTTTAATACTTTTGTCAACAGAATTATTTTGGTTGACAATTAAAGGTTGATGGAAGCCTTTAATAAAAATGCATCATATATTTGAGAGTAGCCAAAGCACCTTAAGTATGTGGTGTATTTATTTTGTTGATCACAATATTGGTCATTGATGATAAATTTAAAGGAAATAAGTCAACATTATGATAAGTTGATTTTTCAGGAAATAATGTATATCATGTACTTAAAATTAGCCAAAACACTAATTTAAATGCATTAAAGCAAATTATTTCAACTATTTTATCACATTATTAGTGATCAAGAAAATATTTTAGTAAACTATTTGAAGGCATTTGTACAGCATATGCAATTAATTTAATAAGTTAATTGTCAGTCCAAAGGGAGGTAATTATCTTTATTAAATTAATTGAAAATGGGTGAGCTAAACATCGACAAGGAAATCCTTCATCCAAAGGTATCAATTATTTATGTCATTTGATGTTTAGTTTTTTCATAGCATCATTGTTTATAAGAATTAATGATTCAAGTATTTGTTTCATTACTTGATAATTCATCCATTATTCGAATGATTTATTGATAGTTTACTGGATTGTTTGGATAAATTTCTCTTGATGTTTTGTGTGCAATTTAAATTAACTAATGATAAATGAATATTGACATGCACCTTTATGGGATTTTAGTTTGACACTGGAAGTTAAAGAATTGCAAGTAATTTAAAGAATTTAAAATAAATCTCATAATTGAAGCAGATATTTTAAACCATTTTATGATTATATTTCAGTTTTCTCATGCCAGATTATATTTTGACCATTTCACATTTCTTAAATTACACATTAAATTTTATGGTCAATTATGATTTCCTTAACCATGTGGAGTTAAAAAATTAAAGGGGTCAAAAGTTAGAGAAATTGAAAACTGAGACACTTTAATAGCTTGTGGTGACTGATTAAAGTAATATGTCACATGATAAAGCACTAAAGGCTATATGAAGTGGACAAAAATAAAAAGAGTTTTGAACATAGAAGTCGAAAAAGACTACTTTGCCTCTATTGTAAGAAATATTTAAGAGAAAATTAAAACATGACGTTTGAAGTATTTTTGACACTTAAGGAATCTCAGTGAATTGATTTTGGATTACAATTCATGTTTTCGTAAAATTAAAGAAACTCATGATAAGTTAATAAAACTCTCATAAAGTAAATTTGAGATATTAACTTATTTTTTAAATATGAGTTATAATGCTTAATTTATAAATAGAATTAGTAAATTACACATTTACTAAATTTTACTATATTAGAATAAAATGCAGTCTATTAAAAGTTGAATATACCAAATGAGTTCTATTTTATCTAAACGATATTATTTTCTGCTACTTTGAATAGTTTAAAGTATGTTGATTGTTTATTCAAATTTACACTTCTCATGTTCTTGTTTGAGAATAAAGATATACAATATTTTTAAAATCTCAAACAAGAGGAGGAGAATAAGGAGTGATAAAAGGTAGAAAATAAATAATATAACTGAATTTACTGAAGATGTATTTCCTACACGCTCATTGAATATTTGTTGATAAAAAAACACTTACTTGTGCTTGCTATTGATGAATTGGTAAGGAAACATTAAGTAATTGTGTGTATCTTGATCTGTATCACATTAAACATCGAAATTATTCAGTGTAACCATTAATAATATGCTTCTTCCTTGTTGTTTAAAACAACAACTAATTTGAAGTGGGTTGAAACTATATTTAAATTACTTAAACATTAAGATGCAAAATGATTCAATGCTTTAATAGTCGATTTATGGATGGATCAAGAATTTGTTGAAATTCACACACTTAAGAACTGCTAGAAATTTTAATGTGAGAAATTTTAATAATATCTATCTTGAGAAATTACATTCACTATTCGTTATCTTGCTTATCAAATTACTTTGAAAGAGTGGGAAATTATGATTTCTAGTAAAAATATCAATAGCTTCTAAAAGTATAATATATTGAACATACAAATGTTCTTACCATCTCATTGACAGCTTGCTCATTATGATTAGAGCTGACTGAGTATGAGAAACAATTTATATGATTGAATATTTTGACAATTGATAATATATTTTGGATAGAGATCAAATATCTACATGCATTTTTTATGAAATTAAACTTCCATTTATGGTATATAAATCTAACAATGTAATTTTTTTCATTTTTTCAAGAAGAATATTGTTGTTAATTTATATATATTAAGGATAGTGGGAGTACAATGTGATGAGGACATCCCGACTAATGACGCAGAGACAAGCTAGCAGAGCCAACCAAAGGATAGGCCACGAGTTCTACATCATGGCCCAGTGTTCATGAAAGACCCAAGTCCCTACCAGCGAGATCCTCTAGTTGATATCATTGGGCATATGACAAGGAAATGACAGAAAGCTGTAAATGAGACTCTTCAGAACCTCGTAATTTCCAACTCAGCCCAAGCCCAGAAGATAGAAGAAGGTCATGCATTAGATCCACGATTCAAGAAGGACAAGATGGTCACAATCTTTTCAATCAACGAAGAGAAGCAGCCCATAATCCTTCAACAAGAATGGCGGGGCGTTTCGTGAAGTCCATGGACTTTGCGAAAACCACCCTTTTTCACAACTCATGCTCTATCCTATTTTGGGTCAATCTATACATCATTCAAACTTCACAAAATGGCCCAACATTTTGAAGGCAAGCTTCACGGCAGTTGCGACTCAAGCCCACATCGCAGGCCATCACCGCGGGCCATTGCAAGTAGCCGATCCACGTGTCCCATTGCAGAGCCCCCTTGCGTTTTTCACAAGTCACTTATGGAATCTGAAAAGGATTTGGAAATTGCATGTTTTCCTTTTCATTTTCTAATTTGTAATTTACTTTTAAGTCAAGTTCCACAACTGTTACAACTTGACTTAATCTTTAGTTTCCTATTTGGTTTTTAGTTGCTATTTCTTTTAGAACTTGAATTTGGATTTTCTATTCAACGATACCAAATTCAAACTTCATTTTCTTTATTATTTTTAAGTGTATTTTCAGATCTCTACACGTTGAGATAATTGAATTTCGACTTGTCAAATTCATGCTTCTTTTGAACTTGGTTTGTAAAAGGTTTCCAACTCTTGATTGGATTCCAATTCTAGTTTGTTTCCTTTTCTATTTCTTGCAATTTTTGAGTTCTCCTATTCTTATAAATAGGGGAGAACTGAATAATAATATTCAGAATTCATTGGTTAAAAATTGTGAGGTTATTCTTTTACTTTTAGAATTCTCAATTGTTTACTTTTTGAGCTTGTGTATTTTCGTATGTAATCATAATTCTGCAACTTTCGGACTTAGAGGAATTTAGGTTACTTGCTCCACTAGATCTCTTAAATGTTTTTGTTTTTTAAGAATAAAAGTATCTTAAGTTCACTAAAATTAACTAAGAATTTCGAGCACAAAGAGAGTAAGTTGGTGACCTGCAAGATCTCGACTTTCCTTGGCAAAGTCTTCTGCAACATGAGGCATTCCGCGATAACTCACATAACAATGTATAGTATATATAAAAGTTTTCTAGTAAATTATGTGTTAGTTGATGTGTGCAACCTTATCAAGGTGAACAAATTAGTTATGTTCACAATTATGCATTGGAATAAGAATTTTTTATTCTATGAATAATGTAATTATGAAGATTTGGTTTGGATCTGAAATGTTAATTTTACACTGATGGTTTGACTCTGATATTCTTCATTATGAAGTAGAGGAATAGCGGGAGTCAAACCCAAATGTTAAGAAAGATAGCAAACGATAGCAACGAGTCAATAAAGTATATGAGTATGGTGTTATAATGATCCTTTATTGGCATAATTGTTTTGATCATATAACTCATATTTGACTCATTAGCTATTATGAATTTGGCTATCATATATGGCTATCTAATAATGAATTTCTTGGTTTCCAAACCAAAATGCAGTATGAATTTCCATTGCTCTTTCTTATCAAGAACAACAAGTGCTTAAATGAAACAAAGCACATTGAAAGTGAACATTGTTATAAAGAAAATTCATATTTTAATGGGTGTCCATAGAGCATATATAAGATTCGACCTTATGTTTGACCCATTAGAGAATGACACTAAATAAATATTGGAACATGATGATTCCATGGAGTCTTATCAATTAACTGATTGCTCGCTTATGTTTGAGACACATTATGGAAATATTAAATTCCTGTTTTGTGCACATAATAGTTGTCATTGTTGTAACAGAATTTAATATTTAGACCACAAATGAACCTTCTGTTGTTAGTTCATTTTCCTCATTAAATTTATCTATATTTAGTTGCTAAAACTGTGATACATGGAAGGGAGTATGTTAGTGGAAACATACAACCTCCATCATTCACTTTAGTGACAATGTAGGATAAATATTTTGTTATTACGGCCACATGAATGAGAACTCATCCATTCACGAGGTCATTTGTCCAAGTGGGAGAATGTTAAATATTTATGTTACCGTAAAAGTGAACTTCATGACCATGAACAATTACCTAGATATTTAACCATCACTTATCAGATAACCCACTACCTAGCTGTATTATACATAACTACCTACTAGTTGCATTATCGTAACTACCTACTTGATAAAACCATTATCTGGATGAAGTGATAACTGTAGAGGGAATATAGGAGATAGCTATCAGACCTCTTATGGGATAGGTTATGTACAATTATTTATACATAATATATCTTGGTCCCTCTCTCCACTCCAACGAACGTAGTGTGTTCTCCCCATCAATATACTCACCATAATATATAGTGAGAGAGCTGAAGAGGGAAGATCAGGCAGATCTTGTACGTGAGTTCCACAGCACAACAATGGTTCAAGGTACGATATGCACGATTAGTATTTACATATTATAACCGAGGATCCAGCTCATAATTCTAACATACAAACCAAAATAATACCACTAAAGAATACAATCTCCAAATAGGGTGAAAACAAGAGTATATATAGAAATACGAACTAATTTACCATTTTTCAATAAGAAAACTAAAACTATTACTACCATAAACCTATTACTACTATACCTATTATTACCCTATATCTAACTAGGACAGCATATAGTTAGATTAGTGTAAGTTAAGATTGTGGATGAGAGGATGGAGAATATGATAGATCATGTGATGGAGCTTTTGACACAGAGGATGGCTGCCCTTTTCGAACGTCATAATCAAAGAGATACGCCTGAACAAAGATGTTATAACATGCACAACGACGTCAATGATGAGTCATTTGAAGATGAGGGAGATTATGATGAAGATATTCCTCGGGCTCCCCAATTTTAGCGGAAACAACAGGCCACGAGAATGGAGGATAGACGATGGGAGGCTGGTATGAGAATGGAAATACTAGAATTCCATGAAAATTTACAGATGGAGGAGTTGAGCCAGCCTAGCTAGTAGCAACCAAGTTTCGAGGTAGAGCAATCACGTGGTGGCAGCAGACAAAACTAATCCTTAATAAGTTGTGCAAGTCCATAATTACTACTTGAGAGAAAATGAAGAAGCATTTAGTATCTATGAAAATAACAGTTGGTGTCGCATTATAATGGGGCCTTAAGTCCAGATTCAGGATACGGTTAACATGTTTGATCGTGTATCTGTATCAACAGCACACCACAAGGCAGTGATAGTAGAGTGGCCAACCCAACATACCAGCGGGTTCCACAATACCGCTAGTACAAGTAACACTCATAACTTTGTTCGTAATCGTATGAGTCGTGGTAGAGGCACTAGTACTACCAACAATAGAACTGTTGAGGCTGGTGTTGGGTTTTGTACTAAAGCCAATTAAAATGATTGAATTTATTTTTTATTGCCATCAATTAAGAAACCTAAAGGGTTACACACAATAAAATTAATTTTTGGGTTAAATGGGACTAAATGTAATTATATGATAATTACATGGATTAAGTGAATTAAATTAATCTATAAGTATTTAATTAACAAATTAATTATTTCGAATAAATATTTGAAATAAAAGGGATTTACCTAACAGATATATAATTATCGTATCTCTGATTATACGATAAATATATATCAGGTAGTTGTCATCCTTTAGGATAGCTACTATGTTTAAATAATAACTCGATAAGATTTAGTAAATATTTATCAAGTAATTTTATTTGCTATTAAGAAAGCAACAGGGTCATTAATCAGATAACGATTGAATTTGCTTCCGCAAGGCGTACGCTTCTTGCGTACGAAAAACTCCTGAGAAAATAGTTTTCTTTGTTCTGATTATTAACGGAGCTAGCACGTCCGGACACTTGTATTGCTCTTCTGTCGACAAACACTGCAGATCACTGGAGGAAATTACTGGACTTGCAATCAGAGAGGTATAAATTTTGTACATTATTTTATCAATATATCTTGGAATATATGTATAGAAGATGCTAACAGCTGGTAACCAGTTCAACAAGGGAGCTAGTACTAGTACTATCAAATGTTCTGGTTGTGGTGAGGTTAGGAATTGACTGTATGCTTGTAGAAAGGCTGGTAAGAGTGCTTTGTTTGTTAATGAAGGAGAAGAAGAGGATGAGGGTGAGGCTGATCATTTCGGTCCGTCATTATGATGCTACAGACGAATAAGAGATTGTAAAGGAAGACATCGATATTGCACTGGTTGTGAGGCTGTCTTGTTTGACACCAAGAGTTGTTGAGTCTGCTGATTGGTTGAGTAATATTTTCCAGTCTATTTGTACTATTTTGGGTGAGGTTTGTCGATTTGTGATTATGCATGTGATGTGGACCAAGGTACACATGCGGATGAATTGCCAAGGAAAGTCTGATTAAGTGGCGTAGCTCGTATAAACTATTAACTTACCCGAAAATCTAGTTAACAAAAATAAACCAACCTAAGCTAATTTACTCAAGGGATTCGAACCAAGTAAGAAAAGAGAGTTGAAACATGCGATTTTAATTAGGTAGAGCAAATAGCCTAATTAAGCTAAGTTTCATGCAATATATAAATTACCAACATGCAAAATACATAAAGCAATAAAGGAAGAGTACTCAAACTAATAGTTTTAAGATCTGAATACTTGTTTATTAATTTTGTGGATGGCCCTATTTATAGGTATAGGGGTATCCAAATTACAATAGGAAAAGAATAACTGAAAGCAGCGAAAGTGGAAACCAATCAGAATTGGATTTTCCTTACAAACCAAGTCCTAAATGAACAAGGACAGTGGTGAACGAATTAAGTCACCTTTATATGATTAGGTGGACGAAATTCTACCCTATTTAGACTAGGAAAACAATTAAAATTGGAAACCAATCAAGAGATTGATTTCTTACAAACCCAAAACCTAAAGGAACTAGGTTTTGGAAGTTGCTGAATTTGTCTGCCATATAAATATGGTTATGGACGAAATTCACACTTAAAATAGGTAGGAAATAAATATAAATCCTATCCAAAAAGGGAGATCAAGAAGGGATCCTTTTTGGAAACTAATAAACTAAGGGCAAAATAGGGAACATGCACAAACCCTTATTTTTCCCCAAACCCTAAACTTTACTTTCGCAAACCCTAATGGACTAGGCCTTGCGTGTGGGCTTCTTGATGGGCTGGCCGACTTGATGATGTGGAATGGACTCCATGGATTGGGTCGGCCCAATTGTTGATGGCGCATGATGGAATGGTGTAGGGAGCTTCCGGAATCTTCTGGAATCTCCCGGAATTATTTCGGAATCAAGATTTTCAAGATTCTTCAAGATTCTGCAAAATATGAAATTCAAGATTTTCAAGAAAATCAAGAACTTCAAGAAATGTCTCTTTAAAGTCCAAGAACCTTCCGGCGTCTTCAAGAACTTCAAGAAACAGCCTTCTCTTCATTGTGGAATGGGGAATTGCGTATCTTCTTCAAGAATTGTAAGGAGAGTTGCAATTTGAACCTCTCCGGCTTTGTTCTCCAAGGCATTGGCTTCTACTATCAATTGAGCATCCTGTCGGCAAGCTTGTACAAGGTTGTTGAGAGTCTCTTGAACCTTCTTTGCTCTGCTTCTTGTCATTGGCCCAATGATATCTACAAGTGGATCCCTTTGATATGGACTTGGATCCTGAAGCATTGTTGGGCCTCGGTGTAGAACCCGAACCTCTTCAGCTTCTCTGGACTCACTTGTCTGTGGACTTGTCGATGGATTTGGGATGCCCTCATAATGTGTGTTGTTCCTCATCCAGGGCTAAAACAACACACATTATGAGTCAGAATCAACGAAGCCAACCTGAAGGCAAAGCCCTTGAAAAGAATGCCGGGAAGAGTGTGAGAGTCATTCTATTCAAACGGCTCCTTGAAGACAATGCATCTCCAAACTCTCCACAATAAAGAAAAGGGTTGTTTCTTGAAGTTCTTGAAGACGCCGGAAGGTTCTTGGACTTTAAAAAGACATTTCTTGAAGTTCTTGATTTTCTTGAAAATCTTGAATTTCATATTTTGCAGAATCTTGAAAATCTTGATTCCGAAATGATTCCGGGAGATTCCAGAAGATTCCGGAAGCGCCCTACACCATTCCATCATGCGCCATCAACAATTGAGCCGACCCAATCCATGGAGTCCATTCTACATCATCAAATCAGCCAGCTCATCAAGAAGCCCACACGCAAGGCCTAGTCCATTAGGGTTTGCGAAAGTAAAGTTTAGGGTTTGGGGAAAATAAGGGTTTGTGCATGTTACCTATTTTGCCCTTAGTTTATTAGTTTCCAAAAATGATCCCTTCTTGATCTCCCTTTTTGGATAGGATTTATATTTATTTCCTACTTATTGTAAGTGTGAATTTCGTCCATAACCATATCCATATGGCAGACAAATTCAGCAACTTCCAAAACCTAGCTCCTTTAGGTTTTGGGTTTGTAAGAAATCAATCTCTTGATTGGTTTCCTATTTTAATTGTTTTCCTAGTCTAAATAGGATAGAATTTCGTCCACCTAATCATATAAAGGTGACTTAATTCGTTCACCATTGTCCTTGTTCATTTAGGACTTGGTTTGTAAGGAAAATCCAATTCTGATTGGTTTCCACTTTCGCTGCTTTCAGTTATTCTTTTCCTATTGTAATTTAGATACTCCTATACCTATAAATAGGGCCATCCACGAAATTAATAAACAAGTATTCAGCTCTTAAAACTATTAGTTTGAGTACTCTCCCTTTATTGCTTTATGTATTTTGCATGCTGGTAATTTATATATTGCATGAAACTTAGCTTAATTAGGTTATTTGCTCTACCTAATTAAAATTGCATGTTTCAACTCTTTTCTTACTTGGTTCGAATTCTTTAAGTAAATTAGCTTAGGTTAGTTTCTTTTTTGTTATCTGGATTTCGGGTAAGTAAAGAGTCTATACGAGCTACGCCACTTAATCAGACTTTCCTTGGCAATTCATCCGTATGTGTACCTTGGTCCACATCAATTGGTATCAGAGCTAAAACAATTGATTTGGGATTATGCATGTAATTGTGAGAACATTATTTCAGGTGAAGCAGTACAAAAACTCAACACCATGATATAAACCTTACAAGTTGACATGGCTCAAAAAGGGTGGAGAGGTTACAATGTCAAAATGTGTTCTTATTTCATTCTCTATTCGGGCTAAGTATAAAGATGATGTTTGGTGTGATGTGGTGGCTATGGATGCATGCCATTTTTTGTTTGGCAGGCCTTGGAAGTGTAATAGGTGAGTGGTCTGTGATGGGCGTATCCACATTTACAGTTTTGTGTTGAACGGTGTAAAAATTGTATTAGTACCTACGAAACCAAACTCAGATAAAGCTACTCCAAAGGAGAGTAGTAGGGGTGTCAGTTTATTGTTTCTTGTCTAATTTGAATACGAGTTACAAGCAAATGTAGTTTCTGCTTTGATCGGGAAGGAAGTTGCAGAATCGGAAGTAGTCCGTGAAGCGGTGGTTCCATTGCATACGGAATTTAGTGATGTTTTCTTGAAGAGCTATCAGAAGTGTAACCACCCATGAGATGAGATATATAGCACCAAATAGACTTGGAGTCTGGTGAAATATTACCAAACCAATCCCAATAAAAATAAAACACAAAATATTTATCGAAACAGAACACTAAAAATGTTATACCTTTATACATAGATCTAGCTCGCTTTCTCCATAAGAACCCCAAAATTAAATGGCATGTTTCCCATGGAAGCCTACAAAGTATAACAAAAAAAGTTTAAAAACTTGCAAAATTTCTAGGGTTATTATGGTTACTTAATGGTTAATTTGATGTTATGTTTAAGTGTAAAATAACTAAATCAAATTCATTCATGTAATGAGATACATATAAAATTTTGGCCTATGTTATCATTTACTTCCTCCATTTCATAATTGTCCCAATAAAGGAGTAACATATATATATATATATATATATATTATTCTGTATATACTCTTGCTATAATATATATAATAATGTGTATTCATAACTAATTTATAACCACAAAAAGTTATATATTTTGCAAAATGAACTCTTTAAGTTTGACAGTTACTGGATTACTATTTTTTTAGTCTTTGTTTATTGAGTGCGTGCTATACCATTTATTGAGGGGGAGCGCTTGGTTGGGTGTAGTAAAAGGCTGCAATGAAAGTCACTTGAGAATGAATGCGATTGCTAATGCTTAATTAGTTGGATGTAGTGGGAATCAAAATTCCTCAATCACTCCCTTAATTCCAATACATACCCCCCTCATGTATTCACCCAACCTCATTGAGGAGTTAGTGATCTATATTTTTTCTACCAAAAATGCCCTTCCTTCTACTACCCCAAAAATGCCCAAATATCTATTTTTTTCCTCTCCAATTTAGTTCTTCATTTTCTCTCTCTAACTTTGTCTTACCTTTAATATCTCACTTTCTCTCTAACTTTATTAATTTTCTTTCTCTCTCTAACTTTATTAATTTACTTTCTCTCTCTAAATGTTTTTCTCTCTCTAACTATGTTACTTCACTTTCTCTCTCTAAATATTTTTCTCTCTCTAACTTTATTACTTCACTTTCTCTCTCTAAATTTTTTTCTTTCTCTAACTTTATTACTTCACTTTCTCTCTCTAACTTTATCACTTCATTTGTTACTCTAAATGTTTTTCTTTATCTAACTTTATTACTTCACTTTTTCTCTCTAAATTTTTGTCTCACTGTCTCTCTCTATATATATCTCCTTTTACTTTCTCTCTCTACATATCTATTTTTAACTTTCTCTTTTAATTTTCTCTCCCTACATTTTCTCTTTCTCTCTCTACATCTATTATTTTACTCTCTCTAATTTTATCCTTTAATTTTCTATCACTACTTTTTCTCTTTCTCTCTCTACATCTATTATTTTACGTTCTCTCTCTACCTTTTTCCTTTAATTTTTTCTCTCTAACTTTATTACTTCACTATGGTTGTTTTCTTAATATAGTTGAAAGGATAAAACTAAAATTTTAACTGATTGTCATTGCTAATGATGAACTAAATCAAGTATTATCAATCACAATGATACACATTGCACAATTTCAACCATGCATAATTGACTCATCAATCATTTTCATTGCCATTGACCCCTCAATCAGTCCCATTGCCATTTTCATTGAGGAATTTATACCAAGCGCCCTCTGAGTTATACTCACGGTCTCCGTCTCTAGTGGAAGAGTGATATTTTGAAAATACACAATTTTGAATCGATTGAAAGGTGCAATACCTGAATAAATAATTTGCCACCACATATAATTATATTAGTAAATGTATAAAAAATTATATAATTAAAACACGACTCTTACATTGGAAAAATAATTTTTTTTTGAAGAGTTACCCTGGGTTTGTTAATATTCAATGTTAATGATACTCTTTAAGACTAGTTTGCCTATAATCGATGTTAAAATGTACCTATTTCCACTAACAGAATCCGAACAATCATAATTTCACCTGTAATATAGGCGTGAGTCCTCACTTTCCATCTACAATAAAGCCTAGCTTTTCACTGTAACGAACATTTTGACTCACCAAAAATCTGCCGGTCATCACCGTCGCCATTTGAATGGAGTCTTACGTGGAACAACCCACATTCATCAAGCACGGAAAGATAAGAAAACTCTACTTGTTCGATTATTTTAGATGTGTTTTATTGCCAACTTTCGCAAAATGAACATCATGAAAATTAATAAAATAAAATATTAACGAGGTACATACAATCTCATTTTCATGCATGACAAATATTCTTTTGCATCTTTAAGCAACATGCTCATGATCTTATCAGCACTTCCACTCAATGGAGTGGGTGAATTGAACCAATATTGCAATCTTTTCAACAGAACAAAAACGAGTCTCCACCACTTCAGATGGAAAGATGATGAGTTGGTCTCAAAACTTAAGAAATTGGGAACCAGCTAGCTCTGCTCTGTCAAAATTTCCACTAACACGGTAACCATTCTATAACTTTAAAGCAGTAGGAATAGCAAGTTGGTCCTCTGAAAAAAATTAATACTCCGTCCGTCCCACTCAAAGAGTTCACTTTCAAAAAAATTTTTGTCCCAATTAAAGAGTTCACTCTGAATTTATTTACATTACATACTCTTACTAAGATAACAAAGTGTAGTTCACAATTAATCCTTACTTCTATAGTAAAAATATAAGTGAAAAATATGGTGGTAAATTACTTATTTTAGGTGTTGTACCTCACAACCCATAATAAGTTGTACACATTTCAAAGTTGACGGAAGGAGTATCAAATTTTAGAAATTGACAAAAGGTTTTCTTAATTTTAACACATAAACAAGGGTTTATTTCAATGACATCCCTTAAAATGTGAGAAAATCATTAATATCCCTGAGCTTTTTAATACTACCAATACTTCCTATGCTTTTGATAATATTACTCCCTCCATCCCACTCAAAGTCCACTTTCAAATAAAAATCTTGTCCCATTTAAAGAGTTCTCTTTGAATTTATTTACATTACATACCCTTAATAATATAACAATGTTTCACAATTAACCCTTACTTTTAAAGTAAGGATATAAGTGGAAAATATGGTGATAAATTACTTATTTTAGGTGTTCTACCTCACAACCCATAATAAGTTGTACACATTTCAAAGTGGACTCTTTGAGTGAGACGGAGTGAGTATTACGGAAATGACACCATATGCACCCAACTATTGGCAATGTGAACTTTTGGTTACTGAACTTTTGTGTTCATCACTTTAACAACCGAACTTTCAAAAACGTATCATTTCACTCATTTTTGTTAAATTTAAAAGTTAATTTCAATAGAAATTGGTTGTTTTTTTCACTTTTATCACTGAACTCTCTAAAACGTAATATTAATTTTTCCATTTTGTTTCATATTGAGTTTGACTTTGATCATTAATTTTGTAAAATTTTTTTTGCCATCATTGTGATAATTTCCAGAATATATTTCTTTTCGTTCAAAGTCGTATGTATTTCGTAGAATTTTAGCACACGTACTATTGTGTTTTTGAGAAATTAACTTAAACAATTCAATAAGTTTGCTTCGTATTTTATCCGTTTTAGCTTATATGCTTTGTAGTTTTATGGTGGGATACTTAATTTTTTTTTTTCAGTCCAAATTTTGAACGTTATTGGCAATTTTAGTATAATTATTACTTTCTTCATCCCATTAAAAGACTTAAGTTTAGAAATATATATAACTTTTTATAACTTTTAATGAACAAAATATAAAATAAGTAATTTCTCATTATTTAAATGTATAATCTGTGAATCTTTTCCTGTTAAACTTAATCGTAATTTAACCAAATGAGTCACATGTTACATTTTAGAGAGTTCAGTGACCAAAGTGAAAATCACAATAAATTTTTGTAGGATAACCTCCAAAATTAATAGAATGGGTAAATCGATTTATTTTTGAAAGTTTAGTGATAAAAGAAAAAAGAAAATAATTTGATGGCCAAGGGTCCGTATTGTCAATAGTTTGATGGCATGTTATTTTCCAATATTATTAATAGAGTAAACTTCAATTTTAGTCCCCTACATATTGCGTTTTAATTTTTTTGTTTCCTACATTTCAAAACGCTTCTTTTGGTCCCTTACATTTTAAAAGTGAACAAATTGGTCCTTTTACTGTTAAATCTAACAGCGAAAGGACCCTTATTTGGGAGGGCAAATTTGTCAACAAGCATTTTTGTCCCCCAGTGTGCTCAAACTTAACCGTAGAAATATCCAGAAAACAAAGCCATCTTTTACTTCTCTTCACGAACAACTCAAGCAACTAATGTTCGAAAGCTTCCTAATATGTCAAATATTGCATCTGCAATCAATTATAAATTATGGAGGATCTTTATCTACAGGTTGCATGCAACAAGGCAACTTCCACATCAACTGACATCTTCCATCAAGAGTCAATTTTATTTTATTTTTAAATTGTAATCAAAAGGGTTAGTACACTAGCATCATCTGATTCTAAGCCAACATCAAACTATCAAGGATAGAAGAGTCTAAACCAATCTTTTGTAACTTCTAAAAGGAACTACAACCGACATTACCAAACCCAATGGAATTTCCAGCAATTACTTCCAAGTTCTCTTAAAATGTTATCAAGAATTAGAAAATAGCACTTGTTCCTCCTTGAGACTGTAGCCTCACTCCCTGTGCACAAAATAAGGCTCAGTGTTGCATTGGAGGCCGAAACTCGTAGTCTGAGGATGTGGAATCACATTATTGGGAGGGTGATTAGTGGAATTGGAGTTCTGGTGGAGAGCAAAATGGTCATTGTGGTATTGCAGGGGAGGAGACGGAGGAGGCAATTGGAAGTAAAGCTGGATCTGAGAACGGATAGAGTAGATTAAAGAAGTGACTGCTGGGTTGTTAGGATTTCGCAATATTTTGGCCGTTCACCACCATTATTACACCGTCGCTTCTCTCGCTACTACTCATTTCCAATATTTTCTTCTATTGATGAGTAAAATATCCTTTAACTCAACGAACCACTGTCAACTACACAGCAGCGCCATGTTAGCTCGAGAAAAATTATGTAAGTGTGTGAATATTGAGAGTGATGACAGTGGTGACTGTTGCAGATTTCAAGAGTGATGGTGGATAGGAACAATTAAGGGAGATAAGAGATGGATTTGGAAAGAAAAAAAAATACCTGAAAGAGGACGGCCGGTAGACAAATGTGTGTACCAAATTGCCCTTTGAATTAACCGAGTCTCAGTTAGATTTAACAGAAAGAGGACCAATTTGTTCACTTTTAAAATGTAAGGGACCAAAAGAAGCATTTTGAAATGTAGGGGACCAAAAAAATTAAAACGGGGACTAAAATTGGAGTTTACTCTTATTAATATCTCCTTTTAATTTTGTCATATTACATATATATATCCTTGTCATTCGGCAAAATAATTAAATAGAAACTTCTTAGAAATTATTTGTAATTCAAAGGATTTAGGGAGACAAGAAGTGATGTTCCCAAATTTTGTGAAGGTATTGGTAGTTTTAACAGTCAAGAGAGGTACACGTAATTAGCCCTAAAAATAACCTTAATCATAGTAATGCAACAGTTGAAAATGAAAACGAAAAGTTTGTGAATACGCTTGGGCTCCGCTCATTGAAAACTCGTCTCGAGATCGTTAATTTATTAAATAAAAGAACACGAACAAAAGTTTAGGATTGATTTAATAAATGAACAATAAATGAATAAAGGGATAAAAACTCAATTACTTTCATGAACAGTTCAATAATAAGCTTGTTCAAAGATCGATCAAATTAAGCACAAATAAAGCTCGATTAATATAATAATTATAATGTATATTATATATAACGTTTATTTTATCATAACAAATTATAATACTTGGGTCTAAATTAAATACTTTATAACTTACGAGGACTTTTGTTTAAATGAATATAAGATTCTTAATAAAATATATCTTTTAATTATTTTAAGTACATTAAGAAAGAATATATATATATATATTATTATAATTTATATATACTCACTTTTTTTCTAGATGTTACCATTTTCAAAATATTTATTTCAGTAAATTTAATTATTTGCAAATTCAGCAATTATATTAAATAGCATACTATATAAAAATTGATTTTCTTAAAAATAAAAATAAACGAAATACATTTTTTTAAAGTTACGGACTTTTTTTATAATAAAAAGTAATTTAAAATTTAAAAAATATTTACAATAAAAAATTAAAAACTAAATTATTTTGTGATTGAGCACCATCACCAGCAGAACAAATGTGTTGGTTCCAAAAAATAATAATAATAATAATAAGAGAAAACCAAAATGGGTGGAGCTGGACATCACCAGCAATTTAAAACAAACGGGTTGGTTAAAAAGAAAAAATACAAAACATATGAGTGGAGCTCAAGCAAATAGAGGAAATAACGGGTGGGTACCATCGGCCAGCAAATAGAGGAACTCTTTTTTGTCCCACGTTAGATGAGTACACAAAAGTGGAGAACTAGCATATCTATAAGGTGGAGTAAATTAATGATTGAAGGATGAAACCTCTCCTGCATATCTACATAAGGTAAATGCTTTGTTGTTTCATCCTTCAATCATGTACAAAAGCATTTGGGCCTTAGGCATTGGCCTTAATTTTGAACAGTAAATTTTTTATATTAAAAAGTAAAAAAAATGGTCCCCTCTACCAGAGTCGAACTCGAGCTAGAAAAGGTTAGCCGAGTCAAACTGTGTTTGACCTCATCTCGACTCGATATCACTTGTACAATTCAACATTCTTGGTTCCATATTGTACAGGTTGTCCTTATTTCGTAAAGTAGATATAGTTCATTTGATTATGGGGTCACTGATTATTTACAAAAACCACTACACTAGTTGACTTTCATAAATTAATGATGTGTATAATTATGTATATATTAATATATCATGTTTAGTGGAAAGGCTTTGTGTTGATTTGATTAATTAGCATAATGAGTTCTCTATGATTATTGGAAAAGAGTCAAAAGACACACAACCATCCGTCTTTAACATACGTATGCACGCAATTACGAGTAATTCATTTTGTAATTAGGACTTGAATTACTGTAAAGAGGCAAAGATGCACATATTCTCCACTATATATATTCTGCTAATTTAATTAGTACTGATTTATAAATTGAGGTAAGATTCATTATATTTTTTTATGTGCAGTTTTTGACTATTTGATTTGATAAAGAATTCTCAATTCTCATCTTCCACCCATTTAATGGGCTCTTACCTAAAAGAAATTAGTATTAATTTGTACAATATTTTTATTTATTATATCATTAGTTGAAGTGGTTCGACCATATCCCTAAATTAAGAGTTAATGGATTCGAAACTATTCAAATATAATCGTGTATTCAGGTGGTACTATGTAATATATATGATAATATCTTTTTTAACCACGTGTAATAGTACATACAGGTGATTAGGAAATATTTTATTCGTTTCATTAGAATAATCTATTGTGATAAATTACAATTTATTATAAAAGTCAATGTACAACCCTTAAAATTACTAATTTAACACAATTTATTCTATTTCTATTCTTACTTTTTAAGTATGGACTAATTGTAAACCATGCATGACTATATTAATAAGGGGGCTAAAAAAAATTAAAAGTTAACTTTTTTTTATTGAAATAATAAATATTTTTGAAAGTAAATTCTTCTAATGAAACCAAAAAAATATATGTATGAAACAAAACATTAAAACAACAAAACAAAATGGGAAGGTTCAATTTCACACACACATAGAAAGACTTTCTCACACTTTCAAACAACACAAGGAAAAAGGCATAAAGCTTTACAGCGAAGGTGGAAAGCGTTAATATCAAAAAAAAAAAAAAAAAAAGGTGGAAAGCGGAATGACTTCTCTCTATTCTTGATCTGATCAACTGAAACTATATCTTACAGATTTTTTTATGTAAACCCCACAATTATCAAATTTTACTCAAAAATTATAAAATCAAATTAAAAAAATAAACAAGTAATTAATAAATTTATCACATTTATAATTTTGTACTCAAGTTTTGGTTTAGTTTTCTGATACACATTAGTCCAAATAACCTGTGCTTTTCTTAATTTCTTCTATTGAACTCCCTTTATTTTTTTTAACATAGATCGTGCGGCCGGTTTGATATTGAAAAAGAAAAAGTATGCTAACATTGCTAAGGAGCATTATGCATGGTTTGTCATTAATTTCCTTAGACTTAAATGAAGCTTTTGGTATCAACATGCACTTAAATTAAATAATCATAAAGAAATGAACACATGCATGCCTGCATACACTGCGGTCATTAGTTCACATAATTGAACCCTCACCTTCCAGAGTGTGAAGCAATGTTACGAAGGCGCATCATCGATCCACTTGATCGAATTTTTATTTATTTAATTAATAAATTTCCATTGACATAACATTAATCTCCACCACAAAGTAAGCACTATACTGTGTCATTATTGCAATTCATCCATGCATACTCATTGGAATTGACTTCTAGCATTATATTTGCGAAATTGATTATTTATATATGTTATGTTTACACTTTATTTATGTGATAAATCAGTAATCAAAGTGTAATTAGTTAGTACTAGGAAGCTCTATAATTATTTATGGCGATCTATGTATGAGCTAGCACTTTTTCGAACAAAAAGTTCTGATTAAGTACTTAATTAATATATATATATATATATATATATATGTGTGTCTGTGTGTTTGAAACTATAAAACATATGAAATTCCTCTTAGAAAAATATGCAAAATTAGATCTGGAAGCAGATTGTCACACTTCTTTGTTTATATCTTATATTCTTGACACATTTTGTTTGATAATTTCTGTGTTTTTCCCTTTTTTTCTAGACTCGACCAGAGAGAGATCTCGTACTATCAGACTTTGGGGTGCTTTGAATCAATCCAGTATACTTATCCCCTTTTCAAATTCATATTGAATTGAATGGTAAATTAACGTATTCTATGTCACAAATGAAGAAGGTAATTGGTGTGGAGAGAAAGAAAACTGCTACAGGGTTCAATATGTTAACACTAAGTAAAAATGTGACAAGTGATCGATACAAAGTGTGGATTTTCTTACCAATGGTCTTGGGGGCAAAAAAGTTTCGCCTTTTTCATTTGAATTTGACGTGCGTAAAATTTAGTGACGTATGGTTGATTAATTAAACTAAATATGTGTGCATGACCACTCAATCCAAATGTGCAACGTGTTAGACCTAAACACAATCACCATGCTAAACTAAGTTTAGTTTTTATATGTCTTTTTGATTAAGTGGAAGAAACTATAGACCACTAAATTACATATAAAATTTTCTTTTCTTTCTCTCTTTGTTTTTTTTTTTTTTTCCTTTTTTTTCCCCTCAATTATTTGTTCCATTTGCACCTATAAATACAACCCCTGTGCTTAAACTAACTATAATTAGTCACTTCTAGGTACTCCCTCGCAACGTTCCCAAATTTCCCATCTCATGCATTAGTTCTTACCTTCATTACACAAAAACACAGTACTCCTGATAATTAAGAAATCGTTTGAATCATATATATATTTTGATGGTGGTGGTGAAAAATTGTTGTCCAAAACCAGGGCAAATGGGGACTTGGAATTTATTTGTTGGAATAATGGCGATGGCTATGATAGCCAGTGGAAGGAGGTTTAGAGTGGATGGACTGAGCATGCAATACTACACAATGTCCTGTCCATTTGCAGAGGGAATTGTGAGAGATACTGTGAATAGGGCTTTGACATCTGATCCCACCCTAGCAGCTGCCCTTGTTAGGATGCATTTTCATGACTGCTTCATTCAGGTACTACTACTTCTTCCGATAGTAATCTTACTTTAATTGTACTTTGATTCCTATAGAGATATGGTATATAGGTTTGGTATAAAAGAAAGAGATTGTCAATGAAAAATTTCACATCAATTGGAGACTTTTTATTTGGTCTTTCCATTACACAAATTGTATATAATTAATTAAAGTCAAGAATGAAATAATCCCGATTAAATTATACTGTAGCTCCATCGATCTCTCATTCCATGATTGATTCTTATTTAATTTCAAAAAATATTTTTGCGCCAAGGAAAGTGTCATTTTAACTTTATATTCCATTAATGATATAATTATGTAGTTTATAATTAATCTATACTTAAACGTATCCACATGAGTGAAAGAAATAGTGATAAATTAGATATTTTAAACATAACTCTTTACTGGTATAGATGGAGTAGATTTTTTTAAGCTTAAAAAAAAGATATGTTACTTATCTATTTGATTACCGAACCATTCATTGTTCATAATCACAATTACTCTTTTTTTTCCATCAATTTACAAGGTGATAAAATGGAAAATAATTAAAAAATATGCAGGGTTGCGATGCTTCAGTTCTAGTGGATTCAACAGACGATAATGTTGCAGAAAAGGACTCCCCAGCAAACTTGAGCCTAAGGGGTTATGAGGTGATAGATGATGCAAAAGATCAGCTGGAGAGGCAATGTCCTGGAGTTGTCTCTTGTGCTGATATTCTTGCTATGGCCGCCACCCATGCTGTTTTCTTGGTAAGTCTAACTATTTCTCCTTCTTGATTATTATTAGTTCAATTCAATAAATCCACTTTATATTGACATTATGCATTTCAAATTAAATGCCACAGGCTGGAGGTCCCTATTACGACATACCAAAGGGAAGGAAAGACGGCAGAATATCAAGAATACAAGACACTATTAATCTGCCGGCACCCTTCATGAATTCTTCTGATCTTATCAAGATGTTTGGTCAGCATGGTTTCAGTGATAAAGACATGGTTGCTTTATCTGGTAATTAATCAGTCAATTAAACCCCGCCCCGCTCTCTCTCTCTCTCTCTATGGACATGTTCTTTATGTTTTGGTTTGAGTTTTGATTTTAGTTTTAACAGTAAATTTAATATATTATAATCAGGTTTCATCATTTTTAATACAATTTTTTACTATTCAGCTATATATTTTTACATTTTCAATACATTTTTTACATTATAAAACTATTTTTTAAAAATCAAAACTCAACTCTTCAGTAAAGAGCATGCCCAGTTGCCTAAAATACTGTCATATTAATCAGCAACCAATCACTATTTTTTTGGTTTTTTTTTTTTTAGATGTCAGGCTTTCAGTCTTCCTTCAACGCTTAGTTTGCTTTATACCAGAATTTTTGATTAAAATGGAAGAGCGGGTTTGAATGTGTTTGGTATCAATCATGTACCATAACTACATGGTTTTTTATTTTGTGATACACAATTGTTACACAACTAACTATACATAGAATTTGAACTTAAAAGACCAATTTTATTTTATTTTTAACATTAAAAGAATAATAAGTTGTAAAAATTCATGCACTAATTAGTCTTTGACTCTTGTTCCTTTTTGGCTATACATAGGGGCGCATACTCTAGGAGTGGCTAGGTGCACTCATTCAAGTTCAGACTGAGCAAATTTGACTCAACACATGATGTGGATCCAACCATAGATACACAATTCTTGAAAACGTTATCCAAGACATGCAGTGCTGGTGATAATGCAACGCAGGCCTTTGATTCCACTAAGGTCACCTTTGATAATGACTACTACAACCACTTGCAAATGAAGGCTGGGGTCTTTTCTCTGACCAAACTCTCTATGTGAGCCCCAGAACCAGGCCTTTTGTCAATGCTTGTACTTTGATTCCTATAGAGATATGGTATATAGGTTTGGTATAAAAGAAAGAGATTGTCAATGAAAAATTTCACATCAATTGGAGACTTTTTATTTGGTCTTTCCATTACACAAATTGTATATAATTAATTAAAGTCAAGAATGAAATA
This sequence comes from Leptodermis oblonga, assembly GCA_016801395.1. NCBI lineage: Eukaryota > Viridiplantae > Streptophyta > Magnoliopsida > Gentianales > Rubiaceae > Leptodermis > Leptodermis oblonga. The sequence goes on from CM028753.1 coordinate 23,257,487, forward strand.
ATCCCGATTAAATTATACTGTAGCTCCATCGATCTCTCATTCCATGATTGATTCTTATTTAATTCAAAAAATATTTTTGCGCCAAGGAAAGTGTCATTTTAACTTTATATTCCATTAATGATATAATTATGTAGTTTATAATTAATCTATACTTAAACGTATCCACATGAGTGAAGAAATAGTGATAAATTAGATATTTTAAACATAACTCTTTACTGGTATAGATGGAGTAGATTTTTTTAAGCTTAAAAAAAGATATGTTACTTATCTATTTGATTACCGAACCATTCATTGTTCATAATCACAATTACTCTTTTTTTTCCATCAATTTACAAGGTGATAAAATGGAAAATAATTAAAAAATATGCAGGGTTGCGATGCTTCAGTTCTAGTGGATTCAACAGACGATAATGTTGCAGAAAAGGACTCCCCAGCAACTTGAGCCTAAGGGGTTATGAGGTGATAGATGATGCAAAAGATCAGCTGGAGAGGCAATGTCCTGGAGTTGTCTCTTGTGCTGATATTCTTGCTATGGCCGCCACCCATGCTGTTTTCTTGGTAAGTCTAACTATTTCTCCTTCTTGATTATTATTAGTTCAATTCAATAAATCCACTTTATATTGACATTATGCATTTCAAATTAAATGCCACAGGCTGGAGGTCCCTATTACGACATACCAAAGGAAGGAAAGACGGCAGAATATCAAGAATACAAGACACTATTAATCTGCCGGCACCCTTCATGAATTCTTCTGATCTTATCAAGATGTTTGGTCAGCATGGTTTCAGTGATAAGACATGGTTGCTTTATCTGGTAATTAATCAGTCAATTAAACCCCGCCCCGCTCTCTCTCTCTCTCTCTATGGACATGTTCTTTATGTTTTGGTTTGAGTTTTGATTTTAGTTTTAACAGTAAATTTAATATATTATAATCAAGTTTCATCATTTTTAATACAATTTTTTACTATTCAGCTATATATTTTTACATTTTCAATACATTTTTTACATTATAAAACTATTTTTTAAAAATCAAAACTCAACTCTTCAGTAAAGAGCATGCCCAGTTGCCTAAAATACTGTCACATTAATCAGCAACCAATCACTATTTTTTTGGTTTTTTTTTTTTTAGATGTCAGGCTTTCAGTCTTCCTTCAACGCTTAGTTTGCTTTATACCAGAATTTTTGATTAAAATGGAAGAGCGGGTTTGAATGTGTTTGGTATCAATCATGTACCATAACTACATGTGTTTTTTATTTTGTGATACACAATTGTTACACAACTAACTATACATAGAATTTGAACTTAAAAGACCAATTTTATTTTATTTTTTAACATTAAAAGAATAATAAGTTGTAAAAATTCATGCACTAATTAGTCTTTGACTCTTGTTCCTTTTTGGCTATACATAGGGGCGCATACTCTAGGAGTGGCTAGGTGCACCTCATTCAAGTTCAGACTGAGCAAATTTGACTCAACACATGATGTGGATCCAACCATAGATACACAATTCTTGAAAACGTTATCCAAGACATGCAGTGCTGGTGATAATGCAACGCAGGCCTTTGATTCCACTAAGGTCACCTTTGATAATGACTACTACAACCACTTGCAAATGAAGGCTGGGGTCCTTTTCTCTGACCAAACTCTCTATGTGAGCCCCAGAACCAGGCCTTTTGTCAATGCTTATGCCTTCAACCAAGCAATGTTCTTCATGGATTTCCAGCAAGCCATGCTCAAGATGAGCTTGCTTGATGTCAAAGAAGGCTCCAAGGGGGAAGTAAGGGGCAACTGTCGAAAAATTAACTGATTTCACTTTCACTTGGTGTAATAAAATTGAATACTCTTCCTTGTTCCACGTACGATATATAGTCTGTATCATTCTTGGGGTTGTGGTGTTACATATTTGTAATAAGAAACTGAATGTGATTGCTTGTTACTACTAGTTTTGTTTCATCGCACAATGTTTGTAGGATATAAATAAATATATATATATATATATTTCCTAATAACACAATACTAATACAGGGGAATAAATCTCTTTAATTATATCAAACAAAACAAAATAACAAAGGTTAAAAGATTTATAAAATGAAGTGGAGGTACGTGAAAGCTTTAATTCAAAGCTTTTCACAATACCCAACCAGGATTCACATACCATATCCTACTCAGAACCTAACAGGATTCATACCATATCCTACTCAGAAAACTATTTTCTAAAACAAATAGGAAATAATTAACAAGTAATTACTAAATCCTACTGCAAATATAATTACGTGTTAATTAAAGTTTGGTTTAATTAATATACTCCAACATAGCTTCCCTTAAACCAAACTTGGACGAACACGACTCCAATGCCATCACGAGTTCAAATCTCTTTTGAAATCTCCATAGCTCTATAGGCCACATGCAACACTAGCTTGTACTCGTTCTTCATAACCCATACCTTCAAACTCACCATAGAGACAACTTTGTTTCTTCCATGGATCTTTTGTGGAAACTCATCTTCATCAAAGAATTTATTGGTGTCAATCCATTCTTCATCTAAGCAAGTTTCCTCAAAAATCTTGCAACCAATTTTGCAGATGCCAACATCATCCTCGCAAACTCGAGGTATCACCTTCAAATTTTATGTAAATACACTTATATTTTGAGCAAATCTTGTCAAATTTCTCAATCTGGTCAAAGAATTCATTGATATCTACTCATTCATTTTCATAACATAGATTTCCATCGACATTGCTAATCTCATCAATCCCGTCACATTTTACAATGTCCTTGCAAACCCAAGGCTTCATTGTTAGATCTTCATATTCTTTGTCATCTTCAAATTGATCAGACTTTCCACCATATATGGAGTTGACTTCACTCCAGTTGTTCTGCTCTATTTCAACAACTTTTTCAACAATCACACGATGACTTTTATCAACGTGATCATCCAAGTCAATTTCTGTCTCTTGTTCCACGACACGTACAAACTCTTCTTCTTTGGCCAAACACTTTCAGTGTCTTCATCTTAAATCTCTTGACCTGCATCAATCACACAATCTTGTGCATTGATACTTTTGCTTTCTGTATTGCACTAATCCCAGTCGAAAGTTCCATTCTCCATACCTACAACATTGAGTTCTAAAAATTGTTCATCAGGCTCATCGTCCATTATAAAGGCTTCAATACCGACAATGAAACTCTTTTTCTTCATTATTCTCCACGTGTTCATCAATGGGATCTTCTTACTCTTGCACTACAAGACAATTACTCTCCTCCCCTTTGTTTGGATCAACACATTCTTCTCTATCATGCACAATTTTTGCCTCATCACACCAACACTGTCCTCATTTCATCCACAATTTTTGAAACAATATCTTGAAAATAAACACAATATTTTTCTTCCATATGTTCTGCTTTTCTATCAGATTTGACAACTTCTTCTCTAGGCTACATCTTGATTGGATTCTTTCCTTGCTCATAAAGGATCAGTATACTTAGCGATTCCTCTATGGTAAGTAATGAAGCATCTTTTGTCTCAATTCTCAAAGCTACAATATAATCATATTTCCTTGACAGTGAATTGAGTGATCAGATTAAAGATCTTCATCAAAAGTTTACCGTTTGATCCATCTTGATGTGAGCAATTCGAAGGAGTCCTCAGAGATGCGGAAAGCTGGCCAGAAAAGTCGACATGTGCTGATCACAACTTACTCTCTTGGTTCACTCGAAAACGACTTAGTTATTTTAAGTGAGATTACTCTACTTTAATCTTAAACAAACAGGATTAATGAGTTTGAATAGAAATTTAGATTGAGCAAATAACCTAAATTATTTTAGGTTGGGAACTTGCAGAAATTAATCATACATTCAAAAAATAGACAAGTTCAATCATTAAAGAAACACGACAATTCCGAAGGAAGGATAAACTTCACAATATTATTATTAAAATACGAATTCTCCCCGAACTAAGTTTCAGATTCCCCTATGATAAGTGCCATTTAGTTGTTAAATTATAGAATCTTTCTTGGTAAAACTCACGGGTATATGTCCAGTGTTTTAGAGCTAATTCCAGGTTTTGGAGACAAGCCCGTAAAGAGAGAAAGAGTGCAAAACAGGGGAGTTATTCCCGAATGGATAAATGGAAGGCTAGCAATGCGTTGAAGAAAGAGTAGGTGCGAAATCTGAGCACTTGTGATCTGCTTGGGCCAAAGTTTTGGACTGAGAAGTTGCATAATCCACTATCCCAGTGGGCGATTGAATAAGTGAAAGATCCATGGAGTTCCCAAATTGGCTGATTCCGACTAGAGGAAGGATTTGGAAGGAATTATTTTCCTGAACAAATCATGAAAGCAGCAAGAAGTAATTTTCAATTCTAGTTCGGATTAATGTAATTGAGTTCAAGGAGTAAGCTAAGAAGATTACCAAAAGTGGAGATTGCTTCTAGCACATAAAAAGGCTTTTGTTCCCGGTTCCAATTCTAGTTTTCTATTTAGAAGAATTCCTACTTGGACAAGGAAAGTAGTTAGTTCCCTTTTGAACACCAATTCTACACCCTATATATATGGTTAGAATTGGTGCAAACTAGATACGCTTTATTATTTTAGTTTTACGTTCCTAGTTAAAGTTCTAGAGATACAGTAATATTTAGTTCGATCGTAGTTTGGCTGTTCTGGATTGCTTTTGGCGAAGGCTTCGATTTGCCCCAGTGGAAGGTGGTTTTGGCCAGCGATTTAATATAAGTATTTTCTTTATTCCCTTCTATTATTATTTCTTTGTTCTTATGGTTTTCAAAATGATTCTATGTTTCGTTACTGAAAGCATGAGTAGCTAATTCTCTAATTTTGGTATTATGTAAAGAAGCACTGATCCATGCATATATGAAACTTGAGTTATAATTCTGTCGAATTGCATATGTTTCCAATTATCCTGTGAACATAAGTCTAATTACTAGGATTTTATTGAGGAATGCCAACTTGGTAGGATTCAGTAGCATCAATAAGTAGCGACACTATCATTGGGTAGTACAGGATAATTGGGTAATAATTCTTAAAATTAACCCGATAGGAATTATTAGTGTCATATTCCCCTCATCTTTAATACATGTAATTTAGTTAATAAGGTATCGTTAGGATCCCACGACCTATTAATTAGATTAGTTAGAGAAGTAATGTTGTCGTTGGGAGCCCACGGGGATTATCGATACATTAAGGGGGAATTGAGTTATGTCGTTGGAAGCCCACGGTAACCTATAACTGGTCGATGTCATACTATTCAATTGCTTGAAGTGTTTATGATTATATGCATGAGACTAGTGTGGATTACATAATACAGGAATACTTCTCTTACATGAATTAATCTATCTATTCGTAAGTTAATTTCTTTTTCTATATTTAAGTGACAATTTAAAGGTCTCTTAAGAGACACAAAGGTGATTGCTAATCAAAACTAGTTGCAAAAATTAATAGGAAGAAGAGTTTTAATCACTGTCCCCGTGGGTCGACCCTGTCTTTACTGTGCACTTCTAGCAATTCTATTGCAGGATTAAGCAGGTTTTTTACTGCATTTTGGAAGGCTAAACGACGGCTTTATCAAATTGGCGCCGTTGTCAGGGACAGTTTTCAATTTTAATTCTTTTTCTTATTAATGTGCATTGGTGTGTTCTTGTGTAGTTTATGAGCATATCTTCTTAGCCTATACTACTGAGTGATCCGGTGATAGAAAAAACTGCTAAACGTCTAACTAAATAAACACGGGAATGCAAGAAGGCAGCTAAACTTGCAGCCGCAGAAACTGACAGTAGTCCGCTTGCCTAAACGAACGGTAAATTCGAGATAGATTTTTAATTTCTGAATATGAATCGGATATAATGGGAGACAGACAAGAAGAAAGAGAGGGGGGTAGGCGGGGGGGGGGGGGGGGGGGAAGGAACAAAGAGAGGCTGCCCCTCTAGCAGCTGAAATGACTTTGAAGGATTTGAGCAGAGCTTCTACTGTAGTTACACCGGTACTACCCAATGGGTTCCCTCTGAAGAATGATTGGCTGAATGGATCCCTAAGTACCATGTGAACAAGGGAGATGACCCGCACAATTTCCTCGATGAATACATCAAGAACTGCTAGGTGGGTTGGCTTACAACCGGAGCAACAATTGATCAACTTAAGTTGGTAGCTTTGCCGTACGTGCTGACTCAACAAGCTAATCGATGGTTTTCCTCCCTCCCCAAGAATTCAATTATAGAGTGGGGACAAATGAAGGAATTGTTCCTGAAGAAATATTTTCCTTCCACCAAAACAAATGCGGTGATGAAGGAAATTAGCAGTATCCAGCAAGAATTTAATGAATCCTTGAGCAACTATTGGCTCCGTTTCAATGAGCTAGTTGAAAGCTGCTCCAATCAAAGGTATAAGGAAGCCTAGTTGCTCTAATATTTTTACCATCGCATGATGGGGAAAGAACAAAAATTGATGGATTCTACCAGTGGTGGAGCATTCTCGAATAATAGAGTTACATCAGCCAATAAAGTCATCGAAGATGTAATTGAGTCAAGAAGTGAATTTGCTGAACCCGTCCGTCTGACCAAATGGAGTGCTGAGGTCAGAATAGTTGATGATACTGGAGATGACAAGATAAACCAACTGACTACCAATGTGGAAAAATTAACTGAGTTGGTGGCAAAGATAGCTACTGCTGCCAGTAGTAACAAGGAAGAGGTACTCTGTGGAATCAGTGAAAACAAGGGTCATCACACTAATCAGTGCAACTCACACCAAAAGATCCTATTGCTCAGGTAAATTCCACTGTGAATTGGAACAAGCAAAACGCCGCTGGGAATTGGAACAGGCCTCAACAAAGGAGGGATTAGGAGTGATAACGAGTCGAGCCGAGCCAAGCTTTGACGTGTTCATTTATTGTTCATTTATTTATCGAACCTAAAATATTGTTCGTGTTCGTTTATTTATTAATCGAGGCGAACCGAGCTTGTTCGTAAACATTTGTGTGTGTTCTATCTAGCATTTACTAACAAAAAATTGTAATGTTTAGTTAATTTAATATACTATATCAACTTACATAAAAATCAAAATTCAATTTAAACTCATTTATTGATATCTCTGTAAATATAAATATCTATAAAGATTCAGTTATTTGTATTATTTAAAATTTTAATATTGTATATACTTATTTTATTTATATTATATAGTTAATATTTTAATCGAGCTTGTTCACGAACATTAATGAGCTTTCAACACCTTCTTCGTGTTCGTTTATTATCGAGGCTAAAAATCATGTTCGTGAACATTTTTATCGAGCCGAGCTCAAGTTTGTTCGTGGACGTTCGTGTTCATTCTCATCCCAGAAAGAGCCAGACTTTTAGTCAACAAGCTTACAATCAAGGCTATGGTAATAATCAAAATCAAGGGGCACTTTACAAACCACCCCAACAGAGGAACGTCCAGAATCAGAATCAACCACAAAGAGGTGGTAAGGCAGTAGAAGATACCATTAGCGAGCTGCTTGAGCAACAGAAGGAACACAGAACCACAATGAATGGGATCACATAAATGTTGGCCCAACTCTGTAACTCAATGCAAGAACATCAGGGGAATTAGGGCAAATTACCTTCTCAGGTACAGGTTCCACCTATGGAGATTGTGAGCAAGATCACTTTGAGAAGTGGAAAGATTTTGGAGCCAGTTGTGAAGAAATCACAATCACTAAGGGTCAATTTGCCCAAATCGACTGTAGCTCTAGAAGTTGATCAGTTGGATTCAACGGAAACGATTTCTAGACCAAGAGTGAGCTCTAACCCAACTGTTAAGGAAGCAGCTCTATACAAAGCTGCACCCCCATTCCCAAACAGTTTGAAGCCAAAGGCCAAAAAGCCAAAAGAAAACCCCATGGATTACTTGGCACTGTTTGAAAAAATAGAGGTCAACATTCCTTTTCTAAAAGTAATTAAGCTTCCCCCAGTTGCGAAGTTGCCGAAGGAATTTATAGCAAGGAAGCCAAAAGGAGCGAGCAAGGTTGTGCTAGGAGAGAATGTCTCGGCAGTGATTTAGAAAAAGCTCCCTCCTAAATGCAAGGATCCAGGTATGTTTTCTTTGCCTTGCAGCTTTAGAGATATAAAAATAGAGCATGGTCTGTGTGACCTTGGTGCTTCCATTAATGTTATGCCTTTGTTAATTTATAAGATTTTATCTGGTGTGGAGCTAGCAGACACTAGTGTAGTGATTCAGTTATAAGATAAGTCTATACACCCTAAAGGCATACTTGAAAATGTTTGATGCGAGTAAATTCTTTTGTTTATCCTGCAGACTTTTATGTGATTAAAATGAATAATAATACTGCAAAAGAGTTGCTAGTGTTTTGTTGGGTCGACCATTTTTGAAAACTTCTAGGGCTTTGATTGATGTGTAAAATGGCTCTATTTGTTTGGATTATTTAAAATGAATAATAATACTGCAAAAGAGTCTGCTAGTATCAGTGATACCATGAGCAGTCCACAAGCTGTTGAGAATATACATATAGTATTAAGCTGTATGACCCTTTTGTCCAAAAATATCTTGAGACCAATTTTTTTGTAGAACAAGGAGGAGATGGTTCTCACTCAGGTCCTAACTAAGTTCAACACCCAGAATATAAAGGAAGAAGAGGCCCTGACGCTTGAATTGGAGAAATCTCCATGTCATGACAGGAAGCAAGATCAGAATTCTACAAAAAGGTGTATCAAAGCCACTGTACCAAAAAGAATCAATGAAAAGATATAGATTACCCACACAAGTTGATATTGGTCAACAATTTTATCCAGCAAGAAAGGAGGTGCTTGCGAAATCTGAGATCAAAGGCCTACCAGGTGAGATGAAACAGAAGAAGGTAAAAGCCACTGGATGAGGTGTCTGTTTTCCCAAATGGACCACTGCATGTGCCAAGTCTCAAGTACTTTGAGGATTTAGCCAGATACAAACAGTGGAAGATATTTCACTATGGTACTATCTTAATCATTGACAGGAGCCGCACTGAGTCTAGCCGAAGATGTACAAGAGTGGCACTATTGGGAAACAACCCAGTTTTTATCTGTATATTCCTTTATTTCAATAAAAAATAAAAAGAAGAAGAAGAAGAAAAGAGGAGTTTGTTTGATTTGTCTGATTGAGTTCGTGTTTCTGTTTGCACGATGGGTATTTTCTACAGAGTCAATTGGAGGCCTCAGCATTTCAGAGTTACCTAAGGGCTTACTTTTGCAATTCCAGAAAGAAGGGCACATTGGCCTAATATTTTCTCAGTCACCTAATTTCCCCCTAGCCAATTACCCAAGAAGCTTATCCACAGCGGATGGTGTGACAACTTTCACTCGCCACCCGACAACACCACCGCCTACGACTGAACCATCATTAGCATGTACTTCTACAGCCACATCATCACAACCACGAACCACCACTTCTCTGGTCCGTAGCGTAACACAATAGGAGGCGTGCACTTCTATGGCCTTTGTACTGCCATCGGCTCCTACTAATGCTGATTCCTCACCGTCGGTGCATACTTCAACTGCCAGGCTCGGTTAGGCTAGAATGAGTCAGGATAAGTATTCTTTTCAGTTTGCTTTCCTTTTCATGTGGTGTTCTTTTTCTTTGAATTTGTTTGTTGGTTTTTATTGTGTTTTTTGTGTCTGTTCAATCTTGTTATTCTCTCCTCTTATTTTGTGTTTATGCTTGAGGACAAGTACACGTCTAAGTGTGAGGGTGTGTTTCTGTGTGGCTTTATGTTTTAGAGTGGGTGAAGTCAGTTTCTGCCCTGGTTCTGAAGCTTGATTTGAAATAAACAACATATATGGTTAATCACTTAATATGCATGCTAATTTGGTTGTGAATTGAGTAAGCCCTGTTGATTTAACATGATTATATATGTATTCCCTTTTTCTAAGCCTACTAAAAAAATTCTCTGAGCCTTGAAGGAATGATTTGAATGAGAACCAATTGTTTGCCTGTTAAACTGTCAATATGGTATTGGATAGTGCATGACTGGATAATGGGAGACCTTTCTTAGGATTAACCAAGTTTGGCTTGATATTCTAAACCTACCTATTTATTGATTCTTAGAAGCCAGTTTGAAGCCTTGACTAAATTTTTTCATAAGTCAGTAAAATGATAACCAAGGCCTGTTTCTGACCTCTTTTTGCCCCAGTGTGCGTGTGAAAGTTGTGATTGTGTTCTTAACTACTAAATTGAAGAAGGTGGCCAGTTTGTTGTTGATGTTAGAACCAGTGCATGTGTTTGTTTTAATGTCCAATGAAAAGCTCTAGAGTGGTAATAAGACCACATCTGAATTTCGTCCGTCGAGCTGCGGGAAACCTTTCTTTTCTCATGTGATCCAAAATCCAATCTCCTGGTATGTTCACAGCCTTACACAGCCTTACGCCGACAATTTATATTTGCGCATACTTAGCATTTTTCTGCTTGAGATGAAGTCAAACTTTCTCGTGAAGTCTTTTGACGGTTTTTGCTTTCTCTTCGCAATCCAAATTGGTTTGTTCCTTTAAGGGCAGTGGCAGTAAATCCATGACCATCAATGGATTGAAGTCGTAGGTAGCTTCGAAGGGCGAGAAACCTGTGAGGAGTGTTTCGATCGATCGTAAGCAAAATCGGCAAGACCTGTTCCCAACAGTTAAGATTAGACTTTATCAGTGCTCGCAACAAATTCCCTACAGTTTGGTTGGTCACCTCAGTTTGACCATCCGTCTGTGGATGACTAGACGTAGAAAACAACAATTTACTTCCAAATTTAGACCACAAAGTTTTCCAAAAATAACTCAAGAACTTAACGGCCCGATCAGATACAATTGTGCGTGGAACTCCATGAAGTTGAACTATCCCATGAAAGAATAAATCTGCAAAATGTCTAGTTTTATCTGTTTTCCTGCAAGGAATAAAATGAGCCATCTTAGAAAACTTGTCCACCACAATGAAAAGTGAGTCATTACCTCTCTATGTCCTCGACAAACCTAGAATAAAATCCATAGATATGTCAGTCCAGGCAGAGTTGGAATAGGCAAATGCGTGCAAAGACCATGAGGTTTAGATGTAGACTTAGACTTCAAACAATTAATGTAACGTGAGCGAATTTGTTCTCTATCTTTTCGCATCTTAAGCCAATAAAAGTGTTCCTTTAACATGTCAAGTGTCTTAGTTACACCAAAATGACCCATCAGCCCCCTATTATGTGCTTCACGAACCAGTAGTTCCCTAGATGAACTACGGGAATGGATAACTTATTTTCTTTAAACAAGAAACCATCATGTATAAAGTATCTCTGAAATGCATTATGTTCACATGCTTCATATAAAGTTGAAAAATTAGGATCAAAAGCATACAGCTCTTTAAGATATGAAAACCCTAATGAAGAATGTTCAAGGAGAGTAAGAACTTCATACCTTCGAGACAATGCATCAGCCGCCATATTCTCTTTCCCCTTCTTATACTTGATAATGTAAGGAAAAGTTTCAATGAAAGCAACCCATTTGGCATGACGCCTCTTTAACTTACCATGTCCCTTTAAGTGTTTAAGGGACTTGTGGTCAGAATGCACAACGAACTCCTTAGCCATCAAGTAGTGTTGCCAAATCTAGAGTGCCCTTACCACAGCATAGAGCTCCTTGTCATAAGTAGGATAATTCAAGGCAGCTCCTTTCAACTTCTCACTAAAATAGGCAATAGGTTTACCTTCCTGTATCAAAACATCTCCTATACCTATACCTGAAGCATCAAACATCAATTCAAAAACTCTATCAAAATCAAGAAATGCTAAAACAGATGCATGAGTGAGATCATGCTTAAGAATAGTAAAGGCATTTTCCTGGTCTTGACCCCACAAGAACGGTACATTTTTCTTGCACAACTCGTTCAGGGGCGTGGCTCTAGTGGAAAAATCCTTCACGAACCTCCAATAAAATCCAGCCAAACCATGGAAAAATCTTACTTGTGAGGCCGAACTTGGGGTAGGCCATTCTCGAATAGCCTGTACCTTGGTGTCATCAACTTTAACACTATCCTTAGAACCAACAAAATTGAGAAAAACAACCTCTTCCACACATAAGTTACATTTATTCACATTGGCATACAATTTATGTGCACGTAATTCAATCAACACCAATTTAATATGCTCAACATGCTCAGTCCTGTTTCTACTATAGATCAAGATATCGTCAAAATAGACAACAACAAATTTTCCTATGAACTTTCTAAGCACATGATTCATTAAATGCATGAAAGTACTAGGTACATTTTTTAACCCAAAAGGTATCACTAACCACTCATATAACCCAAACTTAGTTTTAAAAGTAGTTTTCCATTCATCTCCCTCTTTCATTCTAATTTGATGATAGCCCTGTGTGAGATCTATCTTAGTGTAAACTGTAGAACCATACAAATCTTCAATCATGTCATCAAATCTAGGAATAGGATGCCTATACTTAATGGTAATCTTATTAACAGATCTATAGTCCATACATATTCTCCAAGTTCCACCTTTCTTAGGAATAAGTATAACTGGTACATCACAAGAACTTAGAGATTATCTTACCTGACCATTAGCGAGCAACTTCTCTACCTGATTCTCCAATTCCTTTGTTTCCTCTGGTTTTGCTTTACAGGATGGACAATTAGGAATAGAAGAGCCAGGCACAAAATCAATATGATGCTCAATGTCTCGAAGAGGGGAAAACCAGCTGGCAACTCTTCGGGAAAAACATCTGCATATTCCTGCAAGGGAAATTGGACCTCCATAGGGAGATCCCTAGGGATGTCGTCAGGGTTAGCACAATTATCTTTAGCAACAAGACAACCATTCTGAGCTAACACTTGCTCAACTTCTCCGACACTAGCAAATAAACTAGTATTAACTTCTTTTGAATGCTTATCAGAGTTCACCTTACTACCCTTTACAATTTCTTTACCCTTTCCCTTAGCTTGCAGCTTTTTTGAACCCCACTAGGCGAGCTTGTCCTTCATGCGAACTACTTTAGCACAAACTTCCTGGGGAGAAAGGGGTAAAAATGTATGGATCTTGCTCTGTTGGCAGATTGAGTAGGTGCTAGCAACTCCATCATGCGTCGTCTTTGATGTGACGCAAAAATTACAATGAGGGAACGATGCTTCTTCGCGGCCCAATGAACTCTTGAAGACAGAAATTGCCCAATTCAAATGAAGCTTTGAGGAACCCAATGGCCCAACTGGAGATGAACAATTTTGAGGGAAGATCTAAGTAAGGTTCTTGAGCTTGGCAAAGAGGATGAAACTTGATGATTTTGCACTGCTCCGTTCACCAATTGAAGATCAATTCAGAAAAGGAGCGGGGCTTTCCCCCCTGTATAGGCTCCGACGATCAAGTCAGTAAGATGAAAGAGATAAACAATATAGAACAAGAATGCTCAGAGAAAGTGTAAATGAGAGAATAGTTTAAGAAATGCTAGTGAGAATTGCAGAAATTGCTTGTAGAACTTACCCGAATGGGAGGCTTGTACCTGGGTATTTATAGATTTTATTCTTGATAATTCCGTTGGATCATGATGTCATACGCTCCCACTTATTCTTTTTTAATGATACTTTAGCCGCTCCGGGAAAACTGGCTTTAGTTTTGGCTCCTGGTCATTATTATCCTGCATTTACTAACATGATGGTCCTACCATGATGTAACTGTTTTGAATATATTATCTTATCTCGGACCGGTTTACTTTTTACCGACCTAAGCTCTCATGTGTTTTAGTTACTTACCGACCTGAGCCATAACACTTTTGACCGATCTAACTTCTTTTAAGCTTACACCGACCTAGGCTTATTGAGTAGAATAGTACTTTTCCTGGGCCAATCTTACCGAGCTGGGTTATAAAGTTTACCGATCTAAGATTCACAACTTGGTTTAGAATACTTTCCGACTTAAACCTTCGTGAGTTATTTAAATCTATATTGCCGATCTGAGCCTTTTATAGCCGACCTAAATTGGTGATAGAGACTTGGTTTGTATGATTTTTCTGACCTAAACATGTATCTGGGCTTCTTTATCCTTTACTGTTTCTTAGTTCTAATTCATTGGGCTAGGCCCAATGGGGATTTCAATTTTATGCACATCAACAAGCCCCCCCAGTATTAGTTTTTACCGATCTAAAACTTAATACTCTTTGAGTTTTCAAGCTAAGACCCAGCATAAAGGACATGATTTTCTAGATTAATTCGAGCCAATTTTCCGAACTAAGCAACATACGTGTTTTTACTGAGTCGTATGTGACTAAGGCGTTTTTTCAGTATTTATCTGACCTATGAAGAATAATATTATCCAGCTGTATAGTAATAATTGTAATTCCGATCTAAGGAATTTGAACGGTTTTCGAACAAATAAATGTAATCATAAATACGTACCTTTGCGTTACCCTAGATCGGGATTTCGAAGAGGCGGATTAATCTGGACACGCCTTTACGTTTATTGTAGCAACCGATACAACTTCCAAGGTCTTTGATGTTCCCGAAGTGCCATTAATGAACACAGCTTTTGGTCTGCCCATGTTCCTTTGATTTCCCCAAGGCTTCCATTATAAAAATCGTAAGAACGACAACCAATTGCCACCATTCGCTAAACCGCTTTCCTGAAAGAACAAAAGAGAAATAAATTCTTTACTCTTCTTCCGACGGCCGGAGTCTTCGAATTTTGCCGGAATCCGAAAGTGTTCTCTTTCCGATCCTTCGATCTCGTTCGTATTACAACTTTGTCGTTACCATCGTTCCGTCGGCGTCTTTTCGTCCCTGTTTGTCTGTCTGCCATGGCTTCAGAAATGAGTTCCGGCACCGGAGCGTCACATCGAGTTCCGGCTGCAGGTGAGTGCGTTTTTCCCTGATTGTTTCTTTAGAGTTTTTGCCAGTTTATACATAAAATTTTATTTGTTATTTGTGCATGATTTTGGTACTGCTTTATGTAGATTCGGCCGTCACCCATGAGTTTAAACCTCAAGATATAGCTTCGGAAATAACTAGGTCAGATTTAGAGAAAATTAGGTCAGACAATCATATAACCCCAAATATCCAAATTCGCTTACCGACCTCCGTAGAAAGGATAAATAGCATTTCTGATGAGAACTGGGTCGGTGTTTATGAATATCACTTGAAGTTCGGGCTGAGATTCCCTGTTCCCGATTTTCTAAATGAGATGATGGATTTTTTGCATATCGGACTGAGCCAGTTAGTTCCTAATGCTTTTAGGTTTTTGATAGGATTTGTGTGTGTATGTGCTGGGGCCGGAATCCGACCCTCGATAGATCTGTTTTTTCAATTTTACACTGCCCGCTCGTATCCTTATGGCCAGGGGTGGGTAACCTTTCAAAAACGTAGGAATAGCCCTATCCTTCTGACTGACTCCCCGGATACTAACAAAAATTGGAGGGCTAGATATATTATGGTAAAGGCCAATGAAGCAAACTTACCTTGTCGTTGGTCTCAAGTGATACTCCCGGCTGATCAAACCCGAGATATATCTAACCCTGTAGTGCAGTCAGATTATAAAATTTTAAGAAATTATACCTGTACGGTTAAATACTCGGCTAGGTCCCCTTCAGAGGGTCTTCTGGTTTGGGCCGGGCTGAGCCAAGCCCCCGGTGTGAAAGGAGAATGTAAATACCTGTCCCTTGAACTTTTTATTTATGATATCTTCTTCCTTCATAGCTCGATAATTTTGATTTTTGTATGTTGCTTGTTTTCAGGTAGTCTTGGTGGGTTCGGAAGGAAGAAAAAAACCAATAAACCTGCCGCAGCTTCTGGATCTTCAAAAAGATCGGCTGAGATCGATCTTACAGATGAGGTAGAGGTTGCCGATCCACCCAGCTCGGCATTGACGACCCGGGTCACAAAAAAGAACAGGCCGACCCCTGAAGAAATCCAGGCAGCCAAGGCTGCCAAGCTCCACAAATTCTGTCGGGCCCCCCCGCTGGAGCCGAGCTGCCTAATCCTGATGATTTGTTGGGTCCCACAGACCCAGTGACCAAAGAGAGGGTCATCGTGCTAAGAGATCAAAAGGTGAGACCGATCTCCCTAGCTCGGCCTATTCACCAGGTCGATTTGCCGGAACCACCACCAGAGGATCTTATGCCATTTCAGGAATTGGCGGCCGAGTCTTCTCAATCTTTCGAGGAGATTATCCGAGCCAACGAGAAGCTCCGGGATCATTTGAATGAAGTGGTGGAACAGGAGGCTCGTATAGCCTCGCATATAAAAAAGGTGATTTTCCGAACATGGTTAAATAAAGGTTACCTGGGACATTACTTTCATACTATCCTCTTATCGGATTTTTGCAGGTCTTGTTTAATTATGCGGCCACAAACAGACGAACAACAGCTTTGGATATATTAGCCCAAAGCTATGAGCTGGAGAGGTCGAAGAATCCGAACAAGGCCGTGGAGGAACTGGAGTTGCAGCTGGGGCTCGAGAAAAGCAAGATCTCAGGGCTTGAAGCTGAAAAAACCGGGCTAATGCAGCAAAACCAAGACCTGAGCACTAAGTCCAGCCAACTGGTGACCAAGGTCCAAGGCCTGGAAGCAGAAATAAAGGCCCTGAAAGAAGAAAAGTCTTCCTGGCTGAAGGAGAAAACTGCCCTGGAGAAAGTTGCCGAAGAGGCTACAAAGAAGGCTGCAGCGATGGTCAGTTCGGAAGAGGCTGAAGCATCTCGTCAGGCCGAGCTGAGACTTTTTAAGGAAGGGACCCTTCTGGAGTTGATGAACCGGCGTTTTTTCGAGCTAATCCAGTGTGGGTACACTATATGCTGGGACGAGCTAAAAGGCTCCAGGTCGGCAGAAGGTGCTCCAGAAGACTCCATAGCCCAGTCTTCTTTGCTTCCGGAGGGACGTGATCCTTTCGACTTAGTAGAAGAAATCAAGCAAGAATGCCGAGACATCGGTGTTCCCATTCCAGAAAAGGTCGAAGAGGATCCGGTGGCCAACCCCCAGGAGATAGCGGATGAAGCCTCTTCCCAAGCTCCTCCTTCTTGAGATCGGCCTTCCTTTAGATCGGGCTTGCCCTTCCTTACAGCTGTGTGAGGAATGTAGGTAGCATGCCTAGATGCAGTTGCAGTGATGTAATCGGCTTTACACTTTGTAGAATTTTTTCTGATTCTGGTCCCTTACGAAGAACTCTTGTACTTTTCAGATCGTTCTTGTAACCGAGCTTGATTTATCGAAAAAATGATCTTTTCTGTTTTCTTCAAATTTTTACTTCTTTAACTCGAACTGCTTTACTGATAATATTTCCTCAAGTGTGCTGTATTCCAAGTTCGTGGAATCAATCGTCCTTGCAAATCTTCCAAAATATAACTTCCGGTAGGTCGAGCTTCGATTACTCGATAAGGCCCTTCCCAATTAGAAAATAGCTTGCCTTGTTCTTGTGGTTTGCTGATAGATCGGTTTCGTAAGACTAAATCTCCAGGTACAAAGGCTCGATGTTTGACCCGAGCATCATAGTGTTGCCGAACTAAATTTTTGTAATTTAGTTGATGTACATAGGCCGAATCCCGAACTTCTTCTATCAGATCCAGGCCAAGCTCCAAGTTTTTCTGATTTTGATTTCTTTCAAAGTGCATAACTCGTGGGGCTCCACTTTGTATTTCTGGGGGGATGACTGCATTGACCCCGAAGGCCAACTCGAAAGGGGTTTTTCCTGTGGCTGATTTAGGCGTGGTTCGGTGGCACCAAAGCACATGGGGCAATTGTTCTACCCAATTTTTTCCTTTATCTTCTAGTCTGGATTTCAGCCCGTGCAACAAAGTTCGGTTTGTGAGTTCTACTTGTCCATTTGCTGGAGGATGGGCTACCGATGCGAAACGCTGGGTAATGCCAAGTTTTGAACACAAGGCTGTGAATTCTTTAGATTCGAACTGAGTTCCATTGTCCGAAATAACCGATCTGGGCACACCGAAACGACAAATGACTTGCCTCCAAAGAAACCGAGCTACGGTTCGCCCCGTAATATTTGTAAGTGCCTCGGCTTCTACCCACTTTGTGAAATAATCTATGGCCACAACAAGGTAATGGCATGAACCGACCTTAGGAAACGGGCCCATAAGATCTATCCCCCACTCTGCGAAAGGCCATGGGGCAATTATCCCCGTAAAGCTGGAGGCCGGCAATTTGTGAATTGTCGCGTTGTGTTGGCAACTGGAACACCGTTGAACATACTCTACTGCTTCTTGGAATAACCGAGGCCAATAAAACCCAGCCCCGATTATTTTTTTAGCCAAATTCCGAGCCCCAATGTGAGACCCGCAATCTCCTTCGTGTACTTCCTTCAGCATGGCCTTTGCTTCTCCCGATCCCAAGCATTTCAGCAAAGGCATCAAGAAACCCTTTTTATACAAGTCTTCTCCAATTATTTGATAGTATTCAGCCTTCTTTTGTATCCGTTGTGCTTCCTTCCGGGATTCTGGTAAAGTGCCATCTTGTAGGTATTGCCATATAGGAAATCTCCAATCCTGTCCTTCACTTATAGACAATATTATTGGTTCAGCTGTACTCCTGTTATGTATTTCTTCTACTAGGACGGTTTTAGTCAGGTGAGAAAAAACCGAAGAAGCTAATTTGGACAAGGCATCAGCATTTGTATTTTTGCTTCGCGGGACCCGCTCTATAGCCCATTTTTGAAAGAATTTTAGTTGCTGTTGCACCAATGTTAAATACTCCTCCATTTGTCGATCCTTAGCCTTATACTCCCCCAAAATTTGTTTAACCACGAGCTGAGAGTCTGAACAAATTTTTAGATTTTCGACTCCAAATTTCCGAGCTAGCTTCAGGCCGGCTATCATAGCTTCGTATTCTGCTTCATTATTTGTGGCTGTGAAGCAGAATCGTAAAGCATACGTGTGAATTTCTCCTCCCGGGCTGGTGAGTACGATCCCTGCACCCGATCCGGACTGGCTTGAGGCCCCATCTACATAGAGGATCCACGCATCGTCACCCTCGGCTATAGCTAAAAGCAGATCGGTTTTTTCTGACGGGCTAGATATGCTCTCTTGGCTGTCTGGTACTCCTTCAGCTATGAAATCCGCCAACACCTGTCCTTTGACTGCTGTGCGTGGGGCAAAGGTGATGTCATAATCTCCTAATTCAATGGCCCATTTGGTGAGTCGACCTGAAACTCCTGCTTTTTGCAAGATGGCTTTGAGGGGTGCGTCAGTATAAACGGTGACTCCATGCGAGTTGAAATAAGGTCTAAGACGCCGTGTGGAGTGAACTAGAGCCAGGACTAGCTTTTCTAGGCTAGAATAATTTTTCTCTGCGGCCTGCAAAACTTTACTAACAAAATAGATGGGTCTCTGGACCCGGTTATCTTCTCGGAGCAAAACCGAGCTAATGACAGATTTGGTAGTAGCTATATACATGTACAATTGTTCTCCATGAATAGGCATAGTCAAAGATGGCAAAGAAGCTAAGTATTTTTTTAATTGTTCAAAAGCATTTTGACATTCCGGGGTCCACAAAAACTTATCAGTTTTCTTTAAAATGTTAAAAAATGGTAATGCTCGTTCTGCTGATCGGGCTAAAAACCTATTCAAAGCTGCTAATCTACCCGTTAATTGTTGTACTTCCCGAATTGTCCTAGGCGGGTGCATTTTCAATACAGCTTCTACTTTCTTAGGATTAACCGAGATACCCCCCTCAGAAACCATGTATCCTAAGAACTTTCCTGAAGTGGCTCCAAAAACACATTTTTTTGGATTTAACCTTAATTTATATTGGGCTAGTGTTTCAAGGGTTTCACGTAAATCAGATAAGTAAGCAAGTTCATTTTTACTTTTTACAAGTAAATCATCAATATATGCTTCCATATTTCGACCTAACTGTTTTTTGAAAATTTTATTCACTAAACGTTGAAAAGTAGCTCCAGCATTCTTTAAACCGAAAGGCATGGTTATGAAGCAATATGTACCTTTGTCTGTAATAAAAGATGTTTTTTCTTCATCTTCTTGGCCATGAAGATTTGATGATATCCCTTATATGCATCCAAGAAATTAAGGAATCGAAATCCAGCTATAGCGTCAACCAACACGTCGATCAAAGGCAATGGGAACCAATCTTTGGGGCATGCTTTATTTAAGTCGGTGAAGTCTATGCACATGCGCCATGAACCATCTGGTTTGGAAACTAACACGGGTTAGCCAACCATTCCGGATAATCTACTTCTCGGATGATACGTACTTCCAACAGGGCGTTGACTTCGATCTCCACGTATCTATTACGTTCTCCCCCGAGATTACGCTTTCGCTGTCGGATCGGCCTTGTTTGGATCGGCCGCGAGGGGAATAATTCTTACCTCGGCCCCTGCTTCAATGGACAGGTCCGAGCCACCTGTTAATCGGTAATGTTAACGGAGGTCGGCCTGATGTAGAAGTAATTTTTGATTTCAGATCTACGGGGGTCGGTTCCTTCAAGGAAGCCATGTAGCACTGTTTTGCCTGCAAGACATCACAACGAATAGAAGCTACCCCACCTATGGTGGGGAACTTTAAAAGCATGTGTACAGTAGATGCTATGGCCTGGAACTGATTTAGTCCAGGCCGTCCCAAATATACATTGTATGGTGATGGCTCATCAATGACCACGAAGTCTATGGTTTCCGTACGTTTTAGCTGTCCAGCCAGTAACGTGACGGGAATACTCAAGTGTCCCACAGGTATAACATGGTGATTGCCGAAGCCAATCAATGGTGTCCGAACTGGACTTAACTGTGCCTTGTGTAATTGACAACCAGCCAGTGCCTTGGTTGTAATTATATTGCTAGAACTACCCGTGTCTAACAATGTCCTACGTACTTGGTAATTTGAAATGTAGCAATCGATCACTAGTGGATCGTCACAATTGAAAGACAGAAATGTATCTGTGTCATCGAAAGTAATGCCTGGTGTCATGGTATCTGATTTACGCTTACCTAGAATAGAGTTCCTTTGCCGGTATACCTGTTTCCTTTGGCGGTTAGAGTCGCCTTGGGTTGGTCCTCCTGCTATGGTGTTTACAATCCCTGCTATATTCAGGTCGGTGTTACCCCCAGCATTTGGGGCTCGGGAGTCGGATTGGGGACATTCGCGGGCAAAATGACCGGTCTCTCCACATCGGTAGCATCCGTTAGGTCGTTCACGGATTGCTGAAGTCACCGGTTTAGGTAGAGGTGCTACTTGTGTATATTGTGGTAGTTTCCCAGCTTGAATTAATTTAGCTATTTCTGCAGCTAAATCACGACAGTCATTAGTATTGTGACCAATGTTTTTATGGTAATTACAATACCTGCCCGGATTGAGCCGATCTGTGGGACCCGTCATGGGTCGAGCTGGGGGCAGCAGCCCTTGACTCTGAATGGCAGCATATATGTCAGCTCGGGGGACTGAGAAGGGCTCGGCTACCTGCACAGTGTTTACACTTACCCCGGCCTTTGGAATGGAATTAGTGGTATTGGCAAAGTTTAATTTCTTATTTCCTCCCGATGTAAGAATTGGGGAAGAAGCTTTCCTCTTACCATATAAATCGGAAAAACTTCTTTCCCTTTCCTGTTTTATAGCTGTAGCATCTTCAACAACAGCAAAGTTAACAGCAGTAACCATCATTTCAAAATAAGAATGTGGGGGTCGAATGGCCAATTCAGTAGCTAAAGGTCCTGACCGTAACCCATTAATAAATGATCCCATCATTATTCTATCATCTTTTTCATGACATTGCCTAGACTCTATATTGAACCGATCTATGTATGCCTGTAATCCCTCTCCCATTTTTTGTGTTATGTTCATTAAATGTGAAATTGGTTTAGACAATATCTTATTACCCATGAAATTGGCTAAAAACAGGTCACCAAACTGATCTAAAGAATGAATAGAATTTCGGGGCAAAGTACAATACCAATTTATGGCCTGACCTTTAAGTGTCAGATGGAATGTCATGCATCGGTTAGCGTCGGACAGGTTGGCAGCATCCATGACGCTCATGCACTGCATCCAGTGAGCCGTGGGGTCGGTGGTACCGTCATACTTGTCAACCTTACCTAGGCCTCTGTATCCAGGGGGAAATTGTGCCATTTGAATCTCCCATCCAAAAGGATGAGACACGCGAGACGTGGGGGCAGTTCGTCCGATCTGAGTATATCCAGATCCGGGTAGGCCGAGCTGGGGATATCCGGACTGACCTAAGGGGTGTCCCCCCAGGCCGAGGTAATAGTTTCCTAGGCCGGGCCCGGGATAATAATTTGGATTAAGTAAAGGAATATTTTCTAAGGGCGGCTGCATGGCTCGGTTATTGCCTAAACCATAATGCTGAAACATTGCAGGGTTGGATGTAGTGGTGTATCCGGGGTAATAACAGGGTTGATTCATTTGGCCGATTTGTATGCCATGGCCAGGTTGATTCAATTGACTTATTTGTTGTCCTAAAGTGGGAAAGGGCAGGCCTGACATAAGAGAACCGTTATTGAACTGAGCATTGGGGGCCATAAAGGGATCCGGAAAAGTAAGATTAGCCTGAGTATGAGCTACAGTGGTATAAACAGGTGGTGCCACAGAAGGGTTAGGAGGACCAGCAATATGACTGATTGAAGAAAAATTAACTCTCCCAGGTTGTGGAGGACATATAGATTGTGGGGGGAGACTAGACATTAAAGCAGCAGAGGGGTTGGACACAGGGTTGATGACAGCCCTAGGTGGGGGAACGGTTGGGGACCAGTGTAAACCATAGGGGTGTTCTGTGTTAACTGCTTCTGTGGTGGTGGTTGTAATGGGAGGTTCTGTATTAAGAGTAGAGATGATAGGAGCAACATGGTTTATTAAGTGAAATATTTCTGGAAATAAACGGAAGAACCTATCTTTTTCTGCCTGTTCCTGTTCGGGGGTGAGAGTTTCAACAAGGGTGGTAGTAGTTGGTGGATCAGATGGAGGATTAGAACTGGTGGCAGAAACGGTAGGGACCAAAGCGGTTGTAACGGTGAGCCCATTGAGGTTGTCAGAAGAAGAAGCACCCTTTCCTGAACGAGTTTGCGTCATGGTTTCAACAAATTTATTTAAATGAGGAAAATTTGATGAAATAATCTGATCAAACGTTCCCCACAGACGGCGCCAGTTGATGTGACGCAAAAATTACAATGAGGGAACGATGCTTCTTCGCGGCCCAATGAACTCTTGAAGACAGAAATTGCCCAATTCAAATGAAGCTTTGAGGAACCCAATGGCCCAACTGGAGATGAACAATTTTGAGGGAAAATCTAAGTAAGGTTCTTGAGCTTGGCAAAGAGGATGAAACTTGATGATTTTGCACTGCTCCGTTCACCAATTGAAGATCAATTCAGAAAAGGAGCGGGGCTTTCCCCCCTGTATAGGCTCCGACGATCAAGTCAGTAAGATGAAAGAGATAAACAATATAGAACAAGAATGCTCAGAGAAAGTGTAAATGAGAGAATAGTTTAAGAAATGCTAGTGAGAATTGCAGAAATTGCTTGTAGGAACTTACCCGAATGGGAGGCTTGTACCTGGGTATTTATAGATTTTATTCTTGATAATTCCGTTGGATCATGATGTCATACGCTCCCACTTATTCTTTTTTAATGATACTTTAGCCGCTCCGGGAAAACTGGCTTTAGTTTTGGCTCCTGGTCATTATTATCCTGCATTTACTAACATGATGGTCCTACCATGATGTAACTGTTTTGAATATATTATCTTATCTCGGACCGGTTTACTTTTTACCGACCTAAGCTCTCATGTGTTTTAGTTACTTACCACCTGAGCCATAACACTTTTGACCGATCTAACTTCTTTTAAGCTTACACCGACCTAGGCTTATTGAGTAGAATAGTACTTTTCCTGGGCCAATCTTACCGAGCTGGGTTATAAAGTTTACCGATCTAAGATTCACAACTTGGTTTAGAATACTTTCCGACTTAAACCTTCGTGAGTTATTTAAATCTATATTGCCGATCTGAGCCTTTTATAGCCGACCTAAATTGGTGATAGAGACTTGGTTTGTATGATTTTTCTGACCTAAACATGTATCTGGGCTTCTTTATCCTTTACTGTTTCTTAGTTCTAATTCATTGGGCTAGGCCCAATGGGGATTTCAATTTTATGCACATCAGTCTTCATATCAAAGAGCCAAGTTCATCCTAGTAGAATATGACGTGCCTCTATGGGGAGAATGAAACATGTCACCTGTCCTTCGAACTTACCAATAGCAAAAGTGATCCGAGCCTGCTTAGTCACTCTATAGCCATCTGAGCTGTCGAGCCATTAAAGCCGATATGGATGGGGATGTTGATTGTGGAAAGTTTCAGCTTCTCGACCATGTATTCATTGGCCACATTGGTGCAACTTCAGCCATCAACTATCAAAACACAATTAACTCCATTAACTTTAGCACGGGTATGGAAGATAGTGGTCATTTGGTCAGTATCTTGGACAACAGCAGTAGTCAAAGTACGAGTAACAATTGCCAGATGAGTGTTGTCTTCTGGCTGATGAGCATCTTCGTCAGTATCAGACTTACTGTTGTCAATCAATTCAGAAAACAGATTGACAGCATCATTATCCTCTTCTTCTTATGTGGACACATACTTACCATCTTGTCCCAACATAACTCTACGGACATTAGGGCCATCTCGTATGTAGTGGCCACGACCAGAACATTTATGGCAAGTTATATTACTAATAAATGGCTTAGGAGTAAAAGGTGACTTAGCTTAAGAAGCAGGAGTTGATTGAGCAAGTTGGATAGCTTTCTTCTCTGAGTAGAGTGGTTTCTTGGCCGGGCAGGATGGTGATGCCGGAGTCTTCTTCCATTGATTGCTGGCAGGTGTTCGAATAGGGGGAATAGTCTGCAGGTACTCCTCCATCACCCTGGCTTTATGCAATATATCAGTTAAAGAAGTAGCATTCTATAATTCAACTGCTAAAGCTATCCCACGATTAAGCCCACTAAGAAAATGAGCTATACTAGCACCCTCATCCTCTATTACATTAGCCCTAATTTTGGCCATCTCCAACTTTCTATAATATTCATCAACAGTTAAAGTCCCTTGCACAAGAGTATGTAATTTCTTATACAATGCATGAAAATAATAAGCAGGTACAAAGTCTTGCGCATCTCTATTGTGAGATCAAACCAAGTCATAGGGGGTGCACGAGCACGCATGGACCTAGTGTTCCATCGCATGTCCATCTGTTGATTCCCCCAAACAAGAGCATAGTCGGTGAAGTTCATGACGGTGAGAGGAGCCTTCTTGTGTTCGGGAACCGAGTGAAGCTCAAAGATCTGCTCCATCTTGATCTCCCAGTTTAAGTATACTTCAGGGTCCATACCTCTGGTGAAAGAAGGCACATATGTCTTCAACTAACTTAGACCATTGAAGGGCTTGATGGAACCACCTGGAGGAGTTTCAATGTTCTCCTCCTTCACCACGGGTTGATTAGCTGGGTGGCCCTGAGTTGGGAGACCTCACCACTTAGGTCAGCAAACTGAGTGTTGAACTGATTGGTCAAGTTCGTAATAGCAGCCAAGGGTTGTTCATTACTGATGTTAGAACTACCCCTGACATGATAACCAGAAAAGATCCTGCTAAGAATAAGTGAAAGTGAGTAAAAGTAACCTTATCCCCTTGTCCCCCTAGTGCCCCTCCTAATGAACTACACATAAACCAGTGTATCGCTCTTTAGGGTTGGCAGCCCTTGTATGCTGTAACACTCAGCCTTTTACCCTAGTCCTGTAGAAACTTTTCACAAATTACTTTGGCAAAAGTAACAAGCAACAGTTAATCACACAAGCACAACATCTATACAGGAAAGGAGAAAATTTTTTTTGAAATAGACGCTTGGTTCTATTTTTGAAAAACACCTTGTAAAAATGAATTTTTGTGGTATAGCTCAAATAAGAAGTACATCGACAAGGAGCTTTCATGGAGAAGCCCTTAAAGTTCAGAGATAATGACAGTGCACGAAGACAAGATTCAAGCTATATTTGTAGAGTAAACGTACAAGGTAGCACAAAAAGGTTAATAAGACTAAAGAAGCAGGGCGATTCAAGTGAAAAACAAGAACAATTAGTAGATTTGAAACAAATAGTACTTAAATTACACAGGATGTGATCACCCTCCCAATAGGTAATCAAGAAACCAATTCCCACCAATTATCCAAGTTTTCCGAAAATAAGAGTTCTTTACGCAACCCGAGCCAAGTGGCAGAAAAATTCCTCAGATTTTTGAGTGTAGTGTTGTGGGGAGTAGTGTCGGTAATCGAACACTATCAACTTTGCAAGTACACAGGAAAGAGAAGAAGATTTCAATGAAGAAAATATTACTCTTTAGTTTTGGAGTGTAGTCCTGTGGGGAGTAGTGTTGGTAATCGAACACTATCAACTTTGCAAGTACACTTTAAACCTTGGAGAAACAATTCTTACTCAATTTTTGCACAAAGACACAAGAATGCGAAAAATTATCCCTTTAAGTAATTTTAGAAAATTTTGGCAGGACTACGACACAATTTCAAGAATCCAGTATATTTTCAAGAATTCAAAGCTAATGTATCAAGCATAGGCATACCAATCACAATTGCACAAAGTGAGCTGCTTAACATCAACTGCAAAACTCACCATAATTACAAAAGAGGGACAAAAATCGCAAAACAGCCCAATCAACCCAAACAAAACAGCAAAAACCGAACGAGGCTTTTTCAAACTTCTTTTCGCTTTTTTTTTTGTTTTTTTTTGTTCGGGTGCCTTTTTTTTTGTGGTTTTTAATTTTGGTTTTCGAGATCAGAAATAGCAGCAAAAACTAAAATTAATTTCAATGTAAGAAAAAAACATTTCTCAAAAAAGAGTAATCTTTTCCACAAAATTCAAAATTTAAAGAAGAGTTAAGGAAAAGAAAACACCTTATGAGTTGATCGGGTTACTCTAACCTCCTCCTGTCGAGCAAACAGCCAAGGCTCTGATACCACTTGATGTGAACCCTTGATTCCAACTTGTGAAAACAAGAACTCAATGCAGAAAATTGCAAAGGAAAGTCTGATTGCAAGACGCAGCTCTTAAAACTCAAGAATCCTTACCCTTGGATTTGGCAGACTACTAATTTAACAAGTTAAATTAAACATGCAATTCGAACCAAGTGATGAATTCTAGAGGTAAAACAAAGCATGTAATTTGATAGAGCAATTATCTAATTAGCCTATAGTTCATGTACTTTAGCAATTAAGAAGTATGCAAATTACTTAAGCCAAAATAAAGAAGAGTGAATAATAAAGTATAAACTTTTGTTCAATTAATCACTAAAGAATATTGAAGTGCAGCACCCCTATATATAGGTAGAGGATGCATGAAATTACAAGAAAAATAAGGAAAGAAAACACAAAATTGGAACTTAATCAAGAGATTAAGGCCCCGTATGATATGCCTTTTGAAAGGTGTTTTGGATTTTAAAATTATTAAAGTTATATTGGAAATGTAAAAAGGTATTTGGGGAATGTAAAAAGGTGTTTAGGAAATGTAAAAAGGTGTATTGAAATTGATGAGAAATTATTATAAAATGAAAGTGAAAGTGAAATGAGATGGAATTATTTGTTGCCATACGGGGCCTAAGTAACTCACAAAAATCAGCAAGAAAAAGGAACTTACGTGCTGAAAAAGTAAAAGAAAAGAACGAAGAATTTTAGCTGCTTTAAGGTAAGCCATGCACAAAATTCTCACAAGAAAAAGGAAGGAAAATTTTAGATTTTACCTTTAAAGAAAGAGAAAACTGAAAAATAAAGGAGAAAAGAAAAGAGAAAACTATGAAGAGAATTAGGTAACATGCACAAAACCTTAATTTTCCTCCTAACCCTAACCCTACTTGCGAATTTCTTCTCCTTGGGCTTAGGCTTGGCCGAATGTGGGTTCATGGAGTGGACTTGATAGACTCAGCCCAATTGATGTAGCATGATGATGCTGTAGATGTAGGAAGCTTTTGGAATATTTTGGAAGCTTCTGAAATGAACATTTCACTTCTAAAATTCTTCAAACTTTATGAAATCTCCATTTCTTTACTAGAAAGACTTGTAGTTACCATTTCCACCATTTCCTTAGCTCGTAAATACCATTTCCACCATTTGCACAGCTTGGAAATACCATTTCCTTAATTGGAAGGACTAGTATTCACCATTTCCACCTTGATGGAGAGTAGGGTAACTCTTGTAAGCTTTCTTTCTTTCTCATTGAGTTCATTGGAGCTGGATATGAGCTAGGCTTCTGTAGCACACCTTTGAACAAATTTTGCAAGGTCTGCTTTGAGCTTTGCAGTCCTCTTTTGAGTCATTGCCCAACTATATCAATGAATGGATCTCTCTAATATGGAGTTGGATTGTGGAGCACTGGCGGCCTCGATGAAGCACTCAAACCTCGGCTGCACTCTCTGCACCATCTTCTGGATCTCCTTGAGCTAGACTTGTCGATGACCTAGGGGCGTTCACATCACAATCCCTTAGCCTCGTTTAGTCCCTGCAATGAGAATGTTGTTTTTTAACCGTTGTGCACTATTCGGTTTTATACTATGGCGATGGTTAACTATCAAGCTTTTGTAATTCTGGCTAGATTAAGAGCAAACACTTGGCCTATTTTTTTGAAAAAAAGTGAGTTATGTGTGAATTATTGCCCATAGAGTATTTGCTTGGGAATTTTGGCATAGTTGTGGTAAATTGACAAGGGATTGGTTTATCTGTTGGAATAAGAAGCGTGTATATAATTTGATTAATGCTAAGTCTATGATGTGAGTAAAATCTGGAAGAAGAATTGGCCAATAATTGTTTTGAGAGTCAAGTTTGTTGTGTATTGTGTAGAGTCATGTTTTAGTATTTCTGTTTCAATCAGCTGTGTGGTCATGAGTCTTGTATGAGCAACAAAGTATAGCTGTGTGATAAATCTTCATTTCACGCTTAAGGGCAAACGTCAGTCAAGAGTGAGGGTATTTGATAAGTGTCATTAAGTTGTTAAACTATAGAATATTTCTTGGCAAATCTCGTGGGTATATGTCCAGTTTTATAGAGCTAATTGCAGGTTTTGGAGACAAGCCTGTAAAAAGAGAAAGAGTGCAAAATAGGGCTAAAATAGGGGAGTTATTCCCGAATGGATAAATGGAAAGCAAGCAGTGGGTTGAAGAAACAATTGGTGCAAAATCTGAGCACTTGTGATCAGCTTGGGCCAAAGTTTTGGACTGAGAGATTGCAGAATCCACCATCCCAGTGGGCTTGATCGAATAAGTGAAAGATCCATGGAGTTCCCGAATTGGTTGATTTCGACAAGAGGAAGGATTTGGAAGGAATTGTTTTCGTGAACAAATCATGAAAGTAGCAAGAAGTAATTTCAAATTCTAGTTCGAATTAATGTAAACGAGTTCAAAAAAAGGAGTCAAGAAGATTACTAACAGTGGAGATTGCTTCTAGCACAAGAAAAGGCTTTTGTTTCCCGTTCCAATTATGATTTCCTATTTAGAAGAATTCCTACTTGAAGAAGGAAAGTAGTTAGGTTCTTTTTGTAACACCAAATCTACACCCTATATATATATATATATATATCGGTAGAATTGGTGCAAATTGGATATGCTTTATTATTTTAGTTTTACGCTCAGTAATATTTAGTTTGATCGTAGTTTGGCTGTTCTGGATTGCTTCCCGTGAAGGCTTCGATTAGTCCCAACGGAAGGTGGTTCTGGCAAGAGATTTAATATAAGTATTTTCTGTATTCCCTTTTATTATTATTACTTTTTTCTTGTAGTTTTTATAATTATTCTTCGTTTCATTACTGAAAGCATGAGTAGCTAGTTCTTTAATTTCGGTATTATGTAACGAAACATTGATCCATGCATATATGAAACTTGAATTATAATTATGTTGAATTGCATATGTTTCCTATTATCCTGTGAACTAATTACTAGGATTTTATTGAGGAAGGCCAACTTGGTAGGATTCAGTAGCATCAATAAATTGTGAAACTATCGTCGGGTAGTACAGGAGAGTTCGGTAATAATTCTTAAAGTTAATCCAAAAGGAATTATTAGTGTCATGTTCTTCTTATCTTTAATGCAGGTAATCTAGTTAATAAGGTGTCGTTGGGTGCCCGTAGGTTTTTAATTAGATTAGTTCGAGAAGTAATCCTATCGTTTGGAGCTCACAGGGATTATCGATACATTAAGGGGGAATTTGGTTGTAAGACCCCGTAGTTTCTCGCCCTAGTTTAACATTTGTAATTTATATTTTTACCATACTGTTAGTTTTTAAACTCAATTATGTATAATTATAAAGCTTGTGAGTTTTCTTAAGTAATTTGATTATGAAATCTTATGGTTTAGATCTTAATGTTTAGGATTTTAATTTAGAAATTGTGATGTTTAATTTAGAGTTAAGGTGTTAATTTAAGTGTAGGATTATGTTTAAGAATATAAGAGAGTAGATGAATTAGTTTAATTTTGGGAATTATGGAATAGGAAATAAGAAAATTGGAAAATAATTGAAAAGGGGAAAATTAGGGAAGGACCAGTTTTACCCAGTCCTGGATTGGGTAAAACCGATTGGTCCATGAACGGTAAAATCAATTCCACCGAGGGAGTGGTTTTACCAAGTTCTGGAACGGGTAAAATCGATCTGACGGTAAGAAAAAAAAATCTCACCGCCTGAAGGAGCTATTTTACCCAATTTGAGAATGGGTAAAACCGATCCAAGGCAAGTGACAAAATACACCGACCTGTTTTACCCAGTCCTGGAACGGATAAAATCGATCAGAACCATTTTACCTAATCCCTTAACGGGTAAAACCGATTGGAGTGGTTTTACCCAATCCATGAACGGGTAAAACCGATCGTGTGCTGGAAATGAAAAATAAAATAAAATTCTCAAGATAATTACGGAAGTTTTGGCCTATTAGGCGAACCTAGACCTATAAAAACCCTTCTCTTCACCATTAAAATTCATTAAACACCCCTATTATCATCTAAAAATAGAGAGAAAGGGAGAGAAAGTAAATGAAGGAGGAAAAAGAAGAAAAGCTAGGAGAGGAAGTGTTTAGAGCAGGAATTTAGATTCCAGTATGTGGATTTCGTGCTAGGGAACCTTAAGAACTTTAAGGTGATTATCTGAACGCCCCTAGCTTATCGAAAAGTCCAGCTCAAGGAGATCCAGAAGATGGTGTAGAGAGTGCAGTTGAGGTTCGAGTGCTTCATCGAGGCCCACCAATGCTCCACGATTCAAGTCCATATCAGAGAGATCCATTCGTTGATATAGTTGGGCCAATGACTAGCAAGAGGACTTCAAAGCTCAAAGCAGACCTTGCAAACTTTGTTCAAAGGTGTGCTACAGAAGCCCAGCTCATATCTAGCTCCAATGAACTCAATGAGAAAGAAAGAAAGATTACAAGAGTTACCATACTCCCCATCAAGGTGGAAATGATGATACCTTCCAATTAAGGAAATGGTGGAAATGGTATTTACAAGCTAAGGAAATGGTGGAAATGGTAACTATAAGTCTTTCCAGTGAAGAAATGGAGATTTCATAAAGTTTGAAAAATTTTAGAAGTGAAATGTTTTTTTGAGCTTCTGAAATGATTCCAGAAGCTTCCTACATCTACATCATCTTGCTACATTAATTGGGCTGAATTCCTTCAAGTCCATTCACTATAAATTTGGCCAAGCCCAAGTACTCCACAAGAAGGCCCAACCTAATTTTAGGTTAGGGTTTACTTAAGTTGCTAGGGTTTTAGAGTGATTAAAGTATTGTGCATGTTACCTAATTCTCTACATAGTTTTTCCTCTTTTAGTTTTCTCCTTTTCTTTTTCGGATTTCTTCCTTTTAGGGAGAAATCCGAAATTCCCTTTTTCTTTTCTCCTTTTTCTTTTTCGGTTTTTCCTTTTTCTTTTTAAGGAGAAATCCGAATTTCTTTCTTCTTTTTCCTTTACTTTTCCAGCAAGTAAGTTCCTTTTTCTTGCTAAATTTTTTGAGTTTCTTAATCTCTTGATTAAGTTCCAAATTTGTGCTTTCTTTCCTTATTTTCCTTGTAATTTTTGCACACCCTATCACTATAAATAGGGGTGTTGCACTTCATTATTGGTCAGTAATTAATTCAATGAAAGTTTATACTTTATTATTCACTCTTCTTTATTTTGGGTTAAGTAATTTGCATGCTTGTTAATTGCTAAAGTACAGGAACTATAGGCTAATTAGATAATTATTCTATCTAACTGCATCATTTGTTTCGCCTCTATTATTCTCCACTTGGTTCGAATTGCGTGTTTAATTTAACTTGTTAAATTAGTAGTCTGCCGAATCCAAGGGTAAGGATTCTAGAGTGTTGAGAGCTGCGTCTTGCATACAGACTTTCCTTAGCAATTTTCCGCATTGAGTTCTTGTTTTCACAACTTGGAATCAAGGGTTCACATCAATTGGTATCAGAGCCCTTGGCTATTTGCTCGACAGGAGGAGGTTGGAGTAACCCAATCAACTCATAAGGTGTTTTCTTTTCCTTTAACTCTACTTTAAAGTTCTAATTTTGTGGAAAAGATTGCTCCTTTTTAAGAATTTTTTTTTTCTTAACTCACGTTAATTTTGGTTTTGCTGCTGTTTTACAATTTTTAAAACCAAAATTAATTGCACAAAAAGAAACAGGCAACCGAAGACAAAAAAAAAAGAAAAAAAAAAAAGCATGAGTTTTGCGATTTGAAGAAAAAGCCTAGTTCAGTTTTTTTTGATTTGTTTGGTTGGTTGCGCTATTTTGCAATTTTATCCCTGTGTTAAGTAGTTGTGGTGAGTTTTGCGGTTGATGTTAAGAAGCTCACTTTTGTTGCAATTGTGTTTGGTATGCCTATTCTTGATACATTAGCTTTGAATTCTTGAAATTATATTGGATTCTTGAAATTGTGTCGTAGTCCTGCCAAAATTTTTCTAAAAAAATTTCTTGAAGGGATACTTTTACGCTTCCTTGTGTCTTGTGGCAAAAATTGATTAAGAATTGTTTCTCCAAGGTTTAAAGTGTACTTGCGAAGTTGATAGTGTTTGATTACCGACACTACTCCGCACAACATTATACTCCAAAACCAAAGAGTAATCTTTTCTTCATTGGAAATCTTCTTCTCTTTCCTGTGTACTTGAAAATTTGATAGTGTTCGATTACGATACTACTCCCCACAGCACTACACTCAAAAATCTGAGGAATTTTCCCGCCACTTGGATCTGGTTGCGTAAAGGACTCTTGTTTTCGAAAAACCTGGATAATTGGTGGGAATTGGTTTCTTGATTACCTATTGGGAGGGTGATCACATCTTGGGTAGTATAAATACTTCCTAATTTGTTTCAAATCTACCGATTGTTCGTGTTCTTCAATTGAATTTCCCTGCTTCTTTAGCCTTGTTAACCTTTTTGTTCTACCTTGTACGTTTACTCTGAAAATATAGCTTCAATCTTGTCTTCGTGCACTATCATTATCTCTGAACTGTGAGGGCTTCTCCCCGAAAGTTCCTTTGTGTGCACTTCTTATTTGAGCTATACTATAAAATTTCATTTTTAGAAGGTGTTTTTCAAAACTGGAACCAAGTGGCTATTTCAAAATTTTTTTGCTACTTTCTTATATAGTTATTGTGCTTATGTGATTAACTGTTGCTTGTTACCTTTGCCAAAGTAATCTGTGAAAACTTTCTATAGGACTGAGGTAAAAGGTTGAGTGTTACAGCATTCAAGGGCCGCCAACCCTAAAGAGCGATACACTGGTTTGTGTGGGGTTCGTTAGCAGGGGCACTAGGGGGACAAGGGGGTAAGGTTATTTTTACTCACTTTTACTTGTTCTTAGCAGGATCTTTTCTGGTTACCATGTCAGGGGGTAGTTCTAATATCAGTAATGAACAACTCCTGGCTGCTATTGCAAACTTGACTAATCAGTTCAGCACTCAGTTTGCTGACCTAAGTGGTGAGGTTGCAGAACTCAGGGCCACCCAGGCTAATCAACCCATGGTGGAGGAGAAGAACATTGCAACTCCTCAAGGCAGTTCTAGCAAGCCCTTTGATGCTCGAAGTCAGTTGAAGGCATCTGTGCCTTCTTTCGCCGGAGGTACGGACCCCGAGGTATACTTAGACTGGGAGATCAAGATGGAGCGGATCTTTGAGCTTCACTCGGTTCCCGAACAGAAGAAGGCTCCTCTCGCCGTCGTAAACTTCATCGACTATGCTCTTGTTTGGTGGAATCAACTGATGGACATGAGACGGAACACCAGGCCCATGCGTGCTCGTGCACCCCTTATGGCTTGGTTTGATCTCACAATAGAGATACGCAACACTTTTGTACCTGCTTATTATTTCCGTGCATTGTATAAGAAATTACATACTCTTGTGCAAGGGACTTTAACTATTGATGAATATTTTAGAAAGTTGGAGATGGCCAAAATTAGGGCTAATGTAATAGAGGATGAAGGTGCTAGTATGGCTAGTTTTCTTAGTGAGCTTAATTGTGGGATAGCTTTAGCAGTTGAATTACAGAATGCTACTTCTTTAACTGATATGTTGCATAAAGCTAGGGTGATGGAGGAGTACCTGCAGACTCTTCCACCTGTTCAAACACCTGCCAGCAATCAATGGAAGAATACTTCGGCATCGCCATCCTTCCCGGGCAAGAAGCCACTCTATTTAGAGATGAAAGCTATCCAGCCTGCTCTATCAACTCCTACTTCTTCAGCTAAGTCACCTTTTACTCCTAAGCAGTGTATCAGTAATATAACTTGCCATAAATGTTCTGTCATGGCCATTACATACGAGATTGCCCGAATGTCCATAGAGTTATGTTGGGACAAGATGGTGAGTATGTGCCCAAAGAAGAAGAAGAGGATAATGATGCTATCAATCCATTTTCTGAATTGACTGACGACAGTAAGTCTGATACTGAAGAAGATGTGCATCGGCCAGAAGACAACACTCAACTGGCGATTGTTACTAGTACTTTAACTATTGTTGTTCTCCAAGAGACTAATCAAAGGACCACTATCTTCCATACCCGTGCTAAAGTTAATTGAGGTATTTATGTTCTAATAGTTGATGGCAAAAATTGCACCAATGTGTCTAGTGCTACATGGTCGAGAAGCTAACACTTCCCACACTCAACTATCCACATCCGTACCGACTTCAATGGCTCAACAACTCAGATGGCTACAGAGTGACTAAGCAGGTTTGGATCACTTTTGCTATTGGTAAGTTCGAAGGACAGGTGACATGCGACATTCTCCCCATAGAGGCATGCCATATTCTACTAAGACGACCTTCGCTCTTCGACATGAAGGCGACGCATAATGGAGCTGCCAAAACCTACTCGATCTGTCAACAGGGCAGGATCTATACATTTCTACCACTGTCACTCCAGGAAGTTCATGTTGAATCTGTTCAGAGGAAAGACAAGCTCGCCCAGTGGGGTTCAGAAAAGCTGCAAGCTAAGGGAAATGGTAAAGGGTAGTAAGGCGAACTCTGATAAGCCTTCAAAAGAAGTTAAGACTAGTTTATTTGCTAGTGTAGGAGAAGTTGAGCAAGTGTTAGCTCAGAATAGTTGTGTACTTATTCTTGTTGCTAAAGATAATTGTGCTAACCCTGACGACATCCCTAGGGATCTCCCTATGGAAGTCCAATTTCTCTTACAAAAATATGCAAATGTTTTTCCCAAAGAGTTGCTGGCTGGTTTGCCCCCTTTTCACGGCATTGAGCATCAGATTGATTTTGTACCTAGCTCATCCATTCCTAATCGTCCAGCCTATAAAGCAAATCCTGAGGAAACAAAGGAATTGTAAACTCAAGTTGAGAAGTTGCTCTCCAATGGGCAGGTAAGAGAATCTCTAAGTGCTTGTGTAGTACTTGTTATACTTGTTCCTAAGAGAGGTGGTACTTGGAGAATGTGTATGCACTATAGATCTGTTAATAAGATTACCATTAAGTATAGGCATCCTATTCCTAGACTGGATGATATGCTTGAAGATTTGTATGGTTCTACAGTTTACACTAAGATAGATCTCACATAGGGCTATCATCATATTAGAATGAAAGAGGGAGATGAATGGAAAACTGCTTTTAAAACCAAGTTTGGGTTATATGAGTGGTTAGTTATGCCTTTTGGGTTAACAAATGCACCTAGTACTTTCATGTGTTTAATGAATCATGTGCCTAGAAAGTTTATAGGGAAATTTGTTGTTGTCTATTTTGATGATATCTTGATCTATAGTAGAAACAGGGCTGAGCATGTTACGCATATCAAATTGGTGTTGATTGAATTATGTGAACATAAATTGTATGCCAATGTTAATAAATGTACCTTCTGTGTGGAAGAGGTTGTTTTTCTCGGTTTTGTTTTTTCTAAGGATGGTGTTAAAGTTGATGACACCAAGGTAAAGGCTATTCCAGAATGGCCTACACCAAGTTTGGCCTTACAGGTAAGATCTTTCCATGGTTTGGCTGGATTTTATAGGAGGTTCGTGAAGGATTTTTCTACTAAGGCCGCGCCCCTGAACAATTTGTGCAAGAACAATGTATCGTTCTTGTGGGGTCAAGCCCAGGAAAATGCCTTTACTGTTCTTAAGCATGATTTCACTCATGCACCTATTTAGCATTGCCTGATTTTGATAAAGTTTTTAAACTTATGTGTGATGCTTCAGGTATAGGTATAGGTATAGGTGCTGTTTTGATACAGGAAGGTAAACCTATTGCCTATTTCAGTGAGAAGTTGAAGGGAGCTGCCTTGAATTATCCTACTTATGACAAGGAGCTCTATGCTGTGGTAAGGGCATTTGAGACTTGGCAACACTATTTGATGGCTAAGGAGTTCGTTATGCATTCTGATCACGAGTCCCTTAAACACTTAAAGGGACAAGGTAAGTTGAATAGGCGTCATGCCAAATGGGTTGCTTTTATTGAAACTTTTCCTTACATTATCAAGTATAAGAAGGGAAAAGACAATATGTTGGCTGATGCGCTGTCTCAAAGGTATGAAGCTCTTACTCTACTTGAACATTCATTAGGGTTTTCATATCTTAAAGATTTGTATGCTTCTGATCCTGATTTTACAACTTTATATGAAGCATGTGAACATAGTGCATTTCAGAAATACTTTAGATATGATGGTTTCTTGTTTAAAGAAAATAAGTTATGCATCCCACGTAGTTCATCTAGGGAACTGCTGGTTCGTGAAGCACATAATGGGGGGCTAATGGGTCATTTTGGTGTAACTAAGACACTTGACATTTTAAAAGAACACTTTTATTGGCCTAAGCTGCGAAAAGATGTAGAACATATTTGCTCGTTGCATAAATTTTTTAAAGGCTAAGTCTACATCTAAACCTCATGGTCTTTACACGCCTTTGCCTATTCCAACTCTGCCTTGGAAAAACATCTCTATGGATTTTATTCTAGGTTTGCCGAGGACTCAGAGAGGTAATGACTCATTTTTCATTGTGGTGGACAAGTTTTCTAAGATGGCTCATTTTATTCCTTGTAGGAAAACAGATGATGCTAGACATGTTGCAGATTTATTCTTTCATGGGATAGTTTGACTTCATGGAATTCCACGCACAATTGTATCTGATTGGGACGTTAAGTTCTTGAGTTATTTTTGGAAAACTTTGTGGTCTAAATTAGGAACTAAATTGTTGTTTTCTACTTCTAGTCATCCACAAACAGATGGTCAAACTGAGGTGACCAACCGAACTATAGGGAATTTGTTGCTAGCACTGATTAAGTCTAATCGTAAATGTTGGGAACAGGTATTGTCGATTGCTGAGTTTGCTTAAAATCAATCGAAACACTCCTTGACAGGTTTCTCGCCCTTTGAAGCTACCTACGGCTTCAATCCGTTGACGGTCATGGATTTACTGCCACTGCCCCTGAAGGAACAAACCAACCTGGATGGTGAACAGAAAGTAGAAACTGTCAAGAGACTTCAAGAGAAAGTTTAACTTCATCTCGAGCAGAAAAATACTAAGTATGCCACAGATGCAAATCGTCGGCATAAGGCTGTGAACTTGAAACCAGGAGATTGGGTTCGGGTTCACATGAGAAAAGAAAGGTTTCCTTCAGCCCGACGGATGAAACTTCATCCCAGAGGGGATGGACCCTTTCAAATTATGTCTAAGATGGGGAATAATGCTTACAAGTTTGACTTACCAGGTGAGTATGGCGTTAGTACTTCCTTTAATGTTGCTGACTTGTCTCCGTTTGATTATGATCAGGATGTAGATTTGAGGGGTCGAATCCTTTTCAACCGGGAAGGGATGATGTGAATGCCCCTAGCTCATTGACAAGTCCAGCTCAAGGAGATCCAGAAGATGGTGCAGAGAGTGCAGCTGAGGTTCGAGTGCTTCATCGAGGCCCGCCAATGCTCCACGATCCAAGTCCATATCAGAGAGATCCGTTTGTTGATATAGTTGGGCCAATGACTCGCAAGAGGACTTCAAATCTCAAAGTAGACCTTGCAAACTTTGTTTAAAGGTGTGCTACAGAAGCCCAACTCATATCCAGCTCTAATGAACTCAGTGAGAAAGAAAGAAAGCTTACAAGAGTTACCATACTCTCCATCAAGGTGGAAATGGTCAATACTAGTCCTTCCAATTAAGGAAATGGTGGAAATGATATTTCCAAGCTGTGCAAAACGTGGAAATGGTATTTATGAGCTAAGAAAATAGTGGAAATGTAACTATAAGTCTTTCCAGTGAAGAAATGGAGATTTCATAAAGTTCAAAAAATTTTAGAAGTGAAATGTTTTTTTGAGCTTCTGAAATGATTCCGGAACTTCCAGAAGATTCCAGAACCTTCCTACATCTACATCATCATGCTACATCAATTGGGCCGAATTCCTTCAAGTCCATTCACTGTAAATTTGGCCAAGCCCAAATACTCCACAAGAAGGCCCAACCGAATTTTAGGTTAGGGTTTACTTAAGTTGCTAGGGTTTTAGAGTGATTAAGGTAGTGTGCATGTTACCTAATTCTTTACATAGTTTTTCCACTTTTAGTTTTCTCCTTTTCTTTTTCGGATTTCCTTCTTCCTTTTAGGGAGAAATCCAAAATTCCCTTTTTCTTTTCTCCTTTTTCTTTTTCAGCTTTTCCTTTTTCTTTTTAAGGAGAAATCCGAATTTCTTCCTTCTTTTTTCCTTTACTTTTTTAGCAAGTTCCTTTTTCTTGCTGAATTTTGTGAGTTATTTAATCTCTTGATTAAGTTCCAAATTTGTGTTTTCTTTCCTTATTTTTCCTTGTAATTTTCGCACACCCTATCGCTATAAATACGGGTGCTGCACTTCATTTTTTGTTAGTGATTAATTGAATGAAAGTTTATACTTTATTATTCACTCTTCTTTATTTTGGCTTAAGTAATTTGCATGCTTATTAATTGCTAAAGTACAGGAACTGTAAGCTAATTAGATAATTGCTCTATCTAATTACATGCTTTATTTCGCCTCTATTATTCTCCACTTGGTTTGAATTGCATGTTTGATTTAACTTGTTCAATTAGTAGTCTGCTAAATCCAAGGGTAAGGATTCTAGAGTTTTGAGAGCTACGTCTTGCATTTAGACTTTCCTTGGCAATTTTTCACATTGAGTTCTTATTTTCACAAGTTGGAATCAAGGGTTCCCATCAGGTAACTTAGTTTTCTCACTTTCACATTAGGATTTATAGAAAAGATGCATGAAAATGGAAAAATGAAGTTTTAACGTTCTTAAGGAATTTTGATCCAAATCTTTACGTTTTAAAAATATTTAAGTGTTATAGATTAATAGGAATGTTATATAAGTATTGTCTAATTGATTTTGAGCAAAAAGAATCAAAGAAAAATGGGTTTTATGAATAACTTGATCAAAACCCGAATCTAAAACTTAAAGATGAAGTTTTCTGGGTAACAATATATTTTAACCAATCCGGGGGGGGGGGAGGGGAGGGGGTAAAACTGATCCATCCTCAAGAAAACCCATTAAAACCAATCAAAAAATGGGTAAAATAGTTTGGAGCAATTTTAACTGATCAGGAATTGGGTACCACAGATTGGAGCGGTTTTAACTGATTTTCAATCGGTTAAAACCGATCCAGTTCTAGAAATTTGGTTTTTTGCAAAAAAAAAAAACCTAAAATCTTTCACAATTTTTTTTAGTTAAATAAATCATTTTACTTAAATGTGTAACTAGGATTTTGAAACGACTTGGGATTATAGAAA
This sequence comes from Leptodermis oblonga, assembly GCA_016801395.1. Taxonomy (NCBI): domain Eukaryota; kingdom Viridiplantae; phylum Streptophyta; class Magnoliopsida; order Gentianales; family Rubiaceae; genus Leptodermis; species Leptodermis oblonga. The sequence goes on from CM028753.1 coordinate 23,297,690, forward strand.
TCAAAATCCAGAAACATATAGAAATCTAGAATCTAGAGATATATTTAGATTTACGGATAACTAAACTATGATATTTATGTAATTCAGATTTGCATACAAAATATTAGCGATATATACGAGGTGAGTGTTCTCACTAAAAGGGATAAATGTTTTAAATGAGTAACAAAATGAGTTAGCATGTTTTACGTACGATACTGCTTATGCTATTCAAAGTCCTGCTTGTCAAACATTGCCATGTAATATGATGCTAATGTTTATAACTTTTAAGCATGGCTAATGAAATGCTTATACATGTTTCTCGTATATGTAAAAGTTCTACTGAGTAACGTGTGTACGTGAGATATCTGTTAAACCCTGTCTTGTGAAGGATCTTTTCGTGTACTCCTAATTTAAGTGTCAAGCATGAAATGTTAGTGTCCTGTGCACCCCTGTATGTGCATCCTGTTATTTGTTACTTGCACATTTCCTGTTACCTGTTACTTGCGAGTCCATTCGGGGTCCCTAAAGCCAGTTTAGTTGTTGGGATCAAGCATGTCGGCGACAGGCTTGAGTGCTTGACTCAATGATAGAAGAGGTCATGTTAGGTATTATCTCAAGGTATGCCACCCTATCCTATGAGGACCCAAAAATTTTTACCTAGAAACCGTAACGTATTAAGGGTAAAATGGATATTTTGCTTGCTCTTAAATTATGGAAACCGAATAATTAAGTGCTTGATTGATTGTCTGAGTGATTGTTTAATTGATTGTGTGATTAATAATTGCTTAAATTGATTGCTTGATTGATTTCTAGATTGATTGCCTAATTGGTTGGTAGAAATAATGCTTGATTAGTAGTTAATATAGAAGTGATAGTTACCTAAAGTGAAACAAGGAAAGTAGGAGAAACATAAAAGGAGTGAATTGGGAAAATTGCATCGTACGAGTTTCCATCTGAGTCAGGCAGAAACTCGGATACTAGAAGAATTCAAAAAGGAAGGAATTTGCGGAATTAGCCTTGCGATTTACTGTCCACGTCAGATGAATACTCGGACAGAAGGAAACGAAAACGGGAAACAATCTTTAATTAAAAAATCCAGAATCACAATTAATTCGGAAGAAGGAAACTACCCGAATTAATCTTACCATGTTTAAGGAAGATTCTATTCTCCCTTAACCTATATGATGCCTATAAATACATCCATAATTTCAAGAATTAAAATTTGCAAACACTTAAGAAAAAGAGAAGCCGTGAAGCTTGTCGAACTGCAGTCATGCCGCCTTCATTGACGTCTTTAAGTCGTGGTATTCGTAGGACCTCACGGTGAGTGTTTGATTTGGGATTTAGAATCGAAAACAGATTAAAAGCATGAACATATAGGAAAACTTGGATAACAAGTAATTAAGGAATTCGTGTTAATTGATGGATAAAAAGCATGTTTAGGATGTTGGTTGAGTTCCTTGCTGTTATTATGCTTAGGATGCATGCATTCTAGATTTTATTAGCCATAATGGTTTAGATCTGAAAATCAAAATTTGGAATAATGCATGAGTTAAAATCAGTGTTCCGAGCCAAGTTCGGGACAAAATTTAATGTAGTTAAAGTACTTATTTTCGCGTGATTTAACTTCCTACCGATAGCCTGTATGTTAGACTATAGATCTACATCTTTGGAACGGATTAGAAACCTGTTTAAACCAACCCCAGAAGTGGTACCCCGAACCAGTAGTTTCTGGAAAACAGAACTAGCTATCTGATTTCCCATCCGAGATGAACAGCCACTCAGACGAGACCCAAAAAGCCTTTTCTTGAATTTTAAACCTGAAAACTTGAAGAGCATGAAGAACACAAAACCCAGGTGCAAGTTTCCACTAGAGTCGGACAGAAACTCGGACAGAGCCCAGAACTGAAATTTTGCCTTATTTTTCTGAAATTGGTTTTAGCCCAAAAGTTTACCTTAATTCTAAAAGTGACCAAAAGTTTACCTTGTTTTCCAAATTGACCAAAAGAAATTAAGAAACACCATTGCTTCAAACTAGACCTTAAATTGTGAACTTGACATTAATTGAAAACTTGACCTTATTACAAATTGACCTTATTTGACCTTTGACCTTGACCTTTAAACATAGTTAACCTAAAGTCAAAGTCAACCCTAGTTGACCAAAAGTCAAACCAAGAGTAAAACGTAAAGTCAGTTGACTTATATTAATAAGCTCGTAATGCAGGAGTTGACCGTTGGCCGAGAAGCGAACCCATTAACCGTTGACCACTCATGCCTTCAGAAAGGTGATGGATTACTTGCTATTTTCATAAGACTTAACTGGACTATCTAATTAGTAATTGTGTGTAACAATACCTACTTGATTGCTTGATTTTCTAAAGAGGTCTCCCACACCTCAGCACTTGCCTATTTTAAATACAACCTATTGCTAAGTATGTCTACATGTTGTTTAACATGATGATGCTATGATTGATTATGTTATGCCATGCTTGACTTGACTTGACTTCACTTGAATGTACGTGACTTGCCATGATTAATTGAATGTCTATAAATGTATGCACCTATATATGCAAGCATGACATAGTATCCATGAAGGGTGGTGCCTTCTCAGGGTTAATCACATGTCATCTAAGATTGCATATTTGCCTCTAGAGATGTATGCCCATGAACACATACAAACATCATGCATCAACCAAGAAATGACTAGGTTCGTCCCAGGATTATGACATCTAGGATTTGCATGATTGCCTCTAGAAATGTATGACGCATGCTAGGGTTTGCCATAATCACCTTAGCATGAAATAGGTCAGAGGACCTATGTGAAAAGACTTGGGCTATGAGTCTTCCCGATTGAATAGATAGTAGCCGCTTGTCCGCTAGGTAGGGCTTACCGGCGAAAGTCGTGTCGCTAATAGTCGATAGTCCTTCTATATAAGAAAAACACCCATTTTGGTCTAATTTGGAAAAAGGCCAAGGATTCAAAACCCCTACTTTTGAGCATACCCGATTCTACCGACACGGCTGCCGTAGGGACGATGTGCTTTGCAAACCATCAATGTGAGTGAGTGAAATGTGAATAGATACCGACTTAGCTTTATTATGAGAAAGCTAAACCACGCTATCTGATGGCTAAGAGTCTAGTGGCTCAAATATGCTGCATATGAATGTTGTATCTGTGCTACCATGCCTACATTAGTATTTGCTATATACTTGCCTATACTACATGTCTAGCTTGACTTGATTTAAGCGGTTGACTTGATTGACTTGTTTACCTGCTTGCCATGCATGCCTATAATTCTGCTGCTATATAGATATATGCATGAACTCTTTACTCGCTTACTCGACCTGTTATTTAAATATTTATGGTGGGAATTTTCCTAAGGGAAACCGAGATCTCTCACTAAGCTTAGTGAAGCTCACCCCTTTCCATCTTATTATTTTACAGGGGCTTGACTTGAGTGACGATAGGCGTGAACGAAAGCAATAAAGACAAGAAATCTGTAATAGTTAGACTAAGTACAATTATGGTTTTGGGAGCATAATTTGGTCTATGACCGTCCTCAGACTTGATCTTTACTTTTTCGCTGCCATGAACTGCTTGAACTACTAGGTAATTCTTATTTATTATCTGTATCGATTGTTGGGAGCGAGCCCTGAATGACACCCTCTCGACCAGTCTCGCTCTTCCTCATTAAGAGTGGACCCGAGGGAACGGGGGGTCAGGGCTGGGCATTACAGTTGGTATCAGAGCCTTAAGTTCCTAAAAATGAGGATTTAGGTCCACACGCAATAGAATTTAGGCAATCCTAAGCAGCCTTCATAAAACTTAGTAAATAATTGCACAGTTCTTAAACCATACCTGGAAACTTGGAACTAGGTATGGATATGAAACTTGTGTAACTTGTAAAAGCTTGCGATAAACTAACTTTGTATGGACTTGTAGTAAATGCCATTCAACTAGACCGGGAGCATTTATGAGGATGATGTCCAAGCTAAGGGAATCAGCTACCAAGCCATCCCAAATGGTCAGAGGGCGGCCAGAGATATAGGAGCAATATTGCATTACCCAAACAGGGTAGAGCAATGCGTAGCTACAGAACGAGACGAGTTCAGGAAAGAACTCAGAATGCTGAATATGGTGATTGACGACCTTGACAAGCAGAAATACGACCTCTCTCAGCGAGTTCAGAATTTGGAGTAGGAACTTCAAGGCCGAGATGTAGAACGTACTGAGCTACGTCGACTAAGGAAGATTATACATATTTTAGCGAGTGGCTTTGGAAGATTGATCGCAACTATCTTCACAGTGCTTCCAGTTCCCCCTAAACCTATGGAGGTCGAAGAAGAAGAGGAAGAGGAAGAAGAAGATAAGTAGTCTTAGGATGAGAGTGCTAGGCGCGTTGTTTACGCATTTCTATTTTTGCTTGTTATGTTTAAGGGCTAGACAATTATATATGCCCTCTTTCTTTATGTGTTTATGGATTGTTTTGCCTGTTACTTGTTTTGATTGAGATGTGGGATCTCTAAACTGCTCACTTGGAGTGAATAAAATGGTCAGTCGTCGATGGTGACTTCTAGATTGCTTTATATTCTATAGCATGGCGCTCTTAATACTTGATTTGCATGGATTACTTGCTTGAAACTTGAATAACCTAGATGCATGTACACTAGGTTCTGGCTAGAATGAATTATGAACTAGAAAACACGACTAAGGTGGCTTAAGACCTAGGTAGTACTAAAGATAGAAAACATGCTTGACCATTGTAGATGTCTCTCACCCGAGGAAATGCTCAGGATTAGGTGAGGGACTAGCCCCTATCCACACTGCTATTGGACACTTGACTACGCTAGTGGCAGACCTTCACCGTAGGCCAAAACGCCAGGATGATGAGCATCGAGCCTTAGGTCAGTTCCTAAAATTTCACCCGCCTCGTTTTAATAGAGAACCCGATGCCGATAAGGCCAAAGTATGGTGATGTGACACAAAATGTCCAGATCTAGATGCTTCGATCGGCTGGATGAAGATTTGAAGATATAGCTTGGATCTGCAGATTGGTAGCTTGGATGGGTGAGAGCGGAGCTCGGATCTGGGAAGCGGGAGCTCGGCTTAGTAGCCTTCTTGAGGAATCTGGTAACGGGGGCAAGAAACAAGAAACAAGTGGGGCTATCCCCCCTGTTCCACTCCGACGCTCAAGTTAGTAGAGTATATGGGTAAACTGAAATGACCAAGAGCTTAAGTTCGTAAAGAATGGCGTATCTGAAATGAGTCCGAATAATGAATATATATAGCCTCACATTGAAGTGTCCGTTGGTGTCATGATGAGCTGGCGCATTGATTGCACACCTTAATTGCCTCCTCATTCATGGTGACTTGAATGCCTTCCTCACCCCTTGCTAATGTTTATGGCTCCTTAGCACTTAATTCTGTAAGTAACCCCTGCATGAATCAGCCTCGGATTCCTACCCCATAAAAACGCCTAGCTATCATGCTAATGTTACCGTTATCCCGACCTAAGCTCTCCCAAGCTCGGCTACCTTACCTGCTTACCTACCTAGGCTATTTCCTTAGCTCGATTTGCTTGCTGACCTAAGCCGGATTTATGCTTAAGTCTTATTTTGTCTTTATTAGGCCAAGCCCAATGGCTTTTAGCTATTTTTATGCACACCATATGGATACAAAAGTGTGCAACGGATGTTCGTACTAATAAGATGCAGTGATGCTCGTAAGATCGAGTTTGCTGCGTACCAGTTGGATGCTGCCGCATTGGATTAGTGGCGAGTGATAGATCACAAGTGGGAAACTGATCAAACCCCAAGGACTTGGGAGAATTTTACCAAGGCGTTCAGGGTTAAGTTCTCACCGCAAGTAGTGCGGGACAAGAAGGAAATGGAGTTCATGACCTTAACACAAAGGGTCTAAGAGTGTGATGGAATATGAAGCCGCATTCTCTCGATTGTCTCAGTATGCCCAAGGATAGTAATGACCAGAAAAAGAAGTTCGTTACCGGCCTTAAGCTGGAGATCCAGTCCGCTTTGTCCACACTGGATTTGCCCACTTATGGTGATGCCGTTGACAGGGGTCCAGCGGGCTGAGGACATCCAGGACAAGCTAACCGCATTTCACTCCCGACACAAAGACACGAATGTGCTCAAACCCAGTGGAGGAATTCACAAGCATGGTCACAAGGGTAAGAAGAATGATTGCAGTGGCACTAGCAGTGACAAGGACAAGGAGAGACCCAATATCACCTACCACTTTTTCCAAAAGTAAGGACACGTGGAAGCAGATTGTTGGAAGAAAGCCAACAGGTGTCTCAAGTGTGAAAGTAGCTATCATCACATCCAAACCTGTCCTACCACCAGACCCAAGCCTGCCAATGCCGACCCGAGACCAGCTGCTGACCTAGGCAAGAGAGTGCATGCACGTGTTTTCGCCATCGAGCACAGAGTGGTTGAGCCAGAGTTTTGAATTTGTCCGCCAATGTATTGATTGACCCTGGTTCTACCCAATCTTTTATTGCCATGAACTTTATGCCTAAGAGTTTAGGACAACCTAAAAAGTTACCTCATACGTTGAAAGTGAGTACCCTAAACTTTTGATATTCTATTATGTACCAATATCGTATATAGAGGATGTGCAGTGAACATCCAAGGACCAAACTGACCTGCGGATTTAGTGACGCTTGACCTAAGAGGATACGATGCCATCTTAGGAATGGATTGGTTAGCCAAGAATCATGCTTTCTTAGATTACCAAGGAAAGATAGTGATCTTTAAGGAACCCGGACAACCCGAAGTAGTATTGAGGCTGAATAGTGAGAAAACATCAACCTCATTGATATCTGGACTCAAAGCCCGCAAATTGTTATGGGAAGGAGCACAAGGATTCTTAGCCTTAATGATGAACAAACCCAGAGAGAAAGCCAAGATCAAGAGTACACGCATAGTTAAGGAATACAAGGACGTATTTCCAGAGGAGTTAATAGCTTTACCACCTGTTAGGGAAATTGAGTTTACCATTGATCTAGTTCCCGGAGCCGAACCTTATTCTCGAATCCCGTACTGAATGGCCCTTGCAGAACTAAGTGAGCTGAAAAAGTATCTCGAAGAACTTTTGACCCAAGGTTACATCCGAGCCAGTACCTCTCCATGGGGAGCCCCGATACTCTTCGTGAAGAAGAAAGATGGAACCCTGAGGATGTGCATAGACTACCGAGGTTTGAACAACCCTACCATCAAGAACAAATATCCTTTGCCATTGATAGATGAGTTGTTTAACCACTTGCAGGGAGTAACGGTCTTTGCCAAACTTGACCTTTGCCAAGGATATTACCAGTTATGCACTTGGGAGGAGGACATTTCCCGTACCACATTCAACACCCGCTACGGACACTATGAGTTCGTAGTGATGCCTTTTGGATTGACCAATGCACCAGCCGCATTCATGGACTTAATGCACCGAGTGTTCCAGCCTTATTTATACCAATTTGTAATGATCTTTATCGACGACATCTTCGTGTATTCCCGAACCCCGGAGAAACATGAGGAACAGTTAAGGAAAGTGTTGCAGAAGTTAAGGGAACATAGGATGTATACTAAGTTTAGTAAATGCGAGTTTTGGTTGGACCAAGTTTTGTTCCTTAGTCACATAATTTCTAAGCAGGGAATTTCTGTGGACCCGACTAAAGTAGAAACTGTAAGGGATTGGAAAACCCCCTGAGAACCCGACAGAAGTACGTAGCTTTCTAGGATTAGCGGGATATTAGCGAAGGTTTATCCCCGACTTCTCGAAGATTGCAGGACCAATTACTAAGTTGACTCAGAAGAATGTCAAGCTCGTTTGGAATGAGAAAGCAGAAGCTGTGTTTCGTGGGTTAAAGAAGAGACTTACACTGTGTTAATGCGACGCAAGGGAAAAGTAAACTTCATGGTATTCACCGACACGTCCAAAGAGGGACTCGGTTGCGTCTTAATGCAAAAAGGGAAGGTAATTGCTTATGCGTCTCGAAAGTTAAAGGTGCACGAGCAGAATTACCCAACCCACGACATGGAGTTAGCCTCCGTAATCTTCACTTTGGAAAAATGGAGAGATTACCTATATGGAGTGACGTGTGAAGTCTTTTCCGATCACAAGAACCTGAAGTATCTATTTTCACATAATGACTTAAACCTTAGACAGCGAAGATGGATGGAGTTTTTGCAAGATTACGATTGTACGATCCAGTACCACCCAGGCAAGGCAAACGTAGTAGCTGCTGCCTTGGGGCAAAAAGTTCAGTTAGCATGATTGGCAATCTGTACTAACATAACCATTAAACTCGACTTGCCCAAGAGAATCAAGAAGGCTCAGGAAGAAGACCTTACCTTGAGTTATTGAGTAGAACTGTTATGACAAGGCACGCATCCCAATTACCAGTTAGGACCAGATGGAAGCCTAAGGTATCGTGGACGACTATATGTGCTGAAAGACGATGCACTGAAACAAGAGATAATGGCAGAAGCCCATAAGTCGAGATACACGGTGCACCCAGGGAGTACCAAGATGTAGAAGGATTTGAGAACCCGGTACTGTTGGGACAACATGAAAAGGGAAGTTGCCTAATTTGTATCCACCTGTTTAACGTGCCAGCAAGTGAAAGCTGAGCATCAACGACCGTCAGGATTGTTGAGACCGCTCAAAATACCAGAATGGAAATGGGAGCACATTACCATGGATTTTGTATCAAAACTTCCGAAATCACCATGTAATCACGACGCAGTGTGGGCCATAGTGGATTGACTCTCCAAGACTGCTCATTTTATTCCTGTTAATGTGAGACACTCGTTGGAGAAGTTAACCCAACTTTATATCCTAGAGATAGTGAGGCTACATGGAGTGCCCGTTAGCATCACATCAGATTGTGATCCCCAATTTACTTCTAGATTGTGGCAACAGTTGCAGCCAGCGTTAGATACACAGCTATGCTTTAGTACCGCCACTCATCCCCAAACTGATGGACAGTCTGAGTGAACATCTAGATTCTCGAAGACATGATTCGATCTTGCTCCATGGATTTTGGAGAATCTTGGGATATGCACCTATCATTGATCGAGTTTGCCTATAACAATAGCTACCAAGCATCGATAGGGCCAGCACCCTACGAGGCATTGTACGGAGTGACGTGTAGATCCCCGTTGTATTGGGACGAAGTAGGAGAGAGAAAGGTTATGCCAGCCAACTTTGTGCCGTTGGTAGACGAAGCGTATAATAACGTGAAGACGATACGTCAGCGACTAGTGACTGGTCAAAGTAGGCAGAAGAGTTACGTAGATAGACGTCGTAAAGAGTTGATTTTCGAGGAAGGAGAGAAAGTCTTTGTACACCCATATCATTAAACATGGAAGAAGAGGAAAGTTGAGCCCCAGATTCATGGGACCTTTCAAGATTCTAAAGTCCGTGGGCAAAGTTGCCTACAAACTTGAATTACCTGCATCCATGGGAAAGAAGCATCCAGTATTCCACGTATCTATGCTACGAAAGTATTTGGCCAATCCAAAGCATATGGTACAGCTAGATGACTTAGAAGTGAAAGAGAGGCTAGAGTATGAGGAGAAACCCGTGCGAATCTTGGACCCAAGCACCAAGAAGCTAAGGACAAAGGAAGTTTCCTTAGTGAAGGTACAGTGGAAATGCCATGGGTTAGATGAAGCCACTTGGGAACCCGAGGCTGATATGCATGAGAATTACTCAGAATTATTTGAGGAATGAGTTAGGGAATTTCGGGACGTAATTCCCTTAAGTGCGGGTGAATGTGAGGACCCAAAAATTTTGAGCTAGAAACCGTAACGTATTAAAGGGTAAAATAGATATTTTTCTTGCTCTTAAATTACGAAAATTGAATAATTAAATGCTTGATTGATTGCTTGAGTGATTGTTTAATTGATTGCATGATTAATTGTTTAAATTAATTGCTTGAGTGATTGTTTAATTGATTGTGTGATTAATTGCTTAAATTAATTGCTTGATTGATTTCTAGATTGATTGCCTAATTGATTGGTAGAATTAATGCTTGATTTGTAGTTAATATAGAAGTGATAATTACCTAAAGTGAAACAAGGAAAATAGGAGAAACATAAAATGAGCGAATCTGGAAAATCGCGTCGTACAAGTTTCCATCCAAGTCGGACAGAAACTCGGACAGCAGAAGAATTCGAAAAGGAAGGAATTCGCAGAATTACCCTATGCAATTTACCTTCCGAGTCGGACAAATACTCGGATAGAAGGAAACCAAAACGGGAAACAATCTTTAATTAAGGAATCTGAAATCACAATCAACTCGGTAGAAGGAAACTACTCGGTTAATCTTACCATGTTTAAGGAAATTTCTGATCTCTCCTAACCTATAGGATGCCTATAAATACATCTTTAATTTCAGGAATTAAACTTTGCAAAAAGTTAAGAAAAAGAGAAGCCGTGAAGCTTGTCGAACTGCAGCCGTGCCACCTTCGTTGAAGTCTTTAAGTCGTGGAATTTGTAGGACCTCATGGTGACCAAATTGACCAAAAGAAATTAAGAAACACCATTGCTTCAAACTAGACCTTAAATTGTGAACTTGACATTAATTGAAAACTTGACCTTATTTCAAATTGACATTATTTGAACTTCGAGCATTGACCCTTGACCTTGAACTTCAAACATAGTTAACCTAAAGTCAATGTCAACCCTAGTTGACCAAAATCAAAGTCAACCCTAGTTGATCAAAAGTCAAAGTCAACCCTATTTGACCAAAAGTCAAACCAAGAGTAAAACTTAAAGTCACACTTTAAAGTCAAAATATAGTTGACTTATATTAGCACGCTCGTAATGCAGGAGTTGACCGTTGACTGAGAAGCGAACCCGTCAACCGTTGACCACTCACGCTTTAGGAAAGGAGTGGGATTACTCGCTATTTTCATAAGACCTAACTGGACTATCTAATTAGTAATTGTGTGTAACCATACCTACTTCATTGCTTCATTTTCTAAAGAGGTCTCCCACACCTTAGCACTTGCCCATTTTAAATACAACCTATTGCTAAGTGTGTATACATGATGATGCTATGATTGATTATGCCATGCTTGACTTGACTTGACTTAACTTGACTTGAATGTACGTGACTTGCCATGATCAATTGAATGTCTATAAATGTATGCACCTATATATGCAAGCATGACATAGTAGCCATAAAGGGTGGTGCCATCTCAGGGTTAATCACATGTCATTTAGGATTGCATATTTGCCTATAGAGATGTATGCCCATGAACACATACAAACATCATGCATCGGCCAAAAATGACTAGACCCTTTCCAAGATTATGACATCTAGGATTTGTATGATTGCCTCTAGAAATGTATGAAGCATGCTAGGGTTTGCCATGATCACCTTAGAGTGAATAGGCACAGGACCTACGTGAAAAGACTTGGGCTCCGAGTCTTCCCGATTGAATAAATAGTAGCCGCTTGTCCGCTAGGTAGGGCTTGCTGATGAAAGTCATGTCGCTGATAGTCGAAACTCCTTCTATATGAAAGGAACAGCCGTTTTGGCCCGATTGGGAAAAAGGTCAAGGATCTAAAACCCCTACCGTCGAGCATACTCGGTTCTACCGATACGGCTGCCATGGGGGCGATGTGCTTTGCAAACCATCAATGCGAGTGAGTGAAACATGAATAGATATCAACTAAGCTTTATTATGAGAAAGCTTGACCGCGCTATCTGATCACTAGGAGTCTAGTGGCTCAAACATGCTGCATATGAATGTTGTATATGTGCTGCCATGCCTACATTAGTATTTGCTATATGATTACCTATACTACATGACTAGCTTGACTTGATTTACGCGTTTGACTTGATTGAATTGATTACCTGCTTGCCATGCATGCCTACAATTCTACTAATAGATATATGTATGAACGCTTTACTCGCTTACTCGGCCTGTTAATTAAAGATTTATGATGGAAATTTTCCTAAGGAAAACCTGAGATCTCTCACTGAGTTTAGTGAAGCTCACCCATTTCCATCTTATTATTTTATAGGGGATTGACTTGAGTGACCATAGTGGTAAGGCCGATGGGCGTGAACGAAAGCAATAAAGACAAGAACTCTGTAATAGTTAGACTAAGTACAATTATGGTTTTGGGAGGATAATTTGGTCTATGATGTTCCTCAGACTTTATCTTTACTTTTCCGCTGCTTGAACATCTAGGGTAATAAATATAGTTTTATGTTAATTCTTATTTATTGTCTGTATCGATTATTGGCCGTGAGCCCTGAATGACACCCACTCGACCCGTCTCGCTCTTCCTTGTCGGGAATGGATCCGAGAGAACGGGGGTTCGGGGTGAGAAGTCACATGTCCTGTGCACCCCTGTATGTGCACTAGTTCATTGGCATAGTTGACGTGGCGATACACCGTGTATTGTGTCCATCGACCAAAGAATTCCAGCACAGGTAAAGTATAATTAGTAATGCTTACCGAAGGGTCACATAGATCCTCGTTATAGCTTGCTAGTTATACTCATTCTATCTTTTACATGTTACCCCTTACTTTCTTAGGAAATACTTGCTATTTGCCAGTAATTGTTTACTTGGTAATGTTTTTAATAGAGCAACCTCACTGAGCTTATGGAAGGTCACCCCTTATACGCTTTGCATGTAACAGATCTAAGGAATAATCGCTACTAGTGGGATGCTGATGAACGGCCTTTTTGCTTAAGTTTTGAAATGCTAGGATTGTACTATTACTCGAGAACTTAGTTCTAGCATGTTGAAGTAGTCCTAGTGCGAACCAAGCAAGCATCTCGGTCGCAACTCCCGCGTGAAACAGTAAGGTCAGGGCTGGATGTGTCACATGCGTTATATTGTTGAGAGCCCACGGTAACCTATAACTTGTTGATGTTATGCTATTCGATTGCTTGAAGTGTTTATGATTATATGCATGAGATTAATGTGGATTACATAATATTGGAATACTTCTCTTACTTGAATTAATCTATCTGTTCATAAGTTAATTTCTAGTTCTATATTAAGTGACAATTCAAATGTCTCTTAAGATGCACAAAGGTGATTGCTAATAAAAACTGGTTACAAAATTAATAGGAAAAAGAGTTTTAATCATTGTCCCTGTGGAACGACGACTTTATCACCCTATTTATTGGATAGGGGAGCACAAAATTATGGAGAGGAATAAAAAAGGAAAACAATTAAAAATGGAAACTAACGAGAGTTGAAAACCTTACAATTACCAAATTCAAAAGAAGCATGAATTTGGTACTCCTAAAGGAGACTTACACAAAAAGTAAAGGAAAATAAGAATCTTAGTTTCAGCAATGCTCACAAGTGGTGCTGCCAAAAATAAGAAAGGAAAAGAAAGATGAAATAAATAAAAAGGAAACTCCTAGAATAAGCTAAGTCGCACATAGTTTATGGAAACTTATTTAATTATATCTTTAACTAAGAAAGTAATAGGAAACATGCACAAATCCTATAAATTTCCATAAACTCTTAAACTTAATGGGAAATTTTGTTCAAGGCTTCTTGAATACGCTGGACGAAATTAAAAATTGTGGATGCTCGGGTTTCGACCAATTTTGATGTAGCATGGGCTTTTGGAAGTGCTGAAAACTTCACCAAAAAGTTCGGAGCATTCCGGATCCATTGAGAAGCATTCAGAATCATTTTGAAATGTTCTAAATTAAGAAACCAAGATTTATACATTCTCCAAGATTCTTTTTTCATAACCACATGACATATTAGGAAGTTGTAAATACTTCAAGATCAATCGAGAAATGTTTCTGGAAATTGCCAAATTTGTGTCGGAAGTAGTGAATGGCTGAAAGGCTTGTTGGTTGCCTCCTTTGACCATTTCTTCCTCCTTCCAATGCAGTTCTTTGGACCTTGCTTTCGGGTTGACTCGGTAAATGCTAACTTGACTTGTTTGAGCTAGGGATGACCGCATCATTCTCTCACGGTTGGAAAGGATTCATTCTCAAATCCATTCGGTTAAGAATTAAAATGAAGCAAGTAAGTTATATGAAACACAAAATAGATTTCGCACTTACCTTTTAAAAAGCAGCAACTGATTAGCCTTTGTGCAATCCCTTTGCGTGCTGATGGTAGAAAGTCACCACTCCCTTTTGCTTGGGTACAATTTTACAACAAATGATAGTCACCCTTGATTCTTCAAGAAGTTCTCAAGAACCTTCTAGACGCTTGCAAGAAACTATCAGGAAGTATTTACTATCTCCTGAACTTATTTATACTCCTCAAGAATGATTACATAACAGTTTAAGAAATATAGCATCTTTGCCAGGTATATGCAACGAATACAAACTTGATAAACCTGTCATAGGGATATCAAATTGCAGTAAAAGTACGGCTTAAAACCTGTAATAAATATGCTAAAAGTAGCACAGCATAGATAGGTTCGATCTGTAGGGACGGATAATTAAAACTCTTAATCCGATTAATGTTAAGTAACTAGTTTTGACTAGTAGTCACCTTTGTGCCTCTTAAGAGACCTTTAGATTGTCACTTAATTTATGGAACTAACGAGAGTGAATTTAACTTTTAACGTGTATCAAATATAGATAAAGTATTCCGGTATTATGTAATCCGCCTTCATCACATGCATATAATCATAAACGCTCTAAGTTGTCTAATTATCTTATATCGGTTAGTTATAGGCTACTGTGGGTCCCCTCTGACATAACCCAATTCTCCCTTAAGTTCTCGCTAATCCCCGTGAGTTCCCTGCAGACGGGATTATTTCTCTAACTAAATTAACTAACACTCTGTGAGTTCCCAACAGACACCATAGTAACCAATCAGTAGCATTAAGAATTAGAGAAACCGAACACTAATAATTCCTTAGAATCGTAAATCAAGGGATTACTACCTAATTAACCAGTACTACACTGCCGAAAGTTTTGTCACTCAATGGCTCTACCAGATTAAACTAAGATAATCAGGCTTTAAAAAAATTACTTTTCTTTAAGGAGTTTTCAAATTCCACAAATTCATTAATTAAAGTAGAATAAAGGAACAGAAAACACCTGATGATTCTACTGAGTTACTTCAGTCTCCTCTTGTCGAGCAAACAGCCTTGGCTCTAATACCAATTGATGTGAACCCCTGAACCCCAACGTCGTGAAAACCAAGAACTCGATGTGGAAAGTTGCCAAGAAAAGTCTGATTACAAGACGCAGCTCTTAACTCCTAGAATCCTTACCCTTGGATTCGACAGACTACTAATTTAACTAAGTAAATTAAACACGCAATTTGAACCAAGTGGAGAATAATAGAATCAAAACAAAGCTTAGCAATAGATAGAACAATTATCTATTAGCCTATAGTTTCTATACTTTAGTAATTAACAAGGATGCAAATTACATAAGCCAAAAATAAAGATGAGTGATTAAATAAGTATATAACTAACTTTTATCCATTTAATCAACTAAATAATTTCATGGATGGCACCTATATTTATAGGTATGTGGATGTCCCAATTACAGTAGGAAAAGAACTAGTAAACGCAGCAAAACTGGAAACCAATCAGAATTGGATTTTCCTTACAAACCAAGTCATAAATGAACAAGGACAATGATGATGAATTAAGTCTCCTTTATGGAAGCGAGAGAACAAAATTCTAACCTAATTATACTAGGAAAATAATTAAAATTAGAAACCAATCAAGAGATTGATTTCTTACAAACCCGAAACCTAAAGGAACTATATTTTGGTAGTTGCTGAATTCATCTGCCCCTTGGATTGGCTTATGAACGAAATTAACTAAATACCATTAAGAAATAAATATAAATCTTATCCAAAAAGGGAGATCAACAAGGGATACCTTTTTGAAAACTACCAAATTAATCTAGTTGTAACAAAATTGTAACCACCTAACCAACTTGTAACAAACTAGGAGTAGGAATAGGAAGCATGCACAAATCCTTATCCCTTACTCAAACCGTAACCCTAGGTGCATGGAAACTTCCTTGTGGGCTTGGGTTGGCCGAACTTTGGAGTGGAGTGGGCTTCAATGGCGGTTCGGCCCAAATTGATAGGCATGGTGTCAATTGTGTAGGGAGCTTCTGTAATCTTTTGGAAATTCCCAGAATCATTTTGGAATGTAAAAATCAAGATTTTCAAGATTCTTCAAGATTCAGCATTTTATAAATTTCAAGATTTTCTAAGAAAATCAATAACTTCAAGATTTGTCTCTTTAAAGTCCAAGAACCTTCCGGTGTCTAGAAGAACTTCAAGAAACGACCCTTTCTTTATTGTAGAGAGTTTGGAGATACCTTTCCTTCAAGGATCTTTGAATAGCATGACTCTTCTACTCCTCTCAGTATTCTTCTCAAGGGCTTTGCCTTTCGGTTGGCTTTGTGGATTCTGACTCATAATTTGTGTTGTTTTTAGCCTTGGATTTCTTCATCATTCCCTTCGGTTAGAAAGGATTTGCCCTCAAATCCAATTTGCTGTAAAAACAAACAGTGCAGGTCAGTAATATTAACACAGGAACGTAGATCATACTTACCTGGCAAACAAGTGTGTATGCTATGCCCCTCAATGGTGCAACCATTGTGAGTGTTGATGTGGGGAATTCACACCCCCTGCTCTTTTGGAATCAATTTCAAGAATAGTGAGAATCACTCTTAATTCTTCAAGAACCTTTTAGATGCTTGCACGAAACTATTGAGAAGCATCTAAAATCTCATGAACTTATCCTTACTCCTTAAGAATAATTACATATCAACAAGAAATCTCAAATATTAGTTGCAAGCAGATATAGTTAGATCAACCGAACTATATACTCAACACTTAGCTTAAAAGAATTATGCACGTGAGCTATAAGACTATCATACTTGCATAATTATTGTAACCAGTAGAAATTGCATGTATAGTTGATATGACTAGCAGTTAATAATTACAGAGACAATTTATGATAAAAACATCTTAAGGAAATAGTGAACTACAACAGGTCTTTAAACTAAAAGATGTATCCCATAGAAAGAGAATCAATGTAAAAGTAAAAGCATATCTTTTGGAAGCATGTGCTAAAAGATACCTTATACTGTGACTTACGTCAATTCCCAGGCCAAGTAAGAAGAAACAACAATTGGCACCAAATCGCCCTATAGGGGTCAATTTGCACAAAGTTTTAGCCTTATAAAATCGCTTGCAGGGATCTCGTAGAACGGAACCCTAGGAAAGAATAACGTGTAACCAAGGCACAAAATCTCCCTGGTGAGGGTCAATTTGCTCAAGCTTGCCTGATTCTTACAGTAATAGAAAAGTTCCTACTAAAAACAAGTAAAAGTGAATAGAGTAACCTTACTCCCTTGTCCCCCAGTAAAGGCCCTCCTGACAACTACACACAACCCTGTGTATCGCTCTTAGGGATGGCAACCCTTGTATGCTGTATCACTCAACCTTTTACCCCAATCTTGTATACTTAATTAAGTTCACAAAATCCTGGGCAAAGGTAACAAGCAAACAGTAAATCACACAAAGAACAAAACTATATAGGAAAGTAGCAAAAACTTTTTGGAAAAAGAACTTGATTCAATTTCGTTTGTAAACACCTTTTTGAAAAGAAAAAAAATTGTAGTATAACTTGAATAAGAAGTGCACATAAAGGAACTTTTGGGGTGAAGCCGTCAAAGTTCAAGAAATTAATGTAATGTGCATGAAAATAAGATTCAACCTATATTCAGAGTAAAAGTACAAGGTCACACGAAAATATATCAGGCTTAAGAAGCAGGGCAATTCAAGTGAAGAAGCAAGAATATGTAGCAGGTTTGAAACAAATCAGGAAAGACCCGTATAACCCAAAAAGTGATCACCCTACCCAGCAAGTAATCAAGAAACCAATTCCAACCAATTATTCAAGTTTTTTTTTCAAAAATTAACCCCCTGTGGCGAAAAAATTCCCCAGATGTCACTGTAGTGCTATGGGGAGTAGTGTCGAAGACGAACACTATCAACTTTGCAAGTACAATGACAGAGAAGAAGATTCCCAATGAAGAAAAGAATCCTCATTGGTTTTAGAGCGTACTGCTATGGGGAGTAGTGTCGAAGAATGAACACTATCAACTTTTCAGGCATACCTTAAACCGCAGAGAAAACAATTCTTAAAGCAATTGCTACAAAAGATACCAAAATATGCAATTTTATCACCTCCCAATACTTAATATGCGATTTTGTAAAAGTAGGCAGCACAACGATACAATTTCAAGAATTCAATATATTTTCAAGAATTCAAAACAAAGTATCAAGATTCGTGCATAGAAGTCACAAATTGCAAAAATAAGGTGAGTGGCTTAACATCAACCGCCAAAGTTCACCAAATTTAACACAAATTGCAAATAGGGAGAGGCGAGCAAAACAGTCCAAATTAAAGGGCAATTTCAACAACAAAAAGTATAATTTTTAAACCTTTAATTTTCACAAAAACAGCACTTATTGGATTCAAAAAGGCAATTGCAAAAACAGTACCAAAAAGTGAGCAAAAACAGCCACAAAAATGGTCCACTTTAAATCGCAAAGCAGCCTCACAAGTCGCTAAAAGAAGGACACAAAACGGCCCCAATTTGTCCTAGAGTGTTGCTAAAGCTAACCCTAGTGTCACAATTGATGTTTCAGCCCTAACCCTCGAATCCTAGAATAAAAACCCTAGAACCCGAAATAAACCTTTTAGCAAATTTTTCAAAACCTTTCTTTTTCAATTTTTTCTTTTCGGTTCTTAACAAATTTTGGTTTTCAATGATTAAAAACAGCACCAATTACCAAAATTTGGTTCTCTTAAAAAAAATTACTTTTCTTTAAGAAGGAGTTTTCTAATTCCACAAATTCATTAATTAAAGTAGAATAGAGGAATAGAAAACACCTGATGATTCAACTGAGTTACTTCGGTCTCCTCTTATCGAGCAAACAGCCTTGGCTCTAATACCAATTGATGTGAACCCCTGATCCCCAACGTCATGGAAACCAAGAACTCGATGCGGAAAGTTGCCAAGAAAAGTCTGATTGCAAGACGCAGCTCTTAACTCCTAGAATCCTTACCCTTGGATTCGGCAGACTACTAATTTAACTAAGTAAATTAAACACACAATTTGAACTAAGTGGAGAATAATAGAATCAAAACAAAGCTTAGCAATAGACAGAGCAATTATCTATTAGCCTATAGTTTATGTACTTTAGTAATTAACAAGCATGCAAATTATATAAGCCCAAAATAAAGATGAGTGATTAAATAAGTATATAACTAACTTTTATCCATTTAATCAACTAAATAATTTCATGGATGGCACCCTTATTTATAGGTATAGGGGTGTCCAAATTACAGTGCGAAAAGAACTAGTAAACGCAGCAAAAGTGGAAACCAATCAAAATTGGATTTTCCTTACAAACCAAGTCCTAAATGAACAAGGACAATGATGATGAATTAAGTCTCCTTTATGAAAGGTGGAGAACTAATTCTAACCTAATTATACTAGGAAAAGAATTAAATTTGGAAACCAATCAAGAGATTGATTTCTTACAAACCCGAAACCTAAAGGAACGAGGTTTTGGTAGTTGCTGAATTTGTCTGCCACTTGAATTGGCTTATGAACGAAATTAACAACTAAATACCATTAAGAAACAAATATATATCCTATCCAAAAAGGGATATCAAGAAGGTATCCCTTTTTGGAAACTACCAAGTTAATCTAGTTGTAACAAACTTGTAGCAACCTAACCAACTTTTAACAAACTATGAGTAGGAATAGGAAACATGCACAAATCCTTATCTCTTACTCAAACCTTAACCCTAGGTGCATGGAAACTTCCTTGTGGGCTTGGGTTGGCCAAACTTTGGACTGGAGTGGGCTTCAGTGGCGGTTCGGCCCGAATTGATAGCGCATGGTGTCAATTGTGTAGGGAGCTCTAGAATCTTTTGGAAACTCCCAGCATCATTTCGGAATGTCAAAAATCAAGATTTTCAAGATTCTTCAAGATTCAGCATTTTATGAATTTCAAGATTTTCCAAGAAAATCAAGAACTTCAAGATTTGTCTTTTTAAAGTCCAAGAACCTTCCGATCTCTTCAAAAACTTCAAGAAACGACCCTTTCTTTATTGTGGAGAGTTTGGAAATGCCTTTCCTTCAAGGATCTTTGAATAGCATGACTCTTCTACTGCTCCCAGCATTCTTCTCAAGGGCTTTACCTTCCGGTTGGCTTTGTGGATTCTGACTCATAATTTGTGTTGTTTTTAGCCTTAGATTTCCTCATCACCTAGGCTTCGTTTGATAAAACTTAAGTATGAAGTCTGAAATCTGAAGTTTGGAATCTGAATTCATTAAGTTACTGTGATTGATAAAATCTAAAATTTAAGATCTGAAATTAGAACTGAAAACTGAAATCTGAAAACTAAATCTAAAATCTGAAGTCTGAATCTTATTAAGTTATTAAAAATAAAAATATTAATATTATTTTAATATTCAATTTGTTTATATTTTTAATAAATTTATAAAAATAGATGATAATATATTTTTACATTTTTTATAGTTATAAAAATAATTTATTTTGATTTTTTTGAATTGATAAAGTTTTAAAAACATAAAATATAATAAAATAATGATATAAAGAATGAGAAAAATGAAAGAGAAATTTTTTTATTTGATTCAGATTCAGTGATAAGTGATTCGCTCATCCCTTATTTTTTAGGCCGGACTTATACTTGTTTTTCAGACACACTTAATAAATAAGTTATTTGGGTTTTCGTTATCAAACGCATTTAATCGATTAAGTGCTTAACTCCAGAATCACTTAATTCATTAAGACTCATAACTGACAGTTATCAAACACACTTAATTTAAATAAGAACTTAATCATTAATTTTTAGTGCTAAATCGGGTTATCAAACGAAGCCCTAGTCTAGCCAGAATTACAAAATCTTGATAGTAGACCATCACCAAAGTATAGAATAGGATAATGCACAATAGTTCAGAAACAACATTCTCATCATATGGACGCAATGGAGGCTAAGGGATTAGATCACTTGGATAGGTCCTAAAGGTTCTAAGTCACCTGTAAAAAATGACTCCAGTGTGTATCAACATCTAAGAATTACTAACCCCTCTACCCTCTATAACCCAATGTTGTTTGACGTGGACCGGACATTGACCTGGCCAGGTTAAGGGGTC
Source organism: Leptodermis oblonga (assembly GCA_016801395.1). Taxonomy (NCBI): domain Eukaryota; kingdom Viridiplantae; phylum Streptophyta; class Magnoliopsida; order Gentianales; family Rubiaceae; genus Leptodermis; species Leptodermis oblonga. The sequence goes on from CM028753.1 coordinate 23,318,874, forward strand.
ACACGACCCGGGGGTCGACCGGGTCAACCCGGATGATGTCATAATTATATATTATATAAATAATATATTAATAATTAATATACTTTAATTTTATCATTTTTAACATTTAAAATATATTTTTTCGCAACAATTATATATTTTAGAATCTTACAACTAACTTAAACATTAAAATTCATTATTTTTAAAAAAAAGTCAAAAAAGTAAATAAAAGATAAAATATTGGTTATTTTTTAAAAAAATATATAAAATTATATTACTCCATTATTATTAGGAAAAAAAAACATAAAATTTAATGTACAAGAAATTAAATGTATTTTAGATTAATACAAGAAAAAATTAAACAAACTTTAATTAAAAATAAAATAACTAATAAAAATTATGGTAGTCTTAATTTTATAAATAATAAGAAATCACGATGAGGTTAACATTATTTTGGATAGTCCAATTAAAAGTTGGCTAAAAAGCCCATGACTCATACTAAAAATTAGTTAATGCACCACTTTACAAAAACAAAACAAACAATTATTGTGGTTTAATGATAAGTACTTATCTTGAAGACCAAGGTTTAATCCCTACCTATGACAAAATTTTATATATAAAATTTATTAATTTCAAAATAAAGGAAAACTAGGGGTCGGGCGGGTTAAACCGGGTCACGGTCCTCCCTGGGTTTTGACCGGACTTGACTGGGTTTGGTCAAGTCCAGGTTTAAACCATTGTTTGGCCCGGTGAGGCTGGTGGGTCACACGGGCCGAACCAAATAACCATGCTATTATCTGAAGGTAACTTCACCACTGATTAATCTTGCCCAATAAATATTAGCAGCTGATATTGCCAGAGCAATAATTAGGGTCCAGAGCAATAAATCGCTAGTTTTCCCAAACTACCCTTAATTGGTCAACCCTCTCTCTCTCGCCCATCCCCCCCCCCCCCCCCCCCCCCCCCCCCCGCCCCCTCTCTCTCTCTACAGGGTTAAGTCTTTTTACAGTTTCTTCTCCTTGCAAAATCCCTCTAAATTTTTTTCAATCACCCTCCAAAATTTCACTACCGTATATTAAGGATTCCAAGCAAGTAATCAAAATATCATTCTCATATTTTGTGATTGTTTCTCTTCTAGTTAGAGGCGTTCTGCGTAAAGGTGGATTGACAAAAGCAGAGGTGGATTACTGTAAAGAGACAAAAGCAGAGGTGGATTGCTTTCTCATCTTACCATTTTTCATTGCCTGATTTACCAATTGAGTAAGTTTCTTTGTCTTCTTCCCGCTCTTATGTTGAATTAAGTCATCAGAATCAGTCAGATGTTTGTATAACGATATGTGGTGGATTTTGGAAGTGATGGCGTACGTAGTGGTTGTAGAATGATATTTCTTGATCCGATTTCTTTTCTCTAACCCATTAAGTGCGTAGTAAAGATTGAACTGAATTAATCATTGAAAATACATGTATATATGTATGTGTGTATTGCAAGTTTACTATTTAATTGACCATATGTACAAGAATTGTTTTAATAAAGTAGCTTTAAATTACCTGCTAATTTTTACAATGTTCTACATTATTATGAGATTTTCGCTCTTGATTGAGTACATTTATTTGTAGAGTTTCCAGTTGTGAGCATTATGGCTGATTATGAAGTTCAAGATAGCAATGCTTTTACTTTTAGTCCTGGCCTAAAACAACCACAGAATGTTAGGGAAGCAAACTTGGTTAAACTATTTGAAACTAAGTATGAGACCTGTGAAAACCTCATAAAGGCTGCAAGAGAATTTTATTCAGCACAAAGCTACAGCTTATCAATCAAAGGTTCTAGAGAAAACAAATATGTTATTATTGGATGTGATAGAGGAGGGGTATATTGAGATAGACGGCATGTTGCGATTGAGGAGAGACAAAGAAAAACAACAACTCAACTTATAAATTGTCCTTGCCAAATCTATGGGAAGAGGGAAGAGGAAGGTTTGTGGAAGTTAACAATTAAAAATGAGTTACATAATCATGAAGCTTCAAAAGATGTAACTGGACACCTATCTGAGCGTGTTGTTTCAAAAGAAGAGATATTGACTATTGATAAGATGACTAGAGCTGGGATTTCATCTTGCCAAATTATTTCATCAATCTGTCAAATGAATCCTACCTCTGGAGTAGTTGCTCGAGATGTATACACCTCAATGGACGATCTATCATTCAAGTCTTATATGTCATTCAAGTCTTAAATGAGGAATTTGGTAAGGTCGGATTTCTTTTTGACTTTAAGTTAGATCAAGGTGGTCGTTTAACTTATGTTTTCTTTGCACATCCTGATTTCATCAAATTAAGTATAAGTTATCCAACCGTGTTTATCATGGATAGCACATATAAGACCAATCAATATAAGATTCCATTACTTGAGATAGTTGGGATCACAAGTTTTAACACTTCATTCTACTCTTGCTTTGTATTTTTGAGAAAAAAAGGACATGAAGATTATGAATGGGCATTGAGTGTCTTTAGTGAAATGCTTGGTGATGGAATTTGTCCTTCTATTATTGTGACACATAGAGAATTGGCTTTAATGAAAGCTATTGAAGTGGTGTTCCCAAGTGCTTCAAATTTGTTGTGTGTTTGCCATATTGAGAAAAATATTGTTACCAAGTGTAAATCCCAGTTTGAAAAAAATAAGACTGGGAAGACTTTTTATCAGTTTGGAACAAGGTTGTGTACTCTTCCTCAGAAGAAGCTTCTACTCAAGCATGGCAAGAAATTGAGTTGTTATATAACGGAAAGGCACATATATTGAATTATCTTCGGAACACCTGGCTTCCTTACAAAAAGCATTTTGTCAGTGCCTGGACAGATACAAGATTGCATCTTGGGAATCATGCTTCCTCAAGAGCAAAAGGTGCTCATTCTAAACTGAAAAAGAACTTATTCGTTTCAACTGGAGATATTTTGATCGTCAAGCAAAAAATAAGTCTTTTGCTTGAAAATGATCTTAAGGAAATTAAAGTGAAAATAGCAAATGAAAGGATTCAAGTTCCTCACAAATTTAAAATTCCTTTTTTTAGAGAAGTCGTGACTCGATTGTCAATTTTTGCCTTGAATGAATTAGAAAAACAGTTTGAGATGTTAACAAACCATACAATGAGTCCAACATGTAGTGGTAGGTTTATGGCCACAATGGGATTGCCTTGTGCACACATGATGAGTTGTTGGAAAGGGAAAGTAATACCTATTGTAGCCATAGATCCCCAATGGTGAATTGACACAAGAGAATCCATTTTTGCTTATATGAAGACAAATGGTGATGATTCTGTCTTCAATGGATTGCTTAACAGGTTGGAAGGAAAATACCAGCATTTGCCTCTCATATAGAAGAAATATGTTCAAGACAAGTTGTATGAACTTGTTGATGGAGAGTTTCCTTTCAGTTTTGAGCCAACTGTACAACAAGGCAGAGGGAGACTATCGACTGAAAAAAAGAGAAAAGCATTGAGTTCAACAGTAAGAGATCCATCACAATTTGAGATTGTAGAAGCTGCATTGAAGCAAAAAAACTCATAAAGATGGAGAAAATTGTAGTCAGGTAAGCCAAATTACCACAGTTGACTTGAATGAAAATCAAGCTTCAACCTTTATGGATGATAGAGGACCAATGAGTTTTGTTGATTTGAGTGCCATTTCAAGTTCATGTGATGAGATACAATGGAATTAGAAGTTGAATATGAGTTATTTTCTTTTGAAATTAGAGTAAGGTACGCACTGTTATTTGATTTTGGCTTTGATATATGCTTTCATTATTTGTTCTTGTGTAGTTATCATAGAAAAACAGTTTTGTTAACTTCAAAAAATGTTTCATTCTTGCAGTAAATAGCACGCTTATGGTAGAAGTTCAAAGGGCTGTTTGAATCCCATGGTATATTTCCTATTGCAGAGCTTATACAAAATAAAGAAGGCCCACTGAGAGTTGAATGAAGATTGTTGTTCATTTGCCTGCCTTTAAAGCCATGGTTTCTTATTTAATTATGATTTAGCTATGAGTTTTGGACAGTAGAAATAACTTATGTGGCTCTTGTGACAGTAGCCATGGTTTCTTATTTAGTTTTGATTTAGTTATGAGCTTGAGACAGTAGAAATTGGTTATTGATTTCATGTTGGAGGTTTCTAGTATCTTTAAGCACAAGGCTTTAAGCTTGACAGTGTCAACACACTCAATTTTTTGGTCTTATTGGATGTTTGGTCAAATATGCTGAGAAGTCCTCCAGGTGATTTTTTTTTAGTTTTTGGAATATGTCCTCCAGGTGATGGCTTTCTCTTTTTGTCTAATTAATCTTGTAGTTTTTAGTTTTTTTCTTTGTTTCTTTTTTTGTTTGTTTGTTATCTAAGTTATCTTCCTGGAGTTGTTAAGATATTTTTTATCACATAGATTTCTCTCATGACTTGGCCTTTTCAGTACTTAGTGATAGTTTTGAAAAGAATTTCATTATACATTAGAGTTGTGTGACAGGTTTGTTGAGTGCATTGAAGAGATAATATTGTGCAGAATAAAGGTTCTGATATGTAGAAATGAGTTCAAAAAGCGTTTGATAGAAACATCAGTAAATTTGCCATGTATAATCCTCAAGGTGAAGCCCACAGATGAACTTGAAAAGATTTTAACAAAAAAGTTCCTTCGATTTTTGTGTGTTAACACAACAGGAGGCTTGTTGCTACTGGGTTTCTTAATTACAGAAACTCCTCTTTAGATCTTCAGAGGACACTCTACTGAATTATACAAGGAACGACAGTATTCCTTGATTATTACCTTGTGTACTAAATTGCCAATCTTTTGATTGTTGGAGCTAGGCATATCTGTATGAAAAAGCAGTATTGGGATATTCTCTTGTTCCATCTTTTTGGTGAGGTTACATAGTAGACATGGTGATGTAGTACCTTACTTTTTTTACCCATAAATTATATTGATGGTTGGTTCCCAGATTAATGGAGGTTCTTCTCGCATCATTTTGTTGTCTTGTGAAGCTGTTTGAATGCCTAACACTGGATCTTCAAATTTTAATACCAAATCAGCCATGGTTCTTTGAAAAAGAAAAAAGAAAAAAGAAAAAAAAAGCCATGTGTACATTAATTGGAAAAGAAAATTTGCAGTACAGGATTGATGGTTCAAGCCATACCCTGTAGAATCGGATACCAAACCCAAAAAAAGAAGAAGAATAAATGGATGAGATACTTTTACCTATAAATGACTAAACATATTTTTTCTCTGAAAAGCCAAACATTCCATTGTATAATTAATAGTTAGTCAGTTACATACAGACTGTTTCAGAATGGCTCTCGCCAAATTGTCTGCTATAGCTCTCCTAACTCTACTCACCTTTTTAATAGTACAACTCATTTAATGTTGAACTAGAAGTTCAATGTCCCTCAACATCCCCTGCACCTTTCTATCTCAACTCCTTGTTCTTCGGTTGTTGTATCAAGCATTTGTAGCCTGTGAGAATGTTGATTCTCCTTCATTGCTGATCCTTTGCTTAGCTAATTGCCAAAAGACACTTTTTTGCCTCCACTTGCAAAGCTGAATAAGCTCTGATCTCTTTTTGATCTAGGGCTTTACATCACTGTTTGCATTCGGAATCACTTCGCTATAGCTTATTTGCCTGATTCATTACTGAAAGATGCAAGGAACTCATCTCAGACAGAAGAAGCAATAGTTCACCCTTGGTCTTAGTTATCTTCTGCATGCAATGAGAAAGAAAATTTAGAGGAATACTTAATAGAAGCCTGAATCAGCTATAATCAAACATAGGTTGATTCTTCCTTACGTTTATGATATTAAACCATCTTAACAGCTTTCAACAAACATTGATAAGCAACATCTTGTTACACACAAGTGGAAATCTCAAGTATACATAAAAATATTCGCTCAAACAGGCTAACATCAAAACTACTGCTGTAAGCACCAGTCAACAAATTAAATTGTGTTTTCTTTGGGGCCTTTTGACAATGACAACTTGTAAATCAACAAAGAGAGAACAACTTTGAAAACAAAGTGAATCCATAGAATCATTTCGATCAATCCTCAAGGAGGTTAAAGGGACATATGAATTCATTCCGATTTTATAAAGCATGTAGTGTTGGAAGAGATTGAACAAATATTTTCTAGCCTTCTTATAATCACTGAATCTCTCCTTAAACGTAAAAGTTACTTTTTGCACCAGAACAATGAAAGACTTAGCAATCCGTCCATTAGTATGATCAACTTCCAATACAGATGTGGAGTCACATGGTAAATTAACCAAGATCTCAGATGTAATTCTTGACAAATTCAAAACAAGATGATCCATTCTACTGACCACCTTTTATGCTAAGGTGGGAAAGTTTTCCCCATAATATCAATGGCAGCTGCCAAAAGGAATTCCAAAAAGGCAGTTACTAAAGGGTGGCAAAATATCAATGGCAGTTTGGTTTCCATTTAGTTTTCAGATATACTAAACTTATGTCAAAACAGAATCAACCCCTCATTTGACTATGTCTTTATTTACTGTAATTATTCACAAATTCTTTAATTTCTAAATTTGCTATCTAGACAAATCCTGCTTGGAATTCAATATGCTTCAAATTCGTGATTCTAAACTTATTCACAGGCTATTAACTATTATGAAAGTCACTTTTCAAATATTAAACACAAACTAAGTTCAAATAGAAAAAAAAAAAGAAAAAAAAAAGCACATTTTTTCTTAAACAAACTATGAATATCTCAAAACTCCCAACAGTTTAGTAAGGTAAAAGAAATCACCAAAGCATACCAACCATAATGAGCATAAAGGAAGAGTACATTTCACATGATAGAGCACAAACCCAGTTTAAAAAACATAATAATAACATTATTAAGTTTATTAAATATAAAAAGGACAGATGTATATATCTCCCACCCATTCAAGAACAAGACAAAAGCAAGAAAGAAGAGAACACATTCGTGAAAGATTGTACCTAGGCATGATTGTAATGCTTCAAATTTATGCGTCTGATGGGAATTTGGACATCCTAAATGTCCAATTTTCTATTTTCAGCAACCCATTGTTTTTTAAATTGAGAGATGGTATATCTTTGAAGAGGGATGGTTAGGATTTAGAGCACCCATGAGCCGATCAAACAGTTTGCCTGATGTTGACGGAGACGGTTCGATAGTAGCAGAAAGTAGATAAGATAACGGAAAGAAAGAGATCTGGGAAAAAGAAAGGGAGGACAAGATATGGGCAGGAATGGCGAGGGGGGGGGGGGGGGGGGGGGGGGGGGGGGGAAGATAGGCGAGAGAGAGGGTTGACCAATTAAGGTAGCTTGGAAAAACTGATTAATTGCTTTGGATCTTAATTTTTGCTTTGATAATATTAACTGCCATAAATATTATATAGAATGCAAGTAAATGTAAGGCTGTGGTTCTTCTCTACTGAAAACCTACAAAATTTTCTTCTCAAACGTTTCTTCATTCTAGGTGAATTCAGGGGCACTTCGGATGGGAATCAGGACAACGATTCATCTTGTCTATATGATATGATGATACAAATAGGGGATGTGAGTAAATTTGGTGGTAGTCATCTTCCATCATCTAGCGGTTCTGCTCCTATCAGCAAACTTGCAACAGAGGAATTTCAACGGAGAGCTTTCACATCGGATGGCTAAGGTGTACACAAAAGTGACCCTTCACGAAGGGATATTTGACAGCAGTTAAGAAAAATGTCGATTTCCCATGTTATTCATATTCTTCGTCTTTTTCATCTTTTCTTTTTCGCCCAGCAGAAGTTTATCTTCATCTCAAGTTACAACGTAAATGGCTTTTAGGTCGATGCGGTTCGTTGAGATCCACTGGAAACGCTCAAACTTTGTGATTTCGTCTTTGTTTAGTTTTTCGGAATGTAAAGCTGAACTATTTCATCCCACGGTTTATAATAGCAATGTTTCTTCGGTGGATTGAGGGGCACTTCGGAGTGAAGATGATGACTGCGTCGTTTCTATTCCTCTTGTTGCTTCCTCTTTCTCTTGTGTTCCTCTTTTCGTCGTTGACAGAAAGGGACCTTCATTTTAGATCTACAGACAACATGGGTAAATGGAATTGGAGAAACAAATAATTGCCTAGCAATTTCATTAAGTTGGTGCTGTCCAATGCTCGTCCAAGATAAGGTAAATTTACTGGCAATCATTTTTGCGTTTCCATAATTTTTGCTTCACATAATTACGTTCTCCTACTGCTATAAGTTTCCTCTTTTTTTATGCAACATCATCTGCTGCTCCACCCAATTTTTGGTGGTCGGCAAAAATCATCATGACCCATCTTGATGTGATTTATAGCACAATATTGTACAAAACCTTTCTTTGTTGTTAATTGGCCCAAAATTTTGTTCTAATTTTCCTTTGCTTTCATAAATTGTACTAATTTATTTCTAGCAATTTTCTGGTTGGAAAGATTTTGCAGGTATAGAAGTTTAGATAACTTCAAAGTAGGGGAAGAAAAAGGGGAATATGGCTTTCAAGAATAGCCATCAAAGACATCTTTACATTTTATAACATCTGCATTGAATGGATTATAAGGCATGTGTTGTTGGCGGTAGTTCGTTGTTCTTACTGTCTGATATTTCTATGTAGGACCAGTTTTCTGGATGGCGTAAGGGAGAGAAAAAAATAGGTGAGTTTTTCCCCTGTTCTATGTTTTTTTTTTGTTTTTTTTTTTCTTTCTTTTCTTCCTGTCATCCGATAATGAAATTGCACAACGGTTAGGTGCCTAATTTTATTCCCTGCCATTCACATTTTTATATATGTTATTATCAAAGATACGTCAATTCTGAAAATGATGATGGATGCGTCGTTGGCTACTACAGATCAATCTTGCTTACCAAACCTTTTGACTGCCTAGGTGTTTGTATATCAAAACCATGCAATTGATGTATAAATCAGCACAATAAGTATGAGACACACAGATTTCTTTCCTTTTCATTTTCTGAATCATTTCTTCTATTCCTTTCCTTTCTAATTTTCTGTGTTACTGCATTTTTGTATGATGTACTTTGTTTCATTAAATATGTAAATGGTTTATACCTTGAGCACTGTGTAGGATTTTAAAAGTATGCTGCTGAAGCAAATACAGCTGATGTTGTTAACTAATGTAACTTCAACTAGCAAAGGAAAGAAAGGATTGCAGAAACTAAGCAATGGCCGCTTGATAATCCTGCATTTGTTATATGCAGTCTGCTTTTGGTCCATTTCAACTCCTGATTTTTGGTGCCATTATGTGATTCTTCTGAGTTTGAAACATAGCAAATATTGTAATATGTAGATGTATGATTTAGATTTAAACCATGCTCATGTCTTGTTTGCAATGCTTTTGAAAATCTTGGCCATATTGGCAACACTTGGAATGAAAGCACACAATTAAAAGAGCAGTAAGAAGCAACCTTGCAGAGGAAGCAAAATGCTGTTATTAGAAGATAAAGGGCATTGCTTTATACATATTCCAACCAGGTATCTCACTTTTGTCTTTTCTTGCATACACTCAAAAGTACATATTACGATTATGAAGGAGCCATGCATACACTTAGATACTAATGTTTTGCTGCTTTTAAATAGTGGATTGTAGTATCAAGTTATTTTCTTTTGTGCAAGGAGGGGGATGAAGGAGCACCCAAATGTATCAATTACAAAAGGGGATAAAGAATTCAAATCTAAAAGGCTGAAAATTGGAGATTCAACTCTTTGGTATCGATTATGTACTTATGAGTTATGACCAATATAAGCCTTTATAAACCTTTGGATTGTGCCATATAAACGATTATGCACCTTGAGTTTGGGCAGTTAAACGTATCAATGAAAGACTTTGTTCCCTCTTTGCCTCTTGCTCTCTCCTTCTGACATAAACTTAAAATTCCTCTTTCAAGAAAACAGTATGGAAATGTAATTAGAATAATGTCAAAGTTGCAGAGTTTGATAAATCGGATTATTATATTAAAGATTTTTTTTTTTTTTTTCAATTTTCCAGTATTAGAAACCTCTGGACGTCATTCATGTGGAAAATCCACTGGTCACAACAGGGTATTTTTTCATGTCCAAAAGCACTGTTGTACACAAAATGGTTTAGTTAAGTATCTGGTGTAATCCAGTTGCGAAGACATAAATATATTTTTCTTCAATGCAGGTTGAGAAAAAATGCAGATTGACTTGGATGAATATGTTGGCAGGCATCACATGCTATGCCGAATGACACAAACACACCTTACTTACCATTCTGGTATGCGTAACTTACACAACTATAGAGTAATTTTTAGTTTCATCTCTGGCTTTGTATGCATTGTTTTTGTAGTTTTCCTACGCTTATAGGTTTCTTATCTTTTTATGTATTTCATACTGCACATTTAAAAATAAGTTTTTTCACATGATTTACTTTAGCATTGATTTAAATTTAAGTTAGCGAGCTCTTGAAATATGGAATTCATCTTTTTTTTAACCTTTCCCTCAAGCATTATTGATGTCTTTTTCGCATTTTGCATATCAATACCACACAATTGATTGAAATATAAGCACAATAAATATGACAAACTAAGCCTGCTTTCCTTTTCATTTTCTGAACTATTTCTTCTGTTCCTTTCCTCTCAGTAAACTTTATGTGCTACTGCATTTCTCAGTGATGCAGATTATAATATTAAAGCCTCAAAAAGTTCCCCGTATAGCATGATCATGTCTCCTATTCATTGTTTTCCACTACAAACAGTCTGCACTGCTTTTGAAAATCTTTGATAGGTTAGAGACGACTGGCATGAATGACACAATTAAAGACCAACAAGAAACAAACTTGCAGAGGAAGAAGGAAACTTCTATTAAAAGAGAAAGGATACGCCTTCAGCTTGTATCAAAGTCTGCTCTTTCAAGCCAGTGAAGTATTGGATATTTATTTTTATTTTTTTAATATTTCGAATGGAGAGGGAAACGGCGCAGCCAAAATAAGGGCAAATCAACAGAAAGAATTCAAATCTCAAAGGTTGAAAATAGAGATTTCAACTCTTTGGTAATAATTATGTGGTGGTGAATACATTAACCTATATTTTTTTGTTCTTGAATTGGAAACTAAGGCCATGTGTGGAATGCAACCATGTTTTGAAATGCATTTCAATTTTATAATATTAAAAAGCTTATTGGGAATGTAAAAAAGTGTGTTGAAAATGTAAAAAAACTTATTTGAAATGACGAAAAAATATTATAAAATTGAAAATGCATCTCAAAACATGGTTTGCAAATACATGCCACACAAGGACTAATTCTTTGCAATTTAGAATGATGAGTAGAATTATTTAAGTTTCATACTTTAATGCATTATCATGTTTTTCTAAGAGTTTGACCACAATAATTACAGGTCTTCAGTTTATAGCTTTTGCTGACCCCCTCATTCAGAGTAATTGTTTTTTTATTGAAATTTTCAAATACTAAGTTTCTCTTATTGTTTCACAAGGGTTGCCTTTTTTTAGCATTTTAAACTTTCTACAAAGTATTACTTTCTTGGTTATTGAGGTTCAGAGCCTACCAATAGAATGTTAAAAATCTTTAGCCAACTATAATCTTACAACTATATATGTTGTACGCATGCACCAACAAAAGAAGTGGGCTGAATTGTTTGTGGAGTCTGCCATTTACTTCCACGTACATTTCTCTGCTTCTTTTCAATATTAATGATTCCAGAATGCAACTTATAACATCTTTGTGATCTGTAAAGTTAAAGTTATGTGTTTGTCTATGTTCTTATAAATACATAATGTTATTCATTTTATTCTTGTACTTTACTCCTCTATATTGTTAGACAATATATTAATTAAAACTAATGTGCTGATTATTATGTTCACTATCACTACAATTTCTTTATAATATTATAGTCTTTATATTATAGGCCATCGCACATAGCGCGTTTAATCCCACTGGTGTTATTTAAATGGAAATTAATTCATTCTACCAGATTTAATTAAGGTGTACAGTCTCAAATAAATCACAAACATAAAAGTTAATGAGCATAGAGTAAACGGAAACACATGCATGCACTACCTTAAGATCTAAGCTCCCCTGTGAGGGTGTATCAATGATCCTTTAATCCTACATATGAGCTCCCTATTAATTAACTTTTAATGGAAGTAAAATACCTAATTAGCTAAACAAAAGGAACGCCAGATGCGACTAAGAAAGGGACGCAGCCCTAATTAATGTACCCGTAGGCTTACAACATTGCTGCACCAATCTTTGCAATTCACGTTCAAACATCACTTCAAGTGGATTAATCTCAAATTGGATTAGAATTTGGGCAATTGGATTAGAATTTGGACTTTAATTACTAAACTAACATGCATGAATTAATTCAAATTGTTATGAACCATTTAATCTTCTTTGGGCTTTTCTTTAATTCATTGCAGCTGGCGGCCCAAGTAGATAAAACTCATCAGCCCAAATTAATCACAATAGCATCTCGTTTATTCACGCGGCTACTATTCACACGACACTGTTCATAGGCGTCCACTTGCCCAAACGAACCTTGTTTATGCTCTTTTTGCAACTCTTCTCTGTTTATGCATTACTTCCTAGAACATGCGCTTATCATAACAAAATACTCCAAACACTCGGTGAGAATGAACAAGAAACACTAAAAGTAAACAACATAAAGACGCCTATCAAAGTCCAAGAAGAGAATCAAAGATGATGATGATCATTGGAAAAGCAAAAAGAAAAAGGGCAAGTGTTTTTCTTACTATAAAAATGAGTGCCGATTGTTGAAGAAACAAAAGAAAGAGGAAAGTTCAAGCGATGAAGAAGTGGAAGCGCTTGTGGCCATGATGTGATATTCAAATTTGTTATGTCCATGAGAGGGTTCTATATGGAAAAATTACATATGTAATGATTTGTGTTTAAAATTAATATTATTTGTTGTAATATTACAACTAGGTTGTAATAAAGTCATGCATAAGTACATGATAGTTTTGAATTATAATTTGCTAAAGTTATAATTAAATTACATGAAACCTTACTTGAAATTGTATAATTTCAAAAACTTGGTTCATAAAAATGTTTTGCATGTTGTATTTTATGAAAAACATAGTAATTAAAATATATAACTTTCTTGGTTGAACTGTTTTGATTCACAACTAAAAAATATAATATTGATATGCTTATGATTAATTCTTTTGGAATCCATTTATGCATAAATTTTGGAAAAATTAAGTTAAGAATTATAATGTATCAAGTATAAGAAAATTGATGTATTCTAGGTAGTAATTGAAGAACATACTTGGTTCTTGTAAAAGGTGTAAATCATGAATGATGTTGTGACTATCTATAGAGTACAATTAAGTTGCTTCATGCATGCTTATTGCATACTTGGAAATATAAAATGTTAATTTTCCTTGCGTTTATTTCTTAAAGCTCCATTTTACCTACTTGGAATCAGAATCAAGTTAAAGAGTTTATTATATTTTGTATAGGTAGCGTTTCGGTATTTTTTGTACAGAAAATTACCTAACATAATTACTTATCTTCATGAACTAGAATTAATGATTGTTGTGTTAAATGCATGTTCATGTCAAAGTCCACAAGCAACAAAAGAACTAAACAAGTTTCTATGGAATAATTTGAAACATATTTGTTACATAATTATGGAAGTAACATGAACATGTTGTCTTATATACTGTAAGGGACTAGATGATTTTTTGTTTCATAATGCATGAATTTAAGTCTTAAAGTTTAACGTTAATTTATAAATTTAAGTATAAATTGTGTAGAACTTATACAATAAGTTTGTGGTATGTTCATTAAAGTGTGTTTTAATTAAATAAATGAATGCAATTTGATTACCTTTATGGCCATATAAAGGAAGATGGTTCTTTGGTAAGGAATCATCTGTAGATTGATGTACAGAAACATCAATGAGAATGGATTAAAAATCCAAGTTAGAGTCACCAAATGGTGAAAACTTAATGAATGAGATTAAATAAACCATTGGATTAGTGATTTGAGCACTCAATAAGAGAGTTTGGTTAGGCCAATTAGGCAAACCAAAGAATGGATTAAGGCCTTATAGGAAAGAAGATCATCTATCAAAAAACATGTCCTAAATCGTTTACAATTAAACCCTCAATTCATTGCAGTTAAACAACTAATTCTGAATTCAATGTAACGAAGAACATTGTCTAAATTGTTGGAACACTAACACATTTAGTGTTATTACTCGTCAATGAGTTTAGGTTGAACTTTTGAGTTATTAACAAGTTTGAGTTAATATCAAATATGAGAAATGCTATAATGTTGAAAATTCTCATATAGCGGAGGTATTTTGAAACTTGCCTATATGAATGTATAATGAATATTAATAAAAGATTTTTGGTTAAAGCTTTGAAACATTCATTAAGGAATTGAGGCACATAAATGTTATGTGTTGTTTATTACATGTTGCTGAAAATTGAACTTGTGTGATTACATTAAATGACTGTCACAAAAACTGTTGGTTCCAAGCTTGTCTACCATCTAGTTCGGCAGGTTTGCAATGTATTTTAACTAAGGCTTTAGTTAAATCAAATGACGCCAATGTTGATGCATAAGCTGTCAAGAAGGCCTATGATTTGAAAGGAAAGTAATTTTCAAAATCATTGGGAAATGGTGGGAATATTGAAAATTTTCCAATGATTTATGGAAAAGAAGAAAACTGAAGCAAAGAAGGTTCGACACCTGTTCGGTATCGAACTAGGCTGTTGAAGCTGGTACAAATTGATACACAGCTTTGCAGAAAAGGCCAAAGCACAAAAGGCAAAAAAATATGCCCAAGTGTTTGAGGATGTTCAACACACAAGTTCAATCTCGAACTGGGTTTCTCAACCAAGACAGAAGCTAAAAGGAAAAATTTTCCTAAAATCATAAGTTATTTGAGACGTCTGTTCGGCATCATAATGGCCTGTTCAATGTCGAACAAGACACGAACAGGGTTTCGAACAAGTACAAATTTACTTATTTTCCTACATGGTTGTTATTTTTCATGAAAAGTGAGATTCTGATACCAGTTCTCTGGTTGTTATCTGATTAAGTCCGAATATTTTTCTGTATTTTCGTAAGAGTTGTGACTATTGGATTGTGTCTTCTGAGGTCTATAAATAGACCTCATGGGGGCTGAATTATCATACACGAAATTACATCTCAAGTCTTAGGTTTTCTTGCACTTTTCTCACTAGTTTTGTGCTTTGTTTAAGTCAGTGCCCGCTTCAAACAAAAGTCTTCATATTATCCCAAAAAAATATCAGTTCACAAACCTTTGCACACTTAGTGCTTAGCACAATTTGAAGAATCATTTCCTTTTATTACTCCTTTTTGTAATAGCTTAGTGTTTACAGAAAACAATCTTTGATCTTTCTGTTGTTAGTCATTGTTGTTGTTCCGGAATTTCCCCAACACTTTTGAACCTTTCATAGTTGAGCAGAAATGAGTTCTAACGGTCAAAAAATGACTAGCTGAAAATTTGCCCATTTGGCAGGTTCCTATACAAGTTCGAATTCCGAACTAGTCACAGAACGTAGGTTCTGATACGAATTCGGATTCCGAACATGGTCATTATGCCCTTACAAATCATTTCAATATTCATCTATTAATATAATAGTGAATTGCACAATTGATCACAAATTTTGGCCATGTTGTAGAAATTGACATAGCCTTGGAAAACTGATTCAAACATCACAAATATT
The DNA here is from genome assembly GCA_016801395.1 of Leptodermis oblonga. NCBI lineage: Eukaryota > Viridiplantae > Streptophyta > Magnoliopsida > Gentianales > Rubiaceae > Leptodermis > Leptodermis oblonga. Next base: position 23,334,587 of record CM028753.1, read on the forward strand.
TTTAAACGTTACAAAACTTGACATTCCGTCAAACACCTCCCCGTCAGCCTACTAACGACACCTTTTTTCGAGGGTAAAATAGTCCAATTGTCTATTCATAAGTGTTACATTTCTCTCATTTTACTTTTGATACCAAACAAATCTTCAATCTTTCATTTTTTACATATTCATCCAAAAGAATTAATTTTACTATAAAAAATTAATTTTGGCTTAATATTAATGCGGAATTGTTATTCGCAGTAACCGTTTCGATATTTGCAGTAACATTTTCTTGTGAAAAGTCTAAAATACCCCTGACACTAAAAAAAAAAATTTTGAAACGGTACTGTTCACGCGTGAATGAATAGTAACCGTTTAAAAAAAAAAAAAAAAAAGATGAATGTTCAGCCCATGACTGAACATTCACGGGCTGAACATGAATATGTCTCTACTTCAGTCTATAAATAGACTGAAGCAGAGGAATTGAATTAGAGCTGCGGAGCTGTGTGGAGAAGAAGGATCACAAAATTAGCTAAATTAGATAAAACGGTTACTGCGAGTAGGATCGACAAAAGGTTAGTGCCTCAAATTAATATCTGTTTCGGTACTATTTTATTTGTTTGTTTGATTAATTTAGTTGTAATATGTCCCAATTTGTTAGTATTTTGCCCGAAATTGTGAATTTTTTTCCCGGATTGGCGAAGGTCTGGCCGGTGGTTACTGCAAATAACAAATTTGGGAAGGGGGGAGTGAAATACTGCCGGTCGCCGGCGGTATTTCACTCCATAATACCGCCTGCGACCGGCGGTGTTTTAAAGGAAAAATAGTGCCCTGAATCGGGCGCTATTTTGGAGGAAAAGGTCTCCGGCGGTAATTTTGGGAAAAATACCGCTGGAGACCGGAGATATTTTCCAAAAAATGGCGCGACGGAGATAATTCTGGGAAAAATACCGCCGGAGACTGGCGATATTTTTACAAAAAATATCGTGTAAAAATATCGCCAGTCTCCGGCGGTATTTTCCGGCGATCGGCGGGACGGTTTTTCCGACCGAACGGCGACTTTTAGGCCAACATTTTAAATTTTCTTTAACTTTAATTGTTTTATTGTCCCTTTTATATTTTATGTTATCAATTAATTTCGTATTGATAAATGCGTGTTTATATTATTGCAATGGCAGAAGCAATTAGGAATAAAAATGAAATTTACCAAAACCAAGAAAGATGACAATTTGCATTTGGTTGCGAGGCACTGAGGCGACACAGTCATCCTCTGCGGAAGCAGGTGGCCGAATGCCGCCGACTGCATCCGAGCGGCAGAGGAGGGTGGCAGGAAGAGTGCATGGGTCTTCGCGCTTTTCAAATGCGGCGAGGGAAAGTAACGTCGATTACAGCGGAACACCATTTGCCCTGCCATACATTGGAAATGCGGAGGAGGATAAAGCTAGGGAAAATGCGAAAAGATTTGAGAGGGACATGTCTCAGTCTCAGTCGCAAGGCTACATGGAAGGGTGTTCGGGGCGGTTGGAGGAAGAAAACGATGGGGAAAATGCCGAGACCCAACGAAGGAGTGAGAAAGGGAAAGAATTAATGGGGTCCTCACGTAGGTCAGTGTCAGGGCCTGGGTCCGGTTCCGGTTCCGGGAGGGATGCCGGGTCTCAGGCTTACCGGCCTCTAGATGGTCTGATTAACGGTGGACCTTCAAAACCAAACCTGTTACGGAGTTTTAAGGGTCATATTGCATACTACGTATGGCAACGACAGGTATCGTAATATGGTTTAGTACATTTTTCGTTATATAATTTTTATTTAGTTTCTCTTTATGATTATTACGTGTACACCTAAAAAGTATTATTTTATTTATTAAACAACGCAAGAACGTGGTGTACTGTTGTGCCATAATGGGCACGAGCGGCTGCAACGGTGGGATTTAATCCGGGTTGTCGCATTAGGTATGGTGCATGCATCCAGAGTTAGACTCTGCACTACTTAGCGCCTTTGTTCAGAGATGGTATTCGGAAACTAATTCATTCCACATGCCATTCGGAGAGATGAGTATCACTCTCCACGACGTCGCCTATATCCTGCGGATTTCGATTGGCGGACAGCCAATTGGGTGGAAAATTAAGCCGGCAGATATGAAAGTTCTGCTTTTAGAATTGTTGGGGATTGAGGAAGACAAGCTCGGTGATCGAGATTTTGCAAGTGTTAAAATGTCCCTCCTTTGAGAGCACTGTGTTAGCGGACAGGTGGAGGCTGCAAATTCTGCCGCAGGGTATTTGTTGTGGTTGGTAGGAAACACCCTGTTCGTGGATAAGAAAAAAAACCCACGTTGTTGGGCATTTCCTGCCTTACCTCCGCGATGCAGAAGGCGCAGCAGGACTGCGTGGGGTGCAGCGTGTCTGGCCAACCTTTACCGCAATCTTGGTAGAGCCTCTAGGGCAGACGGTGCCCAGTTAGGCGGTTGTCTGACCTTATTGCAGGTTCGTAAGACTTGTTTATAAATTATTTCAATACTTTATACAGGTAAATTAAAATGAATAATTTGTTTTTCAATTGTTTTAATAGAGCTGGATATACGAGTACTTTCCAGCATTTAGTCCTCCCCAGCTCAATTCCTGGGATGCCGAGTGGCCTGCTGCAACGAAGTGGAAAATCGGAACCGGAAGGAAGGGGGAGCCTAACGCAGATTTGCTGTCATACAGGCGCACACTAGATGGAATGAAATCTGGGGAGGTAATATTTGTATGTCATTTAAATTTTGTATTTTTTATTACTGTATTAGACGACGTATTCGAATATCCACTTACTAAGTTTCACATGAACTAGGTCAATTGGCTTCCTTTTGGGCCAAATCCTGCGGGAGTGCACCCAATAACCTTGTATAGGGGTCTTATTCATTGCCCTGCAGTCGTAAAGCCATATATGCCTGATCGGTTCTTGCGACAATTTGGATTCGTGCAGTCGATCCCTCACGCAGTTTTACAGCCAAAGAGTTGCTACAGAGGCCCCGAAATAAAAAGGTACTCCTGCATTTACGATACCAATCTTAATGTCCCGCACATGTACAAGAGGAATTCGGTAAGGGGGATGCAGAGGGCTGAGTGGGCCGATCAGGCGTGCCCTAAGTACCTCGACTACTTCCGGCCGCGAACGCACGTGCATGTCAGTCCAGACGACATGGAAGTGGACGACACACTGGACCCCAAAAATATGCCTGCGGTTGCGGTAAGCAATACAAATATCTGCTTATTTATGTCAATTAATTATACCTGTTTGTCAATAATATTTACTGTATTTCGATTTCTCTTACAACTGCACGATTGCAATATATAGCAAGTAAACTTTATTATTCTCATCCCCGAAGCCGGCATGCCTTCCCCAGCTCCGTGAAGAGGAGCGCCACAGAGGAGGCGGCTACCCATTTGGAGGATTTGATGCGGGACTGGAGTTATAAATGGTTGAGTTGTATTTTTTTCACGGTTTCATACACTGTATAAAGTAATATATCATTTCGGGTGATATATACATATATATTAATTGCCTTCACTAATGTTGTAATTAATAACATACAAACGTTAAAAGATGAGAAACTTATATTGTTAACGTACAATGAAACAAGTAACTTGCATTTAACGTTAAACAGTGGGTGTGAAAAACATATACTACTAACACTTAGCAGTCGATTTAGTCTTGTAAGAATCAAATTTCTATTTCTGGCGACCGGCGGTATTTTGTCCCGGAAATACCGCCATTTTGCATGGCGGTATTTCCGGAAAATTTCGGCCTAGGAGCTACTCTCCACGGCCGAAATGTGACATATACGGCAAAAAATTGTCGGATAATCGCAGATCCGGGAAAAAAATCCCCCCAAAATGGGTTTCTTTCCTGGCAAAATGAACGGGTATACAGAAATTTTTTTCCGTCTAACTAAATTTAAGTAAAAAAAAATGTATAGAGTGTTTACTTACAGTGTAATATGGATCGACTTCGGGTATACCGGCCATATTTGAATAAACGTGTCACTGATCAAATGTAAAACAAGTATCTTCTGCAGTTTGAAGTAAATCCTAAACCCTTACATTTATAGATGAAATGGTCACTGTTATGCATGTGACTCTTTGCTTTTTTTTTTTTTTTTTTTAGTGTCAGGAGTATTTTAAACTTTTCACAAAAAAATGTTACTGCAAATATCGAAATGGTTACTGCGAATAACATGCCCCTATTAATGTTTCCCAACTTCCAGTAAGTCTAATAGGAAAAAAGATATTTTTTTTCTCATTGTTCTCTTAATTTTCTTAAATATTCCCTTATTTATTATTTTTAACTTTTAATATTGTTTATTCTTCAACTAACTAACAACGAGCTTCCCTAATTCTCCACAAAAGCTCTAGCCATCCATAAGATTCCAAAACTTGCCGCCACCTCCGCTAGGATTTTCTCACTCTTGCCGCTACTACTTTATTTAGACCTAGAAAAAGAGAGGTCATCGCCTCGTTCAGATCGAATCTTTGGAGAAAAAAAAGGGTCCACCTTAGTTGTAGGAAAAAGTGGATTTTTCCAAGCCGTAAATAGTGTTTGGAAAAACAGTCTTCGGAATCTTTAAACCACTTGTTAGAGAAATTTCAACAAGAATACTGCAGCAAAATTGAAATAGAAAAGAAAAACACACCAATTTAACATAGTTTAATCCACGAAAATACACATTATTCCAATTAAACAAAAAATTACAGAATAGAGGAGTTAACATCTTTGCCTTCAATTATATTCTTCCTCCCCTATACAATTCTCTCTACCACCATATCTGTCTAGAATTAGATCTGTCTTCTACTTTCTACCCTAGTATATTACGAACAACGTCTATTTATAATAAAACTAGGAAAATTCTATTGGACTTAGTTTTTTAATCTATTAACAATTAGAAAGTCTGGCCCAATTGTTAGACCTATGGTCTTAATTCCATTGTGTTTTGATTGTTTAAATGACAAACAAATAATTAAACTAATGAAAAAGAAGTTTGAAAAAAGCTGACTGACATGTATCCGTGGAGTTATCTGACTTGCACGGAAACTCGGATGAGCAAGAACAAGGCCAGAAAATGAAGACAATAGTCAAAACTGAAAAACAGGGTATACGAGTAACCACACGACTCGGACAACAACTTGCACAACCCTCAAGTCAGCGCATTAAATGCAAGTCAGAAAAGAGCAGTACATGTCAGTTGACCGTTGAAGAAATTTGAATTTCAAAGGTGATGTGTCATGTACGAGTAGCTTCCCGAGTCGAACAGATACTCGCATAGACTACAGACAAACCAACGTTAAACAAAGTTAGCCAAGTCAGTAGCCGTTGGAAAAGCAAGATTCAAATTAATGAGTCACGTACAAGGAACCGTCCGAGTCGAACGTCCTCTCGAACAGTCTCCTGAAAGCTCAAATTAAAAGAGCCGTTGAAAGGAAAATTTGGCTCTTCTATAAATAGTTCAAACCTTTCGTTTGAAGACAACTACTTCATCTCAACTCATTTCAAGTGAAAAAAATTCAAGCATTGCATTCTTCTAAAGAGACTTGTTATAGTCCAATTGTATTTTCAGCATTCATCTTTTTAGCTCTCATTTGTTTTGAGCAAAACTTCACTGCAAATCTTGTATAAGTTCTAACCAATTGAGTGGTTGAGGCACATTTTAAAAGTCCTAATCTTTTGTTGAAGTGATAGGCAAGGTGAAAGGGAGAGTTTGAAGAAATGGGGAGTCTTGAGTAAGTCCTACATGTGGGGACCCGGTGTTTTATGACCCGGATGTAGTTAGTAAATGATATAACTAAATAAGGATTAGTGTGTATGAATGTAAATAGCAGTGTAAGTTAGACGTTTGTGGACAAATAATGAATTTAAATAAACTCCTATTGAGTAATTTAAATTTTATATAAATAAATAAATATGGGAGTAATATTTGTCAAGATGATCCTGAAATAAGCTATTTCAGGACTCATCAGACATCCAATCGGAGGTTGCAACCTAATTTACTCTAAATTGATATATTCTAATTAAATGATATACTTATCTTATTAAAAGTAAATTTTACATTTACTAACGTAAATATAGTTATATGGAATATTCTTTAATCTTGTATTTTATTATAATTTCATTTTTTTTAATATAAAAAAAATTAAGATAACTATACCCTACACACAAATAAGTGAACCCTTAGTCATAAGATTTAATTTGTTAAAAAATAAATATGAATGAAAAAAAATTTATCTCAAAATTTTAAAATAACTATACCCTATATACAAATAAGTGAACCCTTAGTCACGGGATTTATTTTGTTAAAAATGAATATTAATCGTAAAATTATTAAACTATCCATAGTGATTTATTTTATATTGGTAAAAGATTTATGTAGATCTGTAACTTAAAAATTTTGTGATAAATTCAATAATTATAGTAAGGTAAAAAGTGATTTTACATGATAAGTATACAATAATTAGAATATATCAATTTATAAAAAAAAAATTAGGTGGCACCCTGTGATTGAATGTTTAATGAGTACTGAAATAGTTTATTTCAGGATCATCTTGACAAATATTAAACTCAATAAATATATATATGTACACACGTGGCTGAATTTAGGTTACAATTTGGGTGGATGGATTAAGAGAAGCCAGCAAAACATCCTCATCATAAATTCCTAAGAATACTAAGAAGCCTTAGCTGAATTGAGCAGAAAATTCTCACACTCTCACCGCCTAAAACAGCCAATGAAAACTAATGCATGTAAACCCACTCATCAGACCTACACTACCTATCATCCTACTAACCCAAAAGAAAAAAATATATAATTCTTCCTTCATCTAACGGAAGGATTATTCCAAATACTTCATCTTCTCATTCTAATTATCTGAGAATCGTTCATAAACTCTTCTTCTTCCTCTCATCACTTCCCCAAAAAAAAAATCAAAATCTCCATCTGGAGAAAACATACACAGCAGCAAAGAAAAATCTGCAGCTCTCAACTCGGGTCACGTATAAGAGTGGGGAGTTAGAGTTCAAGAACTGAAGGGTGGCAGAATCTGGAATTGCAGGAGTTCTTCCTTTTAAAAGTCTAAATCAGGTATTTTGAGAGGCTTTGAGTCTAGAACTCATAACCCTAGGATAACCCTGAATGTATATAATATGTTTTAGGCCTTAGATGATTTTTTTTAGAGGAGTTTAAAATGATTTTTGAAGTAAAAAATGAAAACTGCTCCAGCTGGAAAGCTGGAAAACTACAGGGCAGCCACTATTTTCAATCTTTAAATAGTATTTTAAAGTTATAAAAATTATTAAAAAAAATTAATTATATGATGTACTATATACTGTGGTGAATGTTCTTGAAGAGTTTGATTAAATTTTAGGATGATATAAATAGGAAGAACAGCCCTAAGACTGTCCATAGGTATGAAAAACCAAATCTGGAAGAAAAAAGGAAAAAAAAAAAAAGACTTCATGCATGATTCTAGATTTTTATGAGTTAATATTGAGGTTGTAAATGCCATGTTTGATGATGTATTATGTTCTTATCACCATGGAACTATAAAATAAAATTTTATGCTTGTATGCATGGAAGAAAAAAAAAGGAAAATGGCATGTATGAAATTTGTTGAGTTATGTGCTGTTTTTATGATATAAAAAGTAATAAGTTATTTTGTATGTTATAACTTATAAGAACTTTGTGAGTAATTTAAGGTACTGTCATGGAAGTGTTTTGGATGCTAAATCTGTAGTTAACAAGATAATAAATTTATAAAAAATGACAGAAATATATATATACTGAAATGGCTAAAACACCTACTGGACCGAAAATTCTCAGAATATGTAATCATGGAAAATTTAATAAACTTATTGGGAATTAAACATAAAATGAATTATTGTTCTAAAAGGCAAAAAGACATTTAGATTCTTTAAATTATGATTTTGGAGATGAGGGAGTTAAAACGTATATGATTAAAATTTGAGGGACTTAAATGTAATTTTCATAAACTTCATCATTTAATTTAATTAAACTAATTTTGACACCTAGATGATTAATAACATAAATTTCAATCTTGAATACATGAAAATCATGAAAGTGGAATTTTATAAACTTTAAGGACCAATATATAACTATTAAAAAGTTCAAGGACTTAAATGAAAATTATATAAGGACTTAATCTTAATTTTCTAAATTAAAGTAACCAAAATAAAATTATAGGATAAAACTAAATCTTCTGTAAACAATCTACGGATCCAATTCATAAATCTTTTAGGAAAAAAAAACAAATTATTAATTATAGAGACTAAAATGTAATATTTTGAAGCACAAAGATTTAATATATATATTTTTTTTGGTATTTAATAGCAGACCTAACTTTGATCGAATTATGTTTTTGAGGTGAGTGTTCTCACTGAAAACTGTTTTCGCCTAGTGTGTGATTGACGAAGTATATTATGTGAATATACCCGTAATAATAATTGATTTCAAAGAATTATTTTATAGAGCGGACGACTACTTTTCGTTCCGACTCGGATATTTGAGATTCATGAATTGATGTGACCTTCTAGAATATTTTACTGATTTGTAGTTGATATGAAACTTGCATGCTAAGAGTTGGGTGTACTATTTTATTTTGACTTGAAAATGGTTACATGTGATAATTATTTGCTTGATACATTATTGCGCGTGTTCTATAAAGTTGGGATCCACAAAGCCATGATCTACGGTATCGAACGTGCTAGCTAGGGCGTGGGCGTTTGATAAGTAGTGACTTGGTTAGAGTCGGGCAACTCATGAGACCCAGTTAGCGGCGAGCCACCATCTTGATTGTCATTGTGTCAGTTGTGGGCATGGTTGCTGAAGCAATGTGTGTGCGTGAAAGTCTCGGGGAATAAATGATCTATGTATTAATAGAATCACCTCTATAGTCCCTATAGAGAGACGTATCCTTTACGACTTGCTTTACAGCTTTTCATCTTGTATTATATGAAATACAAATTGTGTGTTATGTGTATTACGTTATTATTCATAATTACTGCTTTAATTATTGTTTTAAAGGAGAACATCACTGAGCTCTATAGCTCATACGTGTTGCATGGTTTTAATCACCCCAAATCCCTATGGACAGTACGATTCTCAAGATAGTGGACTTAACGATTCTCAAGATAGTGGACTTAACTAGATCCGGACGTAGACTTGGCGAAGGTTCACCACTCTTATGTATAGTTTTGTTTTTAAATATAGGCCTGCGTGCCACTTAATTAGGCGTGACCTAGGCTACGATTACTAGGACTCTTTTGTATAATATAAAATTGGTACTATGATGTTTAATTAAATTAGTTAATTCCGCATTATTACTCTGATAACTATCGAGTCCTGGCGTGAGCCAGGCAGGCGTCCAACCGAATTCCCGAATTAGTTAGAAAGTTTTCTAGCTTAGAGTTAAGTTAGGAAATTATGGTAAAAAGTCTTAAGACTAAGAGGATTAGTCTTGAGCTAGTGTAGTGGTTTGATACACACCTTAAGTGTTTCCACTAGTGGATTAAAAATTCTCAAGTTGTAGAACTTTGAAAGTGGACTAGGATTCAAGGGGAATCCGAACCACTATAATTTCTTGTGTTTTGTCTTTTTAAATTTTCTTTCATAATCACTTTTACAAATCATTTCACACACTACACTTGATTTGAAATGGTCTTTTGAAGAACAAGTTTTCAAATATTTTGAAAAGAGTTTTAATTGGTCAAGAACCTAATTCACCCCCTCCCCCTCTTACGTTGTTATTTGGGATTTCACCAATACTAATTATACTAGAATTTTGAGGAAATACCACAATAAATCCTCCCTCGTCTCAAAGTCCTATATACAATAACATCATTAGAAAATGAGACTTGTTTCTTATTCTTCGGCTTCAACTCCTCCTTTTGAATGCCAAACTCAGTACAAGACCCATTTTTATAGTCACCAACATAAAAGATGTGATGATTACTCCCATCCCTTGCAGAATCAACTCATCTCCCTTGAACACTTTGCAGAAGTCTCCATCACCTGTGAATTTGTACCCACGTGAACATATATTCCCAACGAAATTATGTTATCAGCACATGTAGGCACATATTTCACATGAGTCAATTTCCTCTCAGCACCATTGTGAGTCTTGAGACGTGTGGTACCAATACCCTCAATCTTCATCTTCTGACCATTCTCCACAGTGATGTGTCCAAAATTTCCATTAGCTTGGAAAGTTTCAAAACGAGTCTGTCTCTACATATATGCGCAGATGCTGCACAATCAACTACTCAACCTGATTTGCTTGACTCAATATCCTTCATGATTAACAAACCATCATCCTCATCATACACAACATTTGTGTTTGCAATGTCGTCTATCTTTCCTTTGCTCTTCCTGTTCATCTCATTCAAACTCTTCAAGTCCTATTTCTTGATAGGACATGTGTATTGGATGTGACCCTTCTCCCTACAGTAATAACATTCTAAATTACTGTAGTCTCTTGACCAAAATCTTCCACGAATGTAACTTCTCCCTCTCGAATGACTCCTCCCCCGATTCAAACTCTCTACAACAACTAGTGTTTCCTCTCCCTTAATCATAATCTGCTTCCCCATTATCTTCTCATTCTCTCTCAGCTGCGTAACTACATCATCAAGTTGCAAACTTGTTCACCCAACAAGCACTGTTTGCACAACTCATTTATAAGATATGGCAAAGAAGACAGCAACAACAAAGCATGCTCTTTATCTTTGACTTCTTCTCCCATGTTTTGAAGTCGGCATACTGGCTAATTGAACACATTAAAATGATCATGAAAATTTTCTCATTCACTTATCTTCAAAGTGTAGAGGTCCATTTTCATGCACAACCTATTTGTTAGTGACTTCGACACATATATGCTCTCCAACTTGTCCCAAATCCCCTTCGGTGTCTTCTCCTACAAGATGCTATATTTAATTTCTGGAGTATTGTACTAATTGCCTGTTTTTTCATTGTAGCCTAATTGGTCTTACTTAACCTTTCGGGCTTCTTATTTTCAAGTGTTTGAACAAGATTATCCCGTACAAGTAAATTTTGAATAGTGCACTGCCACATAGTAAAGTCAATCTCACCATCAAAGAGTGGAGTCTCAAACTTCTTTCGAGACATCTTTAACTAAATCAAAATTGCTCGAAATTCCAAGGTGAAATCTCAAGCTAGTCTTAAATTGGAATCCGTGTAACAACCCAACTGATGTCAAATTAAGTTGGTGAAAACCACCTCTTAAAGCTTTGAATTTTCCTATTATTTCCAACTAAGCCCACCAACAATCAAGCCAAAGAGAGCATCATCAAAAAATCATCGGTTTGGCAATCAACTCTTAATGAAATAAACAAACCTAATCAATTTCTACTGAACGGCGGAGGAAGAAAATTTGGATTTTACTCTCAAACCAACACAGACCGACGGAAGGCTTTCTTCGTAAAACCCAATTAACCCCGAAAGAATAAGAAAATTCCCTTTCTTTTAATTCTGAAACCAAATCCCACAATCAAATTAAAATATACCTTGCCTAATAATTTGATCCACCCGCAGCAACAACAAGGAAGTGCAGCACCGTTGGAATTCCTGTCGTGCGATGTTCGCAACTCCTCCTTGCCCTGCTTCTGATTTTTTCCTTTTTTGATACTCTTCTCGCGAAACCTGATTTTACTCTTTTGGTTATTGGTTCTGATACCACTTGTTAGGAAAAATACGTTCTCATGATTTTTAAACCACTTGTTGGAGAAATATCCAACAAGAAAACTGCAGCAGAATTGAAACAAAAAGAAAAAACATACCAATTTAACGTGGTTTAATCCATAGAAATACACACTATTCTAATCAAATAGAGAATTACAGAATATAAGAGTTAACTTTTTTGCTCTCAATTCTATCCCCTCTAACACCATATGTGTCTAGAATTAGATATGTCTTCTACTCTCTACCCTAGTCTTTTATAAACAACTTCTATTTATAATAAAATAGGTGAAATGCATAGATCATCACTTAACTACGTATTTTTGCAAAAATTGACACTTTTCTTCCAAATACTTTTTTGGTCTTACGTTTCCAAATATATATATATATATATATATATATATTTTTTTTTTTTACATTTACAAAACAAACGCGCCTCCTTCCCTACTAATCCTCTTCATCTTCCTCTCCCTCTCCCTCTCCCTCTTCCTCCCCCTTCTGCGCAGCCTCCACTCTCCCTCCTCACTCATATTTCGTCACTGCTTTTTTTTTTTTTATTTTAATCTAAACTATCAGCAACAGCAGCACCGATCGACAAAGCAAACAGCGGCGGATGTCCAAACCACCACGACGAACCATCATTGCCGCGATTTTGAAATTTCCGGCGCGCAGAACCAAAAACGAAAGTGATTTAGATACCATATCTGGGAAGTTCCGCTGTCCTTCCTCCTCATCAGATGCGGCTAGGGTCTTCGCGAAACCCGCTGCCGCTGCTTGTCCTCTTTTCCTCGGCGAGCTCTTTTCAAACCAGCAATGGCGATTTCTGTTTCTTCCCTTTATAATTTAATTTAGGCTTAATTACATAGATACCCTAGCCATTCCTCATCCTCCTCTTCTCCACTGCCGCCACCATCTTCGTCTCCCTCATGGCCTCATCCCTTTTTAAGTTTTCGCTTTAAATTTGAGTTTTGAATGGAATTGGGTTATTGAGTTATTTGCCTAATTTCAGCTCGGTAATTGCTTAACAGTTTTCAGATAAATTTATTGTAATTTCTTGGTTTTGGATGCCGAATTTTCTTCACATTGGGTATTTGCGTCCGTTAGTAGGGGCAAAAGTTCAAAATAAACCCTTAATGTTTTACCAAGCGTTGGAACAAAGAAGTCCCGACGTTACAAAAAGAGGCCAAATTAGCCCCCGCTCCCCCCCCACCCCCTCCCCCCCGTTAAACCTCTGCCTCATCACCCTTTTTTGCTGACTTGGTTCTTTCTGCCTCCACGTTGGAGACCACCGCAGCAGAGCAGCCTTCGAGCAGCGTATCCGAAGGAGCTGCCCAAACCTCAACTTCTAGTGGAAAATAATCCAATTGAATCGTAAAAAATCATCAAGAGCAACTGCAGTTCTGAAGATTCTATGCAGAAGTGGTAACATCTTTTAAAGAAATTTATTCTGTGCAATTTTCCTTTCATGAACAATATTAAGGTGATAATTCTTGCTCATAGATATTGATATGATGCTCGCTATTCTTGAGTTTTCTGTGACGACTACTTTTAATCGGTACATAGGTTTTCTTAAATTTCTCTTTTGGCGGATTGTGGCACTTTTGTGACTGTTCAATTTATAGAATGAAGTTTGAGAAACAGCCCCTATCTAATTATTGTCCAGTTTTTGATTCAATTTGATGGTTTCCTTGGCTTATTTTCAATTGTTAAACAATCAGAAAGTTGCAGTATTGTAAAGGGAGGAAAAGGGGGAAAGCTGTTGTCGATGGATTGCGTTCTGAAAATGCTGCAGCAGGTAGCAGAGCAGCGGTGGTCGACGGCGTCGTAGAAGTCCCACAGTGGAGGAGTTCGGGCAGAAGCGTGAAGGCGGCGGCAACGGGTTTCGCAAAAACCCTCGCTATGCTCGGTGAAGAGGAAAGGCTGCTGAGCTTTCCATGTATGTTGAGGTTTGGGTAGCTCCTTTTGTAGACGCCCCTCGAAGGCTGGCCTCCTGCGATGGTTGCTTACATGGAGCCATAACGAACCCAAGTAAAAAAAGTGATGTGGAGGAGCCAAGTTAGTAAAAAAGGTGATATGGCAGAGATTTAACGGAGAAGGGGCTAATTTGCCCATATTTTGTAATGTCAGGGCTTTTTTTATAACGTTAGGGGCTTATCTGACTCTTGGTGAAACATTAGGGGCTTATTTGAATCTTTTCCCCGTTAGTAGTGCTCCCGTTACAGTTGTTGCTGTGTTTCTATTGTTGCTGTGTGTTCTTATTGCTGTGTTTTCGCTACTTTGCTGCTGTTGTTTGATGCTGTGTTTATGCTGTTGTGTGATGTTTTTGCTGCAGGATTGTTGAGATTCAGGTTCAGATTGAATGTACAGATAGTTGTAGCCCATTCTTGATTTGGCAAAGGCAGAATTATGGAGGTTCTCTGAGTAAAAATGCATTGATGGCGAGGGTAAACTACAGAACTCGACTCAGGCAGTACAGGGCCAGGACTTGGATTCTGAAAGTGGTTGTTGTAGGTGGAGCTTTTCGACAAAAGGACTTACAAGGCATTTTGACAAAATTTTAATTAAAGGGAAAGCGGAAAAGAGAAAATAATAATTGCCAACTTCTCTGCTCGTCAGAAGGAGCTGCTGCTGCATAGGAGACTGAAACTCATCTCTTCACACCGTCAGCCTCCCTGTCGTCAACTCCACCATACAAGTCGAGATGGCTGAAGATCAAGCCAAGGCTATCCTAGAGTCTGTTTTGAAGAAGCAGAAGAGGAGTGAAGAATGGGCTTTGGCCAAAAAGCAGGATCTTCAAGCTGCACAGACGGACCTCATTTTAAGGAGGCTAAAATATTTTTGTGCCCTTTCAAGCTAAAGGCACCTCTTGGTGGTTTGTAGAAGAAGAGAAACCACTACGTTCAAGGTGGACATGCTGCAAACCGCGAAAATTACATCAATCAACTTTTCAGAAGAATGAACTTGGTTGTAGCACTACATGGTATATTATTAATGACATTTTGAAGTCAAGCAAGTGAAATGGCCTTATGTTATTTAATTTAATTCTCACTAGTAAGAGGTTAAACATCTTTTTAAAAAATGATAATTGACATTAGTTAAAAAGAAAATATGAAAATAAAAAAATTAAGGAAAGTATTAATAATTCTTTAGGGAAGAAATATATAAATGAAAAAATAAAGGACAATATTTATAATTTGGATTAGCAAAATCAAGATAAAAGTGTGATATTTCAATAAAGATTAAATTTAAGAAATAAAAAAAGGATAAAACTGAAAATAAAAGGTTAAAATAAAAGATATTGGGTGGATATGTAAAAAAATATAAAATATTAGGGTTTGTTTTGTAAAGGGTATTGGGTGAATATGTAAAATATATATATATATATATATATGGTCTTTTGTAAAAGGTATTGGGTGAATAAATAAAAGAATAATGAAAGATTGTGATGAATATATAAAAATAATAAAACATTAGAGGTCTATTTTGTAAATATAATAAAATACTAGAAAGTAAAACAAAAGAATAGGTAACTGGATGATTTTCCCCTCCAAAAACCCTTACGTCAAGTACTTAATGGTCGTATCTAAACGGAGTGGTAGTTTTTGCCCCAAAAAAAAGTTTTGTGCTGTAAAAAAGAGCATTTTAAAAGAAATGTCATTTTTTATAAAAATTCATAGTTAACTGATAACTTATGCATTTCAACCTAATAAAATTAGGAAAATCGTATTGGACTTAGTTTCATAATCTATTAAAAATTAAAAAGTCAGACCCAATACTGATTATACTAGAATTTTGAGGAGATACCACATCAAATAGATACCCCGGTCGCTGGATATTGAAGAAATCACCTCTTTAGACGAGCAGTTATCCTTGGAAAACAAATTACTCTATCGTTGCCGTCGACGAAAGAGTTATCTCAAAGAGTTCGAAAGAGCGAGCTGGCAGATGGGGTACACTATTCGGATACGACTACGATCGTGCGATGATTGAGATGGCGGATACGATATCGGATTAGGACTGCCTGCTACCTATCATTCAATCGGTAAAATCTAGGATGAAGATTTGACGACTGCTAAGATTCGATAACTCAAGATCTCGATGCTATAATTCATGGCCTTTCTTCTTGATTTTTTGGGTTATTTAAACTTGCTCTTGATTAGAATTTTTTTTCTTCTTTATGGGCAAATTTGGTTGGAGATGGTTGTTATGGTTTGCTGGTTGATGCGACTGTGGTGGTTTATTGTGGTGGCTGGTTATGGGTATGGCGCTGGAGTCGTGGTGGTGCTGGTGCTTGGTGGGGTGGTGGCAATGGTGGTGATGAACAAAGTGGCTGGTTCTGGCTCTTGCACTGGAGTTGGGGTGGTGGCACGGGTGCTTGGTGGGTTGGTGCTGGAGGGTGTTGGCCGAGGGTGGTGATATAGTAATTAATATAGAAGTTAATAGTTGGTTTTTTTTTTTTTTTTTTTTTGGTTTGGAAATGAGAAAGTTTATAATTGCTGAGAAGGGATAAAATATTACTGCAATTGTTATCAACTACGGCAAGAAATGCGAAAATTAAAAAAATAATAGTGAATGCCAATAAAAATAAAAAGGAAAGTAATAATGATTAAAATAAGAAAAAAATATAAGTTTTTAAAAATATACTAAAATTGAAAAGGTAATAGAATCACAAATTTAAAAAATAAATATAAATTAAACAAAGAGTTAAAAAAAAAAATTAAAATACAATGAAAGAGTTGGGTTTAATTTTGAAATTCCTATTGCAACCTAAAAGGGGGACATGGTGAATTATGTTGTAGATACTTTTCAAAAACTTTATTGCAAAGAAGAACAACTTTGAAAACATTTTCAAAGATAAGTGTAAAAATCGAATTGCAAGTGTGGTGTGTGATGAGTGATTTGCAAAGTGAAAGCAAAATAAACAAAGAGACAAGACACACCAAATTAATAGTGGTTCGGATTCTCCTAGAATG
Source organism: Leptodermis oblonga (assembly GCA_016801395.1). Taxonomy (NCBI): domain Eukaryota; kingdom Viridiplantae; phylum Streptophyta; class Magnoliopsida; order Gentianales; family Rubiaceae; genus Leptodermis; species Leptodermis oblonga. Next base: position 23,351,276 of record CM028753.1, read on the forward strand.
CTAGTCCACTCCCCACGTCCTACAACTTGAAAATTCCTAATCAAATCTAGGAATCACTTAAATGTGTGTTCCAAACCAATATACTTGCTTAAGATCAAGCTCTTGATCTTAAAACTTCCCTCTTTGCCTAATCTAGCTCTAGACTAGGACTTTCTTGCCCAATACTAGCAATGGATCTTTTGCCTAAACCTTCTCAGGGCCTTAGGGCTTACTCAAGACTCCCTTGCCTAGATCATAGACTTGTGCTTGATCAACCTCTTGATCAAGGTTTTGACAAATGTTTAACTTAGCTCTAAATTAAGACTTGTACCCTTTACATAATCCAAACTCTGGGAATAAGGATTTTAACCCCAATGCCTTACTTAGCTCAAGTTAGGAATTTTACAATTGTCCACACTCAACCTCTTGAATTAGGCATTCTCTTCTTGCTCCCACTTTCTTCTTTCCTAACTCTTAATTAGGAGTTTAGGACTTTTTTTCTCACTTTGCAAAATGCCTACAATACTTCTCAAATGTTTAGGACTCCCCTTGATCAATATGTTTTCACGATCAGATTCTCCACAAAAGGAGTTTACAATGAAGCTCTAACACTTGGGCATAAAAACCTTTTTCTAAACTCTTTAATCCCACCTCTAATGGCTAATTTAATATGTAAATATTTGAAATATAACTCTTGAATGTATCTAAGGTGTAGGAGAGTTGTTGGGATCATTAACCTTGATTTCCTTGCTTGGGGGTATTTATAGGAGTGAAGGAATGGTTTCAAACGGTCACAAATGGTTAGTTGAATTTATTCTCGTTGGAACCTTAGACGCCGACCTTGGTGTCGAGGTAGTGTCTAAGCCTGGCCAATTTTGTGTTTAACAGATAGTTTCATTAGACGTCGAGCCGGTATCTAGCTTGGACAGAAGCTTCAAAAGGTGTCTGGCCAAGGTCTAGGCAGTGTCTTGCTTCTGCGTCTAAGGTTTTACTTAGTATTTTTCTTGAAAATTTTCTTTAGACAAACATGAACTCAAAGGCACTTAAAATCAAATCTTATAAACTAAAATCATATACTTGTTAACAATCATCAAAACAAAGATTAAAGCCCTACGTCTAACAATCTTCCAATTTTTTATGATGACAAAACAAATATGTGATTTCGTAGAGAAATATTAAGTAAATTATTTAAGCACATATTTCAGTAATTTAAGAAACTCCAAAACTTAAGATGGCAAGATAAAGCATATAAATCATATCTTCTCTCGCTTTTTGTCTCCATTTTAACATTTAAGCTTTACTATGGATTGTTCTTTCTACAAGTCAAGTCATTATCAATTTAAGCATATTGGAACCAAGTCATTTTAGCATTTTCTCCCCGTTAATATAAATGCAATAAAAAGGTATCAATGCAAAAAAAATAAGAGCAAGATAGTATGATTATGCCCCTTTCTTTTGTCGCAATAATTGGCCTTTATATATATACAAAACTTTCGTTATCTTTCTTTTTTTTTAATATAAAAGCTTTCGTTATCGATTAGCCACAAACTTCACGTTTTAGTTCCATAGCAATTATAATTTGCATAAAAGTTGCATAAGAACGAGACAAAAGCTTTGGGCAAATAAAATCAACTTCCAATAATAAGTTAAAATTTCACATGTAAGCTTGTGTTACTGTTTATTACAAAAAGATAAAAATGATGTAATAAATTATTAATTGGTGACCCGCCAAGGAAACAAGAATTAAGGTGGTAGATTCATTACAATGTCTTGCTGGAAAATTAAAGAAAAGCCATGCATCAATTACATCGCCAGGTAGGGATGGCCACGGTTCTGGTTCGAACCGGAACCGACCCGGAATCGGACCGTCGGTTTTGAAACAGGAACCATGGCCCCCGGTTCCAGAACCAGAACTGGACCTGCCTCTGGTGGTTAAGGTTTCGATTTCTCTTGTCTGAGAACCGGGAACCGGCGAGTCGGAACCGGTTCCAAAGGGTGCAACCCTTCGGTTCTAATGTGAAAATCATAAAAATAATAATTTTTCTATTCCTCGTGCACTGATAAGAATACGCGACCCTTTGCTAGAATTGAAAGACTTTAAGCAAAGTTGATTAACCACTTCAACTATTTACTTTTTTTGAACTTCTTTCTTATAATTATAATTATATTATATGTTTAACATATAATATATATAAAAACTATTTTTAAATATATATTATAATAATATATAAACTAATAGTATCTTTTTATATATATTATTAATATAATATAAATAAGCATTAAATTAAATTAAAGTTAATTAATTATTAAATTAAATTAGATCCAACCACAACTTCCGCAAATGATGAAGATGAATTATATTGAATATTCAAGATGTATTTATTTTGTAAAAGTTTCAATGCTTCAAAGTTCAAACTATGATTTCTAATGATTTATAACTCTCTTGGATTTTTTTTTAAAATAATATATTGAGGTATTATTCATCTTTACATATATTTTTTCACAATTTATTTTTGTATCTTTTATTATATAAATCATTTATTTGTTTAAATGATGTACCGTCGCGACAGATTTTATTTTATTTTTGTAATTTTAATTATTTATAAATAATTGAGTTATTAATTGAGTCAAAATAAAATAAAATTTATAAGTTAAAATTTTTAAATAAACGAAAAAAATTGGTAAATAAATGGAAAAGATTGGAATCAGAAAGGGAACCGTGACAGAACCGGAATTGGAACCGGAACCGGCAAGGAACCGTCTCCCCCAAGGTTCCGGTTCCGGTTTCACTAATTCATGAACCGTAACCGGCGGTTTTGGAACCATAACCGGCGGTTCCGGAACCGTGGCCATCCCTATCGCCAGGTATATACCTTTTTGGCTTCATATCGACAGCATGGTTCGGTAAAAACAATAAATATTGCATAGTAAAACTTGTTGTCCAACTCCAAATTCTGCATGATTTTTTCCTTAATTGATTCGAATCATCTAGATGTCATAAATGAAAGCAAAAGTTGAAAGATTGCTAGAATTTCGGTTCCATGTAACGTTTATAGTGGAAAATTTCCACCTGTCTTTCTAGAATAAAAAATTGTTTTATTCCCTTGTAATCTCTGATGAAAAATTTTCGATAATTGTTTCAGATTTTGAAGTACAAAGTTTCGACACTTAATTCGGTGTCGAAAGCGGCAATCGAACCTTGAAGCTAAAAGCTGGCTGAAGGTTTAGACAGGGGGTTTGACATCGAAACTGGTTGTCGAAAGCAATAGACTAAAACTGGCCAATAATTCTCACTTGAAATCGAAAGTTGACGTAGAAAGTGCACTTTGTAAGATATTCATGTCTATCGATATTTCTTTCGTAGTGTAGGTCATGTGCAACACCAACTTGCACTAGTAGTTCAACTCTGTCTTCAAACTTATAATAGAGACAACTTTGTATTTTCATGAATCTTTTGTGAAAATTCATCTTTATCAAATATCTTATTTATGTCACCCATTCTTCATCATCTAAGTTAGTATTCTTATTAACGTTGATTTCAACCTTAAGAAAGCCAATAATATCCTCACAAACTCAAGGCATCACCTTTAAGTTCGATATAAACAAAAACTTGTACTTTGAGTAAATCTTATCAAATTATTCATCTCGGCCATTCTTCATCATCTAAGTTAGTATTCTTATTAACATTGATTTCAACCTTAAGAAAGCCAATAATATCCTCACAAACTCAAGGCATCACCTTTAAGTTCGATATAAACAAAAACTTGTACTTTGAGTAAATCTTATCAAATTATTCATCTCGGTCAAATAATTCATTATCATATTTATCCATCCGTCTTCAGAACAAAGCTTTCCATTGACATTGCAAATCATATCAATGTCGCCAAAGTTAACAATGTTCTTGCAAACCCAAGACTCCATTGTAAAGTTTTCATCTTTGTTTTCTTCTGACTCAACAAAATCTTCACTAGTCACATAATCACGTGGGTATTTTGGTTCATTAGTTTTTGAGAAGTTATCATTCTCCAATTCGATAACTTCTTCTGAAAATCCCTAATAGCAATCTAAGATAAACCTAAGAAGTGGTGACTTAGGTTCTTGATCCTTTTGAAAATTCCTCCTAAAAAGGAAGAACTTTGAAAACATTTTTAAAAAACAATTTAAAACATAAAAATCATTTTGTGCTTTGTGTGTGAGTTTGAGTGTAAAGCATGTAAGAAAACATTTTAAGGCACAAAGCAATTTTTATAGTAGTTCAACTTTCCCTCCTCAAGCAAAATCTAATCCACTTCCAAGCCTAAATCTTTTTCCTAATCTCCCAATAAGATTCTTAAAGGTGAACTTTAAACTTTACAATTATCCCAAAGGCATTATTACCTCATAGTTTACTCAAACTGTAGGTAATCCTTATGATAATTTCCCTTGCTTAGAACCTTTTGAACCTCTTGAAAAGATCTAAAACTTTCCCTCTAACCCTTTTACAAAGTAAGAAGTAATGCTATAAAAATAGCTAACTATTATAATGAATATTTCCTACTCTTGCCTACCTTTGAAATGAATTGCTAGAACTTTGGAATGATTTTGAGAGATTTTTACACTTGAGAGAATTGACAATTTTAGATCATTAAGGGTTGGTCAAATAGTCTCTCTTGAGAGGTATTTAAAACACTTGAGAGGTAGGTGGAAAATTCAAATTTTGAGTTTTCAGCGCATGTCGCGAGCTTCCCTGTGATTGTCGCAGAAGGCAATGCAGCTCCCTCGGAATAAGGCGTTTTCACACTTTAAATAAGCTATTCCAGCGGCTCTCACGACAAGGCCTGCAACCGTCGACGCCCTGGTCATAGGCGACCACCAGCCGTCACTATTGTGCACGTCGTTGTCGCTCATTGCGCGCGTATGTGCGCATTTGGCCTCTAACGCGTCTGACACGTTTGTGCTGGCCTGGGCGCAGCTGGTCCACCCCCCCCCCCCCCCCCCCCCCCCTTTCCCCTTCCCCCGGCAGGCCCATTTTTGTTTCTTTCTTCGTTTGTTTGTCGCTCCTTTGTTTTTGCTTGTTTCTTTTTCCCTTTTTCAGCATATGATCTCCTATGGACATTTCCCTGCATTTTCTCCCTTATATAAACGATTCAATTAATTCTCATAATTATTAACTCATCAATCAAAATAAAGATTAAGACCAATTAGTCAAACAATGTCCCCATTTTTTATGAGGACAAAACAAATATGAAATTTTTTGACAATAAATCAAAAACAAGTAAAATTGAGTAACTTCCCCGAATTTATAATATTCCCCTCAATTCCATTAGATTTCCTTCCCCTTTTTGATATCGCAAAAAGGACTTAGCATGCATAGTAGAAGTTGAAAATGCATACTAGTAAACAATGAACAACTCAAAAATAGAGAGTTTAACATTGAATTTTGCTCTCAAATATGAAAATGAAACTTTTGACATTTTTGGTACAATCAAACAATTTTTAACATTTTCTCTCTCTTAGTAAATGTACTAAAAATTCCATCTACTTCATAAGCCTATGTGATCACAATGCTTATCTTAACACCTAATGTCTATGCTAGCTCAAAATTTTCTCCCCAGATTTACAGCATACACATTTAATAGCAAACTTTACCAATGAAGTAAGAAGCATACATGCTTCATTCAAAGTAATCAAAGAGCACACTACTACAGAAATGCTGAAAGGAGGCGCCCATTTAGAGGCGGGTGTACGAACACCCGCCTCCAAAAGTGGCTAGAAATTAAAAAATGGTATTTGGAGGCGGGTTTAGCTTCACCCGCCTCCAAATACATCCCTCACTGGAGGCGGGTGAAGGCATCACCCGCCTCCAGTGAGCTCACTATTAGGAGGCGGGTGAAGGCTTCACCCGCCTCCAATAAGCTACAGCTTAGTGGAGGCGGGTGAAGCCAAAACCCGCCTCCAAAGTTTTTTGCAAATTTTCAAATTCATTATATGAAAAGGAGGCGGGTGCATTTTTGCAAAATTTTTAATAGTAGTTCAAAAAAATTTGTTTTTTTTGGATTGTTGAAAATAATTTTAATAATTTGTCGGGATTCTAGTGAGGCGAAAAATTAGTAAGTAATAAAAATTACAATTTTTAAAAGGAAATATAGAAATATATATTTTCTATTTTAATATGAAATACATAAATATATGTAGCCTAGTGGTAAATTTAATATGCAAGAGTCAAGTGAATCTGAAGGCACGAGTTCGATTCCTATCAAAGCCATAAAGTGCAAAAAAAGAAATTAATTTTTTTTTTACGGAGGGTTATTGGAGGCGGGTGCAAAACTGCACCCACCTCCAATAAGGATTACTGGAGGCGGGTGCAAAACTGCACCCGCCTCCAATAACCCCCTAAGGGGTGGCGGGTGTGGGCACCTCCAAAGGGAGGCGCCCGCAGCGGAGGCAGCACCCGCCTCCAATGCCCCTTAGGACCCGCCTCCTAAGGGGCATTTTGTGGTAGTGGCAAGATAAACTTTCAAGCAAAGAGAGTTTATTCTTCCTAAAAATTGACTTCTTTCCAATCACATGAGTTTTCAAAATTTATGATAAATAAATCAACTCGTGTATATAACAAGTCAAAAGTATGCAAGTACATTAAAATGACCCTAATGATCAATATGTATGCATCAAAAATCATAGAAGATGCATCATGTCAAAGTCAATTCATTGGCTAAACTTGCAAAATTTTTCAACTTATCAATAAATTTACTTTTCTTAAATTCAGAAACTTCAATTCTTCATGCAAGCAAATTCTATTAGGCATATATGAGGTAGTTCAAGAATGTAAAGATTCATTTTTCATGCATACTCTTAAAAGTTAACTAAAAGACAAGCTTTTTTCTAAACCACAGCCTATTTTCTTAAAACTTGTCAAATTATTCATATATTTTACAACTAAGCACATGAGCAAGTTTTAATCAACATATGCAACATCTCAAAGAATTCAAAAAAATTTAATTCATGAATGTGTGCAAATGTAACCTATCGGTCAACACTTTTCAAGCTCAAGCAAGTTAAGCTATGAAATTTAAACATTGCTATTTTCATGTTTTATAAAGCCTTTTATCACACAATCAAATTCAAATACTCAAGTAGTTTATGCATAAAGATTCAAACAATCCAAAACATGCATATTTTCAAAGTTGAATACTTGGTCAAACTTTTTCCATTGTAAGCATACAATTTTGGAAAGTTGCAATTTTCTAACATTGAGCCCTAATTTTCTCATGCAAGCAACTTCAAATCATCAAGTAATCCATGCTTAAAATCTAAAGTAAGCTAAAGCATGTATATTTCGAAAGTCAACTACTTGGTCAATATTTTTCAAATAAAGCGAACGTGTATAATTCTTGCTAACTTCAAATACTTTGAAAACATTTCAAATGAAGATTTTTCATACTCTTTTAAAAGCAATAATTGAACGATACCATACGTGAAATAGATCTTAATGCATCATTTTATTTTTAAATCATAGCATTCTAAGATTCTATCACTTAAAGAGTCATCAATCAAAGGAAAATCTCAAATTTTCTCTTTCAAGCTAAATTTTGCCTAAATCAACCCTTTTAAAGTCTTTTTTACCTTAAATTTGTTCTTAACATATTTCAAATATCATTATAAGGATATTAGACAATTTTCAAGTTCAAGGCATGTAAATACACCAAAGTCAGCACAAGTCAAACTTTTAACTAATTTTCTTTTAACCTACTAAAGTCTAAGTACTTCCTAGAGTTGAAGAATCCGAGTTCCAAAAATAAACTCGAGAGAAAGAAAGTCACCATCTCCAATTAAGTGGAGTTCCCAGATGTGGACACTATCAGAGTTTTTGGAAAGGTCGGCAAAATGACCAAGTGTTCACTACGAACGTTACAGAAGTATGATCACTAGAAGGAAAAGCTGACATGGGTAGATGGTGCACTTTTCACAGGAATAAGAGCCATAAAATGGTTGATTGTAGGAATCTATAGGGACCAACTCAAGGACAAAATTCCCCAGGAAGATGATTCACTTTTCATGAGAGCACAGGGCATAACACAGAGAATTGCATAAATTTAGGCAGACAAAATCCAGGCGGAACATGGAGAGGCAGAGGACGTGGCAAAGCCGTTTCAACAATTACAGGGGCCTAGGACGAGGCAACCCTCAACCATGTCGAGGACCAAATCAACCCGTCATAGGTCAGAATTAGCTCGGTGTGTACAAAATGTTCAGTTGGCCCTTCCACCTCCTCAGCTAGAACCAGTGAATGTTGCAAAGCTAGGTTTAACAGGCACCGTCCATGTAATATCTGGAAGACTGGCTTATGGAGACTCGGCCAGTCAAAGAAAAAAGAGCATGCTGAAGAATCTGAATGATAGTCAAAAGAGGAAACACTTGTCTTCCACACTTCATGTCACTTTAACGGATGCCGACTTGCCTACTACAGGAAGAGTTGATGATCAGGTGGTGATTGAAGCGTATGTGGCAAATTTTAAGATACTAAGGGTACTGGTGGACACAGAAGTTCGGTAAGTATCATGACTCACCATGTGTTAACTCAGTGTTAGTTTAAGGTGGCTGTTTTGGAAAAAGTCAGAACCCCTCTTGTTGGATTCAATAACCAAGGAGTTGCTCTATTGGGTAAAATCACATTGCTCATCACTTTGAGCAAAGGCTCCAGAGTTCGGATAGAGGCTTTGGAATTTATGGCCGTCGAATATGCATCATCCTACAATAGATTTTTAGGCAGACCTGGGATCAACCAATTCTAAGCTATTTGTTCTACTCTTCACCAGGCATTAAAATTCCCAACTCCGACGGGAACTGCCACAGTCCGAGGTGATGTGAAGCAAGCAAGGGAATTTTACATGGCGACAATGAAACATGTGGATGGAAACTCGAAGGTACTTACCGTAGCAGACTTAGAACCACCCAGGGAAGATTACTCAGCAACAATGGAAGCTGGATCACCAGGAAAAGAGATAATGTTGTTAGAAGGCAAGTCTGCTTGGATTGGTCAAGACTTTCCTTCAGAATTGGAAGTTGATTTGCTAAAAGTTTTGGTGGAATTCTGATGTGATCTAGCCCAAAGGATGGACTAAAACACAATGGAAATGACCGTTCTAAGGGTTGCTGTGTTGGTTGGTGAAACCTCGACCAGCCAACAAATAGACAAAACAGAACCTCATTATAGATAACCTCGACCCACTAGTGTGCAATGTTGAGAACCTCGGTATAAGCACGCCACAAACAACTCACCAAAAGATTGTTCGATAAGTGTTTGAACGCTACAAGATGAAGTCTTGATAAGTTTGATAGTTCTAAAAAGAACCAAGTGTTAAGAAACTCACAATTATACATTTCATCAAAGTTATTCTAAATGGTTTACAAGAGCACCATTTTATAGGCTACAAAATGTCCTAGAAAAGACTTCTGTGTCTGTTATGAAAAGTCTACAAACTTTATCTAAAACTTAAATTTACAAAGATAAGAATATAATTAAATCTAACCTCTTAACACCCCATACCCCTAATGCATTAATCAATTGCGTGTCTTGAATTTCCTTTTCCATTCCCATGCATTAATTAGTTTTAATTCTGAAAAACTGATATCTCCCTTCCTTGAATTTGCGTTTGCCGAATGCACATCCCAAACAAATGTTGTCATTTTCATAGCATTTAATTCAATCAAATGGCCTTTCATTTAATTGAAATTAAAGTTGCACTTACTCTTCTTGGGAGACATTAAAAAGGCCATCTACTCCATATGGATGAATGTACATTCCAATAACTCCAAGGTTTTGAAACTATAAAAGTCCTCTTCAAGTTCTCCTTGTTTGACTGAAACTCCAAGCAAGACTTCAAATGAGATGAGGAGAAAACTTCTTTCATTACAGAGAAGGGAACATATTGTTATGTCACCATGCCATATGGACTCAAGAATGCAGGAGCCACATATCAGAGAGTAGTCAACAAGATCTTCAAGCCGCAGATGTGAAGAAACATTGAGGCTTAAATCGATGACATGTTGATTAAAAGCAGAGATGTTTCCAATTTTTTAGCAGATGTAAGGGAGACAATGCTGGTGCTTCGAAAGTTTCAAATCAGACTTAACCCAAAAAAGTGTGTTTTTGGAGCTTCTTCACGAAAAATTCTTGGGGTATATGGTTTCAGAACAAGGAATTGCGGCTCAACCTGAAAAGGTGAAGGCTGTACTTGATATGCTACCATCTTAGTCGGTCAAGGAGGAGCAAAAATTGGTAGGGCAGTTAGTAGCGTTGAACCATTTCTTATCTAAGTCAGCAGAGAAGGCCTTGCCATTTTTTCAAGTGTTGAAGAAGGCAGAGAAGTTCAGTTGGATAGAGGAGTGCCAACAGGTAATTAAAAATTTAAAGAAGTACTTATCCCAGCTTCCCTAACTCATTATGCCAGCAGTAGGTGAGAAGTTGTATGCGTATCTTTTAGCAACTCTGACAGCTGTCAGTGCCGTGTTGATTGCTGAAAGGGAGAAAGTTCAGTACCCAGTTTACTTTGTGAGTAGAGTTCTTCAACTAGCAGAAAGGAACTACGCAAAAATTGAGAGATTGGCCTTAGCTTTGGTCACAGTAGTCAGAAGACTCCGTCCTTATTTTGAAGCTCATTCGGTGACGGTGTTAACGGATTCACCTTTAAAGCAAGTTTAAAGAAACCGGTGCTTCTGGTTATTTGACAAGATGGACCATCGAGGTGGCTGAATTTGGGGTAGGTTTTGAACCTCGAAGGGCAATCAAAGGCTAAGCTCTAGCTGATTTCTTAGCAGAAGATCTAAATTGGAATGAGGAGCTGGGAAAGAAGAAAGAAGAAGAGCTACCGGGTTGGACTCTGTTTGTGATAAGGCATCTAGTAAGCCAGGAGCCGGTGCGGGTATTTTACTCACCAACCCGGAGGGAGAACAGTATACATTTGCCTTGCATTTTGAGTTCCCAGCCTCCAACAATGAAGCAGAGTACGAAGCCATGATAGCAGGATTGGAGTTAGTAGTTAAGATGGGAGCGACACACATAAAAGTTTGTAGTCACTCACAACTTATTGTAAGTCAGATGAATCGGGTGAATGAAGCCAAGGATCCAGTGATGAAGAAGTACTTTGATAAATCTAAGTCAGTCATGTCGAAAATTCAACAAGTTCAAATTGTTAGGGTCTCCAGAGTTCAAAATGCAAATGTTAATGCTCTCTCTAAATTGGCCTCATCAGTTTACTTGCATCTCACTAAATCTGTATTGGTAGAGCAAATTACAACTCGGAGCACTTAGCGGGTGGAAGTGTTGCACGACGGAGTAGAAATAGCATATTGGAGAACTCCCATTTTAGAGTATTTACATACAGGAGCATTGCCATCAGATAAAGTTGAATCTAGAAAAATTTGAAACAAAGCTTTGAGGTATGAGGTTATGGAAGGTCAATTGTATAGAAATTCATATTTGGTTCCATTGCTGAGATGTGTGGGTCCAGTCAAGGCAAGAGACATCCTTGAGGAAATTCACCAAGGCAGATGCGGAAGTCATACAGGAACTCAAAATTTAGCAAAAAGAGCCATGCTGGCAGGATTTTACTGGCCACGAATGTTCAAAGACTCAGAGGAATTGGTGAAAATTGTACAAAGTGTCCCAGTAACCAGAGTACCATCAGCCGAGATGAATGAGATAATTTTGGCTTAGCCGTTTGCAACATAGGGCATCGACTTGGTTAGGCCCTTACCAAGAGCTACAGGTAAGACGAAATTCATGGTAGTGGCCCTGGATTATTTTACCAAGTGGGTTGAAGTAGAGGCAATGGTAGGAATTTCTAGTCAGGCAATGAGAACGTTTGTGTGGAAACAAATCATATGCAGATTCGGTGTTCCCGAGTCTACCATCTCGAATAACGGAACTCAACTCATTGGCCCTCCATTTAAGAAATTATGCCTTGAGTATGGTATCACCCATTGCAGGGCCTCCTTAGCTCATCCAGAAGCTAATGGACAAGTGGAAGCCATCAGCAAAATCATTTTACAAGGAGTGAAAACAAGGATAGAAGAAAGAAGAAGCGCTTGGGTAGAAGAGTTTCCTTCAGTGTTGTGGTCTTATCGAACAACTTCCAAGGCCCCACCAGAGGTTAAGTATTCTTTCGGCCGGGTTACATTTTTTGATCACGATGCCAACTTGGACATAATGAAGTTGGCATTAGATGAGTTGGAAGAAGGGAGGGACCTAGCCTTTATCAGGCTAGAAAAGCAAAAGCTACTATGAAAAGATACTATAACAGTAAAGTGAAGCTCAGAACCTTTCTGCCAAGAGATTTGGTGCTCAGAAAAAATAAAATTAGCCATGAGGAGCCAACAGGGAAGTTGTCACCAAATTGGGAAGGACCATATCGGGTTATCAAAGCAAGGCCAACAGGAAGCTACCGCTTGGCTTATATGAGTGAAACATAAATAGAAAATGCATGGAACAGAAATCATTTAAGAAAATTTTTTATGTGAAAGAATTTATGATCTCTGATGGGTGATAGGAAGTTGTTTTGAATGCTCGTTTCTTTATTTCAATGAAAAGATCGAAGTTGGAGTTGTTTTTACGCTTTATGATAGTAAGAGTTATTTACAAGTTTTTTTGTTACAATTCATTTGATCGTTTGCTATAGAAGTAAGTTGTTGAAATTCATGATTCATATGTTGATTGTTATTAAGCTTTTAAATATGCCATAAATTACAACTTGGCTGACAAAGTTCATCACTTAAGTTTCAAAAACTTAATATATGAAGTTGTGAAGTTAGACGTGACTTCTATACAACTAAAAACCCTTGGCTCACACGAAGCCAAGTCGTTGACTACGACATCTTCTATATACAAAAAGGCCATATGAAAACAAAGAAAAACTCTTACTCTCTTATCTTTAACAATTCAGAAAAGATAGAAACAAGAGAAGTAAGTCAGTGACTCTGACATAGTCGAAATATTAATATCAAAAAGAGAATAGTTCGAGTTAAAACTTCTATTCTATTATAGAAGTGTGAAAAATCTTGCACAAAACAACTCTAAGGAGTTTTGTAAGGTATGAATCTCTGTTTTAAGAAGTCCCAGGAGGAAATGTAAACTCATCAACTGTTTCTTTATTAGAGGAAGGAACTTGGCAACTTTCAAAAGCAGCAGGAAAGGTAGGCTACCTACTTGTCATTCCTTTAGAAGCCATCTCAGCTTGAGCATTGGAGGCAGTAGGGGATACTGCCCCGACCTTAACTTCATTAACTAAAGAGGCCCCACCTCAGAATTTAGCAACCTGAACAGCAGCTGACTTGCCAGTATTAGTTTCTGGAATTTTTGGTTCACCCTCAGATTGAGGACTCCTAATGTATCTCTTAGTCTCTTTGTTGTCATCTGCTTGGTGAAGAGATAAATTTTCACCACGAATCTCTTCTAAACTTGAGTCGAAGGTAGGCTCTGGATCCAACTCATCTATCTCCTCCTCCATAGCTAGTGGGTTAAAGAACACTTCATTGCCATCTTCATGAGAGGGAGAAGGACTTGGAGTATTGGATTTGGGAATAAACAGCCCAAGCTTTTTTAATTCCTCCTCGCCTTTCAGCAAATGAGCATGGGGATTGTTAGGGTCAAACCAGGCACGTCGGGTTGTAGAGACCATCTCTACGGTAAAACTTTTGAAATGATGGCATCGATCCCGAATACTGTAACTGTAAGCTCCTCTCAACCTAGTCTGAATTATCGAGTTAAGCATTTTGCCAAATGTGAAACCCTAGATTCACCACCCTGCATACAAGGGGTTGGTTTCATCGGATGCTTGCTTGGTTCGTTCCAGGACTCGGTATCGTTCAGAACAAAAACCATTTAAAGGTTCTTTAAACATTATTTATACTTTATTTCGCAAATAGTCCAAAATTGGACAAAACTTATAAAAAGTATAACTTAAGAAAATAAAGGTGAAAAATCCTTAAAATACTTGTTAAAATAATTTTTTAACAAGAATTTATAAAAAGATTTATAACAGAATAACTAAAAGAAATCAAAATTGTAGAAAATCAATTTTTTCCTATTTCGGATCGGTTTTACCCAAGGGTAAATCAGTCAAAACCGATCTAAAATTTCCAGAAAATCATGGATCGGATTTTCTCGATTTCCATTCGGTTAAAACCGGTCCATTATTTACAAAACAATCCCTAACTAAATTTTAAAATCTCAAAAATGGCAAAAATCATTTTCAATCGGTTTTAGAACCAATTTATTCTGGGTTTGGATCGGTTTTACCCGATTCTGAATTGGTTAAAACTGATTCGTGCCTAGACATGTGTTCTTCAACCTTGCTTCGGGTTTTCAAAAATCTAAACTCATTTTATTCAATTATTTTTGCCAAAAACCATTTCTACAATACTCCTAGAACATGTTTGACATTTCAAAACATTTTTCTAACATTCAAATTTTCAAGAATAAATTAACGTTCAAGAAAACCTTAAAAACTCAAAAATCTAAATTTTTGAATCATGATTGTACTTTCTAATGTAAAATTCTTACCTCTTTCGATTCCTCACACTTCCTAGCTGCGTTTCCTCGGATTGGAACGGAATTCCTACGTCAAGATCTTGCTTCCTCTTCTTCTTCCTAGCTTCTTCCTAATTTCAATCCTTTGAACTTTCTCTCAAGTTTTTGGAGCATAAGTTGCAGAAATGGAGCTCTAGGAAAGAAGGAGGGAGTATATATAGGCCTGAGAACCGTATAGGACAAAGGACTAGGGGTGAAAATATCCCTAAGTTCATAACTTGATTAGCAAGCATATATTTTTAATTTCTAACAACGAATCGGTTTTACCCAATTAAGGAATCGGTAAAACCGATTGAAATTAGCTTTTCCCGATTGGAAATCGGTTATAACTGAGTCGTAAGGCGGTGAAATTTTTTTTTATTAATTTACCAATCGGTTTTACCGATTGGTTAAAAAGGTCAAAAACGATTTACTAAATTCTATCCGAATTGAATCGGTTCTACCCAATTAGGAATCGGTTAAAACCGATTCCATGAAATTCTATCCATTTCCCAATTGGTTTTCCCTCTTTTGAAACAGTTTAAAATCGTTTGTGCCAAATTATTTCTACTCCAATCAGTTTTATCCGATTGAAAATCGGTTAAAACCGATTGGCCTTAAATTTTATCCTCCCCCAATCGGTTTTACTCAACTGAGAAATGGGTAAAACCGATTCACACATTTTTTTATTATTTTTCATTTATTTTCTAATTTTCTTATTTTCTAATTCCCATTTCCGAAAATTCAATAACTTCCTAAATCATAATATTCCTAATCACATCATATTTTATGAATTTAAGGATCAAAGTTATTAAATTAGTTCACATAGATAAAACTTAAAATTAAGTAAAAGGAAACTCTTTTGAAATAAAATAATTTTATGATTATAAATTTTTCTAAAGAAAATAGTTTTTAACCCATAATTCTTTTATAACAATTCCTATAATTTATTAAATGTTCGTAAAATATTTTTAAATACCTTGATATACTTTTTAGAGGTGTATTTTAAATGCTAAAAATTTACGGTGTCTCACATCCTTTCACCCTTACGAAATTTCGTCCTCGAAATTATTCATAGTTCAACCATATAATGTTATCTAATTGATTTTAAATGTTTTAGTCATACTACCCCTCAACTAAGAACCTCAAATTAGCCTTTTAGGCATAATGATTAATTTTCCAAACTACTACCTTCGATCGATACTAGTCGAGGATCATTGTTTTCTAAAGTATATTTTAATAACTTCCGTTTGAAGTTTTTTTTTTTTTTTTTCAAAAGGCATCTTTTTACTAGTTTCCTTAATCGCTATGGTTAAGGCTGATTAATTGTCGAAGAGAGAATCATTTTGTCCCTATATATATATATTTAGTCTAGAGTCCTTCTATATAATTTGAGGGAATGGTTCTTCAAATTAATGACAACCCTTGGATTTGAGTAGTTGAATTTGGTCCATTGGATTAATGTATTTCAATCTATAAAGAAAGAAAAATAATAAATATGGAATGGATTTTGGTGACCTACAACCGGTAACCAATACTTTAGAGTAATATTAAATTTTCTTTACTAATGTTGCCGCATTGTGTTGAGACATTAGTTTATTTTAACCAATGTAACAACATTAAGTAGTCACATTAGGTGGTATTGCAATATTGTGTGGCCATATTGGATTATTTTAACCAATGTAACAACATTAAGTTATCACATTAGTTGGTGTTATAATATTGTGTGGCCACACTGGATTGATTTAACCAATGCAACAATATTATGTAGCCACATTAGTTAAATCTAGTTTGACTTTAGTTATGCGGCAATATATTGTTGCAACATTAGTTTGTATTATAGGTAGAAAATTCTGGCACTAAAAAGTTAAAAATAATTAATTATGTGAAAAGGAAAATGTATAATTAGTACCATAAATCAAGGGCGAAAAAAAAAAAAAAAAGGAATAAATGTATCTTGTTTTCCCTTGTTGTTTAGTTTGTTTGACATTTATCCCTGCTTTTATCAAATATATCTTTTGTCCACCCGAGTCTTCTAAATATATCTGTTGCTCCCTGTGTAGGGTTGGCCACGGTTATGGAACTGTCGGTTACGGTTCCAAAACCGCCGGTTAAGGTCTGGAACCGTCGGTTACGGTTCCAAAACCGCCGGTTAAGGTTCATGAATCAGTGAAACCGGAACTGGAACCTTGGGGGGGACAATTTCGTGCCGGTTCTAGAACCGCCAGTTCTGGTTCCAATTCCTATTCTGTCACAGTTCCAGTTCTAGTCTGACACGGTTTCGTTTTGTCACGGTTCCCGTTCCGATTCCAGTATTTTCCGTTTATTTAACAATTTTTTTCATTTTTTTAAAATTTTAACTTATAAATGTTATTTTATTTTGACTAAATTAATAACTCAATTATTTATAAATGATTAAAATTGTAAAAATAAAATAAAATCTGTAGCGACGGTACATACATTTAAACAATTAAATGATATATATAATAAAATATACAAAAATAAATTGTGAAAAAATATATATAAAGATGAATAATACCTCAATATATTATTTTTAAAAAATTAAGAGAGTGATGCCTTGTTATAAATCGTGAGAAATCCAAGTTTGAACTTTGAAGCACTGAAACTTTTACAAAATAAATACATCTTGAATATTCAGTATAATTCATCTTCATCATTTGCGGAAGTTGCGGTTGGATCTAATTTAATTTAATAATGAATTAATTTTAATTTAATTTAATGTTTATTTATATTATATTAATAATATATATATAAAAAGCATACTATTAGTTTTTATATTACTATAATATATATTTAAAAATAGTTTATATATATGTGTAAACATATGATATAGTTATAATTATAAGAAAGAAGTTCCAAAAAAGCAAATAGTTGAAGTGGTTAATCAACTTTGCTTAAAGCCGTTCAATTCTAACAAAGAGTAGTGTGTTTGAATCTATGCAAGAGGAATGAAAAAATTATTATTTTTATGTGTCTCACATTAGAACCGCCGGTTCCAACCCGCCGGTTCCCGGTTCTCAGACAAGAGGAACATGAACCTTAACCGCTAGAGGCGGGTCTGGTTCCTGTTCTAGAACCTGGGGCCATGGTTCCGGTTTCGGTTCCAAAACCGGTCGGTTCCTGTTCGAACGGAACCGTGGCCATCTCCACCCCCGCGTATTTGACAACTAGTCAAACCATATGTAAAACAAATAAATAAATTCTTGACCATCCACTTTATTTTACTATAATTTGTAGGTGTATATTAATATATTATATTTTGGAACAATAAAGTTGATATTTTTCTTAATGGAGGTGCAACGCTCAATTTTGTCAAAAATTAATTTCTCTTGATCCGGTAAAATTACCCTACCCTCATTTATTCTCGACGATGGTTTGGAAATTTTTTTGTGGTCCCGAATTATAAAATAAACTGATTTTCAATTCTTTTAAGGCAAAGTTACAGTAAAGGGGCAATAAGTATTAAAAAAAAGAGCAGCCTTCGAAAATTGAGGAGTGACCTGTATTTAGTGGAGGTGCAACGCTCTATTTTGGCAAAAATTAATTTTTCTTACTCTGGTAAAACTACCCAAATCTAATTTATTCTCCCGGATGGTTTGGAAATTTTTTAGGATGTTTCGAATTGTAAAAATAAAATGATTTGAACATTTGTTTTTAGGCAAAATTAGAGTAAAGGGGCAATAAGTATTAAAAAAAGAGAACCCTTTGAAAATTGAGGAGCAACCAACACTTAGTGGAGCTGCAACGCTCAATTTTGTCGAAAAATTAAATTTTCTTGTTCCGGTAAAATTACCCTACCCTTATTTATTCTCCCGGATGGTTTGGAAATTTTTTAAGAGGTCCCGAATTGTAAAAATAAAATGATTTGAAGGTTTTTTTTAGGCAAAGTTAGCTTGAAAGGGCAATAAGTATTAAAAAAATGTGTAGCCTTTGAAAATTGAGGAGCAACCAGCACTTAGTGGAGGTGCAAATCTCAATTTTGTCAAAAAATTGGTTTTTCTTGTTCTGGTAAAATTACCCAAACCTAATTTATTCTCCCGGATAGTTTGGAAAATTTTTTAGAGGTACCGAATTGTAAAAAATAAAATGATTTTTTTAAGCTAAGTTAGAGTGGAAGGGAAATAAGTATTAAAAAAAGAGCAGCCTTTGAAAATTGAGGAGAACCAATACTTAGTGGAGGTGCAACACTCTATTTTGTCATAAATTAATTTTTCTTGTTCCGCTAAAACTACCCAAACCTGATTTATTCTCTCAGATGGTTAGGAAAGTTTTTTAGAGGTCCCGAATTGTAAAAAATAAAATGATTTGAAGTTTTTTTTTAGGAAATGTTAGAGTGGAAGGGCAATAAATATTAAACAAAGAGCAGCCTTGGAAAATTAAGGAGCAAGCAGTACTTAGTGGAGGTGCAACTCTCTACTTTGTTGAAAATTAATTTTTCTTATTCCGTTAAAATTACCCAAACCTAATTTATTCTCCCGGATGGTGTGGAAATTTTTTTAGAGGTCCCTAATTGTAAAAAAATAAAATGATTTGAAGTTTTTTCAGGCAAAGTAGAGTGGAGGAGCAAATAAGTATTAAAAAAAGAGGAGCCTTCGAAAATTTAGGAGCAACCAGTACTTAGTGGAGACGCAACGCTCTCTTTTGTCAAAAATTAAATTTTCTTGTTCCAACCTAATTTATTCTCCAGATGGTTTGGAAATTTTTTTAGAGGTCCCGAATTGTAGAAAATAAAATGATTTGAAGTTTTTTTAGGCAAAGTTAGAGTGGAAGAGCAATAAGTATTAAAAAAAGAGCAGCCTTTGAAAATTGAGGAGCAACCAGTATTTAGTGGAGGTGCAACGCTCTACTTTGTTGAAAATTAATTTTTCTTGTTCCGGTAAAATTACCCAAACCTAATTTATTCTCCCGGAAGGTTTGAAAATTTTTCTAGAGGTCCCAAATTTTAAAAAATAAAATGATTTTTTTAGGCAAAGTTACAGTGGAAGGGCAATAAGTATTAAAAAAAGAGTAGCCTTTAAAAATTGAGGAGCAACCAGTACTTAGTAGTGGTACAACGCTCAACTTTATTGAAAATTAAATTTTCTTGTTCTGGTAAAATTATCCAAACCTAATTTATTATCCCAGATGGTTTGAAAATTTTTTTAAAGGTCCTGAATTGCTAAAAATAAAATTATTTGAAAATTGTTTTAGGCAAAGTTAGAGTGGAAGGGTAATAAGTATTAAAAAAAGAGCAGGCTTTTAAAATTGAGGAGCAACCAGTACTTAGTGGACGTGCAACTCTCTATTTTGTCAAAAATTAATTTTTCTTGTTCCGGTAAAATTACCCAAACCTAATTTATTCTCCCAGATGGTTAGGTGATGTGGACGGTTGTACACATGCGGATTAATTTGCCAAGAGTCTAAGTAATCCTCTGGATTTGTGCCGCCGGCAAAGGGTGGAACAGTCGTTTTGCATTGACTGAGACCTGCGAAGGGTTGATCAGCGGCGTTGGCGCCAGGTGCGGCCATATCGTCATCTAACTCTGTGCGTCGTTGTTCCCGTTCAGTCCTTAGTTCGGCGACTTCCTCCGTGAGGGTAGCAAATCGCGCGGAGAGTTACGCTATTGCAGCCAGTATTTGCTCGTTCCCCAAAGGGGCAGGAGCACCTCCACCTGACATCGGTTTAAAACAAGCGAAAACCTGTCTGCTAAGAACAAGGAAAAATGAGTAGTAACCTTACCCCCTTGTTCCCCCAAGTGTATCCCACCTAACAGCTATACACAACCCTGTGTTTCACTCTAGGGTGGCGCCCTTTATAGTATGGTCACTCAAGCCTTTTTCCACTCTACCTCTCGGTATTGATAAATGTATAAGGCAAGCAGCAATTCACACAAAAGCACTGACACTTAAGAAAGAAGCAAATTTTCGCAAAAATAGACACTTGGTTCTATTTTGAGTTGAAAAATCTTTTCGCAAATGATAGTTATAATATAGTCCAGATAAGATGTACACAACAGGAAATTTCGGGGTTAAGCCCTCAAATTTCAGAAAATATGGGTGTGCACGATGACAAAATCCAAACTATAATTCAAGAGTAAATGTTCAGGTCGCACGAAAAGATACAACTAGGTAGTTGAAAGCAGGGCAATTCAAAATTGAATAGAATCAAAGAAAATAAGCAGAGTTGAAATAACTTTAGGAAAGTCCTAAAACTACCCAAAGAAGAGATCACCCACCCAATAGGCAATCAAGAAACCAATCCCCGCAAATTATTAATTCTTTCAATATGCAAAACAGTACCCAAATTGCGATTTCTAAACAAACCCCCAAGTGGCCGAACTTAGCAATATGCGATTTTCAAGAAACGAAAACCCTAGGGCTAGCAAAGTTCAATTTGTGACTTATTAACCTATTCCCAGGGATAATCTTAGCAGCACAAGGATACAAAATCAAGAATTCACTATATTTTCAAGAATTCAAAAGAAGGTATCCCAAACTAGAGCATGCAATTTATAATGCGCAAACAAAGTGAGCTGCTTAACATCAACCGTAAAAACTCACTATTTTCAACAAAATCAGCACAAGAGGGGTAGAATTAAGTCGCAAAACCCAGCAATTTAGACCCAAGTAATAACCGAAACCCTAGCTTTTTAGGCAAAACCGAAACTGAAAACCAAAACTGAAAACCAAAACCCTATGTTTAGGGTTTAGGGTTTAGGGTTAGGGTATAGGGTTTAGGGTTTATAACTAAAAAACCAAACCCTAGGTTTAGCAAAAACCGAACCCTAGTGTGAATTCTAAAACCCGATTTTAATTTCTGAAAATATAGCAAGGGATTTTCGATTTTCTTGAAGAATTTTCGATTTTAAAGATGGGAAAACAGTACCAAAAATCGAAAAATTCAAAGCTTGAAAAGAAAAAAAAATTTTCCCCAAGAAGATGTGTTCTAATCGAAGATTTTCAAGAATAATCAAGACTAACAAGGAAAAGAAAACACCTGAGAAAGATTTGGTCGGGTTACTTCGACCTCCTCCAGCCACGAAACCACTCCTTAGCTCTGATACCAATTGATGTGGACGGTTGTACACATGCGGATTAATTTGCCAAGGACCTTGTGATTAAGTAGCAAGCTCGTATAATCTCTCTAACTTACTCAAAAATAAGAGAACCAAAAGAACTTAACCTAAGCTAATTTGATTTATGCTTTCGAACCAAGTGTAAGAAAAAGAGTTGAAACATGCGAATTAATTAGGTAGAGCAAGTAACCTAATTAGCTAAGTTTCATGCAATTATGTAAACTACAACATGCAAATACATAGAGCAATAAAGGGATGGTACTCAAAACACTAAGTTTTATGATCCGAATACTCTGCTTCTGGTCATCGGCCCAGTGATGTCTACAAGTGGATCCCTCTGATATGGACTTGGATCCTGAAGCATTGTTGGACCTCGATGTAGAACTCGAACCTCCTCAGCTTCTCCGGAATCACTTGCATCTTGACTTGTTGCTTGACTTTGGATGCCCTCATCATTAGGAAATTTGTTTAGAAGCCCCAAATTTTAAAAAATAAATTGATTTGAAGTTTTTGTCAGGTAAAGTTAGAGTGGAAGGGCAATAGGTTTTAAAAAAAGAGCAGCCTTTGAAAATTGAGGAGCAACCAGTACTTAGTGGAGGTGCAACGCTCTACTTTGTCGAAAATTAATTTTTCTTGTTTCGGTAAAATTACCCAAACCTAATTTATTCTCCTGGATGGTTTTGAAATTTTTTTAAGAGGTCCTGAATTGTAAAAAATAAAATGATTTAAAGTTTTTTTAGGCAAAGTTATAGTAGAAGGGCAATAAGTATTAAAAGAAGAGCATCTTTGGAAAATTGATGAGCAACCAGTATTAAGTGGATGTGCAACGCTCTATTTTGTCAAAAATTAATTTTTCTTGTTCCGGTAAAATTACCCAAAGCTAATTTATTATCCCAGATGGTTTGGAAATTTTTTTAGAGGTCCTGAATTGAAAAAATTAAAATGATTGGAAATTTTTTTAAGACAAAGTTAGAGTGGAAGGGCAATATTAAAAAAAGAGCAGCATTTTAAAATTGAGGAGCAACCAGTACTTAGTGGAGGTGCAACGCTCTATTTTGTGAAAAATTAATTTTTCTTGTTCTTGTAAAATTACCCAAACCTAATTTATTCTCCCGGATGGTTTGGAAATTTTTTTTAGAGGTCCCACATTGTAAAAAATAAACTGATTTGAAATTTTTGTCTGGCAAAGTTAGAGTGGAAGGGCAATAAGTTTTAAAAAGAGAGCAGCTTTTGAAAATTGAGGAGCAACCAGTACTTAGTGGAGGTGCAACGCTCTATTTGGTGAAAAATTAATTTTTCTTGTTCCGGTAAACTTACCCAAACCTAATTTATTCTCCCGGATGGTTTAAAATTTTTTAAGCGGTCCCGAATTGTGAAAAATAAAATGGCAAAGTTAGAGTAAATGGGCAGTAAGTATTAAAAAAAGAGCAGCATTTGAAAATTGAGGAGCAACCAATACTTAATGGAGGTTCAACGCTCTATTTTGTCAAAAATTAATTTTTCTTGTTCGGGTAAAATTACCTAAACCTCATTTATTCTCCCAGAGAGTGGGAAATATTTTTAGAGGTCCCGAATTGTAAAAAATAAAATTATTTTTGCTGGCAAAGTAAGACTGGATGGGCAATAAGTATTAAAAAAAGAGCAACATTTGAAAATTGAGGAGCAACCAGTACGTAATGGAGGTTCAACGCTCTATTTTGTCAAAAATTAATTTTTCTTGTTCGGGTAAAATTACCTAAACCTCATTTATTCTCCCAGAGAGTGGGAAATATTTTTAGAGGTCCCGAATTGGAAAAATTAAAATGATTTGAAGTTTTTTTAGGCAAAGTTAGAGTTGATGGGCAAAAAGTATTAAAAAAAAAAGCAGCCTTTGAAAATTGCGGAGCAACCAATACTTAGTGGAGGTGCAACGCTCTACTTTGTCAAAAATTAGTTTTTCTTGTTCCGGTCAAATACCCAACCCTAATTTATTCTCCCGGATGGTTTGGAAATTTTTTTAGAGGTCCTGAATTTTAAAAAATAAAATGATTTTTTTAGGCAAAGTTAGAGTGGAAGGGCAATAAGTATTAAAAGAAGAGCATCCTTTGAAAATTGGGGAGCAACCAGTACTTAGTGGAGGTGCAACACTCTACTTTGTTGAAAATCAATTTTGTTGTTCCGATAAAATTACCCAAACCTAATTTATTTTCCCGGATGGTTTGGAAATTTTTTTTAGATGTCCCGAATTGTAAATCATAAAATGATTTGAAGTTTTTTTAGGCAAAGTTAGAGTGGAAGGGCAATAAGTATTAAAAAAAACAGTAGCATTTGAAAATGGAGGAGCAACCTGTACTAAGTGAATAAGTGAAGGCGCAATGCTCTATTTTGTCAAAAATTAATTTTTCTTGTTCTGGTAAAATTACCCAAACCTAATTTATTCTCCCAGATGGTTTGGAAATTTTTTTAGAGGTCCCGAATTGTCAAAAATAAAATGATTTAAAGGTTTTTTTAGGCAAAGTTAGAGTGGAAGGGCAACAAGTATTAAAAAAAGAGTAGCCTTTTAAAATTGAGGAGCAACTAGTACTTAGTGGAGGTATAACGCTCTATTTTGTCAAAAATTAATTTTTCTTGTTCCAGTAAAATTACCCAAACCTAATTTATTCACCCGGATGGTTTGGAAATTTTTTAAGAGGTCCCGAGTTGTCAAAATAAAATGATTTGAAGTTTTTTTAAGACGAAATTTGAGTAAAGGGGCAATAAATATTCAAAAAAGAGCATCTTTTGAAAAATGAGGAGCAAACAATACTTAATTAAGGTGCAACGCTTATTTTGTTGAAAATTAATTTCTCTTGTTCCGGAAAAATTACCCTACCCTCATTTATTCTCGACGATGGTTTGGAAATTTTTTTTGTGGTCCCAAATTACAAAAATAAATTAATTTTCAGTAAAGTTACAGTAAAGGGGCAATTAGTATTAAAAAAAGAGCCGCATTTGAAAATTGAGGAGCGACCAGTACTTAGTGGATGTGCAACGCCCTATTTTGGAAAAAATTAATTTTTCTTGCTCCGGTAAAATTACCCAAATCTAATTTATTCTCCCGGATGGTTTGAAATTTTTTTAAGCGGTCCCGAATTGTAAAAATAAAATGATTTGAACTTTTTTTTTTTTTGGCAAAGTTAGAGTAAAGGGGCAATAAGTATTAAAAAAAAGAGTATCATTTTAAAATTGAGGAGCAACCAACACTTAGTGGAGTGCAACGCTCAATTTTGTCGAAAAATTAATTTATCTTGTTCCGGTAAAATTACCCAATCCTCATTTATTCTCCTGGATGGTTTGGAAATTTTTTAAGTGGTCCCAGATTGTCAAAATAAAATGATTTGAGTTTTTTTTTTAAGGAAAAATTAGAGCAAATGGGCAATAAATATTAAAAAAGAGCAGCATTTGAAAATTGAAAAGCAACCACAACTTAGTGGAGGTGCAACACTCTATTTTATCATAAATTAATTTTTCTTGTTCCGGTAAAATTGTCTAACCCTAATTTATTCTCCCGTATGGTTTATAAAATTTTTAAGAGGGCTTGAATTGTGAAAATAAAAAGATTTGAAGTTTTTTTATTTTATTTTATGCAATGTTAGAGTGGATATGGCAATAGATATTAAAAGAAGAGCAGCCTTTGAAAAATGAGGACCAACCAGTACTTAGTGGAGGTGCAACACTCAATTTCGTCAAAACTTAATTTTTCTTGTTCTAATTTTTCTTGTTTGGTAAAATTACTCAAACGTCAGTTATTCTTGTGGATGGTTTGAAATTTTTTTTTATAGAGCCTGAGCTGTAAAAATAAAATGATTTAAGTTTTTTTTTAGGCAAAGTTAGAGTGAAGGGGCAACAAGTAATTAAAAAAAAAGGGCAGCCTTTGAAAATGAGGAGCAACATGTATTTAGTTGAGGTGCAACGGTCAATTTTCTCAAAAATTATTTTTTCTTGTTATGGTAAAATTACACAAACCTCATTTATTCCCCCAGATGGTTTGGAAATTTTTTTAGAGGTCCCGAATTGTAAAATAAAATGTTTCAAAGTATTTTGTTTAGGCAAAGTTTGAGTGGATTGGCAATAAGTATTAAAAAAAGAGCAGCCTTTGCAAAATGAAGAGCAAATAATACTTAGTGGAGGTGCAACGTTTCATTTTGTCCAAACATTAATTATTCTTGTTCCTGTAAATTTACTCAAATCTTATTTGTTCTCGTAGAAGGTGTGTAAATTTTTTTAAAGGTCCCGATTTATAAAACTAAAATGATGTTAAGTTACTTTGTGGGCAAAGTAAGATTGGTGGGGCAATTAGCATTAAGAAAGGGGCACCCTTTAAAAAATGAGGTGCAACCAATACTTAGTGCAAGTGCAACGCTCCATTTTGTCAAAAAAAAAAAAAAAAAAATTTCTCGTTCCCTTAAAATTACCCAAACCTCATTAATTCTAGCGAAACATTGGTAAATTTTTTAGATGTTTTGAATTATTAAAATAAATTTATTTTAAATTAATTTTTGGGCAAAGTAAGAGTGGAGGGGCAATCAGTATTTAAAAAAGGGCAGCATTTGCAAAATGAGGAGCAACCAATACTTATTGGAGGTGCAAGGCTCCATTTTGTCCAAAAATCAATTTTTCTTGTTCTTTTAAATCTTTCCCAAACTTATTTATTCTTGAGGAAGGTTGATAATATTTTTCACATGTCCCAAATAAAAGAAAAATGCAATTTATATATATATTTTTTCAGGTAATTTTCATAAAAGGTGCAATAACTATTATATGAACATGCAATGTTTTGAAATTAGATGTGCAATAGTTTTCTTTTAATTGAGCAACGTACACCGACCTATATATATGCAACTGTGTATGAGTAAATGTGCAAATGTGCAATGTATAGGAGTAAAAAATACAAGTTCATATCATTATAAATTTTTATATGAGATGTGCAATGCACCAACATTAAACGTGCAATGTATTTGGGATAGGTGTCCAATTGTGTATTAGCAAATATGTAATATTCACACATAAAAAATACGTTTTATTCCTTACAACTAACTAAATAAATAAAATTACAATTTTTATATTTAGTATGCTCACATGGAGATTTTTTTTAGGAGTGAAAATATGTATTCTTATAATAATTATAAGATCTGAAATGAGATGTGTCATGCCCCAACATCAAACATGCAACGTACTGGAGATAGATGTGCAGTTGTGTATAAGTAAATGTGCAATGTTCACACCTAAAAATTACTTTTGATTCCTTACAACTAAATAACTAAATAAAACTACAATATTTACATTTTCTATGTTTACGTGTAAATTTCTTTAGTTTGGTATGTTCACCTGATTAGCAGTTCCCCACTAATTAATGAATTATAGTATATATGCTGGTTAAATGATATGTCAAAATCCTATTGGCTTAAGTGAAAAAGAACCATTCCCCTAAAACAAAGAGAGGGACTATAGAAATTTTCTATATATATATATATTAATGTTTCAATCCTCGGGCTGAGTTATCATATCTAATTATGTCTAATCTCTTATCTCTAATTTTAACCATGTGCATTTTCCTATTAAACGCATTGGCGATTCATTTACTCCAGAAGAGAGTTAGAGTCATAGTCTTTCTTAAGACTTAACTCCTTATTTTTATTGCAGATTTTAGTTTTTCTGTGAGTATAGATACTTAAGATTCTTATGATTAGTAAAATTTCATAATCCGTAAGGGTAGTGTTTCTACTTCTTAAGAGCAAAATTTACAACTGCCAATTCAAGATATCGAGTTGGGTAATTCCGCTCATAAGGTTTCGATTGCCTTAATACATAGGCAATCGAATGACTTATACTTTAATTTTTCCTAATGCACTATCAGTATAAACAACAAAGTTATCCTTTCCTTAATGTTGGCAAATAAGCTTACGGTTTAAAGTTTTATTCACTTCATGTCCTTACGAGTCAATCTAGTTAATGGTCTAACAAATCTTGAAAAGTTTATAATGAAACATTGATACTGTCTGACGAATCTAGAAAACACTAAGTCTTAGTTACATTTCTAGGTCACCATTCTCATTTTGAATCTACAGTTATTTATCCCTTAAAGGTAACATGTTAAGGCTTCATCTAATCTAAATTCTTATTTACTCAACTAAGTATATAATTTGAGTTATGTCAAGGTCTAAAGTATTCCTAATGCTATTTAATTAACTTAAAAATATCATTTGAAAAATTACCACAAGTTGATCCTACTTAGATGAGCCAAGTATTTTGAATCCTTTTAGTAAAAGTTGTCTAGCTTTAACAATAGAAATAAGGGTTGATACTTTCCCCCTTAAGTTCATATTTACCATACACTCGAGTTCTCTTTGTTAATATAGTTTGAAGTTAACTAAACCTTATATTTAAATACCTAATTCATAGTAAGAGTAATTACTTACTCTTAAGGGTAATCAAGTCCACGAGTGAGTGATTTCCTTTTAAGTTTACATTCCCTATAATTTTATCAGTATTAACTTTTCATTTTTTTGTAGAAGTACTAAATTCTAATCTATAAAGTAACAGCTCATTCTTCTTATGCATATTACTAACAAAATTAAAGTTAATAACTAAAGGCGTTGCACAAAGGTAAATTAAAACTTTAACTAGTTTTATAACAAAGGGTTTTAATTACATTAGTGATTGAGACAATTATAGTAACTAGAGATTCATTCCATCATTGCCTGTATTCCGTTGGGGTGAAAGCGTCTAGCCATTCAAACCTCTTAACATCTTTGAACAATGTTGTACCCTATGATTAGAACTACCACATCCAAAACATTTGTTGGCCTTACGCCAACATTCCTTTTCCTCATGTCCAGTTCTATTACAAAACTTGCATCCACCAGGAGATGTGTTTGGATAATAGTTACAAACCGGTCTTGCTCCCCTGGGGTTTTGTCCTAGTGCCAACTTATGTGCCTGATTACCTTGAAATACATAGTTTGCATCTCTTAGTGGTTCAGGTTCCCAATTCAAGTTATCCCATTGACACATCTAACCTTCTTAAGTCATTCTTTTTGCCTCCTCAACTCTTTGTGCACTTTCTACTGCTTCCACAAACGACCCATGGCGAGATGCAGCAAAAGCTTATTGCAACTCGGTCCGAAGTCCTTGAATGAACTGATTCTTCCTCTGGTCATCAGTACTAACTAAGGCAGGTACGTATTTAGATAGCAGGGTAAATTTGGCCTCATACTCGAAAACACTAATTGCTCCTTGTTGTAAGCCTATAAAGGCATTTTCCCTTCTTTCCTGAATAATCACGGGAATGTACTTCGTCTTGCACTCAAGTGCAAAATTCTCCCAAGTTTTGGAAGTCTGAGCGACATCCCACTTAGTCCGAACCAGGGTCCACCAATCCCTAGCATCTTCATCTAACTAGAAGACGACAAAATTAACCTTTCTTTCCTCAAAGTAATCCAAAGCACAGAAGATAGTCTACTTCTAGCCAGTTCTCCGTAGCCTTATCTCCCATCTTACCATTAAACTTAGGTGGACCAAACTTTTGGAATCTTTCCAAAGCCACATCCTCTGTCGCAACATGACGATGAGGTTCACCTTCTTCCTCACGCCTGGTTATAATCCTGGTTACTTGTTGTAGCATAGCAATAACCTGTCCAGCAAAATGCGGTAATCCCTGTTCCTCTTGCCCTGGTTCATCTTCCTCATTTTCCTCATTCTCTCTCTCGGCCTATCCTTGGCCAATGTCAAAATCGTCTCTTTTGTTCTCCATTGCCTAATCCTATAACAGGTCAATAGAAATTAGGGTTAACTGATTAGATCCTTTATCCTATAGCTCAATCTGTTGAGTACCAATATATTTTTAAATTTTGAAAAGTTAAGTGTTTTGTTATATATAAATTAGAATGGGGAAACAAACAAATATATAAAAGCATTGCATGCTTTTATTCAAGAAGCAAATAATAATGGTTTCCAAAGAACTATAACTTTACTGTTACTCCAGTTTAACTCATATGAAGGAAATTTCAGTAATTCAACTTTACGTTGGCCATCCCCAAGTGAATTAACCATAATTTTAAACCATAAATCAATCAGTAGTAACATTATACTTATTTCTTTTCACTTCAAGTCAAGCTATTCAGGGAAGTTTTTGAGAATTTAATTCTACCTATTAAGGTTATTTTAAATATGGACAAAGCATAGCTGATCCCATAACCCACATATGCTTATAAAGATTTTATTCTAAGCTATCTTATGCCTAGGTCCTTGTTCAACCTACAAGTTCCTAGGCGTCCCAAGTCTTAATGCTCTAATATCACAATTGTGACACCCCAGATTCACCACCCAGCATACAAGGGATTGGCTTCACCGGATGTCTGCCTGGTTCGCCCCAGGACTCAGTATCGTTCAGAACAAACCAACCATTCTTTATTTCAATAATATCAACACTATTACACGTCCCTATTTTATAAAATTCTCAAAATACAAACCTAATTAAAACTTTCTCACTTTTCAACTTCAATCGCCTATCACAGGTGTTCAGGTTGTCCTAATCCTAACAGTGAGCACAGTCATCTGGGTACAACCTAATGTAACAATTTTATGAAAAATAGAAAACAAACAAGAAAATGGAATGAGACTATGCCTAGTGAGAGTTCACCGTATCCGCAAACATTTACTGAGTTGTATACGTTACCCATGCATATAATTCAGGCAAATCCAAACATATAGCAATCATGACTTAAGCAGTTATCACAGACATATAATAAGGATGAAGGGCAGCCGTTAAAGTTCTATATGAACGATGAACGAACCGGCTGTTCCCATCGGCATTCATACATATATTCCACATTCATGTAGTTCAGGCATTCGTTAATAAAGATTCCTTACACAAGTTCCTAACATAGATTCATACATGAACAATCACAAGTTCGAGTATACAAACCAAGCACATATATTCCTGGCAATAGATTCATAATAGCAAATTCGTGACACATAGATTCCTGAAACATATTCATGATAACAGATTCCTGACATGTAGATTCCTGGCAACATATTTATGATAATAGATTGATTCTTGACAATGATTCCTGACAATGATTCCTGGCAACATATTTATGATAATAGATTGATTCCTGACAATGATTCCTGACAACCATTCCAGACAACGATTCCGGACAACGATTTCTGACAATGATTCCTGACAATGATTCCTGATAATCCATTTCGCCAACCAGGCTCTTTTATTCATTTGTTCAATTCGGGTCCCATTCATAACATAATAATCTCCAAAGGTACACAATGTTCACATAGCCAAGATTTACACATATACAATCACAAGTTATAGCACACACACAAAGCACATCGGGAATATTCACAAATACATATTCATCCAAGCAGATATATAAACACGAATGAGCTTTTTAAATCTCAAAACATTTCACATATTATTTTAAAAGCTTTGTAAAACATGTCATCACAATTCAGTTTAATGCAGATTCATTTATTAATTACATTAAAACGGTATCCATTTTCAATGAGAAACTCACCTCAGTCCGAAAACCTAAGCTCTCGTACTAGCTATCTATCAAATCTGCATATATTTCAAGTTCTAGCAATTCAGTACTATTTCTAACTAACAGCATTATAATTTCTAACGTATTCTAGAATTTTGACTACAAAAGGGCATAACGGTAGTTTACCTATTTTCCGTAAAAAACATATGTGTAGAAAATATATTTTAGAAATTATCTAACTAGAATATAACTATGGACACGTAACAATTATAACTTTAAAGAAAGTATAATTATGATGCTGTAAAACTGAAATTTAAAGGTTCTTTAAACATTATTTCTACTTTCTTTCGCAAATAGTCCAAAATTGGACAAAACTTATAAAAAGTATAACTTAAGAAAATAAAGGTGAAAAATCCTTAAAATACTCATTAAAATAATTTTAACAAGAATTTATAAAAGGATTTATAACAGAATAACTAAAAGAAATCAAAATTGCGGAAAATCAATTTTTTCGTATTTCGGATCGGTTTTACCCTAGGTAAATCGGTCAAAACTGATCTAAAAAAATTTCCAGAAAATCATGGATCAGTTTTTCCCAATTTCCAATCGGTTAAAACTGGTCCATTATTTACAAAACATTCCCTAACTAATTTTTAAATCTCAAAATGGCAAAACTCATTTTCAATCGGTTTTACCGTTTTACAAATGGGTAGAACCGATTTATTCCGGGCTTGGATCGGTTTTACTCGATTCGTGCCCAGAAATGTGTTCTTCAACCTAGCTTCGGGTTTTTCAAAAAAAATATATCTAAACTCGTTTTTATTCGATTCTTTTTGCCAAAAACCATTTCTACAATACTCCTAGAACATGTTTGACATTTCAAAACATTTTTCTAACATTCAAATTTTCAAGAATAAATTAAATTTTAAGAAAACCTTAAAAACTCAAAAATCTAAATTTTTGCATCATGATTGTACTTTCTAATGTAAAATTATTACTTCTTTCGATTCCTCACACTTCCTAGCTACGTTTCGTAGGATTCGAATGGAATTCCTACGTCAAGATCTTGCTTCCTCTTCTTCTTCCTAGCTTATTCCTAATTTCTATCCTTTGAAGTTTCTCTCAAGTTTTTGGAGCATAATTGCAGAAATGGAGCTCTAGGAATGAAGGCGGGAGTATTTATAGGCTTGAGAGCCGTATAGGACAAAGGATTAGGGGTGCAAATACCCCTAAGTTTGTAACTTGATTAGCCAGCATTTATTTTTAATTTTTGACAACGAATCGGTTTTACCCAATTAAACAATCGGTTTTCCCCGATTAGAAATCGGTTATAACCGAGTCGTAAGGCCGTGGAAATTTTTTTATTAATTTACCAATTAGTTTTACCGATTGGTTAAAAAAGGTCAAAACCTATTTACTAAATTCTATCCAAATTGAATCGATTCTACCATGAAATTCTATCCATTTCCCAATCGATTTTCCCTCTTTTGAAACGGTTAAAACCGTTTGTGCCAAATTCTATCCATTCCAATCAGTTTTACCTGATTGCAAATCGGTTAAAATCGATTGGCCTTAAATTCTATCTTCTCCCAATCGGTTTTACCCAATTGAGAAATGGGTAAAACCGATTCACACACTTTTTATTAATTTTCATTTATTTTTCTAATTTTCTTATTTTCTAATTTCTATTTCTGAAAATTCCATAACTTCCTAAATCATAATATTCCTAATCACATCATATCTTATGAATTTAAGGATCAAAGTTATCAAATTAATTAACATAGATAAAACTTAAAATTAAGAATAAGGAAATTCTTTTGAAATAATATAATTTTATGATTATAAAGTTTTCTAAGGAAAATAGTTTTTAACCCATAATTCTTTTATAGAAATTCCTATAATTTATTAAATGTTCGTAAAATATTTTAAATACCTCGATATACTTTTTAGAGGTGTATTTTAAATGCTAAAAATTTACGGGGTCTCACACCAAACCTTTGGGAACGGACAAAGGCCTCAATAGCTAGCCAATTTTCCATTGAATTAGTCGATCCAACCAATTTGAATCTCTCATTCTGCTAGCACCTTCCAAAACCCCATCAAGGTGACCCTTAATATTACCATCCGTAAAAACCCCGGTTATAAGATTCAATAGCAGATGTCTTTAGTGTGTCCACTTTTTTCTCATGATGATCTTTTAATCTGGCAAACTATTTTCGGGAATTCTCTAAAGCTTTCTGCTCTTGTGCCAATTTTACTTCTTTAAGCTCTAAGGCTCGGTGTTCAGAATCCATGGTAGTCTGATCACGCTCTATCCTAGATTGAGCATCTTGAACCCATTGAGTTTCCTCATCCAGGGTTTTCTACCGAGTTTCATGTTCCTCTTGAACTCTCTTCTTGTTCTCTTCCAAGGTAATTCTTTCTGCATCTAAGGTAGCTCGGTCCACAACAAGCTTCTCTTTTTCCCCATTTAGTGAGGGCAACTCAACATCCAGTCAGTGCTGTTGCGCAAATACTTCTTGTTGAACCTACTCAGATTTGGTAGAAACAACGAGCAACTCTGCTTCCCGGCATGCCCTTTCCTGATGAGAGATTTTCAACCTCTTCCTTCGGCTCTTCCATTTCTTCTTTCACTTCAGTGAAGGAATCTTCCAGATAAGCAATCTTGGCAGTATTAGTATTGTTCTCCAACTTCAACTGAGTATGAACTCTTTCCAGCTCCTGAAGTCGAATAGCAATCTTATCCCAATCAAGTTGGACTATAGCAAGCTCTTTCTCTAATCGACAGATAGCAGGGTTATGCTCAGAGAAGGAAGCATGTTCTTCAAGATGAGTGTATCTATCCCGCAAGCTTTGAACATATGCTTCCAAGTCTATCAATCGCCGAGTTTCAATAATCATGAAATTCCTCCTCTAGAAAAAATATATGGTTACAATGTTAATATCAAAAAGAATATACAAAGTCGTGTCTTGGAAAATTAAGATAAAATAAAATGAACCCTACAAAAGACTTCTTATCTTCAACCATAAAATCCTCAGCTCCTCTCACCAATATGTCAAAATAATTGTCATCCCACTAGTGGCTGGGCTTATCTTCAATTTTCCAGGCAAAGAGTGAAGGTTCATAAACCCCTTTCAACTTAAAGGTGGAAGCTAGCGGTTTAAACTTTTTAACATTTTTTGAACTCGAAGGAGATGGGGGTGGAGTTTTAGGCCCCGTATGGCAACAAAATTTTCCATCTCATTTCACTCTCACTTTCATTTTCTAATAATTTCTCATTAATTCCAATACACCTTTTTACATTTTCCAAACACCATTTTACATTTCCAATATAACTTTAATAATTTTAAAATCCAAAACACCTTTCAAAGGCATACCATACAGGGCCTTAGAACTCGGTGGAGGACTCTTGTGCTTTTTTGAATCTTTATTTTTTGGAAGAGTACTAAAGCCCTCATCAGGAATATATTGTCCACCTCGGGTATCTGACCTGGAGAGTTGGTTGTCCTGTAGCAGCATTACTCATTTTAATCAAGTCTTCAATAGGAATC
The DNA here is from genome assembly GCA_016801395.1 of Leptodermis oblonga. Lineage (NCBI taxonomy): Eukaryota > Viridiplantae > Streptophyta > Magnoliopsida > Gentianales > Rubiaceae > Leptodermis > Leptodermis oblonga. The sequence goes on from CM028753.1 coordinate 23,385,943, forward strand.
AAAATAGGAAGATTAAGGTGTTGATCAGTAGAAAATTTACTCGTTGAAGGACAAGTACCACTCTCCCCTATCTTCACACCACCTGTGGAAGGAATGAGAAGATTTTGCAAGTCTTTCTTCTTCAATTTGGGAGGTTCCATGAGTATCCCTTTCCGTTATCTTTGAAGGATACTTTGACAGCAGAATGTTTTTGCCAACCCGAGGTTAGGTTGGTAGGAACTGAATATCCAGCAGATGCAAGAACCACGACAGGCACAGATTGAGAAAATTCGGTAACATGATGTTAGACCTATGGTCTTAATCTTAGTTTTGATGATAATATAACAAATATATAATTTTAGTTAATGCTTTGCACTTGAAGTTATTTTTAGAAAAGATGTAGAAGAAGTACAACAAACTAAAGTTTAAGAAACCGTTAGAGAAAGAAGGAACACAAAAACCTTCAAGCTCTAACACCAACAGGCAGCTCAGTTCGGAGCTAAACCCAAAAAAATTTTGAGCTCAAGCATTGACAGCTTCTCGAGTTCGAAGCTACCCAAAAATGTTCGACCGCACTCACATCGACAGGCAGACAACAGCAGTCAAGCTTTCGGGTTGAAAGTAATTGAAGAAACAAAGTCTACCATCGACAAGGTCTCGAGCTCGAAGCTAAACAAAACAAAGAATGAGACAAACACATTAATTGCACTCCGCGCCAAAACTCCTAGCCCTTGGAGAAAGGATTTCAAAAACTACAAAGTGTCGAAGTCGGGTCGCGACATCAAAGCCTGGACTCGAATCGAGAAGAGAAAACTTGTGAAGCTTCTAACCCGAGCCTAGACAGGCTCTAGACAACCTTTTTTACTTACCAAAAAGAAGAGAAAACTTGTGAAGCTTCCAACCCTAGCCTAGACAGGCTCTAGATAGCCTTTTAGGCTAATGGCTGAAAATAAGAACAAAATTGTGAAGCTTCTAACCCAACCTTTGACTTCAAAGCTTGACCTCGAAGCTTCCAATAGGAACAAAAGTAGAGCCGTTATTTGACCATTTGAAGTGATTCCTTCACTTCTATAAAAGCCATAAGCATAGAAATTAAAGACTAATCATCCCTCACAAGTCTCCTACACTCAAGCATCATTCAAGAGCATTATTTCACACTTTTACTTGTCAAGTTAGCTTGTTGAATTAGGATTAGCAAGAGGCTTTCAAGCCCATTTTTGTTAGTTCATTGTATAATCCATTGTGGAGATTTGTTCTTGAAAACACATTGACAAAAGTCCTAAACACTTGAGTAAGTGTTGGCATTTTGTAAGTGAGACAAAGTCCTAAACTCTTGTTGGAGAGTTAGGCAAGAAGAAAGAGGAGCAAGAAGAGAAGGAGAGACCCAACTCAAGAGATTACATTTGGGCAATTAAACAAGTCCTAGCTTGAGGTAAGTTGGGGAATTCGGGTTAAAGTCCTATCTAAGAGTTTGGATTAGGCAAAGGGTAAAGGTCCTAGCTTAGAGCTAAGTTAGGCATTTGTCAAAGTCTTAATCAAGAGATTGATTAAGCAAAAGTCCTAATTGCTAGGCAAGGGACTCTTAAGTAAGACCTAGGGCCTGCTTGGTTTGAGGTTTTGGGACTATGGAATGGGAATGGGAATGGGAATGAAAACTTGTGTTTGGTGTGTAAGGGAATGATAGATGAACAATAAAATTGATATCCCCCTTTTCGTAGATGGGCCATTCCTCTTCTAACAAAGAGGAATGAAAGTCATTCCTCATAAAAAAAATTGGCCCCCAAAACCTATCTTTTCCCTCCCATTTTTCTATCATCCCTATTTATTCATTTCAAGTGCCTCCTCTCACTTCTTATTCACTGCAGCAACAACCCGCAAGCAGCAGCAGTAGGTTCAACCTTGTTTCATTTTTTTCTTTCATTTTATTTTATTTTTCTTTTTCCCTACTCTTCCCTTTTTAGAACACACATCACAAGCAACAACAGAGGATAGACATCTCTGCAGCACCTTGACTAAAATGAGGGGCTTTATAAACTTTGTAATTTTCTGAATGTGAGAGGTTTTGATCAGCTGAAGCATTTTTGTTTATAAACAACCATTTTGCTAGTCAACGAGCTTGTTTCCTTTGCAGGCAAATGGAGAAATAGGTAGCTTTCATAATTGAGAATTCATTGGAGATGAGGTTAAAATCTGCCGCCAATCTTTCTCCATGCCAAGCATAGTATATATATTAATTATAACTAACTATTTATTAAATATGTAAAATACTTTAAAAAATAATTAAAATTTTCAATAATGTTCATTTCTACAAATTCTACACAAATCAAACACAAACACAAATGGATATCATTCCGCTATTAATAAGCCAAACAGCATAAATGGTAATGAAACCCATTCCTTCATATTAACTAAACAACATAATTGTAATGGTCATTCCCATTCCCATTCATCACTACAATCATTCCCATTACCATTCCCATTCACTCTTGTGAACCAAGTGCACCCCTAAGTCCTTGAGGAAGGATAGGGCAAAAGATCCATTGCTAGCCTTAGGCAAGAGAAAATTCTTATTCTCTTGAGAAAGATTTAAGTAAGTGTAAGGAATTGAAACATTTTTCTAAGTGTTTCCTAAAGGATTAGAAATCTCAAGTTGTAGAACTTGGGGAGTGGAGTACGATTCAAGGGGAATCTGAACCACTATAAATTTGGGGTGTTCTTGCTTTGTTTGTTTATTTGCTTTCATGTTTTGCAAATCATCAATCACACAATTCACCTAGAAGTCTAGTTTTAATGTGTTTTAAAACTTGTCTATGAAAATTGTTTTTCAAAGTTCTTCTTTGTAGAAGAAATATTTTTAAAGTGTCAACAACCTAATTCACCCCTCCCCCTCTTAGGTTCATCTTAGGTTGCTATTAATTATTGGAATTTTAACTGGTATCAGAGCGAGTGCTCAAATTTGTAGGTTTAACAACCATCGAGTTAAAGATCATTTTTGCAACCTTCGTGGTTTTTAAAGTGTTATTTGCTTGCTGGACTATTTGGGCTTTATTTTCCCTAATTTGCACAAAATGGCTAAGGTAAGAAAGCCACTAAGAATGTGACCAAGCTAGCTAAGACTTGGGATGATTCCTCAAGTGAGGAAGAGAAGGAAACCACAAGAAGATGCCTAGTTGGAAGTGATCTACAAGAGGTAACCAATTCTCCCAAGTCTTCTTTATGTGGTAGTATGCATGATAGTGATAATGATGATGATTTTTCTATGTATGAGTATGTCATTAAATTTCATGATAAATGTATAGATGTCATGAAAAGGAATGTTATGATTGAAAAATTTAATAAATCTTTAGAAATTCATGTTTCATCATTAAAAGAAGAAAACTCTACTTTGCAGTGTGAAAATGAGTTAAGAAACAAAGTAGATGGCATAAGTACTTTGCTATATAATGAAAATGCAAAGTATGTTGATTTGAACATGTATTATGAAAATGTCTTAGATGAAAATGAGAAATTGCATGAAAAGGCTAAATCATATGATTTATTGAAAAATGAGTATGAATGCATGAAAAAGAAAATTGAAAACTCTAGTACAAGTCTTGAAAAGTTGACTTCGGGGAAAAATAACTTAGTGAAGTTGTTAGGCAAACAAAGGGTGGGAAGTGACAAGCATGGCTTGAGTTATGAAAATACCCAAAATTGTGATGTGCCATCCACTTCTAATACTTTTGTAAAAGCTTCCAAGGAAAATAAATTTTCCTATCCTTCTTATGAGTATAAAAAGAAAAGCATGAATCATGCTTGGAAGTACAATAATTTTGGAAAGAAAGATTTTCAAAAAGAAAGTGGATGGGGTCTGACAGTGATAAGTGATGCTCAGTTAATAACCTGGACCACAAACCGAGTCGGTTTGGAACCATAAGTAGGGGACCAATATCATCTAGTATTCCAACTCAGCCACTGCCACAGCTACTTGGACACAGCCACAACAACTCAGCGACTACCACTAAGAGTGTCTATAAATACAAGGTAGTCTCACACATGCAAGGTAAGTGATTCACGACTAAGTCTCTATACTTGTGTTTAATACTAGAACTAACTTTATCATCGAAGTAACATCTGGGAGTTAGTTTCCAAATGTAGGTAGCTTGAAGAAGACAGTCTGAGGGCATCCAACGAGGAATAAAAGTCGTAACAGAATGGTTCCTCCTTAGAACCCTCTCGATGAAGGTCTACCAACATAAAACCCAATGAAACATCAATTCGGACTACGTTATTGTTATCAACCCATTTGCATCGAAATATAGTCACTTTGAGAACAACATAGTCAAGCTTCAAAATGTCCTTAATCACCCTACAATATGACACTTTTGCATACATTGGATTTTTACCCTTTTTTCTAGAAACATGCAAAAGTCTTAGATTCTAATCTAACACCACTGTTTTGTGTCGTGTTATTCTTATCTTGTCTCTTGGTAGCAATGTATTATGTCATAACCTAAAAATGCTCTTAAGAGAAAATCATGTTAATGTATTTGAAATGTCTTTTTCCATAACAGCATTACTAAACCAATTGTCAAAGGTCCAATTAGGTTCATTGCGCACATTTTGGTGAGACCAGGTAAGATGAATTTCACTTATTAAACTCATATGGGCGGTCACATAGTGATCAACTTCTTCAGAATTGCCCAATATATAGAGATGCGCATTAATCAATTCAACATTATAAGGCCTCAACAATTTCCCCCATATATGTGTCCATACCTTTAATCCTATCATCTTGCCGATTTTTAGGTAATCCAATTGCATTTGTATCAAACAAGTACCCAGTGCGAAACTCAATTATCTCATCGGCTATATTGCCTTCAACAAGACTAGCATCATATCGATAATGAATCTTAACATACCCCTTCAAGACCTTAATATAAATTTTTTTTTTTTTCCTTTTTTGCATCTTGGAGTTCATTATCTTCCAGAAGCATATCCTTCAGTACCCTCAACAAGTTGTAAAACTTCAAATTGTACAATTTCAAAACGCTTGACAAACATGCAAATCTACTGCAACTGGTATAGAGAGGCCTTGTCACTCAAAAGCGAAGAAAGAACTTCCGGCTTATCAGCAAAATTACTAACCACATCCTCGATCATGTCATCCAATCGCTGTTTCTCGATCCTATCGTATTCTTTTTCATCAGATTTTCTTTGTTCTGAAAAACTTCGATCTCTCACCATGCCAAATACATATTATATAAGATGAATAGAATCCCTTCTTATATAAATAGAATCTTATTGTATTAGAATTACCAAATTGTAGAACATGTTCACACTTCTTACATAGACAATAGACGAACATTGTATACTTAAATGCAAACTCAATAAATTCCTCAACTTATTTTATATAAAAATTGGAGGTCAACCACCATGTAACAAGACATTACGATCCATGCGGAACTGACACATTTAAATCACAAAAAAAAAAGAGAAATATATAATATGTCAAACAATATAGTTACATGAATATATGTATGCATTATTTTATAATAATGTCCTTTATATTATATAGTAATCAAAAAAATTAATAATTAAACTTCACATAAAATTTCTCAAATAAAACAACTAATGCTTCACCAACACATGTACGATAGACATAATCAACTAACAACACCAATAAATTTTCATTTATACATTTCATCAAACACACGGTGGCATGCATACCTAAATTATCACGTAATGCCAATACCATTACATCCTCCAATTAAATTCAAGCATTACAAATCATTTTCCATCAACAACATACTAAATATAATTAACTAACTAACAACCAAAAATATATGTTCACCTTATATGGATTATAACACATTTTTTTTCATCTATATAAATCAATTTAAATTTGATATATATGTACAAAAATAAAGTATAAGTTAAAATTGAGAAATTTTAATAGTATCTAACCTCAAAGTGGTAAATTACAACACCAAATATGTGATTTTAAGCTTGACAAGGTTAAAATGGAGTTTGTGCAGAGATTAAGTCGACATTGATCGCCAAGTACTCAAGGAGAGTTGAGTTTTAGGACTATGAATCTGGACCTACTAAGGGGTTATGTATAAACCCACCTTAGAAACTTGTATTTAACCACACAATAACCACCTTAGAAAACAAATTTTCTAAGGCAGACTGTATATAACCTTAGAAGATCAATAATTTGATAGTAGGTTTCCTCTATCTACCTTAAAACACATTGTTTAAGGTGGTCACCTTAAAACAACCTTAGAAGGTGTGGACTTGCTAAAGCGATTTTTCCTTACCCTTATTACAAAGTCACTAACTAAGGCACAACTTAATTATCTATCTTTGTAATTTTGTGTTTTCATAATTGAGGATGGTTTTAGTTTTACTCACCTTAGAATAGCCGTCATAGAATCCTATTTTTGTAATAGTGCTAGCACTTCTTGAGTAGGACTTCTCAAACTCCTCCTTACCAAATGCCTACCACACCTCTTAGGGTTTCCCCTCTGGTTTTTATTTATAAAAACCTCCATAATTAGAGTTTACAATAAAACTCTATCAAATGGGCACAAAAGGTCTCTCTTGAATTCAATATGAAATCCTACTAAAACATGAAATAATTAGCTCTTAAGTATTTTTCAAGGTAGGATATGGATTTAGACTTATTTGGGTTAGTTTTCTTCATCTTGATGATTGGTTGTATTTATCGTTGAGTCAAAATGAAACTCCAATAGCTCTGTTCACTTTTTGGATGTTTCAGCATTGTTCTACGCACGCCAGGTCATCATGTTGTTGACGTGGTGGTCCTCGTGCTTCGTTTGCATCTCGCGGCTAGTTGAATAGCTTTTTTGGCTTGGGGACTCGCATTATTTTAGTGGGACCTGAACAAGGTGTAGAATCTACATGAGAGTATCCTTCTTTCAAGTTCAATTTTTTTTTTTTCCCCCTACTTCTTCTTTGAACTTTGATGTCGCGTCGATATCCTTGTAATGCGACTTGAAATTCTTGAAGCTTTCAAACACTTGGTGAAACCTTGACATATTCTAAAATGTAGCTTCTCAGATTCTCTTGAGTGCGAGTCGATCTCGTTTAGTACAACTTGACATTTCTTTATAGTGCAAGTCAAGATCTTTTCTATGCAAGTCGACATGTCTTTTATGCTGCACTTTCAATCACTTTCAAGTCATTATATAAAATTATATATTAAATTTGTCTCCTATCATCCAAACAATGATTGATATCATAGGTCTAACCAAACTAATCATTTCAAGAAACAAATACACAACCTTCTTGGAATCAAAGGAGCACTACTATAGCAATAAACCAAATGGAAAAAGGAAAACAATATAACTCATACTTTCTTTTTGTCATCGCCACATCTTTGTAATCCTTGGCCAGATGGGTTCGACCACCTCACACCCTAACATGAATGCATGCAAATTATAAAAATGCCCCTCACGCCATCAAAAGGCTTCTAAAGCCATTTCTTCAAGAAGCAAACCATAACTTTCAAAAAAATTCAAGAACCTTACTTATCTTCATGAAGGAAATTGCAAAATAAACCAAGAACCTTCTTGCTCCTTGCATTCACATGCCCATATGAATTCTTCAAGAACAAAACTCTTTTCCAAACATTTGGGTTCCTCCTATTGGGCTTTCTCTTCTTTTGACCCTTGTGTCAACTTAAGCCTCACATTTGGGCTTTTTGAGCTCTTCAAATTTTTTAAATCCCATAGATTTTTCCACACTTAATGTAGCCCTTATAAAAGGTCACCGATTCTTGCACTTTCTCTATTCGAAATTCTCTTGGCCGGGTCTTCTTTGTAACCTTCTTTTGACGCTTGTTCCATGTAACTTTATTCTTGGAGAAATGTTAACCACGCATTGGATATTGATTTAAATTTATTGCATCGTGAAAGCTCTGTACAATACTTGTTGCCCTCACGGTTTTATAATGGAGCATCGGATGGTTCAAAGAGACGTGGATAAACCAAATAGGTGTGGGCATTAATATCGTCTCGAAAACGATGAATATGGAAAGTTGAACCGGCCATTTCGATAAACTTAAAGGCATGCCCATCACATCCCTACTTTTCGAACAATCAGATTTCGTATAACGCAAAGGTACGCCTTTACGGTTGCATTTGTTTATCCGAAAAACTGTTTAAATTCTTTAGATCGGTACTACAATTATTACCTATGCATCGGATGACACTTTAATCTATAGGTCGGTTATCATTGTCATAATTCTCGTTTTTATCAGTCAGGAATCTATGAATTATAGGTCAGATAAATACTGGAAAAATGCCTTTAGTCACAAATTCGGCTTAGTAAAATACGGTATGTTGCTTAGCTCAAAAAAATTAGCTCGGATTAATATCTAGAAACTTATGATGTCCTTTACGCCAGGTCTTAGCTCGGAAAACCCAAAGAGTATTAAGTTTTATATCGGTAAAACCTAATACTGGGGGGGCTTGTTGATGTGCATAAAATTAACATTCCCATTGGGCCTAGCCCAATGAATTAATACAAAGGAACAGTAAAGGATAAAAGAAGCCCAGATCCATGTTCAGGTCGGAAAGATCATACAAACCAAGTCTCTGTTATAACTTTAGATCGGATATAAAGGCTCAGCTCGGTCCTAAAAGACTTAATAAACTCATGAAGGCTTAGGTCGGAAAACATTATAAACCAACTTGGTAATCTTAGATCGGTAAAACTTATCAACTCAGATCGGTCAAGATTGAGTCAGAAAAAGTACAATTCTACTGGAGAAGCCCAGGTCGGTAAAAGCTTAAGAGAAGTTAGATTGGTCAACAGTGTTAAAGCTCAGGTCGGTAAGTAACTAAAACACATAAAAGCTTAGATCGGTAAAGAGTAAACCGATCCGAGATAAAGATAATATATTCGAAACAGTTAGATATCATGGTAGGACCATTATCTTAATATATGCAGAGCAATGATGACAAAGGAGCCAAAGTTAAAGCCAGTTTTCCCGGAACGGCTAAAGTATCATTAAAGAAAAGAATAAGTGGGAGCGTATGACATCACAATCCAACGGAACTATCAAGGTGGACTTATAAATACTCAGGCACCAGCCTCATTTCAAGGAGGTGAAATAGAAGTGAATTCTAGACAAGTACTTCATGAACAATTTCTTGCTACTCTCTCTGATTATTGTTGTTTCTCTCAAAGATATCATTCAATACTGTTTATTTCTTTCATATTACTGACTTGATCGTCGGAGCCTATACAGGGGGGAAAGCCCCGCCCCTTTTCTTGATTAGTTTCCATTGTTGTCACTGGAACAGTGCCAAATCCTCAAGCTTCATCACCATTACCGAATCAAGTTATCCAGAATCCTTAAAGTTCATCACTGTTGCTGAACCGATTTACTCAGATCAATTATTAGAGTGATCCATTCTACTGCACAGTAAAAAGCTTCATCCAAAGATTGGGCCCTTTATTGCTCCTCATTTTTCTGCGAGGCTTCATTCGGATTGGACAATTGCTGTTTACAAGAACTCATTGGGTTGTGAAGAAGCATTATTCCTGAAGTGGACTTTTTACGTCACATCAAAAACATTAGCAATTATAATATTTTATATGTAATAATTAAGTTAATAAGTGATTAATTAGATATTTTATATACCTCTTATAAAATATATTTTCTATAAAAAAAAATGAAAAGGAAATTATCAATGAAAAAACTAATTTTGACATTATGAATAATGAGTTAATATCACCTAATATAATTGTTTACAAAGTAAAAAGAAAATAGTTGTTTACAAAGTATTTTTCCAAGGTTTTGCTGTGCCTTACAAAAATATATATTTCATCCGTCTCACTTAAAGAGTTCACTTTCAAAAAAAATGTTGTCCAATTTAAAGAGTCCATTTTAGATTTATTTACATTACATACTTTTACGAATAGAATAATGTATGGTTCACAACTAACCATTACTTATAAAGTAAAGACAAATAAAAAATATGATGTCAAATAAAGTATTATATATGACATTGGGAGCTTGGTTCTGCTACCAGCTGAATTTGGATCGTGTCGTGGCGGCTTAGTTAGTCAATGTTTAAAAGTTCCTTTCATAAACAAATGTAAATGATTGGGTATGTCGTAGTTTATTCCGAAATCTGAACAACCACGTTATTTTTAAGAGAGATGTTGGAGGGCAGTTTCACTTTCTTCATAGAATATACCAAAATCAAGATTCCAGTCCAGCTAAAACTAAGTAAACAACCAAATAGCAGGTACCTAGGCCCCCACAAAATACTGACAATTACTTGAATTGACTCCTGTTCTTGTGGCAAAATTAACAATTATATAAACCATGATTTGTGCTTCAGCAAATATGCCCATTACAGAGAGAGCAGAAGCATTTAGCTCTTGTTAACCTTATGGCAAAGCAATATTCATGCATTCAACAACTCGGTTTGGCAGTTTTTTTGTTAATCTTTGCGATTCTTGCAGTCCCTTCGGATTGCCTTCGTGAACTTCATCAAAAAACACCAAAAAACCATGCAACCCTTTTTGTCTTCGGTGATTCTTTGTTTGATTCAGGCAACAACAATTTCATCAACACAACCACTGATTTTCAGGCAAATTTTGTCCCATATGGTGAAACTTCTTTCCCAAATCCAACTGGGAGGTTTAGTAATGGCCGTCTTATTCCTGATTTTATCGGTAAACTGAGCTAGCCTTTCTTCTTTTTTTCTTCTTATTTTTCTTTAAGGTAATCTTGGTTGTATTTTGACTACTTTTGCATGTGATATTTAACTTTTTGCAGCTGAATTTGCAAACCTTTCTTTAATTCCACCATTCTTGGAGCCTGGCAATAATGACCATCAAGTGGCTTATGGCTTCAACTTTGCATCTGCTGGTGCTGGTGCTCTTGCTGAAACTAATTCTGGATTGGTATGTATCTATATATTAATTGTTCCATGCATGTTGGACAAGCTAACATTAATTTGCTATTGAATTAGTCAAATGAATTGATAATTTCACGACATATACGTATGACCCATATATCATTAGTACTTGTGGAGGAAGAGAAATAAGTTAGCAACAAAATATATAGGACAAAATTGGAGTTAAAGATAGTATTTTTGAGGTTCTTATGTGCCCCTTTAGGATAGAGCATATATTTGTTTACGCATATCTGTCCGTATGTATCTCATAACCATATTGTTTTGACATGGAGATGAAACAATGGTACTAATTATTGCGTAAAATCATCTAATGAAATATTACTATGAGGAATTATCTAATAATTAAATAGTAGAACAAAGTATGAAGCTCTATAATATATGGAATTTTTAATATTCTCAAGAGTTAGTAATTATTTTAAATACCCTAGTAATATTAATTGGATTATATTTCTAAAATTTATAGTAGTATTAAATATAATAGTTAAGGGTTTTTTTTTGTCATTTAAATAAATTTTTTTATTCCCGTCTAGAAAACTCTAACTTTTTTTATTTTGGACAAGAAGGAGTATACAATTAGCAATAAACAATTATCTATTTTTATTTATGTCATCACGTCAATTAATGTTTATGTTATTTATTTGAGTGGGTTCATGAAAATATATTATTAATCGGAACTGTGATAGAATCGAAATCGGTGATTCAGGAATCGTTCCGGAATCGGAATCTGCAATTCCAAAATCATCTTAGAAACGTTTCCGCAAGGTTCTGATTTTGGTTCCACTTTTCACGGAACCGAAACCGGCGGTTTCAAAACCATTGCCATATCTAATTGTAACTAGCTTCTTTTTTCTTTTCTTTTTTTTTGGCAGAGAATTGTAACAAGCTTAGATTATGCAGATATTGAATAAGCTCGATTCTTTAATATAGTAGATTACCTAATCCATTTGTCTGGACTCGATCAAAGTTTAGCACAAACATGTATGGAGACACGTTTGTTAATCTTGTTTGATTTTATATTAAATTATGAAAATTGTATTAATAATCTAAAATGCAACAATGTAAAATAGAAAATGACGTTTTGAAATCATAAAATAAATTTATAAAATGACAAATGAGATGATATGGGATGAGCCAACGGAGAGATCTAATTAGCGACCAGAATGGACTAAAATATATGTTTTCTTTTCTGACTAATTAATAATTTTAGAGACTTTTAAAAGGCATGCATAGAATCCCCGACCTAGAAATAAAAGGCCAATGAATCATGCACAAATAATCCAAACAATTTGTGAGTATTATTTTTATTTTTATCCATACTCATACAACCATTCATTGATGATTGATCGATAGAGACATTTTAGCAGTGAGTAACGTTATCGATCTTTCTATCCTAGGTACTTAGGTAATACCACCATATTTTTTTATAGCTAGCCAAACACATCAAAATTTAGTTTACAGTAAAAAATGACAATTTTTTAAGTAATCGAGTACTCAAATTATTAGGATGTTTTTTATTGAGCGGCTAAAGGTATAATATTTGAGTAATTTACTAACTGTTATGGTTCCTTTCCCCTGTCGTTGTTGTATTAACTTGGTTGAGGACAGTGGCAGAGTCAGAATTAATTTTTAGTGAAGGTGCAATAAAAATTTAAAAGTCTAACTTGCTAAAGATATTAATTAATTCAAATGTATTTTCTTTTTCTAAAAAATTAATAGTAGTCCACTTTTAAATTTGTTTTTATTCTAACAAAAGAGTTTACTTTTAAAATTTTTACTGTTTATACTCTTACTAATATAATAATATATGAATTAAATTTGTGGAATAATTTGTAATAAATTAACTATTTTAGATGTACTTTGAAATTCATAGTAGGCTCTGTTCTTTTTCATTTCATTACAGGAAAATCATCATTTTTTCTTCTAAAATTTTACATAAAGAATTAAACAACCTCATTTTTTTACCCAATTCAAAATTTAAAGTTTAAAATTTCTTCTAAATCTTCACTCACATAGATTCAAAAAATAACATAATCATTACATTTTTTCTTCTCTTTCCTACACAAATCCCTAAAGAAATTTTCTCTATACAAATATTTATTGTCTAAAACTAAAATTTTTCAAATGGGTAACCAAAAGAAGGGAGCCTAAGTTGGGAAAAATGACTCTTCTATTAATGGAACGGAGCAAGTAACTTTTAATCTCACCTTAAAAATGTGATAGACAGTTTGTTATTTGTTGACTATGTTTTTCAGGTGATCGATCTTCATCATCAACTAAAGAACTTCAAAAAGGCTAGGAAGCAATTGAAAGTGAAACTAGGAATAAGCGGAAAAGAGCAACTTTTGGCCAATGCTGTGTACTTATTTAGCATTGGGAGCAATGACTACTTGAGTCCTTCGAGTTTATTTAACCCAAATTCTCCAGAATATATTGCAATCGTGATTGGCAATATCACTCGTGCTTTTAAGGTAATAATAATTAGTAGATTCAAATGTAGGATCGTTTCGAAAGTTTTCCTTGTTCTTTAATTAGATATTCTTTCGAAAGCAGTTTTTTTTTCTTCTTTTTCCCGGTAAATAACTATTAGATTTCGTCTGGTCGAATATATTAAAAGTTTAATTTAGTCCATTAACGTTGGTTTTTTACTTTTAATTGGCCTTTAATTTGAAATCAGACTAAATCTAGCTGATAGAAGACGAAATATCCACATGACTAAATTAAATGTATGTCTTTTGCGGTGGCAGATTCATGTCTGTTGGTGGGATAATACCCCACCTCAATTTAAAAAAAAACATATTTAGCATGTAAATTTTTTTAAAATATTGTATTTTCTCCCACAAAAAAATAAAATAATATATAGAGACAAACATTTATAACATATCAATTTTACTAATATTTCATTTATAAAATATAAGTGTCAATTAAAAGACCATCATAAAATTTATCAAGTAAGTTTGAATAAAATTATTTCTTGTATTATATAATTTGTCTCTCCTAATTTTCGGAACCTGGCTCTACAGCTAGTCGTAAGGTGAGTTTGGCCATATATTCAACAGCCAGTTTGATTTTAATTTCAAGTTCACATGGAAATTATAGGAGACACATATAGAGCTGGTGGGACAATTACTCCCCCAGCAATTTAATTTTTTTTTTTTTACATAAAATTTGAAAAATGTTTGTATTTTGCCCACCAAAAATTAAAATCATAAGGCTAATATTTATAACAAATAATTTTGTCTTTCCAGACCTTTGAGGCATGAATTCCGCCACGGAATATAACTACATAAATTAAATGACCAAGTTAAGGGCCAATCATGCAATTTTGCCATATTCTTCTCATGTATATTTTTTTTAGTAGTCTTGGATAACATGGAAGGAATAATACCAAGAACATGAGATGACAATTGTGAATATATAGGAAATATACAGGAAAGGAGGGAGAAAATTTGCAATTCTAAATTTGGGACCGTTGGGTTGTTTGCCGGCAGTTCGGGCAGCCAGTTTGAGAGCGGGGGGAAACGGAAGTTGTGTGCCTGATGTCAATAATTTGGCTGAAGCTCACAATAATATCCTTTCCCTGCAATTGGAGAAACTACAGACTCAGCTCAAAGGCTTCAAATATTCCTATTTTGATTCTTTCGCCTCTGCGCTGGATGCCCGAGCAAACCCATCCAAATATGGTAAACTCCTATTTTAATTTACCTGGTTTTTCCTCTTTAAATTTTTTTATTAATATGACCATGTGTAATTGGTCGTTAAAAATAAGATTTTTTCATGTAAAAGAAAGAAAAAAAGGTACTTAATAGAAAAATTACTTTTCAAAATTTTATTATTAATCGTGCCTTTCTAAGTAAATATATATATATATATATATATAACTCTTCTATGATATTTTGCATGCATGATTGTTTGGTTTAAACTTATTAAAATTATAATTCGTTTGTTTTCATTCTTTGTATTTATTATTTAAATAAACAAAAAGAACAAGTCTGTTATTTTTATGAAATTTTGGTCTGGTATGATAATTCCTTTTAAGAAAATAACTTAACCAATGTAAATAATTTGGCTTCAAGGTAAGTTTAAAAGTATCAAAAATCCCTTTGTGATTTCGAAAGTATACTTAAAATCTACTTGTGTTATAAAAACTACAAAGAATTTCTTGTCGTTTTTAAAATGTTACACAAAATCGCCTTGTAGTTTTGGAAACTTTAAAGAACATAAACAAAAAGTATTTAGAACTCCCTTCTACTTTCAAATGTGTTAGGAGGTTCTAGGTAATTTTTCGAAACCACATGGGTCGGGTTCTATATAGTATTTTAAAACACAAGGAGATTTATGATCTACTTTTGAAATCATAGAAGGATTGGCCATAACTTTTTAAAATATAAGGGTGTCATCCATAAATTTCTCAAACCACATGATTTTTTTATACATTACCCTAAGTTTAATTAATCCAATTGAGCTTATGAAAACATATTTTTAAAAAAACGGTGTTTGTACCTGTTTAAACTCATTATATTTCAATTTTAATCTTTTTTATTACTAAAAATAATATTTCAGACACAACTCTTTTGTTATAACGGAGAGAGTTTTTCTTTCTCTCTTTATTTTTAATCTGTTTCCTTCTCTAACTTAAAATGCTTTTAATTCCTTTGATATTTGTGATGTAAATATATAGGCTTTAAGGAAGTGGACAGTGCATGTTGTGGGATTGGTCCTTTGAATGGAGTTTTCAGCTGTGGAGGCAAAAGGGAAGTAAAAGAATTTGAGCTATGCAGTAATCCACAAGATTTCTTATTTTGGGATTCCATTCATCCAACTGAAGCGGCAAATTTCTTTTCAGCAGAGGCATTGTGGGCTGGACCTCCTACTCTTACTGGGCCTCACAATCTCCAAACACTTTTTCAGCTCACCTAATTTCTACTTTAAAGGGGGAAAAAAAGTAATTTTGAAATAATAATGTGATTGGGTAAATTTAAGTAACGAATAACTTAGTGAAATAATGCAATTTATAAGAAGACAAAATTATTTGACTAATAATGATTTTGTCTGTTTATATTTATCACATCTGTCATTAAAATTTTTCAGTGTGCAATTTCTCTTTTGGAAAATACTTAATTTGTGTGTATCTGAGTTTCTTTGTTAATTTTCCCCTTAATTTGTATCCAACCAAATAATAGAAACAATAAAAGTTGATATTAGATCATGAATATCATATGTAATGTGTTTTTAGTTTTTGCATTTGTTTGCTTTGTGAAGATTCACCTACAAAATACACACTTATCATTTCATTGATCTTTGATATAAATAAATATATATATATATACACACAGACAAACTAGTTTATCTCATTGCGTAAGGCGCGGTTTGACCCACCATTTTTATATGGTTACAATAAACTAATTATATTAAGTTGAAGTAATAAAAGTGAATTTACAAAATATTTTATTATTTAATTAGAAAATATGAAAAGTACGAAAAATTAACATATGCCCAATCATATATATTATATATATATATATATATTTCAATATACGTGAAATTTAAACTCCATTTGTGAATAAAATAATTTACAAGAGAAAGATTCAGATGACAAAATAAAGAGAGAATAAAATTTATAAAATTAATGGATATATCAAATTATTATGAGATGTCAAATGAAACCCAATAAAGAAAAAAAAAACCATAAAGAAAAGTGAATGGATGATTTTTATAACATAATAAACTAAACTAATAGCAATAAAAAAAAAAAAAGTAATTTAGTTGATAATTTATTTTGATTAGACTCTTACCATACTAAGAATTGTAAAGAACAAAAAAATTAAATTAAAATGAGATAAAAGAGTTTAAATAATAACTAATTTAAGTAATTTTAAAAATAACAAATAAAAGTATATTTGATATGATCATCCCATGTGATAATAGGAGATTTATTCTCTTAATTTCTGTTGTTGTTTTTTTTTTTTTTTTTCTATAGTAGGATATATTACGGTTAAATTTTTTGTGATTCATTATATAACTGGACATATATAATCTAATTTCTGTTGTTTTTTTTTTCTTCTATATAGTAAGATATATTATGGGTTAAATTTTTTGTGATTCATTATATATAACTGGACATATATAATCCATGTAATACCATAAGAGAGAATCAAGTCCAAAAGATTCAAATATTAATTGAAGAAATACAAAGAATTCATTACACTGAATTCAATATGTCAACCTGATAAATTATCTAAAGAAGATCAAATGGGTAAAATGCCCTAAAACGCCTATCCACGGCTAACGACGGGCTGGACCCTAATCATTCTTTAAATAATGTACAAATGCCTGATTGTTTCCAACAACCCATATTTCTTAATTAATATAAAAACAATAGAATGATTCAAACTAGAATCATCAACGTTACAGGAAAATCAGATAACCAAATTTCATGGCTTAACACTAATTATTTAGCCTGCCATTAGGCTAAATATAACTGAAAATAAATATTAAAGACAGAAATTTAAATTAGAACTTACTCGTCAATTTGTCTTCAAGATCTTGATTCTTGAAAGGAAATGGAAAGTATATTATAAAGGAAAAATAAGTACAAGAGAGAGAGGGTTGGATGATGTACAAAAGGGAAAGCTTAAAAGAAAGAAAGAGAGGAATTCAAGTCATGCCTCTTCCTCTAAAACTAAACCTATATATAGGCAAATTTTGCCTTAAAAAGAACTATTACAAATGGATTTGAAATTTTTAATTTTAAATCCGCTACAGTATCCTACGGATTCCAAATTATGAATTGAGAAGTCCGCCATAGTATTTTTGTCGGTGACACACACAACCGCCTATGTTAATTGCTTTCGGGGTTTTTACCGGTAGAACCGGTCACTGAAGTCTTGATTGCAAGTAACATTTCATCAATGTTAATATCTTCATCTTCATTATCTTGAGATTCTCCAGCTAGGCAATGGCCCTGGCTAGACATAGAAACATCAGATTTTGTATCCTCCAAATTCTGGGATAGATCTTTCTTTAAAAGATCCATATAAGAAGATATTATTTCTTCCCTAGAAACAATTCCTTTCTGCATCTGCAACATCCTATTTGTTGGAAAGGGCTGATTTCATCCCTTGGAGCTGAGTCCTTCTTTTGCTGGTATTCCTGCACCTTCTGCTTGATTTGATCAATTAGCTCTTGACCATGTATCTCACCATTAGTAAAATCTTTTTTGACTAATTTGTCCCAGAATTTGGTATAACCGACTCTTTAAGACACAGGATCTTTTCAGGAGTATAACTCACTTCTGGAACCCATTTCCAGATCCAAGAAATAGAAAATTTAATGAAAAAAATACATTGGAGCGATATTATCATTCCAAGGATGATTATTATCCAAATTCATTATTTTAGGCGAAATTTTCACCCAATCAGTATATAAGCTTTGAAAGGTTCAGGTAAAACCTTAATTGATGGACCAAAATTTAGCCACCAATTCACAACCAATTTGGTATTTGTTTGTTATAAACATCAGCACATATTTTTATAAACCAAGAATGTTTTCTTCTTGGATTTTCGTAAAGAAATACTTTTGTAAGGGATTCAATATAATCCCAATATTTGAATTAGATCACAACTTTTTGCTCTGGATGGAATATTCTCTATCCTTTAAGGTTGATAACCCCCATTCATCAGCAGATATGATCTGTTTGATAATAATTTTGCTGAAATTATAAACATTCTGAGAGCTACCAGCACTCGAAAAATGTGTTATATCACAATTTCCTGAAAATTTCAAAATATTTTCAAAATATGTTCTTGGCTTATAAGCCAATTCAGCATATGATGAGCTGTCCAAATACCTTTGCATTAGCATCCATAGATCACTGACCCATTGTAAATCTGTACCTTCTAAGAGTATTATTACCTCTTTATGAGCATTTTGATGATATGAAGCCATATGATCTTCAGTTTCCTCATCTCTCACAATTTTTGAGAATGAAGATGATGAAGCAGTATTACTGTCCTTTTCTCTTTGAGTTACAAACTCCATAAATTCCTCATATAAAGGATTTTCAGGAGACATACTCCTTCGGGCAGAGATATTATCTGCTACCAACCTTCTTCCTCCTTGTTGGGACAAGATATTACCTCGTCCTCCTCTGCCACGGTAAGGGCCAGAGGCCCTACCCCTTGGTAGCATAAACCTGCACATATAAAATTCATAATTATTCATCATTTAAAAATTCTCTTGTTAAAAAGTCTGGAAGACTATTTTCTTCACCCTTTTTATATTGAATTTCAAAATCAAATGGAGCTAAATAAGCTTGCCATCTTGCAAACATTTGTTTAGAAACATCATGTTTGAAGTCTTTATTGAACATGAATTTTGCAGATTTACAATCTGTTCTTATAATAAACTTTTGATTATATAAATCATCTTGAAATTTTAAAACACATTTAACAATAGCTAAGATCTCTTTAGCCACAGTAGCATAATTTTTCTGGCTATTAAACCATTTTCCTGAATAAAATCTAACAAGAAATTCTTGTTTGTTTGATAAGGATATCCAAGGCTAAAAATAACACAAGTTATGAGTCAGAATCCACAAGGCCAACAAGAAGGCAAAGCCCTTGAGAAGAATGCCAGGAGAAGTAGAAGAGTCATGCTATTCAAAGATCCTTGAAGGAAAGGCATCTCCAAACTCTCCACAATGAAGAAAGGGTCATTTCTTGAAGTTCTTGAAGAAACTGTAAGGTTCTTGGACTTTAAAGAGACAAATCTTGAAGTTCTTGAAAATCTTGAATTTCGCGGTTTACTGAATCTTGAAGAATTTTGAAAATCTTGATTTTTGACATTCCAAAATGACTCCGGGAGTTTCCAGAAGATTCCAGAAGCTCCCTACACTATCAGCACCATGCGCCATCTCAAAATGGGCCGAACTCACCATGGAGTCCATTCCCTTCAATTTTCGGCCAGACCAAGCCCACAAGAAGCAGCCCACACGCCACTTGGAAGCTTAGGTTAGAGAAGGATTAGGTTTTGTGCATGTTACCTAATTCTACTCCTTGTTTGTTACAAGTTGGTTAGGTTGTTACAAGTTTGTTACAACTAGATTAGCTTGGTAGTTTCCAAAAAGGGATCCCTTCTTGATCTCCCTTTTTGGATAGGATTTATATTATTTTCCTACCTATTTTATTTGTTAATTTCGTCCATATGCCATTCCAAGCGGCAGAAAATTCAGCAACTACCAAAACCTAGTTCCTTTAGGTTTCGGGTTTGTAAGAAATCAATCTCTTGATTGGTTTCCAATTTTAATTCTTTTCCTAGTCTAATTAGGTTAGAATTTCGTTCACCCCTTTCCATAAAGGTGACTTAATTCATCCACCATTGTCCTTGTTCATTTAGGACTTGGTTTGTAAGGAAAATCCATTCTGATTGGTTTCCACTTTTGATTCTTTTTCTAATTCTTTTCCTACTGTAATTTGGACACCCCCATACCTATAAATAGGGGTGCCAACCACGAAATTCTTTAGTTGATTATTCATTAAGTTAGAATTTATACTTCTTTAATCACTCACCTTATTTTTGGCTTATGTAATTTGCATGCTTGTTAATTGCTAAAAGTCAAGAAACTATAGGCTAATAGATAATTGCTCTGTCTATTAATCAAAGCTTTGTTTCAAATTCTAGTTTACTCCATTTGGTTCGAATTGCGTGTTTAATTTACTTTTTGTAAGTTAGTAGTCTGCCGAATCCAAGGGTAAGGATTCTAGGGTTTAAGAGCAGTGTCTTGCATTCAGACTTTCCTTGGCACATTCCGCGTAGAGTTCTTGGTTTCCAAAGGCATTGGAAATCAGGGGTTCGCATCAATTGGTATCAGAGCGCCAGGGCTGTTTGCTCGATCGGAGGAGACTGAAGTAACTCAGTTGAATCATCAGGTGTTTTCTCTTCCTTTATTCTACTTTAATTAATGAATTTGTGGAAAAGAATGCTCCTTTTTGTGAAAAATTTTCTGTTTTTCTTAAATAAACTTTCGATTTTGATCATATTGTTTTGCTAGTAAAATCGAAATTGTGGTTTGAAAAAGGAAGAAGAATTTGCGAAAAGAAAGTGTAAAATCGGTTTCTTAATAATTTGGAAAATCGGTTTTTAGGGTTTTAAAGCTAGGGCTCTTTTGCTCACTTTTGGTACTATTTTGCAATTGCCTTTGTGGATCCAATTAGTGCTGTTTTCGGTTTCTTAGTGCTCTTTATTGGACTGTTTTACACACCTCTCCCTATTTGCAATTTTATTGAATTTGGTGAACTTTGGTGGTTGAAGTTAAGCCACTCACCTTGTTTTGCAATTTGTGATATATCTGCACGCCTACCTTGTTTTGAATTCTTGAAAATATCGAATTCCTGAAACTGTATCGTCGTACTATCTAAAGTTCTAAAATCGCTTATTTGGCTTAGGAGGTGATAAAATTGCAATTTTTGTATCTTTGTGGCAATTCCTTCAAGAATTGATTTCTCCACGGTTTAAAGTGTGCATGCAAAGTTGATAGTGTTCGTTCATCGACATTACTCCCCACAACAGTACGCTCCAAAGCCAAAGAGGTTTCTTTTCTTTATTGGGAATCTTCTTCTCTGTCATTGTGCTTGCAAAGTTGATAGTATTCGTTTTCGCCACTACTCCCCACAGCACCACAGTGACATCAGGGGAATTTTTCCGCCACAGGGGTTAAAATTTTTTTTGAAACACTTGAATAATTGGTTGGAATTGGTTTCTTGATTACCCATTGGGTAGGGTGGTCACTTCTTGGGTTAGTTAGGTCTTTCCTGATTTGTTTCAAACCTGCTAATTATTCTTGTTTCTTCAATTGAATTGCCCTGCTTCTTTAGCTTGCTATCTTTTCGTGCGACCTGAACATTTACTCTGAATTATAGCTTGAATTTTGTCTTCGTGCACTGCCATTATCTCTGAACTTTATAAAATCATGTCCCAATTTAGAGATATGAATATAAATGTTTTAACAGATAATAGTTTGCTAGAATTCTTAAAACATATTAAAGATTCTGAATTAAGATCAAAAATAATTGATGATATACAAGATCTTCCTTCAACAAGTAGGAATAACAATAATGATTTTGAAAATAAAATTCATAATGATCCATATTCCATGTTAGAAGTTCATAAATTAATGAAAGAAAGGAATAATAGCTTAACCTCTAATACTTCAATCAATGATTTAAATAATGAAGTAAGAATTCTTCAAAAGGAAATTCAATTTCTTAAAATAGAAAATATTGGTTTTGAAGAAATAATTTCTAAATTAGAAATAGGAAAAGGAAAAGAAATAATAACTTTTCAAGAAGAAAAACCACCAAATGGTGACGACCAATTTTTAGGTTCTTTGGATATTATTACTACTCAAAAGTGGTATACAAAAATTATTCTTTTAATAGATAATAATTTCCAAATTGAGTTAACTGCATTAATTGATAGTAGTGCAGATATAAGTGTAATACAGGAAAGTATAATACCTACAAAATATTTCCAAAAAACTACTCATAGTTTAAGACATGCTAGAGGGAAAAAATTAGATATCCAGTTTAAGCTCCCTAAAGCATATATTTGTAAAAATAAAGTTTGTATTCCAGAAAGTTTTTTATTAGTTAAAAACATTACAAATCAAGTTATACTTGGAACTCCTTTTTTGAAAAAGCTTTATCCTATCTATCTAAAGGATTAAAAGGAACTTATGAAAATAACCAAATAAATTTTCAATTTATAATGGAACCATTTTCAAAAGTATTAAATACTATAAAAGAAAATCTTTTTAGGAAAAAGAATCAATTGAAGTTTTAAAACAAGAAATTAATGTTTTGACAATTGAAGAAAAGCTTCAAAATCCTAAATTACAGGAAAAAATAAAATTAATAGTTAATAACTTCTCATTAGAAATTTGTAATGATCATCCAAATGCTTTTTGGAATAGAAAGAAGCATATTATTAGTCTTCCTTATGAAGATGATTTTAATGAAAAGAAAATACCGACTAAGGCAAGACTTTGTCAGATGAATTCTGAATATTTAGAATTATGTAAGAAGGAAATTCATTCTCTTTTACAAAAAGAATTAATTCAGCCTTTAAACTCTCCATGTCCATGTACAACATTTTATGTTAATAAACATAGTGAAATTGAAAGAGGGATACCTAGGATGGTGATAAATTATAAACCTCTTAATAAAGTCTTAAAATGGATTAGACATCCAATCCCTAATAAAAAGGATCTGTTAGATTGATTATATGAATCAATAATATTCTCCAAGTTTGATTTAAAATCAGGATATTGGCAAATTCAAATTGATAATAAGGATCAATATAAAACAACATTTACTGTTCCAATTGGGCATTATGAATGGAAGGTTATGCCTTTTGGTCTGAAGAATGCTCCTTCAGAATTTCAACAAATAATGAATGATATTTGTATTCCTTATAGTGAATTTATTATTGTTTATATTGATGATATCTTAGTATTCTCAAAAGATATTGAAACCCATTCTAAACACTTGGAAATTTTTAAAAAATTAATTATCCAGAATGGTTTGGTTATATCGAAGTCAAAAATGAGTTTATTCCAAACAAATATTAGATTTTTCGGTCATAATATTGAAAAAGGAAATATCATTCCTATCAATAGAAGTATTGATTTTGTTTCAAAATTTCCAGATATGATTACAGATAAAACTCAATTACAAAGATTTTTGGAAAGTTTAAATTATATTTGTTCCTATTATAAAAATCTTAATGAAGATACTGCAATTCTTTATGATAGATTGAAACAAAATCCTAAACCTTGGTCAGCTAGTCATACAGAAGCAGTTAGACGGATTAAGTCTAGGGTAAAATCACTACCATGTCTAATGATATCAAATCCAAATTTGGATAAAATTATAGAAACAGATGCTTCAGATATAGGTTATGGAGGAATTTTAAAACAAAAATCAAAAGAAAACAAACAAGAATTTCTTGTTAGATTTTATTCAGGAAAATGGTCTAATAGCTAGAAAAATTATGCTACTGTGGCTAAAGAGATCTTAGCTATTGTTAAATGTGTTTTAAAATTTCAAATGATTTATATAATCAAAAGTTTATTATAAGAACAGATTGTAAATCTGCAAAATTCATGTTCAATAAAGATTTCAAACATGATGTTTCTAAACAAATGTTTGCAAGATGGCAAGCTCATTTAGCTCCATTTGATTTTGAAATTCAATATAAAAAGGGTGAAGAAAATAGTCTTTCAGACTTTTTAATAAGAGAATTTTTAAATGATGAATAATCATGAATTTTATATGTGCAGGTTTATGCTACCAAGGGGTAGGGCCTCTGGCCCTTACCGTGGCAGAGGAGGACGAGGTAATATCTTGTCCTAGCAAGGAGGAAGAAGGTTGGTAGCAGATAATATCTTTGCCCGAAGGAGTATGTCTCCTGAAAATCCTTTATATGAGGAATTTATGGAGTTTGTAACTCAAAGAGAAAAGGACAGTAATACTGCTTCATCATCTTCATTCTCAAAAATTGTGGGAGATGAGGAAACTGAAGATCATATGGCTTCATATCATTAAAATGCTCATAAAGAGGTAATAATACTCTTAGAAGGTACAGATTTACAATGGGTCAGTGATCCATGGATGCTAATGCAAAGGTATTTGGACAGCTCATCATATGCTGAATTGGCTTATAAGCCAAGAACATATTTCGAAAATATTTTGAAATTTTCAAGAAATTGTGATATAACACATTTTTCGAGTACTGGTAGCTCTCAGAATGTTTATAACTTCAGCAAAATTATTATCAAACAGATCATATCTGCTGATGAATGGGGGTTATCAACCTGAAAGGATAGAGAATATCTCTATCCAGAGCAAAAAGTTGTGATCAAATTCAAATATTGGGATTATATTGAATCCCTTACAAAAGTATTTCTTTACAAAAATCCGAGAAGAAAACATTCTTGGTTTATAAAAATATGTGCTGATGTTTATAACAAACAAATACCAAATTGGTTTGTGAATTGGTGACTAAATTTTGGTCCATCAATTAAGGTTTTACCTGAACCTTTCAAAGCATTATATGCTGATTGGGTGAAAATTTCGCCTAAAATAATGAATTTGGATAATAATCATCCTTGGAATGATAATGTCGCTCCAATGTATTTTTTTCAGTGAATTTTCTATTCCTTGGATCTGGAAATGGGTTCCAGAAGTGAGTTATACTCCTGAAAAGATATTGTGTCTTAAAAGAGTCGGTTATACCAAATTCTGGGACAAATTAGTCAAAAAAGATTTTACTACTGGTGAGATCCAGGGTCAAGAGCTAATTGATCAAATCAAGCAGAAGGTGCAGGAATACCACAAAAGAATGACTCAGCTCCAAGGGATGAAATCAGCCCTTTCCAACAAATGCATAGGATGTTGCAGATGCAGAAAGAAATTGTTTCTAGGGAAGAAATAATATCTTCTTATATGGATCTTTTAAAGAAAGATCTATCCCAGAATCTGGAGGATACAAAATCTGATGTTTCTATGTCTAGCCAGGGCCATTGCCTAGCAGGAGAATCTCAAGATGATGAAGATGAAGATATTAACATTGATGAAATGTTACTTGCAATCAAGACTTCAGTGACCGGTTCTACCGGTAAAAACCCCAAAAACAATTAACATAGGCGGTTGTGTGTGTCACCGACAAAAATACTGTGGCGGACTTCTCAATTCATAATTTGTAATCCGTAGGATACTGTAGCGGATTTAAAATTAAAAATTTCAAATCCGTTTGTAATAGTTCTGTTTAAGGCAAAATTTGCCTATATATAGGTTTAGTTTTAGAGGAAGAGGCACGACTTGAATTCCTCTCTTTCTTTCTTTTAAGCTTTCCCCTTTGTACATCATCCTACCCTCTCTCTCTTGTACTTATTTTTCCTTTATAATATACTTTCCATTTCCTTTCAAGAATCAAGATCTTGAAGACAAATTGACGAGTAAGTTCTAATTTAAATTTCTGCCTTTAATATTTATTTTCAGTTATATTTAGCCTAATGGCAGGCTAAATAATTAGTGTTAAGCCATGAAATTTGGTTATCTGATTTTTCTGTAACGTTGATGATTCTAGTTTGAATCATTCTATTATTTTATATTAATTAAAAAATATGGGTTGTTGGAAACAATCAGGCATCTATACATTATTTAAAGAATGATTAGGGTACAGCCCGTTGTTAGTCGTGGATAGGCGTTTTAGGACATTTTACCCATTTGATCTTCTTTAGATAATTTATCAGGTTGACAGATTGAATTCAGTGTAATGGATTCCTTGTATTTCTTCAATTAATATTTGAATCTTTTGGACTTGATTCTCTCTTATGGTATGGGTTAAATTTTTTGTGATTCATTATATATAACTGGACTTATATAATCCATGTAAAAAAGACTTATGGATAGGCTAATGTAAATCTTATTTTGCAATTAAATAAATAATTTTAACAACTTCAATTTTAATTTTACATTTATAAAGGGATACATATATTGATGGAACACAGATTAGTCGAGGCCCAACCTCCATAGTTGGGTCCAGTCCATTTCGAAATAACAAATCCAACTTTTGAAAGGAGCCCAGGAGAGGAAACCCGCCTAGGGTTAAGCTCATCGACCCAAGCCCAGACAAACATGGCAGATGGAATTACACACGGTAAGGTCTAGTTGAGTTATTCTCAGACTCCACCTACGAAATACTACAACCCTAATACTCTTACTCCCATATACTCCTTACTCAGAAGGAGACTCTCAGCCATCCACTGGATGGGTGTGAAATCAGTACTCACTTGGGGTCGTCTTACCAATTGGTGTACAATGTACATTTTGTGGCTAACTCCTCAAAGTTGGTTAATGCAGAACTCAGATCAGTTCACATTTGGGTCCAAATTTTTAAACTACAACAACCAAAGTTTGTCGTAGAAAACCTTTGTTAACGAATCCATCTACACCACTTTCGTTATGAATGTTTCACATTCTTTTGCTATTGATGCATAGGGTCCCGGAGATGACTGCCTCTATATGCTCAAGGCTACAAGGCTAGAGTGAATAAAACAAACTATTCCAGCATATTAGAAATCCAAAATTCCAATTCATATACATACAGTAAATTAAGTACAACCACAGCACATTCAAACGTACCAGTTCACTATTTTGATTCATCATATTGTACAAAAGAAATGCCCCGAATGGAACATGTTTAGTAGCCATAAGAGGTTCTTCTCATCATCTTCATGAATTCTTCAGCATTAACTTCCCCATCGCCTGAACAGTTTCAAATGTGAAAAAAGTAAATAACAATTACAGGATCACTCACATTTGAACAGCATAATTCCATTGGCAAACATAGTGAGAAGGAAACCAAACTAAAACTCATAGGGAAGAGAATGAACTAATCTACTAGACAAGGCAAAAAAAATTCAGACCTTCTAGCAATCAATTTCTCATTTTTCAAACATCAGTCAAGTGTGCTTAAATCATACAGTAACAAGAGAATAAGCTGCAGCACCTATAAATGAAACAGACTACAGAAAGAAACCTGCAATTTTCATGTAGAGACTTAACAGGAGATGAGTTTTATCTGGACAAATAATAGTTTCAATGACACATAATCAGGTTTGGTAAACAGAATACAGGTCAGAATACAGTTGTAAACAGAACAAATTCACTTGTGCACAATGTTTTGTCATATAAGTTTGGTAAGCTTAACAAACAGATAGCAATTCTTTTTCCATCATTTATTAACCATGGCAAAAGCAAAAATACTCTGAGAGACACAGAAGACAGACTTACGATCGCGATCTGCTTCCTCAACCATCTCCTGAATTTCTCTCTCGGTAAAATTTTCACCTAATTCCCGAGATATACGTTGGATGTCTGCGATGGAAATTTTTCCCTGCATTTAACCATTACAAGAATCAGCATTTCAACAAGAGAACGGTTAATCGATAGTGAGTGGGAAAGAAGACTAGAAGAGAAGGGCACATTTTTATCTTGGTCAATGATTTGAAATGCTTTCATAAGTTCCTCTTTGCTGTCCCTTTCTCCAATCTTGGCAGTCATCATATGCACAAATTCATCGAAGTCAATGGCACCACTACCATCTTTGTCTACTTCTGCAATCATCCTATTTATTTCCTGGAAAACAAATAATTAACAATGCTCAGTGTATGGAAACTGCATGTAACATTAATCCCCTCACAACATTAAGGTTTGTTCAAATGTCGATAATATCTACATTAGGTTTTGTAAAGCAAAAACGGCAGCCTACTTGGGATGAAGAATTCATTCTAAATTCATCTCCATAAACATTCTAGCACCTTCCAAGCATATCTCATTAATTTCCACATCCTCTTCAGGTAACATCATCCTTGATGCCACAAGTTTTACCTAATAATTTATGCTGATCAGTATAGAAAGCATTATTGAAAGATCAGTTCGACAATCAGACTTCAATTCTAGACCAAGGTTTTATGACGGGTCCAAAATGTGTAAGCTGTAAACTGATGTCCATACCCATCCCCAGGCTTCTGATTTTGAAAGTTTCACAATAAGAGCAGCTTAGATATTTTACATGGATTCTTCACACCTGATCCAAAAAAACTACCACTATAGAAAAGCCAACTTAGACCCAGACCAGGTACGAATAACCCTCTGTAACACTCTGCTTAAGAGCCTTCTCCAGGAAAGGAAATGTGACACTAGTATTAGGATACTGGTTTTCTAAGAAAGAGGGGTTGTAACAATTACATAAGTAAAATTTGGGCTCCGTTCTTTTCCAAACCCAAATGGGAAATTTTTATTTTAGAAAAGAAATATTTTTTTGGAGAAAATTTCTTTTGGGGATTTGTGTAGGAAAGAGAAAAAAAATGTAATGATTATGTTATTTTTTGAATTTATGTGAGTGAAGATTGAGAGAGAATTTTAAATTTTGAATTTTGAACTGAGACAAAAATGATGTTGTTTCTTTGTATAAAATTTTAGAAGAAAAAAGTGACGATTTTCCTAAAATGGAATGGAAAAGAATAGCCTAACTTTCTTTATGGAGAAACTAGTTAATATCTAGGAATGTTCCCCAATAAATTGCGGGTGTGTAACTAGACTCTGAATGCTCCACCTCCTGTGGTTGGCAAACATTACTGTATGCACTCAGACCTTCATAGTTACATTTAAGAAACCCAGATGTATCCTCCTAGATCAATCACAATTAGGACAAAACAATATTTAACAAAAATGACAACAGAACATTGAAATACTATTTTACATCCAGCATCATATCCAGAAATCCATACGGCACACAGAAATAGAGGCTATTAAATCAAGTTAAAAAGGGGCAGGAAAAACCTAAATAGATTTGGAAAGAAACTACTCCTTCCATCCCATACAAAAAGTCTTGTTTCTAAATTGATTTTTGTCTCAATAGTAGAATCTTGTTTATATTTTCTCGCATCACATACCCATACTAAAATAATATGTGGTTCACAATAACCCATGCATAGAAAGTATAAGTGGATAAAATGGTGTCAAATTACTTGTTCAGGTGTTGTACCTTACCACCCATAATAAGTACTCCCTCAGTTCTATTAAAAAAGTCCACTTTGTTGTACTGTTTAAGTACAACAAAGTGGACTTTTCTAATGTAACAGACAGAGTAGTACATTTCACAGAATAGACTCTTTTGGCGGAAAGAAGGGAGTATTAAAGAGACATGATACATTTTAATTTAAATGAAATTATGCGTTTGAGTAGAACTTGATGGCAATAATCAATACAGCCACCTCACATATTAGAACAAAGGCTTAGTTGTTATTGTTGCATACAATTACAACAACTAAACCATTGTCCCATTACATGGGGTCGGCTAAACAGCATAGTATCCTAAAATTTCCCATACTAAACCATTAGACTAAACTGCATAGAATACAAACCACATCTCCCAGTCCAGCTTTGAGGTTTAAATGACACACAATCTCACTTCTAGTACTCGCTAAAAGGGAAACAGATAAATCAATTGGATCATTATTTACTTAATCCATATCTTAAGCAGGTAATGCCAATTTGAAAAACTCGTTCATCATATTTAAGCATTAGCAGTATGCTTTAGACTTCTTTGACCTCATCCAACCTCTAATAGAAACTTACAATTATTATCGGATGACCGCTTACTTCCCAGTCTTTCATTGCTAAAATTGGGGAAAGAGAAAAACGGAGAAAGCAAGCTATGTAAATTTTATAAAAAATATAAAAAATAAAAAATAAAAAAAAAGCCACTATACTTATGAGTCCATAGAAAAAGGGAAAAAAAAAATAGAAAAAGGAAAAGGTAAAGGACAGAGCTAATCAATCCATCAACTTGTAGCTCATCATTATCCAACCAAACAAATGGCTCGTATTAAAGAATGGCCAGGGGTAAAATAAGAACTATAATCTAAAGGGACCCTAATCTAAACAACTAGGCTCGAACCAAATAAATGGAACAAAGGTCTTCAGTAAATGAAATACAAGAGGAAAAATTCGTAGGACTCGAAACCAATTCACCCAATACATCTAATACCCTCAATGAGAAGCATCATCACTAGCACATTTTAAGGTTCAAAGGGAAGAGAAAGAAATTCCTTGTTCAAGAAAACCAGAAACAAGGAATTTGTTGTCGATTTGTCATGAAATTCGGTATAAATTGAAAAGAAACGGGAAATGCTCAACAAGACAAATTAGGATTCAGAATTCACCTCTTCCGTTGCTTCAAAACCAAGGGCCCTGCAGAACATGCATGTTAAATTAGCATCTACGCAACAGAACAAAAAAATCCTTCATTATAGGAAATACTCTAAGTACCTCATTGCAACATTCAGTTCCTTAGCATCAATAGTGCCTAGAAAAAAACAACACGAATATTATAATTATTTACATTACCAGGAGCTAAAACAAAAACCAAACCGCAAAAAGAAAATAATAATAATAATCATGCAACATGAATTTCAATACCAGAATTGTCAGTATCAAACAGTTCAAACGCTTCTCTTATTTCCTGTCTTTTTTGTTGAGTTAAGCCATGGGGTCGTCCCTTGGGCTTATCTTTCCTGGACACGCCTCTGTAAAGGCTTGCCTGCAATATAGTTTAGCTCTTCAAAAAAAAATGAACTGAGCATGTTCTCAATACATAAATCATCAACAGCTGCATTTGCGGACAGAAACAACAATAAGAACAGGTTTACACTGATTCCAAGAATACAAAAGTCAAGGACGTGACATAAAATACAGTGCACTAGTCAGAAAAAGGTACAACTAAAATCCAAAGGGAAATTACAAATACT
The DNA here is from genome assembly GCA_016801395.1 of Leptodermis oblonga. Taxonomy (NCBI): domain Eukaryota; kingdom Viridiplantae; phylum Streptophyta; class Magnoliopsida; order Gentianales; family Rubiaceae; genus Leptodermis; species Leptodermis oblonga. The sequence continues at coordinate 23,417,239 of CM028753.1, forward strand.
TCTGAGATTTCATAAAAGTAAAAAAAAAAAAAAAAAACACCATAAGGTTTCAAGAAGTACAAAACAAAGCCTGAGCTCATCAAACTGCAGGGATCTATTTTGAGCATTCCATTTGTCATTTTTGAAACCCAAGGGTTCGTTTTGTACTTCTTCCATGAAACCTCAGGGGTTATTAGTAATTTTCCCAAAACCGAAATAAGACATAACCTTTTTGCAAAGTAACTATGTCGTACAGCTTACTAAGAGATACTCAAAACAAGCAAATGCCGAAGCAAGAAAAAAGGTCAGTGAAAACAGCTTATTGGAAAATACTTCAGTTGTTAAGGTAGCCTTTTGGTTACAGAATGGTAGGGGTAGTAATGCATTGAAAATATAGAGGGACAAGGGTAGTTTTAACTTGCCCCATATTCGAAAGCAGTAAAGAGAGAGAGAGAGAGAGGGAGAGGGATAAGCTTATCAGGAGTAAAGACTTTTAGCATGTCATACCAAGAGTATCACCCTCAATTCCATACATCGGTTTTTATAGGAAGGATGGTACAACTTGGGCGACGAATTATGAACATGAACAATAATTGTAGGTAGTAGAAATGAGAATGTTGAGATGGATGTCTTAGCATACTACGTTAGATAAAATAAGTAATGCTAGTAACAAAAAGAAAGTAGAAGTAGCTTAAATAGATCAAAGAAAATGAGAGAAATGCACCTAAGATGGGTTGGACATGTAAGTAGGAGACCACTACATGCCCCAGTAAGACAGGAAGAAATTAGAAAAGCATTAATTAATATTAAAATGTGTAAAGGAATGCCTAAAAAGAATTGAAAAACAACTTTAAAACATGACATGTTATATTTCAATATAAATTAATCAATGTGTCTCGCCCACGTAGTTGGATAAAGGCATAGTTGTTATTGTAGTTGTTGTTTATGGTACAACTTGAATGATTATAAGGGTAAATTTCAAAATTATTGCTAAAGCGTCTGAACAAATAGGAAGCCAATAATTACTCCAATAATATCACTGACCTGCTAACTATTTCATGGAAAACCCAGATGGAAAAATAATAAAAGAAGTACAACCCTAAAAAAAAGAAGAGAAAATCATACTGAAATTCTACACACTAAAATCTAGCTTAACCCTTAAACTCTGCTCAAAAAGCTAACAAAACCTTCCATTACTAACTTGTAAAAGTCCACTAATCCATAATACACACTCAAGTCTTTCGCATTCTCACTCAGTTTAACTAAAATAAAATTACCAAGTAACAAAATACAGCAAACATTCTATGGAAGAAACTACACATAAAGAAATGAAAAAGCGAAAAAAAAAGTAAAGAAAAAGCTAAATAAGAAGACTAACACAGGTAAAATACACACAAATTCAAAAAAAAAATGTAAAATTTTCACACACCAATCAAAACATCAGAGACATTTTACCAGCCCACGTGAAAAGAAACAGCGATGATTAAAAAAAACAAACAAACACATCGAAAGATCACAATTTCTGATTACTTCATAATCACCTGGACCTCATTCAAATCAGATAGTTAAGAAATATGAGAATTGTAAAAACACATAAAAATAACCCTAACACGAATATTCAGCCGTAGTTCAGTTGAAGAGAAAACAAAATTGCACTCTTTCAAGACTTGATTACGAGCAGAAAAACGAATAAATCAGCAATTTCAGGGAGTTATCTAAATCAAAATAGAAAACATTACGCACCATCGAGATCTGCCCTGGTGAAGGTTTCTGGAGAAGAAAGAAAAGAGGAAGGGAAGGGGGTTTAGCCAACAATGGGACTAAAAAATGAAAATTCAATGCGGGAGCGCGTTTGATACTCGGCCTATTTTGGAGGAAAAGGAAAACTAACTGAAACACACAAAGCTACCCCTTTAAAAGGAAGGGCAATTACGTCTACCCCTCCCGAAAGTTGGTTAATTACAAAAACATCCCTCTAGTTTGCTCATAACTATAAAATTGATCTGTATCAGTTATCACTAGGAATGAAAATGAACTTTCAAGAACTAATTCGTAATTTCACAAAACTTTGGGGACGATGAATGTAATTCTCCCTTAAAAATCGATGCTTAGCGTGGATGTTGACACTTTTGATTCTATCTATATTAAGTGTTAGACCTATTGTCTCAATCCTAGTTTTGATGATTAATCAACAATTATATGATTTATGGTTAATGGCTTTACATTTAGTGTTGAGAAAAGGTGCAGAAAAATGACTACTTAAAAGTCTAGACGCTGAGTCTCGACACCGCTAGACACCACCTCGAGGCCTTTCGAAGTTTCTTCCCCAAGAAAAAGAACTTAAGCAAAGGCTCGACATCAAGCCAAGACACCAACTCGACATTGAAGCTCATGCCTAAACATATTCGACACTGAGGGACGAGACCAAGTCAACATCGAAGCTAGAAGAAAACCCAAAGCATAAACTTGCAGTTGTGAAGCATCATAAAGGGTCCGACACCAACCCTCGACGTCGAGCCGCCGTCGAAGCTCGAACGGGCAGATTTCTAGTAGCCTTAGATATACGTTGGAAGCCATTTCTCACGTTTATAAAAACCTCCATTTGTCTGAATTAAAGACTAAGAATTATAAATTGAAGAAAGATCATATCTACATCACTTCAATTATTTTTCAGGAGAAAGATTAGTAATCAGCATTCTAGAAAGAGACTTTTCAAAATCCAAAGCATTTCATTGATCATTATTTGTAAGCTCACACTTGTAGTTGAGCAAAATTATTTTTTCTCATCTTTTTATAAGTTCATAGCCAAGAGAGTGGCTGAGACATATTGTAAAAAATCATAATCTCTTGTTGAAAAGACAGGCAAGGTCTTGAGTAAGTCCTAATTTCTCGAGAATGATTAGGCTAAAGATTCATTTCCTAAGATAGGTGGAGTTTACAGTAAGACCCAAAGTTCTTGAGGAAGGATAGGGAAAACGAACAAATTCTTAGTTTTAGGGAATTATAGAAATCCTAGTTTAGAGTTAAGATATGATTGTCTTGTAAAAAGTCTTAAGATCAAAAGTTTGATCTTAAGCAAGTGTATTGGTTTGAAACACATATTTAAGTGTTTCTTTGAGGTGATTAGAAAATCTCAAGTTGTAGAACTTGGGGAATGGACAAGGATTCAAGGGGAATCCGAACTACGATAGTTCCTTGTGTTTTGTCTTCCTTAATTTTCTTTACAAATTGGTTTGACAAACCATGCTGAATTTTTTATACAACAAGAGGATTCCAGATGAAAAGTAACTAAGAAACTCTACTAACTTCAAACTGTACTAATCTATAACAACACAAGATACAAACAGGAACATGTATCAAAGTAAAGGAAATTGCTGCTTCGAATCATTCTAGGCACTTTTCTTTAGGCTTTATTAGTCCCCTATTATTGTGTAAAGGTTTTGGGACTAATATCCTTATGGGATAAGATGAAGATTATTGATAAAAGTCTGCACTAACTTAAACAATACACAGAACAAGTGTGAAAAGTGCAAGAAAGATTTAAGATTGAGAATGATTTCATCCTTAGAAAATCTATCCTTAGGGAGTCTATTTCTAGACCTCCAAAGGGTTCCATTCAATAGCCACAACTCTTAGGAAAATGTAGGAAAAAACGAGATCCAATTTGGATACGAACTGACTCGAAATCTCATTTTCCGTGGAGAGGTGCAACTGTTTAGGAAAAAGGAAAACTTATGGAGCTCGTATGACGCCTCGTGCGATTTGCACAGGCTGTTACACCTACAAAACTTTGGCTTTTTGTTGTTGGATGTCGTGCGATCCGCTGTGCAAATCGCACAGTCGATCACGACCACTTCTTCAGTAATTGCTTTACCCAATTGCTTCAGCTTTGCTCTCGGGCTTCCATGCGACGCGTTGTCTGACTAGAACACCTCGTCGTGCGGCCCAACTTCCAGCTTCTCCTCATTTTCCAACAAATCACACACTTAACTACTACACTTGCTTTGATTAGTTCATTTGAAAAAGAATTTGTCAAACATTTTTTCAAATATTTTCAAAGGAAACCTTTATTTTGCATAGAACCTAATTCACCTTTATTTTTCAAATCACTGTTTTGACGACTAGTTTTAGTCCTATTTTGTTGGGGGAAAAGTATGTTGTTTATTCTTAGTGCTTGGGTAATAACTGAGGCTGATGTAGGATTATGCCATGGATGAATTTTCTTGTTCTCTCTTGCTATTTAGGTACTGAACTTTTTCAGTGCCCATTTTTTCTGATGCTCATGCTTATTGTGCTTTGTTTGCTGACTACTTTTAGTCGAGATATTAGTCCTTTTTATGAGGATGTGCTGCTCTCTTCTGCTAAATGACACTTATTACTCTTATAGTGTCACTGACGACTACTTTTAGTCGAGATTTTGCTATGCTTTATTGTTGTGCTCTATTCCTAACCATGGTGGGAAGATTGTTTCCCACTTTGCTGTGTGAGTTTTCTTTGAAGGGACGTGCCTACTCGTGTTGATGTGTTCTTGAGACCTGATTAACCTCATTGCTGCATCGCACATTTGTTCCCTAATCATGGTCATGCAACCCCAGCGGTGTTGCGGGTCAGTTTTCTTTTTTCTTTTGTCAATTTTGTCAGTTGTCATTATTTGTGTTTGTTTTGTGGGTTAGTTAGTTTGTCAGTTGTTTTCCCTGCTCTCATTCTATTTGCTTGAGAACAAGCAATGGTTTAAGTGTGGGGATGTTTGTGTGTTTTTATGTGGTTGTTAAGTGTGTTGCTGCCCAGATTCTGAAGCTTGGTTTGAAATAAACAGCATAGATGCATGAGTAATCATTTAATATGCATGCTGCTTTAGTTGTGGATTGTATAGGCCCTGGTACTTTAGCATGACTATGTATGTGTTTCCTTTCTAAAAGCTTAAAATGAACAAGTTCCCTAAGCCTCGAACATAAATTTTTTCTAAGAACCAATTGTTTGCCTGCCAGACTGTCAAGATGGTATTTGAGTAGTGTATAGCTGGAAAATGGGGGGCCTTTTCTAGGATTAACCACGTTTGGCTTGAATTTCTGAACTTACTTATTTTATCCTTAGTAGCCAATTGAAGCCTTGACTAAATTCTTCATAAGTCAGTAAAATAAATACCCTTCTAACCTCTTTTTGCCCCCAATGTGCATGTTGAAGTGTAAATTGTATTCTTGATTGCTGATTTTGAAGAAGGCGCCTTGTTCGTTCTAATAGTAGCTGTAGTGCATCTGCTGTAAAGTACCCAAAGTAAAGTTCTACAGTGGGAAAAAGAAACCACTTATGAAAAAGAAAGTGAAAGAAAGAGCTAAAGTTGTGTTTTGAAAATAAATGGGTCAAAATAAAATGCATGTGTGCTGAGCCAAGTGTTTGTGAGGTGTAGCAAATAGCGAAAATCTGAATGTTTTGTGAATCTGCACTACTTGTCTGTGCCAAAGGGTGATTTTTGCCCAAGTCTTGAAGAATGTACAGGTACCCATTTGCCCAAATGAAGAGGGTAACAATGCTGAAAGAAGAATACAACAAAGTTCATATTTTGTTTATGCACATTGGAAGTTTTTTTTACAGGTGAGCTTATAACCACATAGGGCCTATCCATGTTACTAAAAAATCCCTTAGCTCTTGTTGCATCCCTATAATAAAAGGTTGTTCTTGACAGTGGTGCATTTACTCAACTTTATGCTGTGGCGATGGTCGGTTATCAAGCTTTTGTGATTCTGGCTAGATTAGGGTGCATACAATGGTCCTATCTTTTCTGGAAAAAAAAAAAAAAGTGAGTTTTATGTGAATCACTATACATAGAGTGTCTGCATGGGAATTTTTGCATAGTTGTCCTAAATTAACAAGGTTTGGTTGGTTTGATTGGAAAGAGAAGCTTGCATATAATCTGATTATTGTGAGATCTATGATGTGAGTAGAACTTGGAATAAGAATTGGGGCAGAATTGTTGAGTCAGTATGGAGTTAAAGATTTTTCAAAATTTTGAGTATAATGTTTATGTGTTTTTGAGTCAGTCCTTGAGTCAATATTGTTTTCTGGTTGAAGTTTAGTGTCTGTTTTTGTGTTATGTGAATCTATTGAGTCAAAGTTTGTTTTCTCAAAGTGGTATGATCAAGATGCTTTTTATGGTTGTGTTTTGAATTCTTCACTTCACGCTTGAGGGCAAGCGTCATTCAAATGTGGGGATATTTGATCAGCACCATTTAGTTGTTTACTGTTAGAGTCTTTCTTGGCAATTCTCACGGGTATGTGCCCAGTTTTATGGAGATAAATGCAGGTTTTGGAATTGAGCCAGTAAAGATATAAGAGTTGCTAAAAGAGCAGAATCAATGGTTCATTTGCCCAAACGTGCGCCTGTGAGCAGTAGCCGAGCAAACAATAGCGAAATGCTATAATTGTGTAGATGAGTTGGGCTGCAGAAAGATCAAAGCAGACCGGATAATAAGTGATGGGCTGAACCACTGGGTTGGAATGATTTAATTTTGGGCTTGGATTAATTATAATTCACCAAGCCCAAATACATTGATTAGAAGAAAACCAAGTCCAAGCCAATTTGAAGACGTGAGATTAGATCCAAGTGCATGGACGGTTGATGCCTAATTCCTAGGGCTTTTTCCCTATTCCTTTCCTAGCCGCCTATGACTTAATTTATTCATTATCTAATTAGGTAGTTTACTTAATTTACAAGTCAATTAGCTGTTTCCTTTTCCTAGTCTTATTAGGAGATTAGTAAGATAAATTCTGTATATAAAGGGATGCTTTGTACAATTATTTTCATGCCTTCAAGCTCTCTACCACCTCTCTTCTATTAGTGTTAATTTCTTTTCTTTATTTCTTTAATTTAGTTTTATTGTTTTATTATTTATTATCTAGTTGAAGATTGATCAGCGTTGTTCTTACAATTGTAAGATTTAATCGTTCTTCGTGTAATGCATGCATGAATTCCTTTTCGCTCTGGGTGTATAACTTTTATTACTTGAATTTATATTAGCCTGCGCAATTTGTTTAAATTCGGGTAGAACCAATTAATCCGTCTCACTACTTCATGTCATTTAGTGGATAGGTTAATTAGTGGTGAAGTTACCGTCAAGTAATGCAGGGTAAAGGGTTAGTAATTCTGAACTGGTGACGCGGGTAAGAATAACTAAAATCGGGTTTGCCTAATTATTAATGTTGTTGGTACAGTTAATGGATGTCGGATTTTCCAGCCTGTTTTCTATTAATTAGAGTAACAATTATGTATGTGCTTATTCACGGTAATTGTCGATAAAGTAAGAGGGAATTGGGTTGTGTCTGTAGATTTCTTATTAGCCGAACCTTCACAGACTATGGACACATCTATGAAAGGCTAGTTTGAATTCACGGTGACCTATAACTGATTGATTTATGTTTTCATCAATATATTTGCATCAGTGATTAATTGCATGAGCTTAACTGAGATTTATTATTCAACTAGGTATTTTTTATTAACGAGAGAAATACAATTACCAGACCCTATAGAGACGATCCTTCTTATTGCTATACTAGTGTTAAGTAGGTTTTTATAAATATTTTTGGTAGATGAAACGACACCTATCAAAATGGCGCTGTTGCGCGGGGACTGGTTTTAATTTTATCTCTCTATTTAAAATAAAACAAAAGTTTTTGTTTTAATTTTTTAAAGTTTTTTCCACTTATCTGCCAGTTTTGTTCTTTTCTGTTAAAAAAGAAAAAGAAAAAATCATGGTAAATCCACTCTTTTCACTTTTCACAATTCACCCATGTCTACACCCCACCACCACACATATGCTTCATACTTTTCATCTCCACCACCCACTTCAATTTTTTCCGGCGTCACTAGGGTTCTTCCTAGTGTCGCCGCCGCCTTCACCACAAAGCCACCCATTGGCGCAATTTCCTTCCCTGTTGTTCTGTTTTAATTGTAGGTCTTCTATGGATGAAAGCAGCAACAGAAATCGATAGGTGAGTGAATCGTGGCGGCCTCCCAAATCACCACGGCGAACCGAAATCGCCGGGATTCAAAGCAATCCCACGACTCAAGCCACTGTTCTCCGTCGTCAGGAGGCGCAGCAAGGGTTTTCGCGAAACCCGTTGCCGCCGCCTAACAAATCATCCCAGAGTTCTTTTCCACCATCTTTTCCATTAAACCGCCACAGCGATCTCAGCTCGCAACTCACCGGCGGCCGTTTTCCCCTTTTTCCTTCCTTTTACACTACTACAATTTTTATTGTATTATTATTTTTTTTTTGTTTCAATTTTGTTTCGGTTTGATTTTATTTATATTTATATTTATTATTATTTTTTTCCCCGTTTTATTTTTTGCGGTTCTAATTGTTGTGGATTGCAGAATTTCTGGAATTTGGTTTTTTGTAACTTTCATCACAGCAGCCGTACCTCTGTTCTCGTCGAGACTGCACGGTGTTACCGTACCTCTGTTTTTCTGTTCAAAACTGGAGTTGTTCTTATCTGGTTTGAAAGCTTCATCGCAACAACTCAACTCCCACCAGTGATGGCGAAACCTCTCATCCACAACTCATGCTCCATCTTACTTTGGGCCAATCTATACAGCATCCAGCTTTTCCAGTTGGCCCAACAAAAATCAGAAGCAAGCTGCGAAGCCGAGCCAATCGCGATTCAAGCCCGCGCCAATGCAGGCCATCGCATCCTGCCTCTTCAGTGGATCTGCACACATCGCAGCCCAAACTTGCGATCCACGCAAGTTGCAAGAAGAATCCAGGAGGGATTTGGAAAATGCATATTTTCCTTTTCCTTTTCTAGTTTTAATTGTAAATTAAGTCAAGTTTCCTAAATTGTTTACGACTTAATTATTAGTTTCCTATTATGTTTTAGTTATTTTATTTCTTTTATTTTCTTGGAATTTTTGGATCTCTATAGATTGAGATAACTGAAGTTCCAGTTGCCAATTTCATGTTCTTTTTGAATTTGGTTTGTAAAGGGATTCCAACTCTTGTTTTAATTCTTTTCTATTTCCTTTTCTTGTAAATTTTGACTACCCTTATTCCTATATATAGGAGGTAGTCGAAACCATACAACTCAGAATTCTTTGGTTTAGTTGTGAGGTTTATCCTTTACTTTTAGAATTCTCAGTTATTTCACTTTTGAGCTTGTGTATTTTCATGCATTGATAATTCTACAAGTTCCTGAACTTAGAAGGGTCTAGGTCACTTGCTCTGCCTAGATTTCTGTTTGTTCACCTCTTAATTCTCTAGTTAGTTTAAGAATAAAAGTAGCTAGTCTCACTTAAATTAACTAAAGATTTTTGAGTTTTCAAGAGAGTAAGTCTGTGACCTTCAAGATCTTGACTTTCCTTGGCAAAGTATTTCACAACGTGAGGCGTTTCACGACAAATCACATCAAGAAGAAACAACAGCGGCCGGATTACTTTATAACCCATATCCAAAAAAAGAGAAATTGATTCAAGGCTTTGATTTTGCTTCTTATCTCTGTTGGTTTTCGTGCAATCAATTGAGTAAATTTGATTGCCATAGCCGTGGGTGTGCAACAACTCAAACCAATTTTATTTGTTTGGGTTTTGGCTTCCTTGATTCGTGTTGCAGTGATTGTTTTGATCGGCGATTGATCGCAACTCCGAGTTGGTTAATCCTTGTGGGTTTGTTTAATTTTGGGCCCTACAAGGGTAGAAAAATAAGAAGAAATAGCAATGGCCGAATTTTGCTAGAAGAAGAAGAAACAGTAGTGGCCGGATTTTGTAGGTTTTGGCAACTACCGGTCGCGCCTCGTCGCGATTGACTCTCGAAGAGGACAAAACCGTGGCAGCCATGGGTTTTCAGATCTTAATTTCTCGATTGCATAGATTTAAAACACAAAGATTTTTTGTGGAAGATGATGAATATAATTTAAAACAAACAGGGCTCTGAATTTCATCGGTTGCACTTGGAGAAGAAGAAGATTGCCTTTTTTTTCCTTTTCTTTTTCTAGTTTTTAATAGTTTTTGAAGGAAGAAGACTTTTATAACTTTGGATGAGTTTGCCCCTAACTAAAAGACTCCGTTAGGGAGTTAATGAATGTGTTGGGAGGAACCAGGTTTTAATAAACCAAACAGCAGAAAAATCCTCACCAATTGTTAGAACAACTTAGGAGCATTAACTAAGATCAACAACAAATCACCAATGAAAGATAAACCAAGCCAAAAGCATTAAAAACCAAACAGAAAGAACACACAATTTTTATGTGGAAAACCTTTTTAATGTGAAGAGTAAAAACCACGGGACTATTCATCCACTCTAAAACTCCACTATAATCAAATCAACAGTAGAGTACCATTCTCAGCAAATACAAAATTGAGATATGGCATTTAACAATCAACGAAAGCACCAAACCCCAAAACAGAAATCAACACCCGTGAAAAACTTCACCAGAAAATCAGTAGCAGCTTAAAAAATTATAGAAAAATATCTAACAGTTAAAATCTGATCTCCACTATTTAGATTGACGATCTATGAGTCTTCTTTCTCCAGTTAAATTTTCAGACTGATCGGACACCATTTGGACCTTCGATCAAGTGATTTACCATGACTGCTCTGGGTTGAAACCTTGCTGACGAATTTCTGCAGACTTTTCTGCCTCCCCTTCAGTCAGAGACTTCTCAGGGATACCAAAACACTTATATTGAACCACCACAAAATTATGAAACCCAACATATAGATATGGCATGTCCTATTGAGCCTTGAATTTAGTCTTAATCCAACTGGGTTTCTGATTAATAATAAATCCTTTTCGATTTATGATTTACTCATTAATCCTAATGGCTTTATAATTACTATTAATCTTAATGGATTTATGATTACCCATTACTCCTGGGTTAATCCACATACGTTGGGAGCCTAAACCCAATAGGAAGGACTTCACAGAATTGAATGTTTTGCCCAAAAATGAAAGTTCAGTGTCGAAAAAAGAATATTTGAAAAAAAAAAAGTGTCATTTTTTGCAAAAATCTATAGTTAAGTGATCAAATGTGTATTTCACCCAATACTTTTTTTCAGTAAATAATAATAAAAATAAAATTCTTTTTCAAACAATGAAAAATTAAAAAAACAAAACTTTTTTTTAACTAGGATATAAATATAATTAATGAACGAAAAAGAAAGTCAATCATGAAGCCTACCTTACTTAATTCACAATAGAACTCAAGATTCACTCTCAATTTTCAAAAATTCCAGAAGCCCTTCAAAAGTTCTTTCAACCCAGTCAATTCAACGATTCCATTTCTTCGACCCAACTAATTCCTCCACATTATCTTTTAATGGCCAAATCATGAAAAAATTATACCTATCCAACGGCCTTCCACAGTAGAAAAAGATTAATCCATGTCGAAAAAGGAGGAGGAATCTACATCCCTTTCAATGGTTAAATCCAAAAAGTCTATAACCCTTCAATGCCCCCCCCCCCCCCCCCCCCCCAAAGTAGAATAAGATGAATCATCATCAAAAGATGAGAAAGAATCTACTTCCCTTTAATAGGAAAAAAAATTCCATACCCCTCCAATAGTGTTCCCTTGTAAAAGAAATGAATCATAGTTGAAAGAAGATTGGGAAAGGATCTGCTACTAAAAAGAATAATGAAAACCTGAAAACCCTTCAAAATGAAGCCACAAAAAAAAAAAAAAAAAGCAACCTAGCATTCTGAAAAGCAAAACGCCCCACCTCCTTCATCCGTGCTAAAAAAATAAATCTCAAACTAAGAAGACTAAAAATGTAAAGCGAAAAACCACTCCACCACCCCAAGCTTAGCCTCTTCCCAGGAACAATGAAAATAGTATGAGTGATGATGGGAAAAAGAAAAAGAATAGTAAAGCTGGGAGCTTGGAACCTTCTCCCTAAAAATAGAAGAAACTTGAAGAAAATACTGTAGTTTTAAATATTGGGGGGGGAGGGGGCGTAGTTGAAGTTTATGTTGGTGGAGGTTATGGTTGTAGTTGGGTAAATGGTGATTGTAATGGTGACAATAGAGAAGATTTTAAGATGTCCATTAACGATTCAAGCATACACTAGTTTAGGTTCCAAAGGCCTAATGACTGCTGATTAAGTTAGTTTCTTGAAGGAAAACTTGAGTTGTTGAGAGTGCAATATTAGAGAAATTTGATCAAAAGTAGAAGGGATTGCTAGTGATGGAAATAGAAATTTTTATTGAAGCAATTTTGAATGTATGTAGATCACATTAGACATGTGTCATATGCGATTAATAAATAATGACTTGTTATACTACTTTGGTAGATATAGTATTTTGGACATAAGTATGTGGTGGCCTTATTATTTATGCTATTTACTACAAGAAGTACTTTGAAACATATTTTTCCAGTACTGCTAGTTATTTTTGTTCACAAGTGCTTTTGTACAGATTAACATGATGTGACGCAATATGAAAGATTTTCTGGATTTTAAATCTTACGGATGATGACTTTTGGAATATGAAACATTCATGCGTTCATAAATTTTATGTCTATTAGGCTTGTAAGCGTACATACCTAGACATGATTATCTCCCGTCTCTGTTACATGATGCTTTAATTTACATATCAATCTGATGAATACTATGTCAAAGTTCATATATTGTTTTGTGGCTGAACATGTTCATATTAAGTGGGATGAACCTCAATCAATTAGTAATTATGTTGATTGAGTTAAGAACATGTTGTTTTCATAAGTTAAAGTGATAATCTACAAAGCAAGTTTATCTCTACTATCACATCTTGTAAGTCTCGGGTGATAAACGAAGAACTTTTTAAGTTTGTTACAATTAATTAAACAATCACAACTCTTTAATAGTTGGAATAATAAGTGGCATGATAGGAACAAGGGAAAAAAAATATTGCTTTGCATGCTAATTATTGCTCTAGTAATAACAACTACCATTTTTCTAAAAACACATTTTCTCATTAAATAATAACAAAAATAAATTTTTTCCAACCAGGATATAAATATAATTAATGAAAGAAAAATAAAGTCAATGTTCAAACCCTACTCTACTTAATTCATAATCGAATTTAAGATTCACTTTTTCTTCAATCAAAAAGCCCTGCAAAAATTCTTTCAACCCCTAGTCAATTGAATGTTTCATACCCCTCCAACGACCTCCCTCGATAGAAGAAAATGAATTATAGTCGGAAGAAGAGGGAGAAGAATTTGCTACTAAAGGGAATGACAAAGATCTGACAGCCACTTATAATAGCGCCACAAACAAATCAACCTAGCATTGCTAAGAAGAAAACTGCGCCACCTTCTTCAATTGTCCTTAAAAAAAACCTTAAACTAATAAGACAAAAATTATGCAGCAACAAATCACTCCACCACCCCCAACTCAGACCTTTCCCAAGAATGATGACAATGGTAGGACTGATGATGGAAAAAAGAAAAGGAGTAGTAAAGTAGGAAACTTGGAACTTTCTCCAAAAAAATGGAAGAAAATTGAGGAAATGACTATTGCTTTGATAGGGGGTGTAGTTGAAGTTGACGTTGGTAGTGGTTATGGTTGTAGTTGTGGAAATGGTAATTGTGATGCTGACAGTGATCATGGAGAAGATTGAAAGAATAAATGTCCTTTCACGATTCAAGCATACACTAGTTTGGGTTCAAAAGGCCTAATGACGGTGGAACAATTAGTTTCTTGAAGGAAAACTGGAGTTGTAGATAGTGCAATATAAGAGGAGTTTGATCAAAAGTAGAAGAAATTCTACATGGAGGAAACATAAATTTTGTTGAAGAAATTTAGATTGTTTGTAGATCACACTAAACATGTGCGGGATGTGAATAAGAAATAATGACTTGTTATACTACTTTGGTAGATATAGTATTTTGGACATAGGTATGTGGTGTCCTTGTTATTTAGACTTTTACTATTAGAAGCACTTTAAAACATATTTTGTCCACTAATGTTAGTTATCATGGTTCACAAGTGGTTTTGGAGGGATTAACATGATGTGATGCAATGTGAAAGAAGTTTTTGAATTTTATATATTTTGGATGATAACTTTTGGAATATGAAAGATTCACGTGTTCGTAGATTTTATATGTCTATTAAGCTTATGTGTCAGTGTATATACCTAGACATGGTTATCTTATGTCTGTGTTACATAATGCTTTGATTTACATATCAATATGATGAATACTATTGTCGAAGTTTATATGATGTTTTGTGGCTGAACAAGTTCATATTAAGTGGGATGACCCTCAATTAATTAATGACTATGTTGATTGAGTTAAGAACAACATGTTGTTTTCATAAGATAAAATGATAAACTACAAAGCATGGGTATCACCACTATCACATCTTGAAAGCCTCACGTGATATACGAGGCACTTTAATACAATTACAATTACCCTTAATTAAACAACCAAAACCCTTTAGTAGTTGGAATAATGAGCGGCAATATAGAAACAAGAAAAAATATATTTCTTTGGATTCTAAATACTACTCGCAATAACACTAGAATTTTTTAAAAACTAAAATTTCTCATTAAAAAATAATAATAATAAACATTTTTTTTTGTTCAAACATGAAAATTTTTAAAAAGAAAGACATTTTATTCCAACCAGGATATAACTAAAACTAGTGAAAGAAAATGAAAACCAATCATCAAATCCTACCCTACTTAATTCACAATCTAACTCAGGATTCACTGTCCTTTTTTTTTTAAATCTCAAACGCCTTGCATAAATTCTTGCAACCCCTAATCAATTCAACGATTCCTCTTCTTTGACCCAATCAATTCATCATCCTTCCATTTCAAAAGAAAAATATAAAAAGCTCGTACACCTTTAACGGCCACCCCCCATAAAAATAGATGAATCATTGTCAGAAGAGGAGGAAGAATATGTTCCCTTCCAATGGCAAAAACAAAAACTTCTTACCCCTCCAACGGCCTGCTCCGGTAGAAAAAGATGAATCATCGTTGGAAGAAGAGGAGGAATCTCTTGCTAAAAGGAAGAACAAAGAGTTAGCCTCCTCTCAAAATCTAGCCATAGAAAAAAACACGGAATTGATAATTGGAGGACGCTTTATACAATATAGATGACACTTTTTAAAAAATTTAGACTTGAAATTACTTTTTTGCCCTTCCCCTTTCTACTTCCTTGTGTAGTAAAATTGGGGATTTTACTTCCCATTTGTTGCTCCATCTTCTCCGACGATTCCATCATCCATCTTAACTTAGGTCCTCCATCTCCGAATCTCCATCGTTCCATCTCCATCGGCGATTCCATCAGCCATCTCCATCGCCGATTCCAAATGCCATCTCCAAGTGACGGCTAGTCCATTTTTCATTTTTTAGAGTAAATTGCAATGTTGTGGGTGTTGTAAATCGTATGGGTTTTGTGTTTAGGAATCTTTTTGGGTGTTTCTTGCGTTTTTCGGCAGTGTTTTGTGAATTTTATTGTAACTTATGTATTAGTGCGACGGAAAAAGGGTATTCTAGGTGATTATTTCCCTTACAATTGCTCTGACCAAGCGACTAAAGCTGAAAAAATTGGCGTCCTTTGGTGAATTTTTCTTGGAAAATCGCTTTAGCCAAGCGATTTTAAGAGGCGATTGTTTCCTATAAAATCGCTTAGCCGAAGTGATTCTACGAAGGAAAATCCCTTGGTCTAGGCGATTTTACCAGTTTTAATCCCCTGCCCAAGTGATTTTTCTAAGTAGTTATTTTTTTCACAATATTTGTTATGTTTGGTTGATTTTGATTATTTGTATAGTAATTTTCTTGCAACCTATTAATTTCATATGGGAGATAGAAATCTAGATCATACAATTAAATTCCATAGGAGAAACCAATCCAAAGTTGGAGGGAGTCGTATTCCGGCGGCAGAAAATGCCCCTCATGTTCCGCCCATGGCGTCTGAGCGTATGAAAAAGGTTGTAGGAAGAATGCGAACATCTTCCTCCAGACTTGCGAATAACAATGCTCTCATTATGGAACAACAATTTAAACCTTCCTTTTCTAGAAATGAGAATAATGATGATCCCATTAATGAACAACCATTCACACCGCCCTTTTCTGATAATGAAATGAAATATGATGATGGTGACGGTGAGAGGGATTGTGGGAAGTGCCGTGACTGTGAACAGGCCAATACAAGCACCCAACCAATTAGTAGAGGGGGGAAAAGATTAATGGGAAGTGAGGGTAGGGCAATGATTGTTGGGTGGAAGGCTTATAAGGAGCTAGATCATCCGCTCGAAGATGGTTCTTTAATCCCTGAGTTGCTATTGAGTTTCAATGGACATACTGCCTACTACATATGGCATGGAAAGGTAATTAAAGTAAATTGCATACTTGTATTTAGAGTTCTTTGAATTCTTATTTCTTTACAAATAAGATATGTTTATATTACTTGTGATCAAATATGCTTTAATACAGTCTTTTCACTAGTTAACGTTATGAAAAATATGCTTTATCCCTTGTAAGCATTTGTTTTAATACAAGTTTTACACTTGGTAGGAACGGCCCACATTGAAATGTCATAGTGGTGCCGATCGCTTGAAAAACTAGGTAGGTGATGGTGAAATGAAAATACTTGTAGAGGGGTCCGGTTTGGCGCAGTTAGTAGACTGCATGCATCCTGAGTTAGACGCTGCTCTGCTTAGTGCCTTTGTGGAGAGGTGGCATCTGGAGACTCCATATGCCATTCGGGGAGATAACAATAACACTACATGATATTGCTTACATACTGCACATTCTGATTGGGGGTAAGGCCATTTATGGGAAAACAAAGCCTGCAAAATTAGGGATGGAGGTTGCAACTATGTTAGGAATAGAGGAAGAGAAAATGGATAAGCCTAGATATGTGAAGTTGACTAGCCTTGAGGCAAAATGTGCCAATAGGTACGATCAAGTGAATGCTACCTCAGGTTATTTATTGTGGCTGTTAGGGCTGACCCTGTTCGTGGACAAGATGAAAACCCATGTCTCTGGGCATTTTTTACCTTTGCTTTGTGATATTGAGAAGGTAAGTGAGTACAGATGGGGCGCAGCTTGCTTGGCGAACTTGTATCGCCATCTTGGGAAGTTATCTAGGGCATCGAGTGCTCAATTTGGAGGCTGTTTGACTTTACTTCAAGTTTTTATTAAGCATTTACCTTTCGTTTAAATGTTTCTATATTTTGTGTCCATTGTTTGAATTATTTTCCTGGTTCTTATTAGAGCTGGATATACAAATACTTCCCAACATTCAGCCCTCCAAAGAAGAGATCGTGGAATAATAGCATGCCTTCTGCAATGAAATGGAACGTTGGTAGCGGTAAGAAGCATGTCACACAAAATGATTTGAACGCATACAGGCGTGGGCTAGTTGCACTAAAGCCAAATGAGGTAATAAATTCGTTGTATATAATTGAAGCATTTACTGCTCTTTCTTTCGATTCTTAGTTGATTTGAATTAATGCTTAACAGGTCAATTGGATACCATTTGAGCCAAATCCGTCATTGGTCCATAAAATTTCATTGTATAGGGGGTTCATCCATTGCATTAACATTGAAAAGCCCTAAATGCCGGATCGGGTATTAAGATAGTTTGGGTACACCCAACACATTCCTTATCCAGTCTTTATTCCCAAGGAGTGCTATAGAGGCCCGGAGACTAAAAAATATGTTTGCAATTACGACGCTGATATCCAGGGTTGGCAAATATATCATACGAGGCTTCTGCGAGGGATGAAGAGGGCCGATGCAACTAACGAAGCATGTGAAGGTTACCTTGATTACTTCCAATCTTGGTCCCATGTTCGTGTCAGTAGAGATCCAGTCGAGGAAGACAATCCTGGGCCTACCCAGCTGTCCCCAGCTGCGGTATGTTTAAGATGATATTAGGGTTAATTTTTAACTATATTTGTATTATTATAAAGATATTGATTTTTTATTTTTAATTGTTGTAGTGCATTCAATACTTAGCATCTCGTATGGTTTTTCTTCATCCAAGGACTAGACATGAGGTCAACCCTGATATGCGTGCGAGGGCTCTTGATGAGATGGACTATCATTTGGAGGATCAGATGCCGGGACTTGAAGAACTTGCGGCAAAACCGCCTTATGATAAGTAATTCATTGTATTATCAGATGTGGATTTGGAACAACTAGTGTAATTACTGTTATGGTTTTCTATTTTCCTGTTGTTTGTGGACAATTGTCAATTTTTTTTGCTGAAATTGTAACTGAGTGTTGGCTGTTGAATTGTTTAGCAATGTTATTTTAGTACTTCATTTTGTGTTTTTTACAGGGATTGATTGACCCTTATATATGGGAGACTACGGCCAAATTTCTGAAGGATATATAAATACATATTGAATAATAATTCATTCTGCATTAAATCTATATTTCTTTTTACAATACACATTGAAGAATACAAATTACAATTTCGATTCACTTAATACAATCCCTATTCGATAACTATCGTAGGTTGTATGTCAATAGTACCTACACTATCAACGTACAACCTAGGATAGTTGTCTAATTAGGGTTGTAACTTATCCTCAACTCATCCATCATATCTGACTTATGGTGTCGCCACAGCACACAGATTGGAGGCAACATGACTTCGCCAGTCGTTTCCAAACAAATAAAATGATTGCCGAATATATGACCCATAGTGATGTACGTGTTCGAATCATCAGATATGCCAGACTCCCTCAACTGCAGTGGAAAGAAGGTACAACATTCCGATCCATAGAATACAAATACCCTCTGGTACCTCGTGGTGACAAGTAGGCAAAATAGATAAGTATCAAATCAAAACTCTCTTGTAGCAGGAGTTATATGGCAATTCAACACTCGACGAGCTGAAGTGTAGTTACCTTCACCAAGAACTCCAAACCACAGTGCAACATACTCTTCAAGTCCAAGTAAAAGCTCCCTCCGGACTTGAGACCAAAATGACTCTTCACCATGTACAAATCTAGCTATTACCCTGAAACCACAGTGTCCACCCCCCTGTACATTGGTATAATAAACACAATTGAACACAAATTGTTTCACTATTTTTGAAAGGTTGAAAGGCCAATTGAATTCGTCATAATTCATTCGTTTCCTTCTCAATTAATGTCCCAGTCCCGCTACGACCTGCACTTGTAATTCATATGTATCACGTTATCGATCTATAAGCAAACACAAATAACAATACAAATAGGGTAATCTGTCAAACTATAAGTACCTCTGCCTCTGTGTGCTCCCAGCCCGATAGATTTTGCTATGTAGGATTGTGTTTCAACTGACCCCTGTGTGGCCTGTGTATCGGATCATCTAGGTCAACAGTCTCTGGATACAGAGTACTATGCATGACACCCGCTACTCTATATATGTTAGTAGTGGGATGTTGTGAGGCCTTAACATACATGTCATGTAGTCACCCTTGTGCTGTTTGCCGCTCATCATCGTTGGGAATATTTTCCTCATCCAAAGATAGGGTCTTCCAGAAGGCGTCCACATCCATAGGATCAATAGGTATGAAATTCTTAACCATTTCATGTGCATACAGCAAGCCGAAACTAGTTCACATTTCACAACCACACAACTCAATATTTACCCCGTACAGTGCACCTCTCTTTTTATATTCTTGTAATAACAATTGTATGGCATCATACAAAACTCTACCATTCACCCTACTATACAACAGGTATTTTCTTCACGCAATGTTTTGCTCCGAGAAGCCTCCATTTTACTCCGGATCTCATCCAAATGCTCCTTTATCATTGTATATATTCCCAAGAAAATAGTCAAAAATGATCTTCTATCAGTTTTAATGGCATTCTTCAACATTACATGTGCACTCTCAACCCTAAGAAATCAAATAACATAGAAAATTTAGGATTTAAATCGGATAATAATTTATCACGTATGCATATATGTAAAATCTATACGATGAAAGTTAACAAGTTCTCACATGTTGTTTGTACATCCTCCGTAATATTTTATGTCTTTAGTCTAGAATGATACAAACTTGGACTTGTGGGGATCCAACCATGTCTGGTGCAAATACTTAACCACTGATCTCCATCGACCTCTATAGTTAGTCTCAATGAACTCCACAGCTTTCATGAACTTTTCATAAGTTAAAGCACTCATCGCTCTTCTCCACTGACCTTCAAACTCATCTAATATCGTAGTGTCCGTACACACACTTAGTGCTTCTTCCTTACATCCATAGCAATATGTCTCTTGCAAAGTAGTTGTCTAGAATGTGGAAATACATTGTGCACAGATTTCAGTATAGCCGACTCTCTATCAGTCATGACAAAAAATGGGTTTTTCAAGGGATCAAACAGTTACCTCAATCTAGTCATAGCACAGAAATAAGTTTCGTAGGTCTCATCCCTCATGAAAGCAAAAGCAACATTAATGTATTGATCTGTAGGAATATGAGCGACTATCTGCAGTAGAGACATGTCATACCTATTTGTCTTGTACGTCGTATCCATGTACAATACATAAGGAAACGAGCAAAGTAGACCAGGAACCCCCTCGTGAGCCAAGAACACATTTTCAATAGCATTACGCTCATCTTCTGCTGTGTACAGTAGTGGTATCTGTAATCCTGCAACAGTTTTAAGAAATACTGTATAGGACTTAAATTTTCCCTCTCATCTCTTCTTACTTTTACCATTTCATTATACACTTGTCTCATACGGTGACATTATCATCATTACAAGATCGCAGTTTTGCCAACATCTGTTTCGGCCTCATATTTATCTTCAACATTTCTGCAATTTTCTCCTTTTTCGATACATTTAACTGGGAGTGCTTTTGATGCCAATTTCTAATGAGGGGTAATTCATAATTGTGCTGACATTTTATGGCATTCAGCTTCCAATTACCCCCACTGATTTCTTTTCCTACTAGTTGAAAGGAACAACCAGTCAGTTGCTACTGGTGTTGTTACAATTTTTTTTCCCTTCACCTAAGGGTGCCTTGCTTCTAAGTTCTCCCGACTTGTCACAACCGATATCCACTCTCCCTCTTCTCCCTTTTAGAAGCCCTTTCCATTTTTTAGATGAAGAGATTTTAGTATCAAACTGATGCTCAGCTGCTCTAGTTTCAACCCAATGAATCAAGTCCGCTCTAGTCGTGAACTCTTCATCAATACTGAATATATCAGTGTAATCTTGAAATATACGTTCATCCTCAAAATATATATCCTGTCAAGGAAAGAAAATATGGCATCAGCTATTAAGGAAATTTGGGGTAAAAAACAACTTTTAAAAAGAATTGCCCGGATGGGGGCAATTTTCACAGTTTAAATCTCCCGAGGTGATTTAAACTGTGAAAATTGCCCCATCCAAGCGAATTAACAGGAAAGAATTGCCTTCCCCGAGCGATTAAATGAGATTTTTTCGCCAGAGGATGCCAATGTATCCCTATTTAATCTCTCGAGGGAGGCGAGGTTTTCATATAGAATCGCCTGGAAAGGGTGATTTTTTCATATACAATCGCCTATAAGGGGCGATTCTAGGGCTAAAATCACCTCCTCCAAGCGATTGTTTGTGAAAAAATCGCCCCTTTCGGGCAATTCTGGTGCAGTAAAATTTTTTTTTAAAGGTTCCACCTTTCACCCAAAAAATGTGTAATTTTCAAATGTACTATGAAATATGGATCGTCATCGGAGTTA
The DNA here is from genome assembly GCA_016801395.1 of Leptodermis oblonga. Lineage (NCBI taxonomy): Eukaryota > Viridiplantae > Streptophyta > Magnoliopsida > Gentianales > Rubiaceae > Leptodermis > Leptodermis oblonga. The sequence goes on from CM028753.1 coordinate 23,438,867, forward strand.
TCGTTCATAATTATACATGAAAAATTCTTGTATTCTTGATTCAATGTTATGAAAGTGGAGTGGGATGGAAATGAGTGAAAGAAAATTTGAAAGAATTTGAGTAGAAAAATGGGAGTGAATTAAAGAGGAAATGAAGGTATGGAAGTGAGTTAAAGAAGAAATGAGGGTGTAGGTAAAAATGGTAGGTAAAAATATTTATGAGGGTAGAAATGTATAAAGATATTATTCTCTTTTCGCCACTTAAAATTTTAAAAAGTGTTTTGTGTTTAGTAAAAACTGTCCTATAATTAACATGCCCTAAACAACATTACGTTTATGAAAATCAAACCTCTACACCTACTTCAAACGTCTCACAAAATAAACTTTGAACTAATTAAGAAGACAAAAAGTGTCGAGAGACAAACCACTCCACTGCTCTAAGCTCAACCCCTTCACGGGAGCGAAAGCAATTATAAGAGTGATGATAGGAAATAGAAAAAGAGTAGTAAAGCAAAGAACCTGGAACCTTCCCCCAAAAAATAGAAGAAAATTAAGGAAACTATTGTTGTCTTGATAGGCGGAGGCGTAGTTGAAGTTGATGTTGGTGGTGGGGGTTATTGTTGTAGTTGTGGTAATGGGGATTGTGATGTTGACAGTGATGATGGAGAAGATTTTAAGAATAAATGTCATTTCACGATTCAAGCATACACTATTTTGTCTCAAAATGCCTGATGGTGGTTGAAAAAGTTGGTTTTTTGAAGGAAAACTTGAGTTGTCGATAGTGCAATATCAGAGGAGTTTGATCAAAAGTAGAAGAAATATCTAGCAGAGGAAACATAAATTTTGTTGGAGAAATTTCGAATGTATGTAGATCACACTAGACATGTGCGAGAGGCTATTAAGAAATAATGACTTGTTATACTACTTTGGAAGGTATAGTATTTTGGACTACGGGTGTAAATGAGCAGAGCTATTCGTGAGCAGCTCGGTTAAAGGTTGGCTCGAGCTTGGTCAAACTCGAGCTGGAGGCTGCTTGTTTAATAATTGAGCTGAGCTCGAGCCCAATTACTACTGGCTCGAGGGCTTATCGAGCCCGCCTCTTTATATAATTTTATAATTTATTTTATAATATTTTTATATTTTTTTAGTCAAAATTAAAAAAAATTAATTCGAGCTTGAGCTCGGGCTTGAGTTCGAGCTCAAAAGCTTGCTCTACTATAAACTCGAGCTCAAGCTCGAGCCTATTATAATTTGGACGAGCCGAACTCGAGCCCGAATATTTAGACTCAAGCTGAGCTCAAGCCTGATCGGTTTTTATCAAGCCCAACTCGATAAGACCCCAGCTTGGACTCAACTCGGCTCGTTTACTTATTTTGGACATAGGTATGTGGTCCTTGTTATTTAGGCCATGTACTATTAGAAGTACTTTAAAACATATTTCGTCCAGTAATTTTAGTTATTATAGTTCACAAGTGGTTTTGGAGGGATTAACATGATGTGATGCAATGTGAAAGAAATTTTGAATTTTATATCTTTTGGATGACAACTTTTGGAATATGGAAGATTCATGCATTCATAGATTTTATGTCTATTATGCTTGTGAGTGAGTGTATATACCTATACATGGTTATCTTCTATCTATATTACATGATGTTTTGATTTACATATCATTATAGTGAATGATATGTCGAAGTTTATATGTTATTTGTGACTAAACAAGTTCATATTAAGTAGGATGAACCTTAATCAATTAATGATTATGTTGATTGAGTTAAGAACAACATGTTATTTTCATAAGGTAAAAATGATAATCTACAAAGTATGTTTATCTCCAAATCACATCTTGAAATCCTCATGTTATATACGAAGTGGTTTTCAAGTTTAATACAATTTACCCTTAATTAAACAGCCAAAATTCTTTAGTAGTTGGAATAATGAGCGGCATTATAGAAACAAGAAAAAAAATTTGTTTGGATTCTAAATATTACTAGCAATAACACTAGCAATTTTTTAAAAGATAAATGTTTTCATTAAATAATAATAATTTTTTTTTTGTTCAAACAATGAAAAAATTTAAAAAGAAAAACTTTTTTTTTTCCAATTAGGTTATAAACATAATTAGTGAAAGAAAACTAAAACCAATCATCAAATCCCACTCTATTTAATTCACAATCGAACTCAAGAGTTGCTTTATTTTTTTGAATCCCAAACGCCCTGTATAAGTTCTTACCTTTGCCAATTCAACGATTCATCTTTTTTGACACAATCAATTCATCATCCTTCCATTTTGAAAGAAAATTTTTAAAAGTCCGTACCCCTCTAACGGCTTCCCCCAGTAAAAATAGATGAATAGTTGTTGGAAGAGGAGGAAGAATCTGCTTTCCTTCCAATGGGAAAAACAAAAACTTCTTACCCCTCTAACAGCCTCCCCGGTAGAAAAAGATAAATCATCATCAGAAGAAGAGGAGAAATCTCTTGCTAAAGGGAAGAACAAAAAGTTAACAGCCTCTCAAAATCTAGCCACAGAAAAACAACCTTGCATTTATGAAAATCAAACCTCCATACCCACTTCAAACGTCCTACAAAATCAACTTTAAACTAATTAAAAAGACAAAATTGTCTACAGAGACAAACCACTCCCCACCAGCTCAGTCCCTTCATAAGAGCAAAAGTAATTATAGGAGTGGTGATGGGAAAAAGAAAAAGAGTAGTAAAGTAAAGAACTAGGAACCTTCCCCCAAAAATAGAAGAAAATTGAGGAAAAATTGTTGTCTTGATGGGACGAGGCGTAGTTGAAGTTTATGGTGGTGGTGGTTGTTATGGTTGTAGTTGTGGTAATGGTGATTGCGATAGTGATGGTGATAATGGAGAAGATTTTAAAAGGAAATGTCCTGCAAGATTCAAACACACACTAGTTTGAGTTCGAAAGACCTGATAACGACTGAGAAAGTTAGTTTGTTTAAGACAAACTTGAGGGTGCATCATCAGGGTAGTTAGTGCAAAAGTGGAAGGAATTGCTAGTGGAGAAAATAGAAATTGTGTTGAATAAATTTTGAATGTATGCATATCACGCAAGACATATGTTGGATGTGATTAAGAAGTAATGTGCTGTTATCCCATTTTGGTAGATATATTTTGGACAAAGGTATGCAATGACTAGGTTATTTAGGGCTTGTTTGTTTTGATGAGTTCTTAAAACAAGTTTTCAAATTTTGGTTTTGAAAATTATTTTTAAATGTGAAAAGTGTATTGAAAATATAAAAATGTGTATTTGAAAGTTGAAAAGGTATGTTGGGAATGATGATAAATATAAAACCGATTTTTTTAAATATCGTAATAAACATACCCTTAAGCTAAGCATATTTTTGTTCAGTATTGTTAGTTATTGTGTTTCACAATTTTCTTTGAGGGATTAACATGTTGTGATGTAATATGAAAGATTTATTTTTTTGATTTTAGATCTTTTTGATGATGACTTTGGGAACATGAAAAATTAATGCGTTCATAGATTTTATCTGTCTATTAGACTTGTGAGTGAGTGTACATACCTTGTTATGGTTATCTTCTGACTGTGCTACCTAATGCTTTTATGACATATGAATATGTAAAATACTCTGTCGAAATCCATATATTTTTTGTGGCTGAACAAGTTCTTATATTAAGTGTGATGAACCTCGTCCAATTAATGCTTATGTTGATTGAGTCAAGAACAACATGTTGTTTTCTTAAGGTTAAATGATAATCTACTTACCATTGTTTATCTCCATGATCACATCTTTAAAACCTCATGTGATATATGAAGCACTTTCAAGTTTAATACAATTAATTAAACAATCAAAACTCTCTAGTATTTGGAATAATGAGGGGTATTACAGGAACAAGAAAAAAGTATTATTTTGAATGTTAATTATTGCTCTGGCAATAACAACAACCATTTAGAAAGAAAAAGAATTCTCAGTAAATAATAGTAAAAACAAACAATTCTTTTTGTTCAAACATTGAAAAAATTGAAAGATAAAACTTTTTTCCCAACCAGGATAAAAATATAATTAATGAAAGGAAAAAAAAAAAAAAAAGCTACGTCAAACCTTATTCTACTTAATTCACAATCGTACTCAAGGGTCACTTTCCTATTTCTTTGAATCCCTAAAGCTCTACAAAAACAAAAACTCCTTCAACCCCAGTCAATTTAACGATTTCTCTTCTTCGACCCAACCAATTCCTCATCATTCCATTCCAGAGGCAAAATCCAAAATGTCTGTACTTTCCCAATGGTATCCCCGTTAGAAGAAGATATCGTCGAAAGAGGAGGAAGAATCTGCTTCCCTTTCGATGGTAAAATCCAAAATTTGGTACCCCGCCAACGTCCCCTGGTAGAAAAAGAATAATCATCGTCGAAAGAGAAGAAATAAAATACTTCCCTTTCAACAAAAAAAATCCAAAAAGTTTGTATACCTCAAACGATCTCCTCTGGTAAAAGAAGATGAATCATCATCAGAAGAAGAGGAGGAAAAATCTACTGCGCTAGAGGCAGAACAAAAAGTTGACAGCGCCTCAAAATCAAGCCACTAGAGAGCAACCTAGCATTGCTAGAAAGGAAACCGCACCACCTACCTTAAGCGTCCCATAAAATCAACCTCAAGCTAAGATAAAAAGTGTGTACAGACAAACCATTCCACTAGCCCTATGTGACACCCCCATCCCCGACCTTCCTGTTTCATGTGGTAGTCGCGACTGAGATGCCTGCCTGGTTCGCACCAGGACTCATTCATGATATACAGAGTAATCACTAAGTAAATAATACATTCATTCATTAAAGTTAGTTACCAAACTTTCAAGCTATACTAGATTTCCAAAAGATACAAACACTAAGCCATACTATTACAATCCTACTTCAAAAAAACGCTAAAGCTGTGACACCGCAGATTCACCACCCCGTATACAAAGGGTTGGCTTCACTGAATGCCTGCCTGGTTCGCACCAGGACTCAGAACATGTAGAACAAAATAATAAGAACTTCTCTTATTATTAAAATAGCCAAACCTTAATGTACATAGATCATTACTTAACATAAAAGCGGAAGCAAGGCTAAACATAGCCCCTCTATGTACATTCCTATTAAACTAATATAATAGGTCTGACCCTCATGCAGTTCCCTCCTAGTATTAATAGTGAGTGAAGTCCTCCTCATACCAAAGATATGTTATAAAATTTTGAAAACAGAGAACAGGAAAACAGAAAATAGAATAAGTCCTTGCCCAGTGAGAGTCCACCGTTCTTGCAAACATTTACCAAGTTGTAAAGTTTACCTATGCATATAGTTCAAGCATATCCTAACAAATAGCATTCATGACTCATGAAAATTTTAAAGACATATAATGAGAATGAAGGGTAGCTGTTTAAGGTTCTATGTGAGCCATAAACAAACTAATCAGTTCATCTCGAGAATAAGGGCGATCGCTAGAGTATACATGTACGCTCAACGATGGTTAACTTATCTCAGTGAACATAAAGAGAATGAGGGGCGTTTGTCAACGTGTACATATACGATGAACGAAGACCAGCTCACCTCAGCATAATAATCATAATCATTTACCTATCGACAGCCACTCCTGAATTTATACATGCGTATGTGGACCCCGGTGGTCAGTACTGGCTTCGAAATCAGGAACACAAATGATCCAGACGACCAAGCCCTATGCTGGCTCGTGGGATCAGATCGAATAGCATATAATGGATCCAACACAACTTATGCTCAAATAATAGATTCAGTGTCCAAAGAAAGTACAACTGAAACATAACAACTACATATGTGTCCAGCCGGTAAGTAAACACAACTGGCAGTTTGAAAATCAAAAAGCATTTCAAGCATTTTTAACAAACAATTCAAAATATGCTGCAAACAAGATTCAGTGCAGTTCAATTATTAATTGTATTAAAATGGTATCCATTTTCAGTGATAAACTTACCTCGGCCTTGAGGTCCTTGCTCACTAATTTCTAAATTATCTGCAGTTTATAAATATCGAAAGGTTCAGTTTTTATTCTATTCCAAATAAAGCTGAATTTCTTATAAACCCTAATTTTCATTCTTAACCTAATTTTCCCCCCAAAACTAAGTCCATAATTTTATAGTTCCAAAAAGGCATTAATTTGACTTATTTACGGAACAAAATTACTAAAGCAATTTATAAAAATTCCGAAAATAACATTTCCTATCCCGATTGGTTTTTCCCGATTTGAAAATCGACAAAACCGATTGGAATCGATTTTAACCAATCTTAAATCGGTTAAAATCGCTTGGAAATGGCTTTTCTAATTTTACCCTTGGCATAAATCAGTTTTATCCGATTCCAAATTGGCTAAAACTGATTTGTGCCCAGAAATTCTTTCGGGTTTCTTGCTAAAATCTTCAAATCTCCATTTTTCTTGCTTCTTTTTATGCCAAATCCAACCTAACAATACATGGGCATTATTTCTAACATCCTTTAATCAATAATTCATGCAAAGAACAAGATTAAAACCTAAACTTTCTTAAAATTCCTAAAACTACAAAACATACAATATTTCCTGAAATTCAACCAAAGAATCCGTCGATCTCCTTACCGGTACATTTTGAACTCCTTCTAGCACTGAATCCACGGCTACGGAGTTGATTCCTAGCTTTCAAGCTGTGGTTCCAAGCTCTTCCTCCTTCCTTTCTCTTTCCTTCTTCTTCTTCCTTCCCTTTTATTGGTTCTACGGTTTTCTTTTGTTGGGTTTTGATTTTGGCAGCACTTTGACATAAGTGTGGTGTAGAAATGAAGTAGGGAGGGAGTATTTGTAGGCAACAATTGCCTAATATGCCAAACAGCCCGATATTATCTTCAAATTATATTTTTTTCAATTCCAATCCCAAATCAG